>JASGLE010000043.1:2500-1202500 GCA_030179965.1 Cyperus esculentus
AAACCCTAAACCCTAAACCCTAAACCCTAAACCCTAAACCCTAAACCCTAAACCCTAAACCCTAAACCCTAAACCCTAAACCCTAAACCCTAAACCCTAAACCCTAAACCCTAAACCCTAAACCCTAAACCCTAAACCCTAAACCCTAAACCCTAAACCCTAAACCCTAAACCCTAAACCCTAAACCCTAAACCCTAAACCCTAAACCCTAAACCCTAAACCCTAAACCCTAAACCCTAAACCCTAAACCCTAAACCCTAAACCCTAAACCCTAAACCCTAAACCCTAAACCCTAAACCCTAAACCCTAAACCCTAAACCCTAAACCCTAAACCCTAAACCCTAAACCCTAAACCCTAAACCCTAAACCCTAAACCCTAAACCCTAAACCCTAAACCCTAAACCCTAAACCCTAAACCCTAAACCCTAAACCCTAAACCCTAAACCCTAAACCCTAAACCCTAAACCCTAAACCCTAAACCCTAAACCCTAAACCCTAAACCCTAAACCCTAAACCCTAAACCCTAAACCCTAAACCCTAAACCCTAAACCCTAAACCCTAAACCCTAAACCCTAAACCCTAAACCCTAAACCCTAAACCCTAAACCCTAAACCCTAAACCCTAAACCCTAAACCCTAAACCCTAAACCCTAAACCCTAAACCCTAAACCCTAAACCCTAAACCCTAAACCCTAAACCCTAAACCCTAAACCCTAAACCCTAAACCCTAAACCCTAAACCCTAAACCCTAAACCCTAAACCCTAAACCCTAAACCCTAAACCCTAAACCCTAAACCCTAAACCCTAAACCCTAAACCCTAAACCCTAAACCCTAAACCCTAAACCCTAAACCCTAAACCCTAAACCCTAAACCCTAAACCCTAAACCCTAAACCCTAAACCCTAAACCCTAAACCCTAAACCCTAAACCCTAAACCCTAAACCCTAAACCCTAAACCCTAAACCCTAAACCCTAAACCCTAAACCCTAAACCCTAAACCCTAAACCCTAAACCCTAAACCCTAAACCCTAAACCCTAAACCCTAAACCCTAAACCCTAAACCCTAAACCCTAAACCCTAAACCCTAAACCCTAAACCCTAAACCCTAAACCCTAAACCCTAAACCCTAAACCCTAAACCCTAAACCCTAAACCCTAAACCCTAAACCCTAAACCCTAAACCCTAAACCCTAAACCCTAAACCCTAAACCCTAAACCCTAAACCCTAAACCCTAAACCCTAAACCCTAAACCCTAAACCCTAAACCCTAAACCCTAAACCCTAAACCCTAAACCCTAAACCCTAAACCCTAAACCCTAAACCCTAAACCCTAAACCCTAAACCCTAAACCCTAAACCCTAAACCCTAAACCCTAAACCCTAAACCCTAAACCCTAAACCCTAAACCCTAAACCCTAAACCCTAAACCCTAAACCCTAAACCCTAAACCCTAAACCCTAAACCCTAAACCCTAAACCCTAAACCCTAAACCCTAAACCCTAAACCCTAAACCCTAAACCCTAAACCCTAAACCCTAAACCCTAAACCCTAAACCCTAAACCCTAAACCCTAAACCCTAAACCCTAAACCCTAAACCCTAAACCCTAAACCCTAAACCCTAAACCCTAAACCCTAAACCCTAAACCCTAAACCCTAAACCCTAAACCCTAAACCCTAAACCCTAAACCCTAAACCCTAAACCCTAAACCCTAAACCCTAAACCCTAAACCCTAAACCCTAAACCCTAAACCCTAAACCCTAAACCCTAAACCCTAAACCCTAAACCCTAAACCCTAAACCCTAAACCCTAAACCCTAAACCCTAAACCCTAAACCCTAAACCCTAAACCCTAAACCCTAAACCCTAAACCCTAAACCCTAAACCCTAAACCCTAAACCCTAAACCCTAAACCCTAAACCCTAAACCCTAAACCCTAAACCCTAAACCCTAAACCCTAAACCCTAAACCCTAAACCCTAAACCCTAAACCCTAAACCCTAAACCCTAAACCCTAAACCCTAAACCCTAAACCCTAAACCCTAAACCCTAAACCCTAAACCCTAAACCCTAAACCCTAAACCCTAAACCCTAAACCCTAAACCCTAAACCCTAAACCCTAAACCCTAAACCCTAAACCCTAAACCCTAAACCCTAAACCCTAAACCCTAAACCCTAAACCCTAAACCCTAAACCCTAAACCCTAAACCCTAAACCCTAAACCCTAAACCCTAAACCCTAAACCCTAAACCCTAAACCCTAAACCCTAAACCCTAAACCCTAAACCCTAAACCCTAAACCCTAAACCCTAAACCCTAAACCCTAAACCCTAAACCCTAAACCCTAAACCCTAAACCCTAAACCCTAAACCCTAAACCCTAAACCCTAAACCCTAAACCCTAAACCCTAAACCCTAAACCCTAAACCCTAAACCCTAAACCCTAAACCCTAAACCCTAAACCCTAAACCCTAAACCCTAAACCCTAAACCCTAAACCCTAAACCCTAAACCCTAAACCCTAAACCCTAAACCCTAAACCCTAAACCCTAAACCCTAAACCCTAAACCCTAAACCCTAAACCCTAAACCCTAAACCCTAAACCCTAAACCCTAAACCCTAAACCCTAAACCCTAAACCCTAAACCCTAAACCCTAAACCCTAAACCCTAAACCCTAAACCCTAAACCCTAAACCCTAAACCCTAAACCCTAAACCCTAAACCCTAAACCCTAAACCCTAAACCCTAAACCCTAAACCCTAAACCCTAAACCCTAAACCCTAAACCCTAAACCCTAAACCCTAAACCCTAAACCCTAAACCCTAAACCCTAAACCCTAAACCCTAAACCCTAAACCCTAAACCCTAAACCCTAAACCCTAAACCCTAAACCCTAAACCCTAAACCCTAAACCCTAAACCCTAAACCCTAAACCCTAAACCCTAAACCCTAAACCCTAAACCCTAAACCCTAAACCCTAAACCCTAAACCCTAAACCCTAAACCCTAAACCCTAAACCCTAAACCCTAAACCCTAAACCCTAAACCCTAAACCCTAAACCCTAAACCCTAAACCCTAAACCCTAAACCCTAAACCCTAAACCCTAAACCCTAAACCCTAAACCCTAAACCCTAAACCCTAAACCCTAAACCCTAAACCCTAAACCCTAAACCCTAAACCCTAAACCCTAAACCCTAAACCCTAAACCCTAAACCCTAAACCCTAAACCCTAAACCCTAAACCCTAAACCCTAAACCCTAAACCCTAAACCCTAAACCCTAAACCCTAAACCCTAAACCCTAAACCCTAAACCCTAAACCCTAAACCCTAAACCCTAAACCCTAAACCCTAAACCCTAAACCCTAAACCCTAAACCCTAAACCCTAAACCCTAAACCCTAAACCCTAAACCCTAAACCCTAAACCCTAAACCCTAAACCCTAAACCCTAAACCCTAAACCCTAAACCCTAAACCCTAAACCCTAAACCCTAAACCCTAAACCCTAAACCCTAAACCCTAAACCCTAAACCCTAAACCCTAAACCCTAAACCCTAAACCCTAAACCCTAAACCCTAAACCCTAAACCCTAAACCCTAAACCCTAAACCCTAAACCCTAAACCCTAAACCCTAAACCCTAAACCCTAAACCCTAAACCCTAAACCCTAAACCCTAAACCCTAAACCCTAAACCCTAAACCCTAAACCCTAAACCCTAAACCCTAAACCCTAAACCCTAAACCCTAAACCCTAAACCCTAAACCCTAAACCCTAAACCCTAAACCCTAAACCCTAAACCCTAAACCCTAAACCCTAAACCCTAAACCCTAAACCCTAAACCCTAAACCCTAAACCCTAAACCCTAAACCCTAAACCCTAAACCCTAAACCCTAAACCCTAAACCCTAAACCCTAAACCCTAAACCCTAAACCCTAAACCCTAAACCCTAAACCCTAAACCCTAAACCCTAAACCCTAAACCCTAAACCCTAAACCCTAAACCCTAAACCCTAAACCCTAAACCCTAAACCCTAAACCCTAAACCCTAAACCCTAAACCCTAAACCCTAAACCCTAAACCCTAAACCCTAAACCCTAAACCCTAAACCCTAAACCCTAAACCCTAAACCCTAAACCCTAAACCCTAAACCCTAAACCCTAAACCCTAAACCCTAAACCCTAAACCCTAAACCCTAAACCCTAAACCCTAAACCCTAAACCCTAAACCCTAAACCCTAAACCCTAAACCCTAAACCCTAAACCCTAAACCCTAAACCCTAAACCCTAAACCCTAAACCCTAAACCCTAAACCCTAAACCCTAAACCCTAAACCCTAAACCCTAAACCCTAAACCCTAAACCCTAAACCCTAAACCCTAAACCCTAAACCCTAAACCCTAAACCCTAAACCCTAAACCCTAAACCCTAAACCCTAAACCCTAAACCCTAAACCCTAAACCCTAAACCCTAAACCCTAAACCCTAAACCCTAAACCCTAAACCCTAAACCCTAAACCCTAAACCCTAAACCCTAAACCCTAAACCCTAAACCCTAAACCCTAAACCCTAAACCCTAAACCCTAAACCCTAAACCCTAAACCCTAAACCCTAAACCCTAAACCCTAAACCCTAAACCCTAAACCCTAAACCCTAAACCCTAAACCCTAAACCCTAAACCCTAAACCCTAAACCCTAAACCCTAAACCCTAAACCCTAAACCCTAAACCCTAAACCCTAAACCCTAAACCCTAAACCCTAAACCCTAAACCCTAAACCCTAAACCCTAAACCCTAAACCCTAAACCCTAAACCCTAAACCCTAAACCCTAAACCCTAAACCCTAAACCCTAAACCCTAAACCCTAAACCCTAAACCCTAAACCCTAAACCCTAAACCCTAAACCCTAAACCCTAAACCCTAAACCCTAAACCCTAAACCCTAAACCCTAAACCCTAAACCCTAAACCCTAAACCCTAAACCCTAAACCCTAAACCCTAAACCCTAAACCCTAAACCCTAAACCCTAAACCCTAAACCCTAAACCCTAAACCCTAAACCCTAAACCCTAAACCCTAAACCCTAAACCCTAAACCCTAAACCCTAAACCCTAAACCCTAAACCCTAAACCCTAAACCCTAAACCCTAAACCCTAAACCCTAAACCCTAAACCCTAAACCCTAAACCCTAAACCCTAAACCCTAAACCCTAAACCCTAAACCCTAAACCCTAAACCCTAAACCCTAAACCCTAAACCCTAAACCCTAAACCCTAAACCCTAAACCCTAAACCCTAAACCCTAAACCCTAAACCCTAAACCCTAAACCCTAAACCCTAAACCCTAAACCCTAAACCCTAAACCCTAAACCCTAAACCCTAAACCCTAAACCCTAAACCCTAAACCCTAAACCCTAAACCCTAAACCCTAAACCCTAAACCCTAAACCCTAAACCCTAAACCCTAAACCCTAAACCCTAAACCCTAAACCCTAAACCCTAAACCCTAAACCCTAAACCCTAAACCCTAAACCCTAAACCCTAAACCCTAAACCCTAAACCCTAAACCCTAAACCCTAAACCCTAAACCCTAAACCCTAAACCCTAAACCCTAAACCCTAAACCCTAAACCCTAAACCCTAAACCCTAAACCCTAAACCCTAAACCCTAAACCCTAAACCCTAAACCCTAAACCCTAAACCCTAAACCCTAAACCCTAAACCCTAAACCCTAAACCCTAAACCCTAAACCCTAAACCCTAAACCCTAAACCCTAAACCCTAAACCCTAAACCCTAAACCCTAAACCCTAAACCCTAAACCCTAAACCCTAAACCCTAAACCCTAAACCCTAAACCCTAAACCCTAAACCCTAAACCCTAAACCCTAAACCCTAAACCCTAAACCCTAAACCCTAAACCCTAAACCCTAAACCCTAAACCCTAAACCCTAAACCCTAAACCCTAAACCCTAAACCCTAAACCCTAAACCCTAAACCCTAAACCCTAAACCCTAAACCCTAAACCCTAAACCCTAAACCCTAAACCCTAAACCCTAAACCCTAAACCCTAAACCCTAAACCCTAAACCCTAAACCCTAAACCCTAAACCCTAAACCCTAAACCCTAAACCCTAAACCCTAAACCCTAAACCCTAAACCCTAAACCCTAAACCCTAAACCCTAAACCCTAAACCCTAAACCCTAAACCCTAAACCCTAAACCCTAAACCCTAAACCCTAAACCCTAAACCCTAAACCCTAAACCCTAAACCCTAAACCCTAAACCCTAAACCCTAAACCCTAAACCCTAAACCCTAAACCCTAAACCCTAAACCCTAAACCCTAAACCCTAAACCCTAAACCCTAAACCCTAAACCCTAAACCCTAAACCCTAAACCCTAAACCCTAAACCCTAAACCCTAAACCCTAAACCCTAAACCCTAAACCCTAAACCCTAAACCCTAAACCCTAAACCCTAAACCCTAAACCCTAAACCCTAAACCCTAAACCCTAAACCCTAAACCCTAAACCCTAAACCCTAAACCCTAAACCCTAAACCCTAAACCCTAAACCCTAAACCCTAAACCCTAAACCCTAAACCCTAAACCCTAAACCCTAAACCCTAAACCCTAAACCCTAAACCCTAAACCCTAAACCCTAAACCCTAAACCCTAAACCCTAAACCCTAAACCCTAAACCCTAAACCCTAAACCCTAAACCCTAAACCCTAAACCCTAAACCCTAAACCCTAAACCCTAAACCCTAAACCCTAAACCCTAAACCCTAAACCCTAAACCCTAAACCCTAAACCCTAAACCCTAAACCCTAAACCCTAAACCCTAAACCCTAAACCCTAAACCCTAAACCCTAAACCCTAAACCCTAAACCCTAAACCCTAAACCCTAAACCCTAAACCCTACACCCTACACCCTACACCCTACACCCTACACCCTAGACCCTAGACCCTAGACCCTAGACCCTAGACCCTAGACCCTAGACCCTAGACCCTAGACCCTAGACCCTAGACCCTAGACCCTAGACCCTAGACCCTAGACCCTAGACCCTAGACCCTAGACCCTAGACCCTAGACCCTAGACCCTAGACCCTAGACCCTAGACCCTAGACCCTAGACCCTAGACCCTAGACCCTAGACCCTAGACCCTAGACCCTAGACCCTAGACCCTAGACCCTAGACCCTAGACCCTAGACCCTAGACCCTAGACCCTAGACCCTAGACCCTAGACCCTAGACCCTAGACCCTAGACCCTAGACCCTAGACCCTAGACCCTAGACCCTAGACCCTAGACCCTAGACCCTAGACCCTAGACCCTAGACCCTAGACCCTAGACCCTAGACCCTAGACCCTAGACCCTAGACCCTAGACCCTAGACCCTAGACCCTAGACCCTAGACCCTAGACCCTAGACCCTAGACCCTAGACCCTAGACCCTAGACCCTAGACCCTAGACCCTAGACCCTAGACCCTAGACCCTAGACCCTAGACCCTAGACCCTAGACCCTAGACCCTAGACCCTAGACCCTAGACCCTAGACCCTAGACCCTAGACCCTAGACCCTAGACCCTAAACCCCTAACCCTAAACCCTAAACCCCTAACCCTAAACCCTAAACCCTAGACCCTAAACCCTAGACCCTAAACCCTAGACCCTACACCCCAAACCCCAGACCCGAAACCCCGAACCCCGAACCCCAAACCCCAAACCCCGAACCCCGAACCCCAAACCCCGAACCCCGAACCCCAAACCCCAAACCCCGAACCCCGAACCCCAAACCCCGAACCCCGAACCCCGAACCCCGAACCCCGAACCGCGAACCCCGAACCGCGAACCCCGAACCCCGGACCCCGGACCCCGGACCACGGACCCCAAACCCGGACCCCGGACCCCGGACCCCGGACCCCGGACCCCGGACCCCGAACCCCAAACCCCAAACTCGCCCAAACAGCCCCGAGCGACCGTCCCGAACTACCCGAACTTCCCAATGCATCTTGTTTATAATGGCGATCTCATATGCCCGCTCCTTGACCTTGATTCTAATAAACTGCTCGAAAGGCGAGAGTGTTCGGAGTTCTTCGAGGGTATCAAAGAGAATGATGAGCCTCTTGCAGTTTTCTCCGCATGCTTCTAGATTGGACAATCTGATTTATGCCAAACACGCAGACCCTAAACCCCAAACCCCAAACCCCAAACCCCCAAACCCCAAACCCCAAACCCCAACCCCAAAACCCTAACCCCCAAACCCCAAACCCCAAACCCTAAACCCTAAACCCCAAACCCCAAACCCCAACCCCTAAACCCTAACCCCGAAACCCAAACCCCTAACCCCAAACCCCAAACCCGAAACCCCAACCCCTAAACCCGAACCCCGAAACCCAAACCCCTAACCCCAAACCCCAAATCCCAAACCCCAAACCCCTAACCCCAAACCCCAAACCCCAAACCCCCAAACCCCAAACCCCAAACCCCAAACCCCAAACCCCAAACCCCAAACCCCTAACCCCAAACCCCAAACCCCAAACCCCCAACCCCCAACCCCCAAACCCCAAACCCCAAACCCCAAACCCCAAACCCCAAACCCCAAACCCCAAACCCCAAACCCCAAACCCGAAACCCCAAACCCGAAACCCCAAACCCGAAACCCCAAACCCCAAACCCCAAACCCCAAACCCCAAACCCCAAACCCGAAACCCGAAACCCCAAACCCGAAACCCGAAACCCGAAACCCCAAACCCCAAACCCCGAACCCCGAACCCCGAAACCCCGAAACCCCGAAACCCCGAAACCCGAAACCCCGAAACCCCGAAACCCCGAAACCCCGAACCCCGAAACCCGAAAACCGAAACCCGAAACCCTGAAAACCCCGGAACCCCGAAAACCCGCAACCCCGAAACCCCCGAAAACCGAAACCCGAAACCCGAAAACCCCAAACCCCGAAAACCCGGAACCCCGAAACCCGAAAACCCCAAACCCGAAACCCGAACCCGAAAACCCCGAAAACCCGGAACCCCCCAAACCCGAAACCCCAAACCCGAAACCCCAAACCCGAAAACCCCCAAACCCGAAACCCGGAACCCCCCAAACCCGAAACCCGAAACCCGAAACCCGAACCCGAAAACCCGAAACCCGGAACCCCCGAACCCGAAACCCCAAACCCGAAACCCCAAACCCGAACCGCGAACCCCGAAAACCCCCGAACCCCGAACCCCGGACCCCGGACCCCGGACCCCAAACCCGGACCCCGGACCCCGGACCCCGAACCCCAGACCCCGAACCCCAAACCCCAAACCCCAAACTCGCCCGAACAGCCCCGAGCGACCCTCCCGAACTACCCGAACTTCCCAATGCATCTTGTTTATAATGGCGATCTCATATGCCCGCTCCTTGACCTTGATTCTAATAAACTGCTCGAAAGGCGAGAGTGTTCGGAGTTCTTCGAGGGTATCAAAGAGAATGATGAGCCTCTTGCAGTTTTCTCCGCATGCTTCTAGATTGGAGAATCTCGATTTATGCCAAACACGCAGATCCTTGTGCATTGTCTCCATTCTTACTGCAAAATCTTGGACTGGGTCTGGGGAACCCCACGAGCTCGAGGCACCCCATGAAGCCTCAACAATCCTCCACTATTCCTCATAGTGTAGCCAATACTTCTCAATGCGGAATGAAGGTGTGGTTGGCGCCCAGCCTTTGCACTCCAAGAAAAGCGGAACGTGATTTGACACAGTCATGGAGCCCGGGAGTAAGGATATGTCGGGGTAACTCTCCGCCCATTCTGACGAGAGAAAGACTCTGTCAATTCTTGATAGGATTGGTTGTGGTTGCTTGTTGGACCAATTATACTTGCGACCAGTGAGCGGAACATCCATGACAGATAGATTGCGGATTAGTTCATTGAAAAGATCCTTAAACTCCCATTGATGGGAATGGCTAGACCTGTCAGTGACCCATCTAACTAAGTTGAAGTCTCCCACGAGTATCCAAGGGTGCAACACAAGTGGTGCGTGACCGCGCGAACGGGTATAGACTTTTAAACCTCTATAAACGACTCGATCGCAAGCGTACGATCTCATTGAGTATTTGAGGGTCGAATCCTCAGGGACGGAGTTAACACCAGATTTTACTTTACTCTACCTCTAAACCCTAAGAGAATTTGGATTAAAGAGGGAATTGTTGGGGGGTTTTAACAGGGTTGGTTGACAAACAAGTAAAACAGGACTAGAACAAGTAAATAACTGAAAAGACAATTAATTAAAGGCGTTCTCAGGGTTGGCAGAGTCAGATTGGTCTCGGATTGACTGCCTGCGTTCCGCAAGATATCTCTTGCGGACCGCAGGAGGTGGTTATTTAGCAGTTTTAGGACTGTCTGCGGATCACAAGTGTCCCTGTAACCATCAGGCGATCCACAACTACTGTCTTACACTCCTGGTAACTAACTGCGGATCGCAAGATGACTCTTGCGGACCGCAAGAAGAAGAACCGAGAGCAATTTTGGTTCTGGTTGTGTTTCGACCGATGTCGTCGACTCCTATCAATTCAGTTCTGGTACAATTACAACAATTCTCACTGTTGGTCCTAATAACAGTTCTAAACTGAATCAAAATCCGTAGAATACGATATAAACTACGATCATGTCACTATGGTTCTATGGTCTGGTTTAAGGTTAGTCAAACCGCAGTTTCGCCTAACGGGTACTTTCGGATACAATATCAATCAAGGTTGTGCAAGCAATCAAATCTGGTCAAAAGATACTACATTAACCAACTAGGTCTGGCCACAACCTACAGGTTTATCAATCGAATCAAACAGAATGAAAACACGTTAAAAAGCAAATCTCAAGTGATCATGAAAACGACATAAATCCAAACATACAGTCAATCTGTCGACACAATCATCATCATTCAAACCCTAAGAACATATAGATCTACTCACTCATCGCACAAACAGAAAAGCAAAACAAAGAAGAAGAATTCATTGTGTAAAGAAACCGAAGAGGATGTCGGGGTTGTCACGATCGTCGCGTGAGAAGGCGTTCTCTCGAATCTCCTTCGACGGGCGATGAATCGGCCAAAACCTCTTCCTTCTCTGCCTCTGGACAATCTGAACCGAAGGGGTGTGAGAATGAGAATGAGTCCAAACGTGGATGAAACCGTCCAGGGCGCTGGTCCCTTTAAATAGCAGCCTGACATAACTCCCTGCGGTCCGCAGGACGAAGGGAAATGGCGGTTTTTGCTGCTCTGGAAGTTTCTGACGCCCTTTGGATGGTTGAACATGCTCTAACCGACGTCTGCTGGCCGCAGGAAGTGACTTGCGGTCAGCAGGAAGCCGAATCCAGTCCTGCCTTGCCATCTAAAGCTCCAAATCGCGTCTAATTGGCTCCAAAAGCCTGATAAACCTGAAATATGGACACAAATAGAAAAGTAACTGGAATCGAGACATATTCTTAACTAAATGCATGCAAACTCGGGATTTTCAGGCCTAAATACTAATGCAAGTCTGGTAAAATATATATATGAATGCATGGCATCAAATCCCCCCAAGCTTAGAGCCTTGCTTGTCCTCAAGCAAAACCTAGAACCTAAGAAGCAAACCATACCTAGACCTAAACCTAAATTTCCAAGTTGATCTAAATGCAAGGAAAAACTTTGAGAGAATGTGAAACCAAGAGTGCATGGGCAAGTTTGAATTTTTGAATAGTAAATAATTATTCATAATAATTCCACAAAACATGGGCTAAGGCACAGAAAATCAAGACGAGCGACTCTTGTTCCATGAAACGCAACCTAATTTGCAAGTATGACCATTGTACTTTTTCGGACCCCAGATCTTTCAATTGAACTACAAAGTTGGTATCCCGATTGTGTTAACCCCACAGTGAACAACCTTCTCAACCTTTCTATTTCCATTAACCTTGAATTGCCTTATCAAAAGAAAATTTAATTTATTATTTATTCTATTTTTTTTCTTTTTCTGTTTTTCTGTTTTTTTTTTTAAATCAGACACCCAAAGCCCAAGTCAGTCGGATGATAAAATAAAAAGGGGTACACTCGTCCTACCTGACTGCGACCTCGAAGTGTCATTTTTATTTTTAAGACAATCTAGGCTAAAACTTTCACTTCATCAGACCATGTTCACGTGGATACCACAAACCAGAAAATTACCCTTCGTCCTCAATCAGATTTTCGGTTTGCTACTTTTTCCAATTTGATCTTACTTTATTCATGGGACTAATCACTACAGAACAGGATTCTCCGACCTTAACACAAATCTCATAAAGTTATCATGCGCAATTTTCCACAATGCAAACTTCAAAAATTCCCATATGCCCTTGAGTTTAACAATTTCACAAAATTTTTCAAAAATGCAGGCATGAAAATGAAAAAGAAAACCTAAAAATGAAAAAAAAAAAAGAAAACCTAAAACTCAGACGTACTGTCCTCCCTCCCCAAGCTAATCCATGCACTGTCCTCAGTGCATTGACCCATATATGTAAAAATGAATGACAGAGAGAAAAGATACAACCTGAGGGACTCATGGTGCGTCGGTGTCGTCTGGAGCGCCAACGGGGTGTCCACCGGACTGAGCAGCTCGAATGGCAGAAAGCAGCTCATATATCTCAGAAATGCGGCCACGGTCTCGAGTCTGCCCGATCTTCAGCTGGCAGACGATCGCTTGTGTGTCGGCCTGCATGGCGTGAATCTCCTGGACTTGGCTGCAAAGCTGCTTCCACTGGTGCTCTTGAATTTGAAACGGTACCTGCTGAGTAGGTGTGGCATCTCCTGCTGAAGCAGCTCCTGCACCTGCTGTAGCAGCCCTCCTTCTTGCTGTAGCAGCTCCTGCACCTGCTGGCAACTCTGTGTCGACGTCCTTCAAGCGAACATCATCTGCTTGCTATGCGGGTTGCTGCTGGGGCGGGGCTGCTAGCGGCTCCTCCGAACGCCATGTAGAACCTCGTGTGAAGTCGATCGGCGGATACTGGAGCGGGAGCCTGAAGTTGCCGAGCTCTGTCTTCCATTTGTAACTTGTAGGCCGCCCACGCTGGGCTGCTTGAGTGGAAAGCCATGACCAAGACGTGAAGGCATCCTTGTCGAGGAGCTTGCCCGGATGACATCCCGTACCACTGAGAACACCTCTGGGCTCACCACGTAGATCCACCTCCAACTTGGAAGCGATGAATGTGACATAGGAGCCTATGTTGACGATACCAGTAGGCTTGCCCGTGGTGAGGATCGAGAGCCAGTATCTAACCATAAGCAGCATCAGATGGGGCCACTGCAACTGGTCATCTCGGCGGAGCATGGTCGCCATGAGCTGGAACTCGTCATGTCTGGGCCTAAGTGACGACTCCCCACTGACCGCAAGAACGGGTATAGGCTTTTAAACCTAAAGTATGCACTCGATCGCAAGCGTACGATCTCGTGTAGTACTTGAGGGTCGAATCCTCAGGGACGGGATTAACACCAGACTTTACTTAAACCTACTTCTAAATTCTAAGAGAGTTTGGATTAAAGGGTCAATTGTTGGGGGGTTTTAACAAGGCTGGTTACAAACACAAGGAAACAGTGCTAAAACAAGTAAATAACTGAAAGACAATTAATTAACAGGCGTTCTCAGGGTTGTCAGAATCAGATTGGTCTCAGGATCAGTTGCCTGCGTTCCGCAAGATGTCTCCTGCGGACCGCAAGTAGTTGGTTAGGGTCGCAAAACCGTCCACGAACCACAGATCTCTCTAATAATCCGCAGTCAGTTTTGTAACTCCTGTCTTGCACTTTCTGTAACTGAGTGCGGACCGCAGGATGTCTCCTGCAGACCGCAGGCAGTTGACAGAGAGCAGTTTTCAATTCTGGTTTGGTGTTCTGACTAACGTCGTCAGTTCCTAAGCAATTCAGAGTTGGTACAAGTCCTTGGTTTTCACCTTTGGTACTCCTAACAATTCTAAATCAATTCGAAACTCATAGAATAAGTTCTAAACTACGTTCATGTCACTTGTTAATTCTAGGGTCCGTTTCGAGGTTAGTCGAAACGCAGTTTCGCCTTTCGGGTACTTTCGGATACAATTCAACCCAAGTTGTGCAGACAATCAGATCTGGTCAAAAGATACTACATTAACCAACTAGGTCTGGCCATAACCTATAGGTTTACCAAATGAACAAACAAATTGCAAGCACATAATAATGAAAATCTCAAGCGATTATGAAAACAACGTTAATCCACACAAACAACTAATCCATCAACACAATCGTCATCATTCAAACCCTAAGAACAGATAGATCTACTCACTCATGACACAAGAAAACAAAGAAAATAAAGAACTAAAAGAAATCATGATGCAAAAGAACCGAAGAAGAATTCGAGGCGACACGATCTTCACTCCCGCGCGAGAATTCTCTCAAATCCGCTTCGAAGAATGATGAACGGCCTTCTCTCCTCTTTCCTCTGCCTCTGGTTGTGAATATGCAATGAAAGGGTGTGAGAAGATGAGTGAAAAGATGTCTGGAACCGTCCCAATGACCGCCTTATATAGGCAGAGCGCCAGAAAATAGAAAACTGTAGTGCAGTAACCTCCCTGCGGGCCGCAGGCACGGGCCTGCGAACCGCAGGAAGAAGGAAATGGCGGTTTTTCTGCTCCACAGGAAGTTTTCAGCGCCGAGCGGTAAGCCGAACGTGCTGTAACCTCCGTCTGCTGGACGCGGGAGGGATCCTGCTGACCGCAGGAGGGTCCTGCGGACCGCAGGAGGGGTCCTGCGGACCGCAGGAAGTTCATTCCTGTTTCGACTTGTTGTCTATGGCTCCGAATCGCGTCCAATTGGCTCCAAAAGCCCGATTGACCTGAAATTTGGACAAAAGTAAAGAAGTAACTGGAATCTAGACATCTTACTACTTAAATGCAATTAAACTTAGGAATTTTAGGCCAAAATACTAGTGCAAGTCTGGTAAAATATATATATGAATGCATGACATCAAATCCCCCCAAGCTCAGAACCTTGCTTGTCCTCAAGCAAAACCTAGAACCTAAGAAGCAGACCGTACCTAGACGTAATCCTAAATTCCCAAGTCGTCCTAAATGCAAAGAATAACTTTGTGAAAATGCCAAACCAAGAATTTATGAGCAAGTTTGAATTTCGCATTGTAAATAATTACGCATAATAATTTCACAAGATTTGGGCTAAGGCACAGAAAATCGGGACGAGCGATTCTTGTTCCATGAAAAGCAACCTAAATTGCAAGTATGATTATCGTACTTGTAGGACCCTAGATCTTTCGATCGGACTACAAAGTTGGTATCCCAATTGTGTTAACCCCACAGTGAATAACTTTCTCAACCTTTCAATTCCATGGACCTTGAAATGCTTTAATTGGATTATGAAGAAATGGAGCCCGAATCAGTCGGATAAAGAAAATAAAAGTGCATACGTCCTGCCTGATCGCGACTCCACCCCTCTTTTTAGTCATTCAAGGACCGGTCAGTCGGATGAAAGAAAAGTAAATGGTGCACTCGTCCTAACTGACCGCATCCCCGAAATGCTCATTGATTTGGTTTTTAAAATATTTGATTCCTTTTTGAAATTTTAATGCACTCTAGGCCATGACTTTCCACATTTCCAAACCAAATTCACGTGGGTACCACAAACTGAGAAATTACTCTTCGTCCTCAATCAGATTTTCGGTTTGCTACTTTTTCCAATTTGATCATACTTTATTCATGGGACTAATCACTACAGAACAAGATTCTCCGACCTTAACACAAATCTCATAAAGTTATCATGCGCAATTTTCCACAATGCAAACTTCAAAAATTCCCATATGCCCTTGAGTTTAACAATTTCACAAAATTTTTCAGAAATGCAAGCATGAAAATGAAAAAGAAAAACGAAAAATGAAAAAGAAAACCTAAAACTAACCTAAAACTCAGACGTACTGTCCTCCCTCCCCAAGCTAATCCATGCACTGTCCTCAGTGCACGAACCCATATATGTAAACGTAAATGAGAGAGAGAATAGATACAACCTGAGGGACTCATGGTGCAGCGGTGTTGTCGGGAGCGCTGGCAGAATGTCCTTGCTTGCTGGTCGCTTCGTGGTCGGTCTGCGCGGCGTGAACTGCTGATCGCTTCGTGCTGTCTGGCTCCCTCTTGCGGGTCGCAGGAGGTGTTCTACGGACTGCAAGACTTGTGTTTTGGTCGGGCAGAAGTCTGGTAGCTGACCATAGGCTACCTGCTGACCCTCCTGCGGCCCGCAAGGTCGGCCTTGCTGGCCGCAGGATGCTTGGCAGAACCTGATTCTTCGCCGTTTTGCGCCCGTTGTCCGCCATCTCTCGATTCTGTTGCTTAACACTGCACCAACACAACTGAAAACACCTAATGCAAAATGAGAATGAACTAGAATGCAAAAGAAATTGTGACAAAGAGAGAGAGTAGATCTGATACAAGAAAAGTAAAACGAAACCTAACGGCTTGGGTTGCCTCCCAAGAAGCGCTTGTTTTAGGTCACGAGCCTGACCATGATACCTCTACGTCGATGCCGGTGGGGGATGGAACCTGCCTTCTGGTGGCCTGCGAGAGGGTCTTGCAGACCTGCTGGTGTCCAGCAGCGGTGTGTGAGCGGCTGCTGGGGGTGATGGCTGCGCCACGGCGGTCCGTGGCCCGTCTGGTGGATCACCCAAAGGGGCTTGCGGACCGCATGACCTGCCTTGCGGACCGCAGTGTGTGGCTCCAGGAGCGACAGAATTGCCGCCAGCCTCACCGTCCGTCAGAACCGGGCTATACTTGTCCTGCAAAGAAGATGGGGGATCAGAATGATACCTGGCAAAGTTCGGACGCCCCCCAAGCTGATCTTCTTGCCCTCCTAGGATGATTCCATCGTCCACATAGAAACAATCCTCATGGCTGTCATCGGAGAAGTCGGGGTACCTCACCGCCTTCTCGATGTGGAACTGCACCTTTTCGCCCCCGACATTCAAGGTGAGAGTGCCCTCATGGGTGTCAAAAATAGCTCGGGCTGTCCGCAGGAAAGGACGTCCTAGGATGATCGGTACATCCTTGTCCTCCATCATGTCAATCACCACGAAGTCGGCTGGCACGAAGAACTTGCCCACTCGCACGGGCACATCCTCTACGATCCCCAGTGGCTTGCGTGTAGAGGTGTCCGCAAGCTGGATCGTCATTCGCGTGGGCTTGAGATCGCCCACGCCTATCCTCTGAAAGACAGTGTGAGGCATGAGGCTCACACTCGCACCCAGGTCGCACAAGGCCTTCTTGATGTCTTCCTTGCCGAGGGTGCACGGGATAGTAAATTTCCCGGGATCCCCGAGCTTTGGAGGTAGCACGCGACTCACCACCGCGCTGCACTCATGGTTGAGTTGCACGCTCTTGCAGTCTTTCAAGCTTCTCTTGTTGGACAGGATGTCCTTCAAGAATTTTGCGTAGGACGGCATCTGAAGGAGAGCGTCAACGAACGGGATGGAGACGGTGAGCTGCTTGAGCACCTCCATGAACTTAGAGAACTGCTCGTCCAAGCGGTGCTTGGCGAGCCTCTGGGGAAACGGTACTGGTGGTCTGTAGGGCAGCGGAAATGCTGGAGACTGGCCCTTACCGCTGGCTGGCTTGGACTGCGCGACAGGATCGGAGATTTGCACAGTCTGTCTGTCTGCTGCCACATCTTGCGGAACGCGAGCATGGTCCTGCGAAACGCAAGAAGGTGGTTGAGAAGCCGCCTGGTTTGAACGGGCGCCGGGCTGAGAGGCTTGCGGACCGCAAGCCCGTGCTTGCGTGCCGCAAGGTATGGCACCTGGTGTGCTGTCTGCCGCCGGCGGGTCTGATCTGGCGTGTCCTGTCGTGATCACCGCCGGGTCCTCTTCTTCTGGCATGGGAGGGCCAGAATACTGCGTCCCGCTCCTGAGAATGTGCACCGCCTTTACCTCGGCGTTCGGGTTCGTCGGCTGACTCGGCAGTTTGGTGCCCGAACTCGACGCCGCGCCTATGTCTCCTCCCGTGATCCTGGCCAACTTCTCGTTGATGGACTGCATCTGCTCGAATATCATCTGGTTCATCTTGTTCTGCTCAGTCATGAAGTTGTTCACAACGGCAGGCTTGAGCTCTTGATGCGGAGGTACATACGGCGGGCGGAAGGCATTCTGCTGGGCAGGTCTGTTCTGGTTCTGAAAATGGGAGTTGCTGAAGAAGTTGCGGTTCCCACCTGCTTGCCCCTGATTCTGGAATCGCTGAGAAGGGTTGTAGTTGTTGGTCCCGAAGTTGGGACGGTCTCTCCAGCTTTGCCGGTCTGCTGGGTTGGCATACCCCTGCGCGAATGGAGCATTGTTGAGAGAGTTGACCTGCTCCTCCTCCTCCTCGGGCTGCCGTAGCGGACAACTCTCATAGACGTGAGAGTCCTCACCGCAGAGCATGCAGGGCTGAGCCTGCACAGCCTTCGAGGTTGCCTTCTGCTGGTCCAGCTGCTTGTCCATCCGCAGCTGCAGTGCCTCTAGCTTGGCCTGGACGAGGGCGAGCTGATCGACTTCGTAGCGCCCTTTCGTGCCCCTGCTGGACTCGCGGCTCGACCACTGCTGCTGCTTAGCGAGCTTGTCAAAGATGTCCAGGATGTCTTGCGCCTCTAGGTCAACGATGGACCCACCTGCACATGCATCAACCATGACGCGGTTCTGCTGAGTCAGTCCATCATAGAAGGCATCTGCTAGCATCATGTTGGAGAAGTTGTGGTGGGGGCAAGACAAGCAGAGGTGGTTAAACCGATCCCATGCATCCCCCAGCGACTCGTCATGTGCCTGCTTGAATGTGGCAATCTGGGACCGAACCTTGGCTGTTCTCCTAATTGGGAAGAATTTCTCGAGGAACTGCGATGAAAGTTCGGCCCAGGAACCAATTGAGCCCTTCGGGAGAGAGTTGAACCAGAATTTGGCCTTGTCCCGGAGAGAGAAATGGAACAAGGCAAGGCGAACGTAGTCGGGATTCGCGTCTGCGTTCTTCACGGCCCGGCAACACCCAAGGAAGTTATCCAAGTGATCGTGCGGGTTTTCGTTCTCCAAGCCATGGAAGCAGTTCTGCTGGATCAGGCTCACGGCTCCGGTTCCGAGAGTCGGAGGACCTCCGGGCACATCTGGAAGTATGATGGGCCCTTGTGCGTCAGCAACCTGTGGGCTGTGGAACTCTTTGAAGGTCCGCGGCTCGAGGGCGTGCTCTGCGACCTGCTGCCTCAGCTGTCGGACTTCCTCTTGCAGCAGTTGCCGAGCTTCTTCGAGCTCCTCGGCCCGAATCCGGAGCTGCTCGCGCTCCGCGTCGTCTGCCATGTTAGACGACGGGTCTGAATCAGCGAGGACGGCGCTGATCCCTGCTCGCGGAGATCGGAATATCGGACTCCGGGGTCCGCTCCTCAAAAAGTAGTCGCCAACAGGAGGAGGGAATCCGTCCAGCGTCGTTCACCTGAAACAGAAAAAGAGAGAAAAGAAGAAGAGAAGTTAGAACTTAGAACTAAAGAAAAGCAAAATCTAGGGTTAATATCGCCGTCCCCGGCAACGGCGCCAAAAAGCTTGACCGCGCGAACGGGTATAGGCTTTTAAACCTAAAGTATGAACTCGATCGCAAGCGTACGATCTCGTGTAGTACTTGAGGGTCGAATCCTCAGGGACGGGATTAACACCAAACTTTACTTAAACCTACTTCTAAATTCTAAGAGAGTTTGGATTAAAGGGTCAATTGTTGGGGGTTTTAACAAGGCTGGTTACAAACACAAGGAAACAGTGCAAAAACAAGTAAATAACTGAAAGACAATTAATTAAAAGGCGTTCTCAGGGTTGTCAGAATCAGATTGGTCTCAGGATCAGTTGCCTGCGTTCCGCAAGATGTCTCTTGCGGACCGCAAGTAATTGGTTAGGGTCGCAAAACCGTCCACGAACCACAGATCTCTCTAATAATCCGCAATCAGTTTTGTAACTCCTGTCTTGCACTTTCTGTAACTGAGTGCGGACCGCAGGCAAGTCCCTGCAGACCGCAGGCAGTTGACAGAGAGCAGTTTTCAATTCTGGTTTGGTGTTGTGACTAACGTCGTCAGTTCCTAAGCAATTCAGAGTTGGTACAAGTCCTGGGTTTTCACCTTTGGTCCTCCTAACAATCCTAAATCGATTCGAAACTCATAGAATAAGTTCTAAACTACGTTCATGTCACTTGTTAATTCTAGGGTCCGTTTCGAGGTTAGTCGAAACACAGTTTCGCCTTTCGGGTACTTTCGGATACAATTCAACCCAAATTGTGCAAGCAATCAGATCTGGTCAAAAGATACTACATTAACCAACTAGGTCTGGCCACAACCTATAGGTTTACCAATTGAACAAACAAATCACAAACACGTTATAATGAAAATCTCAAGCGATTAATGAAAACAACGTTAATCCGCACAAACAACTAATCCATCAACACAATCGTCATCATTCAAACCCTAAGAACAGATAGATCTACTCACTCATGACACAACAAAACAAAGAAAATAAAGAACTAAAAGAAATCATGATGCAAAAGAACCGAAGAAGAATTCGAGGCGACACGATCTTCACTCCCGCGCGAGAATTCTCTCAAATCCGCTTCGAAGAATGATGAACGGCCTTCTCTCCTCTTTCCTCTGCCTCTGGTTGTGAATATGCAATGAAACGGCGTGAGAAGATGAGTGAAAAGATGTCTGGAACCGTCCCAATGACCGCCTTATATAGGCAGAGCGCCAGAAAATAGAAAACTGTAGTGCAGTAACCTCCCTGCGGACCGCAGGCACGGGCCTGCGGACCGCAGGCACGGGCCTGCGAACCGCAGGAAGAAGGAAATGGCGGTTTTTTTCTGCTCCACAGGAAGTTTTCAGCGCCGAGCGGAAGGTCGAACGTGCTGTAACCTCCGTCTGCTGGACGCGGGAGGGATCCTGCTGACCGCAGGAGGGTCCTGCGGACCGCAGGAGGGGTCCTGCGGACCGCAGGAAGTTCATTCCTGTTTCGACTTGTTGTCTATGGCTCCGAATCGCGTCCAATTGGCTCCAAAAGCCCGATTGACCTGAAATTTGGACAAAAGTAAAGAAGTAACTGGAATCTAGACATCTTACTACTTAAATGCAATTAAACTTAGGAATTTTAGGCCAAAATACTAGTGCAAGTCTGGTAAAATATATATATAAATGCATGACATCAGATCATCACGTTGATAAAAATATATTGTAGTTCTATAAATATAAAGTTTATCACTATGACATGAGTGTATAAAATGAGATGGATATTTTATACATTGAGCATGACCAATTTGAATGAAACATCATATGGATTGTGTTTTGTGTCATTGATGTTTCATTGTGTCTTTGAATCTACGATATGAGATATGTATATTTTTCACATGAGTAACACATGATATGATTATCATTTAAACCCTATCAAGTTATAGGATAAAGTGGTAGTTCGTTGTGTGAAACTTTGCGGGAGAAATCTATGTGTCAACAGTATCATTGTCACTCGATATGAGTAGTGATATTACTGGGCCCCTTGGTAAAGTGGGATTATAATGCTAGCAATATAACTGGTGCCAGTTACAATTATAGTTCACTTATAGAGACCAAGAAAAGGAATGCAATACAAAAATGACACGTTCCTATTTTGCACAGCATTCAGAATATCACATGACAAGGATAGACACAATATTAGTGGATTTGGCAAAGTAATGTGCGGCATTATTTATGTCATTTGAAGAACTATATGTAGTGATAGAACCTCTGTAGTCAATTGATATAGACCAGTTATATCATAACTTCAACATGACATAAATCCCTAAACGGTCACACCAAATGAATAAGAAACAACTAGGTTCTATATCTTATAGATTATTTCATGGTTGAAATAATAAGGATAAGATATTAGAATTTTCTACAGTTACTTTGTAAAGTAATTAAATGGAATTATGGTGTGGAAATGCAGATCCTCTTTTGGTCTATTACGTTACAACGCAACACTCTGTTGCGTTATAACGGAACCTGCGGCGGTTTTAGGGTTTTCTGATCTTGGCCTATATATAGGCGATCAGATTAAAACCCTAATACCAAAAAAAAAAAAATCAAAAAATAGAAGTTATTTTTCTGCCTCCCTTTCTTCCTCTATTGTTCTTCTCATGTATTGAGAATCAAAGAACAATTAATTCCATTAGAGAGTGCAAGGATCGAGTGTTCATCTATCTAGAACACCGATTGCAAGTTGTTTGAAGATTCAAGGTGAACTAAGGGCTCTTCCGCACCGCTGCCACGCCTTGAAGTCAATCGATTTAGCGAGCACAATCACGTGGAAGAGGAGAGGAAGAACAAGCAACGAAGCGAAGCCAACCGCCTTGTCATATTCCGCGCAAAGCAAGGTATAATTCTTATGTCATCTTTGTGAATTAATTAGAGTTTAATTAATTGAAAAGATGATTGGATTGCATGTGTTCTCCCATGCAATCATGGTAGAATTATTTTGTGTAATATGTTAGAATTATATGTGTTCTCCCATGTAATTAGATGTTTGATTGTTACATTAACAAAGATCATTCAGTATAGTTATGAACTTGGGGTTAAAAATTTTAAAATTCAACCCTAGGCTATACATGAAATCCTAGCACTTGAATGGGCTCATGCCGATCGGGGTCTTGAAGGCCGTGCGGTAGGCCCAGAGCGCGTCATTGAGCTTGAACGTCCAATCCTTCCTCGATCTCGCCACGGTTTTCTCCAGAATGGCCTTGATCTCCCTGTTGGAAACCTCTGCTTGCCCGTTGGTCTGAGGGTGGTAAGCGGTTGAGACTTTGTGGTGCACACCATGTCTGCTTAGGAGTAACTCAAACTGACGGTTGATGAAGTGCTTGCCTCCATCACTGATCACGACACGAGGAATGCCAAAACGAGGGAAAATTACATCATTGAAGAGGCGCTTGACGGAGTTAGCATCCGCCTTGGCGCAAGCTAGCGCCTCCACCCATTTGGACACGTAGTCCACTGCCACCAAAATATACTCATACCCCTTCGAAGAAGGGAACGGTCCCATAAAATCGATGCCCAAACGTCAAAGATCTCGACTTCTTGAATGGGCTGCTGGGGCATCTCACTCCTCCGCGAGATGTTGCCGGTCCTCTGGCACTGATCGCACGACTGCACAAGAGCATGTGCGTCTTTGAAGATGGTTGGCCAATAGAAACCTGCTTGAAAAATCTTGGCAGCGGTCTTAGATGAGGAGGCATGGCCTCCGTAAGCAGAAGAATGACAATGAGAGAGTATAGAATGTACCTCCTCATACGGCACGCAACGCCGGTAAATACCATCAATACCTACCTTGAAGAGAAAGGGCTCCTCCCAATAGTAGTACTTGACATCAGCCCTGAATTTCTTCTTCTGCTGGAAGGTCATGTCAGCAGGAAGAACACCCGCGGCGAGAAAGTTGACGAAGTATGCGTACCATGGCAGCTCGGAGGAGCCTCCTGCGGACCGCAGGATGCTGCCAGGATGCTATTCTGCGCGGGCTGGGGGCAGCAGTACGGGTGTGGGCCAAGGGAATAGAGCTGCTCCCCTGGGATCAAATCATCGATCGGAATGATGTTCCGCTCCTCTCCCTTCCAATGCAGGCGGGGCAAATGGTCTGCTACAGAGTTCTCGGATCCTTTCTTGTCTCGGATCTCGACATCAAACTCTTGCAGGAGCAGAATCCAGCGGAGGAGACGGGGCTTGGCATCTTTCTTGTTGAGCAGATACCGGATCGCTGCATGGTCGGTGTAGATAATGATCTGAGAGCCGACCAGGTAAGAGCGGAACTTCTCCAACGCGTACACCACAGCTAGCAGCTCTTTCTTTGTCGTGGTATAGTTGATCTGCGCGGAGTCAAGGACCTTGCTTGCGTAGCAGATGGCCACGGGTTTCTTGTCCTTCCGCTGTCCAAGAACCGCCCCCACGGCATAGTCGCTGGCATCGCACATGATCTCGAAAGTCTGAGACCAGTCGGGGGGCTGCAGGATCGGTACTGAGACGAGGGCCTCCTTCAACCTATTAAAAGACTGAACACACTCATCAGTAAAATTGAAATCAGAGTCTTTTACTAGCAGGTTGGTCAGCGGCTTGGTGATCTGGGCGAAGTCCTTGATGAATCTGCGGTAGAAACCACAGTGACCGAGGAAACTGCGCACGTCCTTAACGGTGGTAGGCGTGCACATCTGCTCGATCACCTCGATCTTCGCCTTGTCAACCTCGATGCCCCTGCTTGTGACGCGGTGGCCAAGCACGATGCCCTCCTGCACCATGAAATGGCACTTCTCCCAGTTGAGGACCAAGTTGGTCTCCTCGCACCGCTACAAGATCTTGCACAAATTCGCTAAGCACTCATCAAATGAAGTGCCAACCACAGAAAAGTCATCCATGAAAATCTCGACCTCTTTCTCAATGTAAGGAGAGAAAATGGCCATCATCGCCCGCTGGAATGTAGCAGGCGCATTGCACAAGCCGAACGGCATCCGCCGGTAAGCAAAGGTACCGTAGGGACATGTGAATGTCGTCTTCTCCATGTCCTGGGGGAGGATGGGTACCTGAAAGAAGCCGGTCAAGGTAGCAGAAGTGAGAGTGTTTGGCGAGGCGCTCCAACATATGGTCCACGAATGGCAGCGGAAAGTGGTCCTTGCGCGTGGCCGCATTCAACTTGCGGTAGTCTATGCACATCCACCACCCGGTCGTGGGGCGCATCTGGACCTTCTCGCCCTTGTCGTTCTCAACGACAGTGTAGCCACCCTTTTTCGGAACCACATGCACCAGGCTCACCCATTTGCTGTCTGGAATCGGATAAATGATGTTAGCATCAAGCAGTTTAAGGATCTCCTTTTTCACTACCTCTTGCAGGACTGGGTTGAGCCTCCGCTGGTGTTGCACGGAAGGCTTGTGGTCCTCCTCGAGGTGGATCCGGTGAGCACAGATGGACGGGTTGAGTCCTTTGATGTCCTTGATTGAGTACCCGAGGGCACCCTTATGAATGCGCAACTTCTCCAAAAGCTTAGAAGTCTCATCAAAGCTCAATTGAGCGCCAATGATGACAGGAGAAGACTTCTCAGAATCCAGGAACTCATACCTGAAGTTGTCGGGTAGTGATTTCAGGTCTACCTTGCTCGGAGCGTCGAGCGGTGGTGCCTTGTCAGTTCTGCCCTTGGATGCTTCCTCCTGCGGACCGCAGGAGTCGTCCAGCGGACCGCAGGATGCTGAAAATACTGGCTGGAGCAGGGGGCCGTCTGGGTGCCCATTGTCAGCATTGCTGGGTGCGGCTCCGCAAGAGATGTCTTGCGGACCAGAGAGAATGGTATCTAATACATCTTCATCGCTGGTCAGATCGGGCGTCTGCTCCAGCAGGTCTTCTTGAACTTCTTGAACCAACAGATCGATCACATAGGAACGAAACTTCTCCAAGGCGTACACCACGGCTAGTAACTCCTTCTCGGTTGTGGTGTAGTTGATCTGAGCGGGATCGAGGACCTTGCTTGCATAGCAAATGGCTACCGATTTCTTGTCCTTCCTTTGTCCTAGAACGGCTCCTACGGCATAATCGCTAGCGTCGCACATGATCTCAAAAGGTTGAGACCAATCGAGAGGTTGTAAGATCGGTGCTGACACAAGTGCTTCTTTCAACCTGTCAAAAGATTCAACACACTCATTAGAAAAATTAAATTCAGAGTCTTTTACCAGAAGATTTGTCAAGGGCTTGGTGATCTTTGCAAAATCCTTGATGAAGCGACGATAGAATCCACAATGCCCGAGGAAACTACGAACGTCTTTGACGGAGGTTGGTGTACACATCTGCTCAATCACTTCTACCTTGGCTTTGTCTACCTCAATACCCTTGCTTGTTACTTTATGTCCTAGCACTATGCCTTCTTGCACCATAAAGTGACATTTCTCCCAATTGAGAACAAGATTTGTTTCCTCGCATCTCTGCAAAATCTTACACAAATTAGCTAAACAATTATCAAAAGAATTACCAACAACAGAAAAATCGTCCATAAAAATTTAAACTTCTTTTTCAATGTAAGGAGAAAAGATTGCGATCATCGCCCTTTGGAATGTAGCCGGCGCATTACACAAACCAAATGGCATTCTTCGGTAAGCGAAGGTACCATAAGGACATGTGAAAGTCGTCTTCTCCATATCCTGAGGGAGGATGGGTACCTGAAAGAAGCCCGAATATCTATCTAGATAGCAAAAGTGTGAATGTTTTGCTAGGCGCTCTAACACCTGATCAACAAAAGGAAGCGGGAAGTGGTCCTTGCGAGTAGCCGTGTTCAGCTTCCGGTAGTCGATGCACATCCTCCACCCGGTTGTGGGTCGCATTTGGACCTTCTCGCCCTTTTCGTTCTCAACAACGGTATGTCCACCTTTCTTTGGAACCACATGCACAGGACTCACCCACTTGCTATCTGAAATAGGAAAAATAATTTTAGCTTCTAGTAATTTAAGGATTTCCTTTTTTACTACCTCTTGAAGCGTAGGGTTGAGTCTCCTTTGATGTTGAACTGAAGGTTTGTGATCCTCTTCAAGATGTATACGATGTGCGCAAATGGCCGGACTTAACCCCTTGATGTCATGGATTGAGTACCCTAAGGCACCTTTATAAAGTCTCAACTTCTCCAAAAGCTTGGTTGTCTCGTCGAGGCTCAACTGAGCACCAACTATGACTGGAAAAGCCTTCTCAGGATCAAGGAATTCATACTGAAGGTTGTCAGGTAGTGGCTTCAGATCCATCTTACTTGGAGCATCGAGCGACGGTGATTTGTCGTTTTTAGCCTCGGGTTGCACGTCCTGCGGACCGTAGTCACGTGGCTGCGGATCGCAGGATACTTCAGGTTCTGTCTGCGCCAGAGAGAAGACTGATTGTGCGCTGTAAAACTGAGGATCTTCAGAACTCTGCGGATCGCAGAGAGAAAGGTTTAGTTCGCAGTCAGAAGTGGCTGTGGCCCATTCCTCGTCGTTGGTGGAGCAATCTGATTCCCCTGAACTCAACTCATCATCTAAAGAAGGTAGATAGTCAAACTGGCGCTTGAGTTGGTTATGTTGCTCCTCTAGCATGTCTTCTTGCATCTCAAGGACTAATTGATCGACTATGTCTACCCGAAAACAATCCTCGGACATATCGGGGTACTTCATTGCCTTATCTATTTGAAATTTGACTTTTTCACCCCCAACATTCATGGTAAGAGTGCCTTCGTAGGTATCGAATACGGTTCGAGCTGTCCTAAGGAAAGGTCGTCCAAGGATGATCGGCACGTTCTTGTCTTCTTCCATATCCATCACAACAAAGTCACCAGGTACAAAGAACTTCCCAACCTGTACTGGCACATCTTCAACTATCCCCAATGGTAAGCGTGTAGAGGCATCCGCTAATGGTCATACGTGTGGGCTTGAGCTCTCCCACACCAATTCTTTGGAAGACAGTGTGAGGCATGAGACTCACGCTTGCGCCCAAATCGCATAAGGCTCTCTTGATGACGGCTTTACCAATGTTACAGGGAATGGTGAATTCACCCGGATCCCCAAGCTTAGGAGGTAGCTCACGGTTTAGAACTGCACTACACTCAAAGTTCAGTTGTATGCTCTTACAATCATTGAGGCTTCGCTTGTTGGACAAGACGTCTTTCAAGAACTTGGCATAGGATGGCATTTGTGTGAGAGCATCGGTGAATGGAATCGAGATGGTGAGTTGTTTAAGTACCCCCATGAATTTTGCGAATTGCTCGTCTAGACGGTGTTTGGCGAGCCTCTGTGGGAACGGGACAGGTGGTCTGTAAGGTTGCTCTGTCTCTGGTGATTTGCCCTTGTCCTTTGCTGTCGTGGTATTTGAAACAGGATTGGTATTCTGGTCAGTTTTGCCTTCTGTTTCTTCATACTGCGGACCGCACTGCCGTGATTGCGGTTCGCAGGTCGTGTTGGGCTTGGCTGTCTGCGCTGGTTGAGATGTCGGTTGGCCTGTAACCGCTTCAGGGTCGGTTTGCTGAATTATTTGCGGTTGGTACTCTGTGGGCTGCGGATGGCAGTTAGTTGTACCTGAAGCTGTTTCGGCGTTTGCTGGATTGATGATGCTTGGGTCTGGCTCTTCTAGCATAGGAGGGTCAGAGTACTGAGTGCCGCTCCTGAGGGTATGAATGGCCTTCACCTCGCCGTTGGGCTCTATAGGTTGACTCGGAAGCTTGCCCATGTCTTTCGAACTTAACCCCGCACCTGCATCTCCTCCTGTTAGCCTTGCCAACTTCTCATTCAAGGCTTGCATTTCTTCAAAGATCATATGATTCATCTTGCCTTGCTCGTGTATGAAGTTGTTGACAACTGATGGTTTCAATTCTTGGTGTGGAGGGACGTAAGGTGGGCGGAATGCATTGTTCGGCGGGGTGTTTCGATTTTGGTTTTGGTTTTGGTTTTGAAAGTGGGCGTTGTTGTAGAAGTTACGGCCACCATTTACTTGCCCTGGTTGATACTGGGTTCCTTGGTTTTGATACCTCTGAGGAGGGTTGTTGTTGTTGAACCCATAGTTAGGACGGTCAGGTTGGTTTCTCCAGTTTTGGCGTTCAATTTGATCATTAGAGTATGACCGTGAGTAAGGAGGCTTTGGGAAGAATGAGGGCTCATTGTTAATGGAGTTTACGTGCTCATCTTCCTCAGGTTGACGTAGTGGGCAATGATCGTAGTCATGTGATTCCTCTCCACAAATAGCACAAGATTGAGCTTGCACTGCTTTGGAGGTAGCCTTCTGCTTGTCAACTTGTAACTGAAGGGCTTCTATTTTGGCTTGCATCAAAGCGAGTTGATCGACTTTGTAGCGCCCTTTCGTGCCTCTGCTAGACTCACCGCTGGCCCACTGTTGCTGTTGTGCCAACTTGTCAAATATTTCCAAGATCGCTTGTGGCTCTCGATCAATAACGGATCCACCTGCACCATAATCAACCAAAACACGACTTTGTGAGTTCAGACCATTATAAAATGCATCAACTAACATCCAATCAGAAAAGTTATGGTGAGGACAAGACTGTCTCAAGTGGTTAAATCTATCCCAAGCCTCACTCAATGGTTCATCATACCCTTGTTTAAAAGTTGAAATTTGTGCTCTAACTTTAGCGGTTCGCCTAACAGGGTAGTATTTTTCAAGAAATTGAGTAGATAATTCGGCCCAGGTACCAATTGAGCCTGTGGGAAGAGAATTAAACCATGTCCGTGCTCTATCTCGTAGGGAGAATGGAAACAGAGCCAGTCGGACGTAGTCTGGACTTGCCATGATGTTCTTCACGGTTCGGCAACATTGGAGAAAGTTGTTGATGTGTTCGTGTGGGTTTTCCGACTCCAATCTGTGAAAGCAACTCTGTTGGATGAGGTTGACTACCCCTGAGCCAAAGTTGGGAGGATCTCCAACGATGTCAGGAAGTATGATCGGTCCTTGCGCATCATCAGTTTTGGGGATGTGGATCTCTGAGAGTTTGTGGTTCATGACGTCGAGCTTCAGCCTCGGCTTCTCTTCTGAGCTGTTCTTCTTCTATCACTCGCCTTAGTTGCTCGACTTCTGCTTGAAGCTGTTGCTTCGCGGTTTCCGCCTCTTCCAACGCGAGCCTTGCTGCTTCGTCTGCCATGTCTTGCGGATCGTGAGTATTGAGGTGCGGTCCGCAGGAAGAATCTTCGATCGACAACCGCTGGAAATTTGTGGTCAGGTCAGATGGGGCTGAGATCGGGGTGTCCTCTGGTTTTAGTCTCGGATATTGAACACCACTTCTCAGCTTGTAATCACCAACTGCTGGTAGTTGGTCCAGTTTCTGTAACCTGAAACAAGAGAACAAGAAAAGGAGGGAGAGGGGATTAGAACTAGAAAAGAAATTAAAGAAAAGTCTAGAAATAGTGTTGCCGTCCCCGGCAACGGCGCCAAAAAGCTTGACCTCTGTAAAGTATATAAGCTTTTAATTACCCTAAATAATGCCGTCAATCGCAAGCGTACAATCTATTGCAACAAAGTCGGGATCGAATCCACAGAGACGGAATTACTTCTAAACTATTCTTTAAATTCTAACCTAATCCTATTTAAAATATTTTTGGTGTTTTTATATAAAAGTGGGGGGGGGTTTTGTTTCAAGATTGGTTTCAAGTGCAATAAAGTAATTAACAGTAAATAAAAGACTTTAAACAGATGCTAAACAAGCGTTCCCAGGGTTTTCAGAATCAGTTTGCTGTCTGGATCAACTTCCTGCGTTCCGTACTTGTCAGGTACGGGCCGCAGGGTATACAATTTCGCCTCTCTTTCAGTTACAGATTAATGATCCGCAGTGGTTAACTGCAGTTCGCAGACAACTTCCTGAGAGATAGATTTCCTGTCAGTTACTTGGGAGTGCGATCCGCAGTCTATCACACTACGGTCCGCAAGGAGCAAGCAGAGAACAGTTTTATTTCAGATCAGATATTTTGACTAAAGTTACCGATCCCCAACTAATCCTAAACAGTTTCAAGTCCCTCAACTCTCATTTGTTGGCACTTTTAACACTTTTAGATTAATTAGAAATCTTTAGGATTATTTCTAACCTAAATTCAATTTACTTTTGTTCAAGGGTAAGGTTTAACTATCGTTATAACCACAATTTCTCCTTTCGGTTACTTTTGGATAACTACCCAATTAGCACAAGAATCAGTTCTCAATATGATTGACGTTATTCTAACCAACTAGATTGGGCCCTAATCTATAGGTTCTTATCAAATAATCAAGAAGCAATTCAAATGCAATTATAATCAAGCTCAAAGCAATATTGAAAATAACTTCAAACCATAGACAATTAAAACATGATATTCAATTAATCCAAACAGACAAACATCATCTTAGACCCTAAGAACTAAGACAACTAATCAAACATAACAAAAGACAACATGATTAAAGAAAAGGTAAATAACTTAAAGAAGAAAGCACCGAATATTTGATGACGTTTGAGACTCGTCGGCGCTTGAATCCTTCTTCTCCGAGTAATCTCCCTCTTCTTATCGACTCTCTAAACTAAACTCTCAAAAGTAAAGTACTCTCTACTAACTAACTCTCAAAACAAACTCTACTCCCAAACTTGACTTCACTTAACTTGATACTTGATACCTAACTTCTTCAAAGGATGATGATTATATAGGCTTGAATGCTCCCAGTTTTAGCCTTCCTTCTTCTGGAACCGACCCCTAATTTCTGGAGCAAAGGACAAAATTAGATACCTTAAATTAAAACTGCTCCAGAAAATAGAGGTCCCGTCTGATTTTGGCCTTCCTGCGATCTAGCTTCCTTAGGTGCCAACCGCACTCCCCAAGGAACAGGGAGTCGGTTGCCCTAAAATTGGAGTGTCGGCGGTTGTGCTCAGCCCAGATTTAGCTGCTCCAGTTTCTGATCTGAGTGCGAACCGCACACTCGAGATTGCGGTCCACACTATGTGTAATCTGTGCGCTTCTTCGCCTATTTTTGTTCATCTTCTCCGAATTAGGTCCCAAAAACTTAACTAATCTTAAATTTAAACATCTACTAACTAATCTGCTACTAAATCTAAAATTCCTAACTAAAATAAAGGTAAAAATCCTAAAATAAATAGATAAAAATACGATGCATCAAATCTCTCCAAGCTTAAACACTTGCTTGTCCTCAAGCAAAACTAATCCTAAAACTACTTCTACTAAATGCATCGCAAAGAAAACAAAAATATTGAACTGAAAAATAAGATACATTTTTTTTTTTCGATTTTTTTTCTGTTTTTCTGTTTTTCTATTTTTTTTTTTTTTTACTACAACTAAAACAAGAATCTCAGTTAATATTCTCCTCCCTCCCCAAGCTAATACTTGCACTGCCCCTAGTGCATTAAAAATAAAACGAGAGAAAAAGAATATAACCGAGATATGCGACGGCCTCCCCAAGCTAGTCATGGTAATGTCACTGAGGCGCGTCATCATCTCCACCTCCTCCGCTGGGTCCCGGACCTATGTGAGTGGACCTCATGGCTTTGAGAATATCGTACATCTCGGTTTGACGCTCATACATAGCGTCAATGCGCTCACCATGTTGAGTCTGACGGTCGTACATCTCAAGTTGTCGTGCATCTAAATTCGTCTGCCTCGAATAAATATCATCTAATCGGGCTCTATCAGCCACTCGCCAGGCCTCGAGCTGATCAAATCGGGAGATGTACTCGTTGTGCCTCTCTTCAGACTGACCCATAGTCTCATGCATGAGTGTAACTCGCTCATATACCTCCGCCCACTGCTGCTGTGAGTATGGTGGAACCTGCTGATGTGGGGTAGCGGGTGGAACGTGTTGATCAGACACATAATCCTGAGGGAATGCATCCTCCATATGAGCGTCCTGCTCCTCATGTGCTGGCTGTGCTGGAACATGCTGTAGCCTCCATGTCCGATGGTCCGTAAAATCAATCGGAGGGCATTGAATAGGCATTCGATAAGTATCTTGATTAGCCTTCCATGTGTAAACAAGAGGCTGTGACCCTTTCTTCTTTGTTGTGATCCATTGCCAGCTACTAAACATTGGTTTGTTCAACACCGGGACATTTGCACATATCTCATAATCAAACTCACGAAAATTTATCCCATGCAAAAGACTATATGAGTGACATAGGTACCCATGGATATAACACCTCCCTCTCGGCCTGTATTGGTAATATCTAACCAGAATTTTACCATGTGCAGCATCAGATCGGGCCGCTGCATTTGCTCGTCGGGGTGAAGCATAGTAAGGAGGAGGGAGAGCTCATCATGTCTCGGCCTAAGAGAGGTCTCTCCACGTGCAAAAACGGAACTCCCACCACGTGCAAAAACGGAACTCCCACGTGCAAAATAAATAGATAAAAATACGATGCATCACAGGTCTGTTCTGGTTCTGAAAATGCGAGTTGCTGAAGAAGTTGCGGTTCCCACCTGCTTGCCCCTGATTCTAGAATCGCTAAGGAGGGTTGTAGTTGTTGGTCCCGAAGTTGGGACGGTCTCTCCAGCTTTGCCGGTCTGCTGGGTTGGCATACCCCTGCGCGAATGGAGCATTGTTGAAAGAGTTGACCTGCTCCTCCTCCTCCTCGGGCTGCCGTAGCGGACAACTCTCATAGACATGAGAGTCCTCACCGCAGAGCATGCAGGGCTGAGCCTGCACAGCCTTCGAGGTTGCCTTCTGCTGGTCCAGCTGCTTGTCCATCCGCAGCTGCAGTGCCTCTAGCTTGGCCTGGACGAGGGCGAGCTGATCGACTTCGTAGCGCCCTTTCGTGCCCCTGCTGGACTCGCGGCTCGACCACTGCTGCTGCTTGGCGAGCTTGTCAAAGATGTCCAGGATGTCTTGCGCCTCTAGGTCAACGATGGACCCACCTGCGCATGCGTCAACCATGACGCGGTTCTGCTGAGTCAATCCATCATAGAAGGCATTTCTAGCATCATGTTGGAGAAGTTGTGGTGGGGGCAAGACAAGCAGAGGTGGTTAAACCGATCCCATGCATCTCCCAGCGACTCGTCATATCCCTGCTTGAATGTGGCAATCTGAGACCTAACCTTGGCAGTTCTCCTAATTGGGAAGAATTTCTCGAGAAACTGAGATGAAAGTTCGGGGAGAGAGTTGAACCAGAATTTAGCCTTGTCCCGGAGAGAGAAATGGAACAAAGCAAGCGAACGTAGTCGGGGTTCGCGTCTGCATTCTTCACGGCCCGGCAACACCCAAGGAAGTTATCCAAGTGATCGTGCGGGTTTTCGTTCTCCAAGCCGTGGAAGCAGTTCTGCTGGATTAGGCTCACGGCTCCAGTTCCGAGACTCGGAGGACCTCCTGGCACATCTGGAAGTATGATGGGCCCTTGTGTGTCAGCAACCCGTGGGCTGTGGAATTCCTTGAAGGTCCGCGGCTCGAGGGCTTCTCTTGCGACTTGCTGCCTCAGCTGTCGGACTTCCTCTTGCAGCAGTTGCCGAGCTTCTTCGGCTAGCCGCCGTTGTTTGTCGAGCTCCTCGGCCTGAATCTGGAGCTGCTCGCGCTCCGTGTCGTCTGCCATGTCAGACGACGAGTCTGAATCAGCGAGGACGGCGCTAATCCCCGCTCGCGGAGATCTGAATATCGGACTCCGGGGTCCGCTCCTCAAAAAGTAGTCGCCAACAGGAGGAGGGAATCCGTCCAGCGTCGTTCTCCTGAAACAGAAAAAGAGAGAAAAGAAGAAGAGAAGTTAGAACTAAAGAAAAGCAAAATCTAGGGTTAATATTGCCGTCCCCGGCAACGGCGCCAAAAAGCTTGACCGCGCGAACGGGTATAGGCTTTTAAACCTCTATAAACGACTCGATCGCAAGCGTACGATCTCGTTGAGTATTTGAGGGTCGAATCCTCAGGGACGGAGTTAACACCAGATTTTACTTTACTCTACCTCTAAACCCTAAGAGAATTTAGATTAAAGAGGGAATTGTTGGGGGGTTTTAACAGGGTTGGTTGACAAACAAGTAAAACAGGACTAGAACAAGTAAATAACTGAAAAGACAATTAATTAAAGGCGTTCTCAGGGTTGGCAGAGTCAGATTGGTCTCGGATTGACTGCCTGCGTTCCGCAAGATATCTCTTGCGGACCGCAGGAGGTGGTTATTTAGCAGTTTTAGGACTGTCTGCGGATCACAAGTGTCCCTGTAACCATCAGGCGATCCACAACTACTGTCTTACACTCCTGGTAACTAACTGCGGACCGCAAGATGACTCTTGCGGACCGCAAGAAGAAGAACCGAGAGCAGTTTTGGTTCTGGTTGTGTTTCGACCGATGTCGTCGACTCCTATCAATTCAGTTCTGGTACAATTACAACAATTCTCACTGTTGGTCCTAATAACAGTTCTAAACTGAATCAAAATCCGTAGAATACGATATAAACTACGATCATGTCACTATGGTTCTATGGTCCGGTTTAAGGTTAGTCAAACCGCAGTTTCGCCTAACGGGTACTTTCGGATACAATATCAATCAAGGTTGTGCAAGCAATCAAATCTGGTCAAAAGATACTACATTAACCAACTAGGTCTGGCCACAACCTACAGGTTTATCAATCGAATCAAACAGAATGCAAACACGTTAAAAAGCAAATCTCAAGTGATCATGAAAACGACATAAATCCAAACATACAGTCAATCTGTCGACACAATCATCATCATTCAAACCCTAAGAACATATAGATCTACTCACTCATCGCACAAACAGAAAAGCAAAACAAAGAAGAAGAATTCATTGTGTAAAGAAACCGAAGAGGATGTCGGGGTTGACACGATCGTCGCGTGAGAAGGCGTTCTCTCGAATCTCCTTCGACGGGCGATGAATCGGCCAAAACCTCTTCCTTCTCTGCCTCTGGACAATCTGAACCGAAGGGGTGTGAGAATGAGAATGAGTCAAAACGTGGATGAAACCGTCCAGGGCGCTGGTCCCTTTAAATAGCAGCCTGGCATAACTCCCTGCGGTCCGCAGGACGAAGGGAAATGGCGGTTTTTGCTGCTCTGGAAGTTTCTGGCGCCCTTTGGATGGTTGAACATGCTCTAACCGACGTCTGCTGGCCGCAGGAAGTGACTTGCGGTCAGCAGGAAGCCGAATCCAGTCCTGCCTTGCCATCTAAAGCTCCAAATCGCGTCTAATTGGCTCCAAAAGCCTGATAAACCTGAAATATGGATACAAGTAGACAAGTAACTGGAATCGAGACATATTCCTAACTAAATGCATGCAAACTCAGGATTTTCAGGCCTAAATACTAATGCAAGTCTGGTAAAATATATATATGAATGCATGGCATCAGTGCGATTGAGCGAACCTCCTGCATAAAATCCTTCTTTGCTTTGACTCCTTGAGGGCCATAAACACATGTGACGACAAAACAGAAGTCTTTTCTGACATCTTGCAAAAGAACTAAGCATGTATGTGTAGTGGCCCATGACCGAAATGGCTTAAAACATTTTTTCCAAGCGATCAAACACCAAACCCCGAAATCCGAACCCTGAACCCCGTACCCCAAACCCCGAACCCCAAACCCCAAACCCGCCCGAACCGCCCCGAGCGACCCTCCCGAACTACCCAAACTCCCCGGGCGACCCGCTCGAATTGCCCGAACATGCCCGGGCTACCGGCCCGACCAGCCCGAACAAGCCCGGGCGACCGGCCCGACCTGCCCGAACATGCCCGGGTGACCCTCCCGAACTGCCCGAACATTCCTGGGTGACCCGCCCAAGAGGCCCAAACTGCCCGAACATACCCAGCGACCCGACCGAACGGCCCGAACCATACCAGCTGACCCGCCCGAACTTCCCGAACATGCCCGTGTGACCCGCCCGACCTCCCGAAACATGCCAGGGCGACCAGCCCGAACTGCCCGAACATTCCCTGGCGATGCGCCCGAACTGCCCAAACATGCCCGGGCGACTCGCCCGACCTGTCCGAACATTCCCGGGCGACCCGCCCGAACGACTCGCCCGATCTGCCCGAGCATTCTCGGGCGACCCGCCCGAACGACCCGAACATGCCTGGGCAACCCGCCTTAACAGCCCGAACTGCCTGAACCTTATCGGGCGACCCGCCCGACCTGCCTGAACCACCCCGGGCGACCCGCCCGAACCTCCCTGAGCGACCCTCCAGAACTGCCCGAAACTCCCCGGGCGACCCGCCCGAACTGCCCGAACATGCCTGGTCGATCGGCCTAAACATGCCCGGGCGACCGGCCCGACCTGCCCGAACATGCCCGGTCGATCGGCCCGAACATGCCCGGGCGACCGGCCCGACCTGCCCGAACATGCCCGGACGACTCGCTCGACCTGCCCGAACATGCCCAAGCGACCCCCTCGAACTACCCGAACATTCCCGGGCGACCAGCCCGAACTACCAGAACATGCCCGGGCGACCCGCCCGAACTGGCTGAACTGCCCGAACCTCCCCGGGAGACCCGCTCGAACGACTCGAGCATGCCCGGGCGACCCTCCCGACAGCCCGAAAATGCCCGGGCGACTCGCCCGAACATGCCCGGGAGACTCGCCCGAACTGCCCGAACCTGCCCGGGCGACCCGCCCGTCCTGTGTAGTCGACCCGCCCGTCCTGCCTATCCTGTCTGGTCGACCCGCCCGTCCTGCCCGAACATGCGCAGGCGACCCGCCCGAACTGCCCGAACCTGCCCGGGCGACCCGCCCGAACTGCACGAACATGCCCGGGCAACCCTCCCGAACTGCAGGAACCTCCCCGGGCAACCCGCCCGAACTGCGCGAACATGCCCGGGCGACCGGCCCGACCTGCCGAACATGCCCGGCGACCCGCCCAAACTGCCCGAACATTCCCGGTCGACCCGTCCGAACGACCCGAACATGCCCGGGCGACCCCCTTAACGGCCCGAACTGCCCGAACCTTATCGGGCGACCCGCCCGAATTGCCCGAACATGCCCGGGCGACTCGCCCAATCTGCCCAGACATGCCCGGGCGATCCACCCGAACAGCCCGAAGAATATAAGAACTCAAAATATTCTTGTTCAAATTTAGAACGATACGTCATACAAAAATATTTTTAACATAATTCATTTAATCAATGATAATAAGACTAAGAATATAAGATTTATATTATTGTGAATATAGTAAAGAAAAGATAGTCTTTTATAAAATATTATATTCACTATATTTACAAGATTATCAATATTATTGTTTTTATTAGTAGCAAATTAAAATTTTATAGTGAGAGGTGAATTTTATTTATTATTATTATTTTAACAAAGCCAACTGAATATTGACTGAAAATAAGGATTGCAAAATTCAAATTTTTTATGAAAATTTTATGTCATACATCATGAAAACTTTAATATGTAAATTGAAAGATTAAAAGAAAATATATATTGCTATTTTTAAAGGAAGGAAAATAAAGAAAGGTAAAAAAAAGTTGATAAAAGGGAAGGACAATGGATGGGAATGAAGGGTAATACATAGGCATTTTGTTGAGTTTTTTTGAGAGAAGGACAATTTGTTTAGCAATTTTTGAAATGAGGACAAATTTTAAATTGCCCATCCCAAAGGGTTTATATTTGGGGTCCGGTTCTCAATTGACAACATTTTATTTCAAGAAATAATTCAACCATTTATATTTCTATTATTCATATGAATAATATTTTCGAATCAAATATGTATTAATCAAGTGTTTATATTTTATCAAGCAAGTGTTTATATTTTATCAAGCAAGTGTTTATATTCCTAAATCGAGTATTTATATTTTTTGAATCAAATTTTTCTTAATAAAGTGTTTATATTTCTCTTTCAAGTATTTATATTTCTCAATCAAGTGGGTATATATATTCCTAAATTGAGTATTCATATTTTTCGAATCAAAAGTTTCTTAATAAAGTGTTTATATTTCTTAATCAAGTATTCATATTTTCAATCAATATTTACATTCCTAATTCAAGTATTCAAGTTCGCGCAGTTTGGCCATGTTCCGGCAGTACGGGCGAGTCGCCCGGGAATGTTCCGACAAGTGGGGCAGGTCGCCTGGGCATGTCCCGGTAGGTCAGTCAGGTCGCTCGGGCATGTTCGCGCAGTTCGGGCGGGTCGCACGGGCAAGTTCGGGAAGTTCGGGCGGGTCGCCCGGTAAGGTTCGAGCCGTTCGGTCGGGTCGCCGGGCATGTTTGGGAGGTTAGGGCCGTTCGGTCGGGTCGCCGGGTATGTTCGGGCGGTTTGGGCCTTTCGGGCGGGTCGCCCGGGAATGTTCGGGCAGTTCGAGAGGGTCGCCCGAGCATGTTTGAGCAGGTCGGGGGGGTCTCCCGAGCATGTTTGAGCAGTTCGGGGGGGTCGCCCAGTAAGGTTTGGGCAGTTCGGGCCGTTAAGGCGGGTCACCCGGGAATGTTCGGGCAGGTCGGGCGTGTCGCCCGGGCATGTTCGGGCAGGTCGGGCATGTCGCCCGGGCATGTTCGGGCAGTTCGAGAGGGTCGCCCGGGCATGTTCGGGCAGGTCGGGCCGGTCGCCCGGGCATGTTCGGGCAGGTCGGGCCGGTCGCCCGGGCATGGTCGGGCAGGTCGGGCCGGTCGCCCGGGCATGGTCGGGCAGGTCGGGCCGGTCGCCCGGGCATGGTCGGGCAGGTCGGGCCGGAAGCCCGGGCATGTTCGGGTAGGTCGGGCCGGAAGCCCGGGCATATTCGGGCAGATCGGGCCGGTAGCACGGGCATGTTCGGGCAATTCGAGCAGGTCGCCCGCAGAGTTCAGGTAGTTCGGGAGGGTCGCCCGGGGCGGTTCGGGCGGGCATGTTCGCGCGGGTCGCCCGGTAAGGTTCGGGCTGTTTGGGCCATTAAGGCGTGTCACCCGGGGAATGTTCGGGCGGTTCAGGCAGGTCGCCCTGGCATGTTCCGACACTTCGGGCAAGTCGCCCAGTGAGTTTCGGGTCGCCAGGGAATGTTCGGGCAGCTCAGGCTGGTCGGCCGACCATGTTCGGGCAGGTTGGGCGGGGAGGCCGACCATGTTCGGGCAGGTCGGGCGGGTCGTCCCGGCATGTTCGGGCGGGTCGACCGTGTCAGGCGGGTCGCCGGGGCATGTTCACGCAGTTCGGGCGGGTCGCCGGAGAATGTTTGCAGTGTTCGGGCGCGTCGCCCGGGAGGTTCGGGCAGTTCGGGCGCGTCCCCCTAGGAGGTTCGGGCGCGTCACCTGGGCATTTTCAGGCAGGTCGGGCGGGTCTCCCGGGCATGTTCGGGCAGGTCGGGCGGGTCGCCCGGGCATGTTCGAGCAGGGCGGGCCGGACACCCGGGCAAGTTCGGGCAGGGTGGGCCGGTCGCCCAAGCATGTTCGGGCAGGGCTTGCCCGTCTCCCCGGCAGGGGTGGGCAGGGCGTGCCCGTCTCCCGGGCATGTTCGGGCAGGGCGTGCCCGTCTCTCAGGCATGGGCGGGTAGGGCGTGCCCGTCTCCCAGGCAGGGAGTGCCGGTCTCCCGGCAGTTCGGGCCATTCGGGCGGGTCGCCCGAGCATGTTCAGGAAGTTCGGGTTGGTCGCCCGGTATGGTTGGGGCCGTTCGGTCGGGTCATCGGGCATGTTCGAGACGTTCGGGCCGTTCGGGCGGGTTGCCCGGGAATGTTCGGGCAATGCGAGGGGGTCGCCCGGGCATGTTCGGGCAGGTCGGGCCGGTCGCCCGGGCAGGGTCGGGCCGAGCGCCCGGGCAGGTTCGTGCAGGTCGGGCCGGTCGCCCGGGCATGTTGGTGTAGGTCGGGCTGGTCGCCGGGAATGGTGGGGCAGGTCGGGCGGGCTTGTTCGGGCAGGTCTGGCGGGTCGCCCTAGCATTTTCGGGCAGAGCGGTCCTGTCGCCCTGGCCTGTTCGGGCAGGGCGTGTCGGCCTCCCGGGCATGTTCGGGCATGGCGTGCCTATCTCCCGGGCATGTTCGGGTTGGACGTGCCGATGTCCCATGCATGTTCGGGCCGTTCGGGCGGGTCGCCCGGTAAGGTTCGGGCAATTCGGGCCGTTAAGGCGGGTCGCCCGGGCATGTTCGGGCTGTTCGGGCGGGTCGACCGGGAAGATTCGGGCAGTTCGAGCGTGTTGCCCGGGGTGGTTCGGGCAGTTCGGGAGGGTCCCCCGGGCATGTTCGGGTAGGCCGGGCGAGTCGCCCGGGCATGTTCGGGCAGGCCGGTCGAGTCGCCCGGGCATGTTCGGGCAGGGTGATCCGATCCCCGGGCTGGTTCGGGCAGGGCGGACCGGTCGCCCGGGCATGGTCGGGCAGGGCGGGCCGGTCGCCCGGGCATGGTCGGGCAGGGCGGGCCGGTCGCCCGGGCATGGTCGGGCAGGGCGGGCCGGTCGCCCGAGCATGGTCGGGCAGGGCGGGCCGGTCGCCCGAGCATGGTCGGGCAGGGCGGGCCGGTCGCCCGAGCATGGTCGGGCAGGGCGGGCCCGTCTCCCGGGCGTGTTCGGGTAGGGCGTGTCGGTCGCCCTGGCAGTTCGGGCCGTTCGGACGGATCGCCCGGGGAGGTTCCTACCATTCAGCCCGTTCGGGCGGGTCGCCCGGGCATGTTATGGTAATTCGGGTGGGTCGCTCGGTAAGGTTCGGGCCGTTCGGTCGGGTCGCCGGGCATGTTCGAAACGTTCGGGCGGATTGCCCGGGAATGTTCGGGAGGGGTCCCCCGGGCATGTTCGGGCAATTCTGGAGGGTCGCCCGGGCATGTTCGGGAGGGTCGCCTGGGCATGTTCGGGCAGGTCGGCGGTCGCCCGGGCATGTTCGGGTAGGTCGAGCGGGTCGCCCGGGCATGTTCGGGTAGGTCGAGCGGGTCGCCCAGGCATGTTCGGGTAGGTCGAGCGGGTCGCCCGGGCAAGTTCGGGCCGTTCAGGCGGGTCGCTCGAGAATGTTCGGGCAGGTCGGGCGGGTCGCCCGAGCATGTTCGGGCCATTCGGGCGGGTCGCCAGGGAATGTTGGGGTAGTTCGGGCTGGTCGGCCGGGCATGTTCGGGCAGGTCGGGCGGGTTGCCCGGGCATGTTCCGGCAGTTCGGGCGGGTCGCCCCGGCATGTTCGCGCATTTCGGGCGGGGCCCCCGGGCATGTTCTGGCAATTCGGGAGGGTCGCCCCGGCAATGTTCGCGCATTTCGGGCGGGGCACCCGGGGAGGTTCGGGCTCGTCACCCGGGCATTTTCGGGCAGTTCGGGCTGGTTGCCCGGGCATGTTCGCGCAGTTCGGGGCTGGTGGCCCGGGCAGGTTCGGGCAGTTCAGACAAGTCGCCCGGGCAGGTTCAGACGGGTCGCCCGGGGAGGTTCGGGCAGTTCGGGCGGGTCGCCCGGGTAGGTTCCTGCAGTTCGGGCGTTGATTCAAATGGACGATTCAGATATCCCGCGCTGCAAGTTACAATGCTACAGAGGATACATACAAGATGAATAATTGATTCTCAATTCACACAGCCACCGTCATCCGTGAAGATACATACAAGATGAATAATTGATTAATTTGTTTCCTTTTGTATGCTTTATACAATTTGCTTATAAAACCTTGATATTTCCGATATTTGAAAAACATCAATTGTATATTATATATAGGTTGATTGTAGACTAATTAATTTTCAGTGCCTAGTAACTGGATACACGTACATCTACATAATGATACCCGTTATATTCCCATCCATAATTGGGCTAGCTTGAGGGAGGTTTCTGTAGATGAATAGGCTATCAAAACAGTGGGCTAATTTGAGGGAAGTTTCTGTAGATGAATGGGCTATCATAACAGTGGACACTCCACTGAAATGAACGGTCAGATCTTATCCAGCTCTTAGAGTCGCTAAAATGAGTAAAAAAAGGCAGAGAAATATGAAGAAAAGCAAGAAAGCGCATGACATGTAAATATAATAATGCACAGTCAAGAAAGAATGTGCTATTTTTTTCTTGATAGTGGTGTGTCAACTTATTAACTTAACTGAAATCGACCCGCCTCATAAGAATTGCAAAATATCTAATAACGTCTGATCCGATCAAAAAAATTTTGTTGGCAGCCAATTTTGTTTGATCAGCCTCATCTCTATAAAACGGGGACCTAGTACTCCGTGATCTAAGTGAATGCTTCATTTATATCATGAACCATGGTCCTTTACACCTAGCATAGACAAATTATCAAAGAAAGTTCACATGTGCCTACAGTCTGCAACTTGCACTGGACAATGGTAAAAGAAAACAAGATAAATACTTCGGTTTCCAACTTGCACCTAAGGTTATCTCCAAGTAATCTAAGAAATCAATTGATCAACAATATTTATAAGAATTGATTTAGATTTTTTTAATAAATAAATTATATTTTCACAAATCTTAAAACATGTTAATGTAATTACACATAATATTTATATTCATGTACATTTTATATTTACTCCTTTATAAAAAAAAAATAGCTTCTTACGATCAATAATGGAGGAAAAAATAATAGACTATTGAGCTTTTCAAACTGTCAAGTTTATTCTATTTTAGAGTGTTGAGTTAATTATATAATTTCTAAAATTATTGCACCAAAATGGTTCTAATGGATACTTTTTAAAGCGCATGGTAGCAATCAATATTATGTCATACAAATATTAGAATATATTTAATTTTTTTATATTTTAGATTGCTCAATATTGGCCGAATAATCCGATAATCATAAATATATTAACAAATCACTTTGTCATTAACACAAAAAAAATTGTGCAGCCTATAAGCTCTAGATAGTTAAATAAAATATATACAATATTATATATTTTTTAAGTCTCATTGATTTGACTGAATAGAAAGCCTCTCTATTATAGTGATCGAGTGATATTAGTTATTTAATTTTGGTTAATAACACTTTTAATTAATTCTTATGATAAGGAGGTGAATCCTTGATGATTGATTGTTCAACGTTCTTCAAAAGTGTAATTTTAAATTAGATACCAAGCATGTGATATAGTATTCACTGATGATGCCTGAAAAATATTATGGATCACACTTATAATTTATTTATTTGTTTAAAGTTGTACCATGCATCACACTTATAATTATACAAAGTGTCCAAAATTAATAATATTTAATAGAATATTAAATAAAATTTTGACAGTATGTTAGTGTCAGTTTAGCTGGAAAAATGTAATTTCCATGTATGTTTTGAATAAAGGAATCTTATATTGAAAAACAATTCTAATTTATTGAGATTAAATGTATTCCAATAATTTTTTAGAAATATTTTATCCCTTGGTATTAATAAGGGATAACAAAAAAATATGAATTATTAAGACGCGGTGGAGCGCATACAATAACTAGTTTTGAATCAGGATTTAATTTCAGCTACATAATGATATCCTTATTCCAATCAGACTCTGAACCAATATATTTTAAAGGGATGGGTAGGTACTACTACAATGCATGCCTCATATTGAGCTTCATTCCTACTCCTAAAACTTTCAGGATGTATACAAGCATACATTGAAACCGTAGGTGATTCCCACCCAATTCCACTGGGAGCAGCTGAACGAATGTGTATGAAGGATCTGGTGGATATTGTTCAGGTCCATTGTCAATCGGCTGACCCACCGGCCCACAATCGGTTAGATCGTTTCTCCAAATTGTGTAATACAATCTTGGAGATGAGTACCGCAGACTGAATATGACCAGGAAAAGCCCTAATGCTGCCCAAGATGTGAACAAGTTCACTATAATAATAAGGCTTATTGCCGGAGAAGATGGACTTAATCGGAGAATGATAGTTGCCTTTCTTGCTTTCTTTTCAAGAGTAATTGTTTCTCATAATCGGGTTCAACCGATGTTACATTTATCTCAAAAAAAAAAAAAAAAAAAAACAGTGTTACATAAACATTATTAAATTTATATCTGGAAACACCGTCACAACATACGAAACGTGTTGTACAAATTACTGAAGATGCAGGAGAAAAGAAGGGTATTGAGCGCCTCCTATACATGTACTCTATCGAGGTGAACTTATATAGATCAGATCTTATTAAATAAAATATAGTAACTCATGCTGGGTGCAAAATTATAAATTTGTATTGGTAAGAACATATTGCTATTAACTTAAATCGATACAGCACGTAATAACTGTGAGACAAATATTCCTGTATCGAATGATTCTAGCCCCGGTGCTGCCTATAGAAGGGTATCCCATTCAAGGAGTTTTGCCTTCGTAGGCATGTTTGAGAGTAGGCAAAAAATTGATGCAATTCATCCTACAAGTACAAGCTATTATTCCATAATAACAACATAACACTGCCACTTTTCTCAATTTCTCAAAAATATAAAGTGGACACCATGTTTCAGTCTTGCAGACTCTCCACCCAAGTATTGAAAAAAAATGGTAGACAGACCACCATCATTAACAAAGTATATGGAAAGCATGAGAGACCTTCACAAAAACGAATTGATTCATTGAAAGATATACACCACATGTTAATCATTTAAAGATACGAGGGAAGGGTCACACATATAGAACAAACGGCCTCTTTGTTGGCAACCATATTGAAATGTCTACCTAATAATATCAAACCCATCTCCATACAAGGTGAAGTTGATGTCTAGTCATCGACATAGAAAAATCTAATAAACCACGGAGTATTAAAACGAGACAATAAAGACAACAATCAACTTTACATTATTGTTCCTCTTGTTTCGCATCAACCTGCACAATTAAGGAAATCTGATTTAAAACATGAACTGAATGAAGTTTCTAGTTTCTTACATAATTTGGCAGGGGCTGCCAAAAATGAAATTTCAGTCATATATAAGAGTGACATAATTTACCAGCTTAATTTGGTCACAATGAAATCATATGAACCAACATCTGAAGTTCTGAACCACATCTAAAAAGAACATTAAAATGAGCTAGCAAGGCTTTTAAACAGTCCTAATTTGAAAAGTAAATCCTCAACATTTTCCAGAATTGCAACTACAGTCCAACTTTTCCAATTATATTCAGATCAGGCAATCACCCAACCCCAGAAAGACCGCATTATCATACTGCCAAAGTTCTGGCATCTCAGTCGAAAACTTGGTAGAAGCTCATAGCAATGCAGAATCTAACAAGTAATATGAAGGGCTGATTTGTTATAATTGAATTTGCATTATAAAATTACTGTCTAAACTGTTACCTCACAGCTTTTAAAGGGTAGCAGGGTTGGAAAAGGTTAAAGCTGTCATTACAAAAGGAGACAAATACCTGAGATAATAGGCAGATTACATGGCCATCTCTGCTTGTAGCGCGGCAAGCTCATCATCCTCAGGGGTCGAATGAACCCTTTGAGGAGTAGGCCGCATTGGTTGCTTACCAGCAGAGGAGGCGGATGCAGTAGCAGGAGTGGGGGCATAAATGGGAGCAGCAGGGGCAGTGGTGGCTGGTGCTAGTAGCTGCTCCTCTAGCTCTGCTCCTTCCAATTCTTCCAGCTCTGCCTCCAACTCATCCTATTATGGATCAAAGCAACACATTGTTAGAGGAAAAAAGTAGGCTCATCAATGCGAAGCAAAAAGGACTTCTTTTTGCACAAAGTGGACTTGATAATGCACTATTCTTAAACAAATGAATCCTCCACATGTACTCTATGTCATTGTCGATGCTTTTTTTGTTTCCAATCTGGACTTTCCCATATAGAGTATATGCAATTTTTAATTCTGATGAACGCATTAAGTAACAGTTACAACAAAATAGGATGATAATTTGGCCTTTGGCACCACTATTGCAATAAAACATAGATTTTTTGTTTCAACTTGAAAGCAATGAGTGACTATCTGTGTTGAAAGGTTAATAGAGCTTTACTAATTACCTCATCAAAATCAGCAGCTGCACCAATGGGGGCAGCCAATGCTTCCTGAATCTGCTTCATGTTCTCTGTTTGTTCATTTATTTCATCCATTGTCTTGTCCACATCATCTATATTTCTGTCATTAGGGATTAGGGAAATTTTGTCAGTTTACGAATTTATCGAAGCAGGAATAACTTAATTGCTGAATAACCACTCAAACAAATAAATTTATTGCTTGCTTTGAAAGGGTAACCTTTTAAATAATAATCACAATCATAATGAAATAATTGCAGCTACTTACGTGGCTTTTTGCATGGCCTTCATAGCAGCAGCCCCAGTTCGCAATGCATCCACAGTTTCTGTTGTAGCCTTTGCACCCTCTAACATGATCATCTGTTCATTGTAAACAGAAATAGCATGTTACTAATGGAATTGAAATAGTTAAGTCACAGCTGTACACAATCGGCTACATTGGTTAATTATGTGCCTACGCATTAGTGGTCTACATATGAATAAAACTTTATGCAAGCTTCCACAAAGAAAATAAATACAAGCAAATAAAGAAGAGAAAAAAAAAAAAAGGTAGTGAACTATCAGTACAGAAGACCAAAAATGTACTTAAGATGAAAGTAAAATGCACCAGGCCTATTGTATAAATGTATATTATCCGATTACATAATGTAATAATCCTAAAAGGTCCATATTTATAAAATCAATATCACAATAAGAAACAAGCTGCTTACCTGGTCATGAATGCGAAGTTGGAAGTTCCCAAGCTGCTCAACTTGTTGTTCATACAGCCTCTTCCTCTTCAAACACTGTATAGCCGCTAGATGCACAAATACAAAATAAGAAATCAACTAAATATCAACCAAAAAATGAAATGAAGTATTAAGTCTCAGACACAATTGACAAAATCAGATACAATCCAAATCCAATAAACAAGAGGGGATAGTTAAAATTTAAGATTTATTCTGTAGCTAAATAGTTAGTATTCTATAATTCAATAATGAATATCAGAATATGTAGAGGAAAGTAGAAGATCCCAGATTTTTGGTTCATATAGCATGGAAGGTACCTCTTTTGTTTTTGGCGCGTGTGAACTCCTTGGCCTTCTCAACCTCTTGGGCAGCTTTCTTCAAAAGAACTTTCTCCTTTTTCTCTAGCATTTCTAGTGTCTAGAACATATAACAAACAAGCTTAGGTTATATAAAAAGGCATATGCACCATGCTAAACTGATACCAGTGCAGACGGTTCAGCCCAAATTGAAGCAGTAATATGTAATTAAATCAACAAGGGAATCCCAAATTGGTAGATGTCATTAGGGCATGTACACCCATATATTAAGAATTGTTGGCACTGCATTGGTCCATAATGAATAAACTGGAGCATGTTAAAAGGCTATTAATTAATAAAAGAGAAAGTTACCTCGTTTAATTTATCAAGGGTAGCCAAGGCATTGGCTTGTTCTTTTGGCTTTCCAAATATTCTAGTAAACATGTTGCAATATTATATAAACCTGAAAGTTGTTACGGATACCTGGAAGGAAAATAAAAGAGGATGTAAATTTGTAAGCTTTCATTTGAAAGTTAACAGTGCTATCTATGTAGCAGAGAAATAGAAGGAAGGATTGAATAGGAGTGGGAAGGAAGGAAGGAAGGATGGAAGGAAGGAAGGGTTAGGATGCAAATGGGCAGCAGAAATCGTAGGATTAAATTAGTTATGGAATGGTTGATGGATAGCGAATGAATTAAGTTTAGGATAGAAATTAAAGGATTTACGATGGATTATGCAATCACGGAAGGGAAGGGAAGGGAAGGGAAGGGAAGGGAAGGGAAGGGAAGGGAAGGGAGGGGAGGGGAAGAAGAAACGCAAACCTTGAATTAGCTGCTAGCTAAGAAAAAGAAGAAGCAGCAGCAGCAGCAGCAGCAAAATTGTGAGCAACGAGGGGTTGATCGGAGTGGGAATTTAGTTGAGATAGTTTGATCTGTAGAGATAGATGAGATGAGATGAGATGAGATGGGGGAGTTAGCTAGGCCTAGGGTTGTTGTTTGTCGACGGAAGGAACGGAAAGAAAGAAAGCAAAGCAGCTAGCTAAGCTCAATAAACAATAATTCATTAATTTGGGTCGACGACTCCACGGGACGGAATGACGGATGGATCGAGCCAGCCAGCAACGCTAATTGGCCACCGCGTTAAGCAAAGCAAAGGACTCTACTCTGTATACTATTGCAACATCCCTACAATTACAATATAATCATAGATAACTAACTATACGGTCTCTCTCTCTCTCTCTCTCTCTCTCTTGATCCTTTCCATGGGGAAACCGGAATTCCCATGCATATACTCTATTCATATTCATATTTAAAAGGCTTTTTCTATAGAAGACCCCGGCAACATAAGTAATAGAATTCAGATAGTCTGAAATTTTTTTAAGCAAAATAATATACCAAATGCATGACCAATACCTCTTCACCTAAAATTGCGAGGAGTGTTGTACTCCGTTTGGATTTGTTGTTAGTTGTAAAGTTTTTATCTATGTCTTTTAAATTTTTTGTTAGTGGGAGAGGAGTACATCACCCCTCACGATTTTATGTGGAGAAGCGTTGGTCACGCCTCGAGACTTCCTGTAGAGAGGCGTGAGGACGTCTCTCTACTATTGGATCCGAGGCGTCAAGGCACACCTCACTATATCCGTGGGGAGTATATCTCAAAATTCATCTGTCATTTAAGTAAATATTTAATTTTGTATATTATTTTGCTTAAACAAATTTCGGCCTCTAATTACTCTCTACCCACTGCACATGAACTTCATTCCTCAGCTTCTTTCTCTCTTCATTTTTCTATAGGGATAATAACTCCGCACCCCCCCCCCAAACTTTCTTCTTGTGACAACTTGCTCCCCAAACTTTTTTTTGTGACAAATGCCCCCCCCAAACTATCTAATTGTGACAATCACACCCCCCAATAGCTAATTAACCATCTAATCCTTCATTTTGGAGTGTGTAAAGACCAAATTACCCTTGTATACATATGTCATCATCTTTAAAATATTTATAACTTAAGTTGACATATTTTTTAATTAACTATAAGTATACAACTCAATTAAATTAACAATGGTTTACTAATTTATAAGTGTGATTATTAACTTATGAAATAATACGTTTGAAACACAATTATAAATATTAGATAACAAATATCTTATACAAAAAAACTTTTAATTTTGTTAATTACTTATATATTATATTCTTATGAAATAATATGTTAAAAAATAAATGCCAAAGTTAGATAACAAATTAATATTTTATATACTATAATAAATTACAGCAAGTTTTTGAGTGAGTCATTCTTTAAAATTATAATTTCATGATAATACAAATACTTTAAATATTATGAAATATGTATATAAGGGCATTTTGGCCTTTTCTCACTTCTTAATGGTGGATTAGAGGGTTATTTAGCCATTGAGGGGTGTGATTGTCACAATTAGATAGTTCGGGGGGTATTTGTCACAAAAAAAATTCGGGGGTCAATTTGTCATAAGAGGAAAGTTCAAGAAGGTGTGGAGTCATTATCCCTTTTCTATATTCAGATGCTTACCAATTCACATACAAATATATGACACGACCCTAATTTTAGTGATAATAATTGATATTAAATTAGAGAAATTTTACTTGTATACAAAGCCACTTATCTTCAGCTAAATCTAGTAATACATCTATTTTATATACAACCTTAAAGCTTTATGCTAACAATTATATTTTAAGTCCAGTATAAACAAAACTTCAATTTAAAACTTCTAAATTTTATGGCTTATTGATTGTAGTTCGGCGCGAATATATGATTGCTTTTTAATTAGGACTAGCAAGAAACCCGTCCGTTGTGCCTCGCCTTTTAATTTATGATTTCATACTGTGTTGTACATATAATGTGTTTTCGGTTTTTGACTAATTATTTACCATTTAAATTCCATATTTACACTAAATCAACTCATTGAATGTTAAAATATAAAGAGTTAATTCCTCATTAATATAAATTTTAATCAACATTGATGTCTTCCATACTAAGATTGGTATTTTTCTATTTTTTGTAAAAACTAAAATGGAGATGAAGTTGTTTAATTGGAGAACATTAACGGCTTTAAAATCAATGTATTTTGATTAAGGGGTAGAATGGGGATTGATGGCTCAAAAGAGTATACGCTTTTAAATTACTCTAAGCAAACACTCGATCGCAAGGGTACGATCTCATATAGTACAGTCGGGGTTAAACCACAAGGACGGTATTAAATCTAGACTTACTCTAATGCAATTCAAAGTCCTAAAATGAGTATTTTTGGTCTTTTTGCATAAATTGGGGGGTTAATCAAAGTTTGGTTGCAAGAAAAATAAAACAAGTAAACAGTAAACAACAGCAAGTAAATACTCGAAAATAGATAATAAACGGGCGTTCTCAAGGTTTTCAGAATCAGTTTGGTCTCTGGATTAATTGCTTGCGGCCCGCAGGAAGTTCTCTTACGGGTCGCAGAGGGTTGGTTAGAGATTCCAAACAGTTTCGTAACCTCTGTCTTACACTTTCTACAATTGCTTGCGGGCTGCAGGGTCGTGTCTTGCAGTCCGCAGACAACTGACAGATAGCAGTTTCAGTTCTGGTTCAGTGTTCGACTCACGTTATTAATTCCTATTCAAATCAGAAATGGTACAGCTTCCTCAATTCTCGTATTTTGGCCCTTCTAACAGTTCTAGTTCAACAGAAATTCATAGATCTATTTCTAAACCTACGTTCAAGTTACTTTTATTTTAGGATTCGGTTCGACTTTCATCAAAACCGCAGTTTCTCCTCACCGATACTTTTGGACAGAATTCTATCAACCCAAGTTGTGCAAGTAACAATTCTTGTAAAGACCATACTCTATTAATCAACTAGATTTACGCGTAATCTATAGGTTTACCATACAAACAAGTCAAGTCACAAAACACATTATAATGAAAGCGCAAGTAAACATGAAAACAATATGAGTCTAAACAGCGTACAATAAATCCATAAACACAAACGTCATCATCAACCCTAAGAACAAAAGATCTACTCGCTCATGGCGAGAGAGAACAAAGAAAACAAGAAAACAAGAAAACAAAAGAGTTCATGATGCAAAAGAACCGAAGAAGAACAAGTGTGGCTTCAATCTTCAACGTCTCCAAGGAATCCTCGCGAAATCTCCTCAAAAGATGATGAAAATCAAGTCTAAGCACGTCCCTTTCTGGTCTCCTGGCGGCTAGGGTGAAGAGAATGAATGTAAGCTTCCTAAAACCGTCCAAAGAGACAGTCTTAAATAGGCTAGGGCCCAGAAACCAGAAGCAGCAGCGCAGAAACGGGCTTGTGGCCCGCAGGGTCTTGTCTGCTGCCAACAAACAGTGCGTTCCAATGCCAAATCACGTCCAAATGGCTCCAAAAACCCAATTCACCTGAAATTTGGACAAAAGCAAGGAAGTAACAAGAATCTAGACATCTTACTACCTAAATGCATATGAACTTAGGAATTTTAGGCCAAAATAAAGGTGCAAGTCTGGTAAAATGTAGATATGAATGCGGTGTATCAGGGATTAAAAAAATTTGAAGAAGAAGAAAAAAAATAGAGACGTCCAATTCTTACGTACTTTATAATATAGTATATAGATGTGCTATTTACATAAAAAATTTTACTCAGTACACTAATTATAAATGATCTTAAACCATTTTCGTCTTTCTAATCAGTGGATGTATTTGTATGAAGTATATTATTGAGAATAGTGATAGTATCTATTTTTTTTTTTTTTGTGCATATTTTTTTATTGATAATGTTTCAAATTTTAATCAATTTGAACATCATTTGATAACTTATCAAAGTTTTGTAAATTTTTAACGGTTGTAATTAAACAGATCTTTGAAGAGCTATCAAATGTCGCTTAAACTGGATATAATTGAAAATATAATCAATCTATAAGTTAAGAAATGCTTCCATAAACTTTTTTTGTTTCTAAGATTTTTTATGAATTATTACAATTTTTTCTCATTGTCAAAATTATCAAGATAAAGATTGTCAATGGATCTCTCCCCTAAGATGAATCTGTTTGTTTAAACTTCAACAGGAAGAGTGAGATTGTATTTGTCAATTCAAGTATATATCATTTCACTTGTTTTGATTAAGCAAGTATTTTGTATTATTGGTCTCTTTGTATTTGTTTGTATTTAATACAACTGCACTATGAAATGGTGTGTCGGGAGGAGAAGATAATGAAACAGGGAGAACGGGAGAGGTAATTTAGTCATTTAGCATTTTATTGATTTTTTTTATGGATTTATTTTTAGATAATTGACAAAGTTTTGACGGGTATATAACCATTTTTTTCTTTTTCATACGAGATTACTGTACACGGAAAGTTTTTGGATGGTATAGATTATTTTTTCCAGATAATTATTATTTAATTACGAAAAGTCGAAAACATATATTATATAATGAGTTATGTTATGGTGCACCGCGCTGCAAAATGTATTTTGTACCGCCATCAAATCTCTATTTCCAAAAATCAAATGACCAAATCGATTTGCTCAGCACAATCTATATATTGAGCTTATGCAAAGTAGCAAATTTTACAATTTTTGGAAATTTTTAACCATTTTTTCAGATTTTCCAAAGATGAGTAGTTTTTGTTATCCACATGGTATTATTTTATTATTATTTTTGGTCCATCTTTCAAAAATAAAAAAAATAGTTAAAAAATTCTAAAAATTGTAAAATTTGGTATTCCACTATATTTCAATATGTAGAATGTATTGGTTCAATTAGATTTGACATTTGAAGTTCGGCTTGTGAGATTTTGAAAACGGTAGTGTAAAAATTCATTTGCACCGCAGTGCACGTGCACCATAACATAACTCATTAGTCATTATATAATTTGCTATCAAATATCAATGATTAAAAGTATAAATAGTAAAAAATTTAAGGATTTATTTCTCTAATTTATTTGAGAATTGAGATGAACAAGTCTTTAAGACTGATGGCCCCAGGGAAAATCAAAAGAAGAAAGAACAGTTAAATAAAAAAGCAAGGGCTCAAATCGATTTGAGAGAACTAGTGTTGTGCCCCGGGCGAGCAAGGTTCCCGGCGTGCAACGGGCAAACGGGCGACGGGTGCCGGCAGGTGACGGGTGACGGCGGGTATGGACGGGAGGGTTAGGGGGGCAAGGTCTCAAATGGCGGCTCTTGCCCACCCCTAGACCCGCTGGGCTTGCTCGGGATGGGCGGGAAGGACGAGCACGGGTTTATATATTTTTCAACAGAAAATTCATTTTGCATTTTTTTAAATCCAAAATTCAATTAACTCAATTTTTTTTTAAAAAGAAATGTGAAATTTTCAAATTTAACATATTCTTAAAAATTTAAATAGTTTTCTTTTTTTTAATTTAAATATTGTACATTTTTAAGTTTGAATAACCTTAAAAAGAAAAAAAAGAAAAATATTTTTAAGGTTATTCAAATATTTTTTAAGGTCATTCAAACTTAAAGGGCCGCGTAGGTAACTAAGTCCCGGCCCGCCCGGGGTTTTATTATTTCCATAACCCATTAACCCCCCTCCTAGAAACAGAAAGAGAAATACCGCCGCAGCTGCAGCTCTGAAAACCCTAGCGCTAGTCTTCTCTTCTCTTCTCTTCTCTGCTGCTCGCTCTGCCTCTGCTGGTACCAAAGTAGCCAACTAACTGAATCAATCAACAATCGCAATCGCTGCGATGGAGACCGAGGGAGGCTCGTCTAGCTCGATGCAATTGAAACCCCAGTTTGAGGCGCTGAAGCCGCACGAGATGTCCGACGGAAAGGTCCAGTTCCGCAAGGTGCCTGTCCCGCCCAACCGCTTTGCTCCCTTGAAGAGGAACTGGATGGACATTTACAATCCCGTTTATGACCAGATGAAGGTCGACATCAGGATGAATCTCAAGGTTAATTTATTTCCCTTTTTCTTTCTTTTCTACTTCTGATGATGATTCATGTTTAATTTAATTGGTACCAGAAGCATATGAATTTGGATTTAGTGAATATGTAATCTGAACCCACATGAACCTTTAATTTCAGGCCCGGCGTGTAGAACTTAAAACCAGAGCCGATACTCCAGATGTTAGCCATCTCCAGAAGTGTGCTGACTTCGTCCATGCCTTCATGCTCGGCTTTGACATTTGCGATGCTCTTGCATTGCTTCGTCTAGACGACCTCTATGTCGACTCCTTTGAAATCAAAGATGTCAAAACCTTGAGGGGTGAACATTTGTCAAGAGCTATCGGCCGGTTATCCGGTAAAGGTGGAAAGACCAAATTTGCCATAGAGAACACCACTCGTACGCGTATTGTCATTGCTGATACCAAGATCCATATTTTGGGCTCTTTTGTTAACATTAAAGTGGCCCGCGATTCTTTGTGTAGTCTTATTTTGGGTTCTCCTGCTGGCAAGGTCTACTCTAAGCTAAGAGCTGTCAGTGCTAGGCTTGCTGAACGCTTCTGATGAGTGGAGTGGAGTGCCGATTTTTGTTACTCGTTCTAGGTAGAAAAATATATGAGTAATATTTTCTTTTATTTTATTGTCTGGATATGATATGATATGATGTATGGTTTGAATTGAGAGGTATGAAAAGCCTAGTTTTTCTGAGTGTTGTATACTACCTGTAGTGGGTTTGTGTTGTTTCTTTATTGAGATCAGATAACCCATGTATCTTTAGTTTATCTATTGCCCAAACCAACTGGTGGTATATCCGTCACTGATATCTGATTTGCTGTTTCTTCCCCACTCAGTTTGGCTCAAAGTCAAAGAGCTTGCTCTTACTCTTAGGATGTTAGTTAGCACTTAACAACTAGGCTGAGTTGAACTATTGAAGAGTTCTTACCCAGAATGGATGTACTTGGTATCTTCTTTTATAGTTACCTACTTACCTGATCCTTACCCTATAGGCCTAAACTCCTATACAATTGGACAGCTAAGAAATGAATTCTTAATAAAATAATATGATCATTCACCGATTCTGGTGCATAATGTCAGCATATAACAACATCTCTCTTTGTTCTTCAATCTTGATTAATGGCTATGCGTCGATGTTGCGTAGTTGAGTTGAAGAGGATGTTCTCAACTTCTCCTAGTATTTTGTTTGGCACAGGTTCATCTTTTGCTGCAGCTTTTTTTTTTTTTTTATAAAAGTATTTATATTTTAGCGACTCGAAATTTTATCTACGATGATTAAGTGATTAAAAATTGAGAAAAAGAACATCCTATGTTTTAACAGTTTTATAAATCACATAGTCAAATTATTTCCCAATAAAAGTTTATACTCGAGAATCAAACGTTTGATATAGTGACATAGATAGTTTCTCATTACAAAGGATCGTAAATTGGAATTGAGAAGCAATTGAGGGAAATCTTAAAACAATTATGCATACAAACACAATGACTGAATACGAAGTTACAGACACAGGGTTTGAATTTTCTATCGAGAGAGCTGCGTTTGGATACATACACGATGTCTGAATGCGCATTCAAACACTCATAACTTTTGATAAAAAAAACTTTGATTTGAGCATATGACCTATTAGTAAGACCTACATGATGTCATTAATAAAAATCCTAAAACATCTGACTGTTGCGGCTAGATGCTGCGGTCAAACGCTGTGTTCAGTTGCGAATTATTGCAATTTTGATTAGTTTTTACTTTTCTGACTGTTGCGGCCATAATGAACTGTGGTCGGGGTTGCTGGTCAAGTAGGCATAGTTGTGAGATTTGTTTCCAAACAAGCATAATATTAAGATTTGTATTTTTTTTTAGAGTCAGACAAAAAAAAATTTCCAACTTTGCAAGCAAACTTCGAGGAAGCAGCTTAAAAGAAAGGATCATAACAAATCAAATGTTGCGTTACTTTAATCAACAATTAGTAATCGACTAGCCTTTGGAACAGTTGGTAAATTGACATATGTGAGATCTTTTTCTTTCATTCTTTTCCAAGGAAATGCCAACTTTTGTTCCTGAATCAGTGTATGTCAGTAATTAGTACTTGGTACAAAAGATAATTCTTTCCACATTTGAATACAAATCTTAGCTATGGAGCCCATGGTCCCACCGTCCCAGTCCGCTGATTTACTGGCAAGTTCAAAATAAAGAAAAATGAAACCGGGGACTAACAACGAGAGAGGCTGATTTACTGGCAAGTTCAAAATAAAGAAAAATGAAACCGGGGACTAACAACGAGAGAGACTACAAACAACAATGCTATTGCTGTTACTGCAGTTTTATCGCACCCGCCTCCTGATTCCAGCACAGACAAGGCTCCCAGTAATTGTACAACGATTTCCGTAATTGAGAGCAATAAAGATAGCATTTTTATATATGATTGAATATGGAGAAGTTCACATAAATCAAGATTATTTTTGTTAACTTGTATATAAGTACAATAAAATTAGCTATTTTATTATATGAATACATAAAATTATATCAATTGGGCCTCTCGGTGAATAAGATTATTATGCCGACTTAATGAAAATTTGATGGCGTGACCCTCATCTTTTTCTCAAAAAAAAAAAAGAATTAGATAAAGAATTAACAAGTGTAGCTAGGTTGTCACTATAATAAGATTGCATGTGTATAAGGTATTATACATATGTTAACCAAGATGTTTATATCAATTGGGTAGTCACGATATGTTATGCTAGACATCACTAGTGAGTAGTGTGACTTACGAGAATATAAGTTCTATTCTTATTACCAATATGATATAAATTATTGTAGAGCTGAATATCATGAACAACTTTTATTTCAATATTTTTGTTAGATAATTTTACGATTTTATAAATATTTATTAAGTTGAGTGATTCATACATGTTAGATCTCCATCAGAGAGCTAATTGAGCACTCTGTCGCAGCCCTGCAGCAATGTTGCTAGAAGGACTTATGGGAGACCGGAAGAGCAGTCCATTGCAGCAACAGAAACTTCTGATTCAGCAAAAAAAAAAGCAGTATTAGAGAGAAAGAGAGGCTGAGAGATGTTGTTATTTGATGGGAGAGCTGTGCACAGAGAAAGAGAGAGCATCGATGGAAACTGGGAGAGAGCAAAAGCGGTGATTGAAGGAGAAGAACAAATTAACGGTTAGGATCTATTCAATTTACTGTAACAATATAAATAGAACCCCATTATTTTCGGAGCAACATTGGTCTCGGTCTTCTACCTAACTACAACTACATAAACCAAACTCGAGATTTTATTTTTTTAATTTAGCTAAAGATCGTCAGAAGTCGAAGCCTAAGTTAAGTTCTAACCCAGCAAGGAACAAGTCTTATATTATTATTATAGTTAGATTAGACATTTGTTTTCTCCAACGCTCAAGGTATGTTAGTTAAAACATAAAAGTCGAAACCAATAGCATCGCACTTCTTGAACAGTACTCGAGTAATTAGTAATGTGATTCCCATTCTTGAATACTTACTCCTTAACGAGTGGGGAAAATGCAGGCCTCTCAGCAATTTGGAGCTGAGAGGCATTAGATGTGTGGGGTAGGGTGGGGTAAAGTCGAGTGAACGGTCCAGATTTAGAAGTGTTATTGGGTTGGATCGGATTCTAATCTAATTTGCCCATATGCTATTTTATTTGGTTTCGGGTAGATCACGATTCAGATTTGAGCGACTTCGATCCAAAATTGAGACTCTATATTAAACTAAAGATCTTAAAAATGTTTTGGTTTTTTATGAAAGTTTCCTTAAATTAGAGGAGAGATCGGTTGATAATGGTAATTTTGACAATGGAGTTTTAAAAAATATAAGAAATATTATTTAAAAAATTTTAAAAAAAAAGGAAAAAAAAAAAGAAGAAGTTATACATCTATTTTGAACTTTATAGATTGACTACATCTACAATAACATTTAATTTAAATGTCATTCAATGTTACAGTAATGATTTATTAATTTGAAGTCAAATAATACAACATACAAATTTTTTATTATTAAGATTATACACATTTTTTTTATATTTTCAAAACATTTTTTAAAATTTTTGAAAGTTTCATTATCAAGATTATCAAAATAATCATTGTCAACCGTTCTATCCCCCATTAAAATATAGTGACTTGAGAGAATCAAATAAGATGCACAAGAAAATTTATAAATTTAAGCATTGTCTAAATTTTTAGCGATGAAGAATACTCCACCGATTAGTTATTAAAATATTTAATTAATTACAAATATTATTTTCTATTAAAATTGTGTAAACATACTCGCAATTTACATCGATCATATCATTAATTACTTATTTTTAAATTAGTTAATTTGACATATTTTATGATTATAGTATATATTTGATATTTGTAATTAAATCAGACTCGTATATTTGTATCAGTTCCGGTTTGGATCGGATTCAAATTCTACCCAATATAAATATTCTACCAATATGATATCGGTTCCGGTTTGATCAAATCGTTTCCGATTAATCGGTTAACGGATAAAGTTTCAATGAAATAACAAATGGGTACACGCCTGCAAACAACCGGTTATATGGTTAACGGATAAAGTTTCAATGAAATAACAAATGGGTACACACCTGCAATCAAGCGGTTATATGGTTACATGCCTGCTGTGAATTGAGTCAATTGACGCATTTAATAATTAAATTTTGCAAACAACCGTTGTGCAATTCAAGTATTTGGTTGTTATTATATTAAAAATATTGGTCCCATTGTCAGGAAAACATATAGTTTTTGTTTTTGATAATCAATAATAACTGTGATCTTGGTCTATATCCTTTTACATACATTTCATGTCTCTCAAGAGAGCCATGTGTGACCATGTGCGCTTGTGTCTTCAAAGAGTCCACAACCCCACCGCGAAGCACGGGAGGACAACCTAGTTAAAAATAAAGCCCAACCCAACTTGCAGCTTAGAAATAAATCAAGCATGCATTTTAAAGTGATCAAATTGAATGCATTGCCAGTGAAGTGCACATAGGCGGACCTATGTGGAGGCCATCGGGGCAGTCGCCCCCCTTAATATTTGAAATTTTGTAAAAAGCACTTATAAATCAATAAAAAATTATACAATATTTAGAGTTTGCCCCCCCTTAAATTAATTAAATACCTATAAATCAATAAAATTTGTTGATTAATATATCTTATAAATCAAATTAAATTTGATTCACCCCTTCTTATTTTTTGACTCAAGGTCCGCCACTGGGATCCTCTGATTTCGGTTTAAAGAAACTTATAGCACATAATGTTATACTTGTCAATTCATAAACATTCAACAAAATCTTACATGTGGGAATTCAATTAGCCATTCCGCATCTAATGCGAAATTTCATTTAACAAAATCCTTTATACTTTGCCTTGACATATATACTATATGGGAAATATTAGTTGCACCCCTGCAAACCCTCAAATGATCACATGTTATGCAAAAACGAGACGCGCGACAAATATACTGCCAAAAACAAAGTATCAAGTATGCTCCATTAATATGTGAATTATCGTGCTTTCCCTCACTGTTTCGCTCGGCATGAACAAGGGGAGTACCATTTTGAGGTTCTGCAGGGATACCCCACTTGATTACGGTGCAACTATTAGCTTTTCAAGCTTAAGGGGCAAAATGCCCCACTGGTGTAAGAAGCCTTCCCCGGTGGTTACTTCAAGAAAGAGCAATGCCAGAACAGCAAGCATGGCAGCACGACCGTTCCATGTTTCGGCACTTTTTGTCCATCCCCACTCCCATACCATGACTGGGGGAGGCAGCTCACCTCTCTTTGAATCATATGCTGCTAATAATTCTTCAACACTTCCAAGTGGAACAAGTGGCTGAACAAAGGCAGTAGAAATGTGTTAACAGAAATGATTTTTGTATAAAATTATATAGCAGCAATGCATTATCAAAATTGGTCCATGATTATTTTTAGAAGATGCAATATGTAAAGATGATTTGGTCCCTTTTTGCTATGCCAGTTGTCAGGATTTTAAATCACACTGATTTTTCCAAAAATTGACAACCAGAAAATGCATCCCAGGAACTGTCTGATCCTACATGTCAGCTAGAGAAGCCAAGCAAAACTCAATGGTCTGCAGCAATAAATAGATTTCTGTATTTAGTTGCTATTTTATGATTTGCCCATAATCTGGTATCGGAGGAGTGTGATCAAGTATCACAGCAGTATGATGGCGGTATGGAGCAACTAATGGCAGATAATGCTAACAATATATTTCAGGTCCATAATTGGATATCCACAGAAAAGGTCTAACATAATGACAACCTGATAATTAAACAGATAAACATAATATCAGATCTGATCAAAGGAAAGACAAACAAAAATAAGAACTTAAGCATACATGCACGGACACAAAGGACCAGAAGGTAACTGGACGGATTCAGAATAATACTAGGCTACTGGCATTATAAACAAACACAATTAAGGGTTCAAAATGTTATCATAAATGGGAGATTCGAACTACTACTGATAAGACAAAATAAAACTAACTAAGAATAGTATCAAGCACACTATTATTCTAAAATCATGTCACATAAAATTTTAACCAAGCACATGCAGCATCAACATTACAAACGATTCATGCATGTTCAAAGAAAACAAGGGTACATGAGTGAAATTCTCATGTCTCATTACCTGTCGTGCCTCAAGATTGGAGACAGCCATAGCACCAACGTAAGGAAGACTCTCAATGACAGCATCAGCAAGATCAGATATAAAGGTAGGTTCACATCCCAGTGCCGGTACTCGCCCCCAGTTCTGTATTCCCGACTTCAATGCAAGCTCCTTGTACTCCACATCTATTTCCTCTAGTGTTTCTATATGCTCACTCACAAAACTGCACATTAAAAAAGAAAATTATATAAATTTGTAAAATAAAGGATCAAAATGGTATGGGAAGGTATTATTCAGATACCATCTAGGTACTCTGCCACTCAATTGAAGAGTACCCAAAAGGATTTTGTTTAGGCAATACTCTCTGATTAGCATATTTGCAAATAACAAATCATATCCTGATTTTCAAATAACACCAAACACTCTACAATTCTTTTCTCATTTCCACAAACATTGAGATTGAACGGAGAGAAAATTTTGACTTGACATGCACAGATTTTTCATTTTGTTTCATTTTCATATAATTCATATGAACTGACAATCCAATCTAGATATTGTCCAACTTTGTTTACATTCAGTCTTAAGATGGAAAAGGCTGACTACTCAAAGTTACCCAAAACATCTCAAAGCAGTGGAACATATATATATTTTTTCTATTAACAATCTAATTCGGTGCTATATGCAAATTACTTGACACTTTTATTAGTTATAGGTTCTAAACTTGTTTGGAACTAGAGGCTTTGTTGTCAAATTCAGAAATATAGGGTCTTATCTGCAAATTAAAAGAGCCATTAACTAAGAATGAACCTGATTGGTACAGCTAAAAGGTTCTTCACGCCTTTCTTTCCCAGCTCAATGATTGTTTCATCAGTGTAAGGTTTCAACCACTCAACAGGCCCCACTCGGCTCTATCAGTATATCAGGAAGGTGTTTAGCTTCTGGTACAACCTCATTTATATGCACATTGAAATATGAGACTTTTTCAGGTTTGAACATTGGTATGCACCTGGTAAGCTAATGTGCAGGGATTGGTGATCCCTCTTGTCTCCAGCTCTTCCATTATAAGATCTACACACTCTTCCATTTCAGCTTTATATGGGTCGCCAGCTTCTTCGACATATGCAAGAGGGACCCCATGAGCACTAAAAAATATCATCACCTGAATTTCACCCATTAATGCTTAGTCTCATTTATCCTAAATTCCTAATGGCCTCAAAAAAAAAATGGACCAAAACTAAACCAGACACCAGAGAGTTTTTAGTTTAGTTCCAAAAGGTAAGAATAGACCTATTCTGTTTTATGTGCACATGTAATTGGGTATCAGTGCTACAATGTTTGCAGATAACATTGATCACAAGATTAAAGCAGCAGAGAATAGTAATTTTGTGTTGAATGACGAAATCTTTGCCTTACCTATCTGATGAGTGTTTCTTACATTTTTTTCCCTCATTCATATGCAACTGAATTCAAAGTGACTGCTTAAGAATTGATTGTGAGAGAGCGAGAAGTATATTTTCATTTGGATGCACTTCTAATAATTGCAGCAATTTAAAAAAAAAAAAATTAGAAAAAAAGGTAAAGCTATTGCATATAGACAACGAGTAATTTGAGCCAATAAAATTACAGAACATGTTATACTGGTACTAATACAAAATGAATGAAACATACATCCTGTGGAGAAGCAAATCTGGACAGCTCATTTTCAATTAATGTGGCCATGGCTTTGACATAACCTTCACGCTGGTACCAAGATGGTATCACGGTATGTTGCATGTTAACCAGATACTCATCCTCCCTAGATAGAAATAATAATGCTCAATAAATATGATTTATATGGAAAATAAATTAAAAATATTATGGTCAAACATCACAGACTCTATATCATTTTCAAAGAATTACCTGAATATGCTCTCAAGCAGACGAAGACTAGAGCCACTGGTAGATATGGAGAACTGCGGATAAAGTGGAAGTACCACAAGCTTTGTGATTCCATCCCTTTTAATCTATAAAATTATTAGAACATAAACTATGTTAATAGAACATAAACTATGTTAATAGAACATTAAACTATGTTCAAAGAAAAGGTGGTTCAAATGTATTGTTGATAAGTATTTTATTGTTCAAAAAATATCATGCATCGCATAAAGTGATGCAAACTCAACGAGCATTAACCGACCACATTTATCCATTTTTGCTAAAGTACTCTCTGGATAGGAATGTTAAGCAAACTTTTCCAATGCAATGAAAAGTAATGGAACCAATTGTTTTGTTGGTCCTTTTATCTATACTATACATCAATACATTTCAAACCATAGAACATTAGGTGAGATCAATTGAGAATGGATTAATTTGACTATCTGGCAACCATAAGTTAATAAAATTTTATGCAAGTTTGACTATCTTGGGAACCATAAATATTAATAAAATTACATAGAAAATTACATATAAAATTACAGACAAAACAGGACCATTATATTATAATCCAAATGTAAACTAAATTCTTATGATAAAAATGTTTATTCCAGATATCTAAAATAGAGTTTCTCAAAATTGAAAACAAGAATAGAGAAGGATAAAAAAAAGAAAAAAGATAACAGAAATGTGGCTGAAACCAACCTGCTCTATAGCTTCTTCAGTAAAAGGATGCCAATACCGCATTCCAACATAAACCTTTGCTGGGACATTCTTTTCCCATAAGGCCTTCCTTAATTCTTCAGCCTTCAAGTTACAATAAGAAAGTATGCTTAAATAAAAGTAATGTAAATGTACTTATTTTGAGCAAATTACCCAAATGTTCCCTAAAGCATTGCTATGCTATATCCTGTTTTTGCCCCTTATATAATTTTTTTTTTTTTACGGACTACTGATGATTCCCTCGGCTCATTAAATAATTAGTACTGACTAATACCAGATATACTTGTTACTTTCTGTCTATTTTAGTGACAGATAAATGCATTGTTATTTAGTGGAACGTGCAAGGGCAGAAAGGAAGGTCAATTTGAGGAAAGTAATGGTTGTTGTTGTTTAGGATAAGATTAAGATATACCTGGGCATCAGTAATCTGACGCAGAGGAGATCCACCTCCAATAGAAGCATAGCCTTCCTTACTCTTTGGAGCTCTAACAACAGATATGAACTGTGCCAGTGGTTTCTGGAAAAATCTGAACATACGAGGTAACCTGATAATATCCTGGCATAGATTGAGATTGGAGAAAATAATAAGTAAAGTTAAGTTAAGTTAAGTAGCTTGGCTAGGTTTGAATGAGAAAAAAAAGGATAAAAAATAATAGTGATTTAGAGTTACAGGGTCAGCAAAGAGGTTAAAGAGGAATGGCTGGACGTCATCAAGTGTCTCAGGGCCACCAAGATTGAGCAGAAGGACGCCGACCTTTTCGTTGCCAATGATAAGGGAATCGGAATCGGAATCGGAATTGGAGGTGAGAAGAGCCTCAGAGGCTGAAGAAGAAGAAGAGTATGTTTGGAAAGAGCTTTTTGTTGTTCTGCCACTAGTGTTATGAAGCAGTGCCTGAAGAGATTGGTTGGTTGTTGTAGTGTAGTGGTGGTTGTATCTTGCAAAGGGGGGCTTGAGGTTGAGTGTGTGGGTGGAATTACAAAGTCTCCTTGCAGCTTTAATAGAACAAGAAGAGCGTTGCTGCTGCAGCATGTTTGTAAATTAAATATCCTATAGTTGTTCCTTTTCCTTGTGGCTTCTGCAGCACAATACAGCACAAACGCTAGCTAGATTGTTCGCAAGGAGGAAGAAGACCTTCCGTGGGTTTATGGGATTAGAGAGAGCTGAGCTCCAACAGCTCACTCCTAGTCATGAGGATTGAAATGGATAGGAAATAGGAATATAGGATACTCTCCTCTCCACAATAATATTTTATTTTCACCTTCTTTTCTTGATTTTTTTTTTGTTTTTTATTTGTATAGATGGATAGATTCTATTCTGTTCGATTCTACTGGGGGCTAGGGAGGGAGGGAGGGAGGAGCGGAGGTCCGAAGGCGGAGAGAAAGAGGGCGCCAGCAAGTTCTTGCGCTGAGTGAGATAAGCAAAAATAATCCCAAATGAAATGGTTGGTCCTCAGTCCTCACTTCACCTTCTCTCCACCCGCCATATCCTCAAGTCAAGACAATACTTCACTCCCTCTGCGACGATTTTCGTAAATGGCCTAGCGCTTAAACTTAATTTCATCAGTCGTCTTTATTTTTGGGCCAAACATATTTTTACCGGTGGTCTTTGCAAAGACGCCACTTAAAATCGGAATTTTTTTTTATTTATCCTAAAAAATTAAAATTTAACATGACTATCCTCGATTCAAAACATATTTTCCGGATATCCCTACTTTCTGAACGTCGGCGGTCACATGCACAAACTGAACACCGGCGTCCAGACATAAGCACCTCCCACCGATATCCCAAATCTGACCGCCAAAGTCCAGCCGCCCCACCCTAGCCGCCGGCGGCCAGACCTCAAAACTCAATACAGCTATATACACTTACATCATTTTAGTATATCAATTCGATCATATGATCACCTTGATATTATATCTTTGTCATTAGTTGTGATTTAAAGTTAAGCACCGTTCCAGCAGATCAACGTATAATTTTCACTACCTTAACAAAACCTTCACATTAATTAGTAGTGCATGCCAGAAAATAAAATAATTGCGATAGATTTCCGTTTCTCAAAAGAAATTGCCAAACAAAAGAGTGGAACTTAGAATAACAAATATCATTTATTCAATAATTTTATTTCGCTCTTCCATCCCAAATAGCATTTTGCTCAAAATAATTCAATATAGCATATCTATTTGTACTCTTAGTTATAGTGTTGGGTCGGATCGAGTCGGGTTTGGATCGGGTCGGATTCAAGTCAATCTGATTTTCCCTGAAATATGGGTCGGGTTCGGGTCAGTTTGACTTTCTCTGAAACTCAGGTTGTGTCGGGTTCGGATCGAGCATGTCAGGCGAGTTTTTCAGGTCGGGTCACATTTTGCCACCTCTAAAATTCATTGCTCTTTGATGATTTGACTGACATGCGCCAAAATCATTTCCAAAAAAAAAAAAAGTTATTATAGAAACAACTGTTGCTAACACGGTAGCGAAACCCGTCTCAACTTAAATAGTTACAAGTTAATTATGTCAAGATTATTATAAACTATTTAGATTAAAATTTTGGACGACATATTTCGAATTCAGACCGTAAGCGTTTTCGATCCGAGATACTTACGAAAGCACCGTAGCCGGACTCCATATTAATAAGAATTATCAATTATAAAAACTTTACGTCATTTACACATTTTGACATAACTCATATATTAATGATTTTTTATTGTTGTTTTTGTTTGGTACAAACAACAGTAGATCCGGTGTATCAATTAATCAATAAATTCTCAGATTAAGTAGGCTCATGAATCATGATCCATAACATATCGGACCACAAACCAGAACCTGAAATCGACAAAATTATAAATCGACAGAATTTTGTCCGGTTGCCAATTATTACTACTATCATCCCATCAAATAATAGGTTGGGCAAGCAAGGCAACAGGGTTTCATTCATTAAACAGCAACTTCTTAATTACCTTCCAAAGTTGCTAAACGGCTTCAAATTTAAAATGTCTGACCGCGGGCGGCTTGAACGGGGCGGCCACGCCGCCAACGGTCAGGTTTGGGATATGAGTGGGAGGTGCATATGTCTGAACGCCGGCGTCCAGTTTGTGCATGTGACCACCGGCATTCAGAAAATAGGGATAGCCGGAAAATATATTTTGAATCGGGGATAGTCATGTTAAATTATTTTTTTTTAGTGATAGACAAAAAAAAATTCCTTAAAATCGCGTCCTTTAAATTGTATTTTTTTCTGCTAGGTCCTACCCGAAAATTCAAATCATTAAAGGACACAACTTGAACTTGTGCCCTTTAATTTTTTCAATTATTATTATTATTGATCGCACCCAAAAATATACATTTTTACCTAGAAAATGCCTACATAATTAATCCAAATCATTAGCATATGCATCTGATTACATGCATTTTATTTCCTTTTCCAGTTACTGCTTTATAATTTGTTGTTTCAGGTCAAACAAGGCAAGAATCAAGGAGATTGGATCTGACTGGAGCAGAAAGCGACTTGAACCCAATCTTACGATCCGTAAGGCCTTCCTTACGGTTCGTAAGAGTCACATACGGCAGCAGTGCAGGATAAGGAAGGAAATCTGGATTTGATGGCCATAAAAACACTTGCTAGGGCAACATTTCAGAAGTTCCTTCTTCCACAGTTCACAGCAGTCTTTGAGAGAGAGTTAGAGAGTTTTCTTAGAGGAGAAGAAAGGTGAAGCCAGAAGAAATCGAGCGAGCAAAAGGCGAGAAGACGGCGAGCAAGTAAGGCGACGAGCAAGATACGCGCATGCAATATCGAGACCAAGTTTTACTGTTCTTTCTCTTTTCCTTACTTGTTGAGATTGAGTTGTGTACTTGTTGTTGCATGATGACTTGTTTTGTTTGCTTTACTTGCTTGTTTGCTGTTGTATCGGCCATGTCTGGCTAAACTGTTAGTTTCTAGGATTATGATGATGTATTAACTTGGTTTTTGGTCTTTATGAAGTTTTCTTGATTATCCTTTATTTTAGTTCCTTGGTATTGTGTATGAATTGTTGATTGCTTGCTAAGTTTTAGTTACGTGTTCGAATCGGTAACCAGTAAGTGTTGGCCACACTCTAGGTTTTAAGCCTTAGCACACACGTGATTGGATTTAGTTAGTACGCGAGGTGGGTTAGAGATCCGAGAGGGCAATCAGGCAACATGCGAGAGCGGGGCCTTACACTACCCGAGAGGGAGGTACACCTTGGGGCACCAATACCGGGACATAGGTTGGGTTTACAAATTCGAGAGCTACGATCTGTACCTGTGGTGGTTAGAACTGTGTTAAGAATTAAGCCAACAAGCGAGAACTGAGGTTTGGTGCTTGATATTGTTTTAACCATAACTAAACGTTTTTAATATCAAGAACTCACCAATTTACTTGAATTGCGCATCGGCCGTATGCGAGAGTGACGGCCAGTACACCTCTTTCCGACAGACGCGAGAGCACAGTTTGGTTAGTTGTGTTGATTGTACGTGATAGGTACAGTTAGCGTAATTCGAGGCCAAGTGACGACTAATCCGACATCCTATAAACGCCTTTTATCTTATTGCATTTCGTCTTTATTATTTGTTGTTTTCATTAGTTTCCAAGAAAACCCCCAAAATTGTGAACAACTTGTAGTTTAAGAAATAAACTAAGTCTAGTCTGGTTTGCCAATTGTCTCTGTGGATTCGACCCCATACTATACCACAGCTTGATCGTACGCTTGCGATTAATTTGCCGTCTAGTTGGGATAATTAAAAGTAGTGAATTTTCGAGTGAGCAATTATATTTTTTTAAGAAACACCATGCTGTAGATATTTTTATGACATTTTCATAATGTAGTTGTACGTTTTATGACAGCTTCTTATCAAAAGTTATGTATATTTGAAATTTTCTGTTTAAAATTATAAACTCGTTACCATATATTGGCTGATTTTTTAATATAAAAAATAAAAAAATCTTATTTTTAATTTTCGAAAAAAAAATTTATTTTCAAAAATAATAAATCCGTGTTCCCAGAACTTGGCTTTACTGTTGGTAGGCCGGTTCCTGGGAATCTGGCCTACCAATTTTTTTTTTTTTGATATTTTTTTCAGATAGATCTCGTTGCTAGCTTTCCGTAGCCGTGAAGTTTACTCCGGTCGGAGTTTTCTATCAAAAGTTATGCCCGTTTGAATGTTGAGTGCCCGAAATATAGGATAAGATTCAGTATAAAATTCAGAATGGAATTCAGAAATGTTTCCAATGAATAATATTATAAATAAATATTAAGTATCACAAATGATATTAGAAAAAAGATATAAAGAAATAATTTAAATTTATTGCATGATAATTATGGCCATTTAAATGTTGAGTACCCAAAATTTAAGATACGACTCAGTATAAATTTTAGTATGAAATTTAGTACATGACTATTATTTACATAATAAATTTTTAATAAATCTTAGAACTTTTTGCTCATTTCAAATAAATGACTGTTAGCTCATTTAGTACATGACTGCTATCGTGAATGTCGAGTGCCCAAATAAATATAGGATAAGATTCAGTATAAAATTCAGAACGGAATTCAGAAATGTTTCCAATGAATAATATTATAAATAAATATTAAGTATCACAAATAATATTAGAAAAAAGATATAAAGAAATAATTTAAATTTATTGCATGATAATTATGGTCATTTAAATGTTGGTACCCAAAATTTAAGATATGACTCAGTATAAAATTCAGTACGAAATTTAGTACATAACTGTTATTTACATAATAAATTTTTAATAAATCCTAGAACTTTTTGCTCATTTCAAATAAATAACCGTTAGCTCATTTAGTACATAACTGCTATTGTGAATGTTGAGTGCCCGAAATATAGGATAAGATTCAGTATAAAATTCAGAACGGAATTCAGAAATGTTTCCAATGAATAATATTATAAATAAATATTAAATATCACAAATAATATTAGAAAAATGATATACAGAAATGATTTTATAAACTTGTTATCATATATATTTATTATGTATATGAGGAGAGAAGGAGAGCAAGGAGATGGGAGCAGCGACCCAGCCCAGCCCAGCGAGCCTCCTAGCGTCCGTCCTAAGCAGGCGCAGGCGCAGGCGCAGAAGCCCACATATAATATATGAATCCAAACTAAACGAAAACGGCCCATTTATTTATTTATATTCCCATTCTCCAATCTCGAGGCAGCAAGGCAGGCTGAGGCCGCTTCCCTTCCCTTCTTCTCCCCTCCCCACACCTTTCCTCCCTCCCTCCCTCCCTCCGCCAAAACCCTTCCTTCCTTCAACTTAGAAGCAAGCCAACATGTCCGGGCGTCGCCAGGGCCCACCCAAGCACCAGAACAAGTTCGCCTGGAAACCTAAGGCCGGCGTCAAGATCAATGAAACGGTCTTTCTCTTTACCTAACTCATCCTTTCCTTCTTTCCCTTCCCCTTTCTCTCATTATCATTATCAATCAACCTCTCTCCCTTTTTAATTACAAGCATGTACATGTACATGTACAGGAGCCCGGCGGAAAGTTTAGGCCTCTCTCCGACATCACCGGCGTCTGTCACAAATGTAAAGACCAGATCGACTGGAAGCGCAAGTCCGTCCCTCTTCCCTCTTCTTCATCTTAATTATTCCTCATTTTTACTCACTACTCTACTTAATCACTTCTTCTTTCTCTTTCCTTAGATACGGCAAGTACAAGCCCTTAACCGAGCCAGCAAAATGGTATCATTTTCTATAACACTTCCATTCTTAATTCAGCTGCTCCTGTCCTGTTCTAAGGCCTATATGCACCGTAAATATTATTATTCATTCTTTTCCTAGTACAAAATGCGGGAAGCGAGCTGTCAAACAAGCTTATCACAAATTATGCCCTGGTACTTTTTCACCTAATTTCTGTAATTAATATCTGTTTGTTTTTGCTTCAAAGCACCTCATAGTAATTACTCCAAATAAGAGACAGCTTCCTGTTGTTTTCTTTCGATTTGTAGCATGCTCCAAGGAACTGGGTCAATGTGCTAAGTGTTGCACCCATGTTAAGCAGACGGTTGGAAGGTACTTCCTTTGTTTTGCATATCTTCTTTAATTCCCTTGTTATCATTTCTTTTTCCTTCTAAATCATCTGTACAACTTATTGCATTTTGCGTTGTTTAGGGACATTGCAGAAATTGAGAATGAGAAGAAACAACTGGAGGAGGTTTGTTTTGCTGCTGTCTTTATATCTAATGCATAAACTTACATTAATTCCTAATTACATGTATAACATACAACAGAGTTCAGTATGTATGACTTAACGCATACAGTAGGAGGAAGCAACTTTTAACATCTGAAGAAACCCTGTAAACTCTGTAAATGCAGTTGTCCCCATTTTTGTAAAAATGCCGGGCATCCTGCTTTTCTACTTGAATTTTACATAAATTCTCTGTGTGAGTTAAAGTTATTTGCTATCTAGATACATGTAAGTTGTTTTAGTTGCTACTTTTCTATGCTTTGTGGCATCATGCAAGAGTTGTTTCTTTGATGGTACTCATTGTTTATGCAGGCTCAAAAAATTTTGCACCTGATATTTTACCTAAATTCCCATATGTTCAGATGGAAGCTGATTGTAATATCAATTTTTTACCACTTGGTTTGGGGTTCTCATGGACCTTGTTGAGGAAAAAAATTATAATCAGAAAAGAACTTTCTGTATTTGCTTGATGGTAATTTTTTTCTTCTTTTACAGGCCATTCAAAATGCGAGGGAGAGGGAAAGAAGAACTCTTCTTCGTGCAGTTAGTACCCCTCTTATTTTATGTTTTTCCAGGGTGAACTTTAGTTGTTTTTATCAGTTTTAGTTGCAATTGCAAGCTTGCCCTGCACTTTATAAGCTATACAGATCCTATTGCATTCTAAAATCAATTTTTGATCACACCTCTTCATTCTATATTTTGTGTTAAGGTTGGATAATCATGCCATATCTTAATAATCTTGCCAATATACTGCTTTTAGAATAAGCTGACTATAAAGGTTTGTGGATCTGACAAACTGGTATACAATGAATTTAGCAGTGTCATTTCCTTGATTGCATTGGTTCAAATGCTTTCAATCTGGTGAATTCACCAGTACGTTGCTATTTGTAATCTCAAATTTACCAAGTCACAAGCTCTATGTACAATGAGTGTTTTCTTTTTTTGGGAAAATCCCATGACCCACTCCAAATTTTAGTATATATGTTTAATGGTACCAGTAACAGCATTAATAGCTGAAACAGTGACTGAAGTCTGTAATGCAGTTCATGAAATAAAATAATTTTGACAATTCTGGTACCATTCTTTTTCTGAATTATTCTGTTGCTTTGTGCTTTCTTCTGTTTTGCACTCAAGTATTTATGCTATCACCAATTTTGTCAGAAAATAGATATAAAAGCCAAATCTTATTTGGACAGATGAATAAAGGAACAGGTGATGGTGGGCCCTCAGTGCCTAAAATAGCAGATAGGAGCAGAGAAGGCGACATATTTCCTTCCACCTCCGTTGATGAATATGCTAAAACGGCTAGAGATGATGATAATGCTTACAATGATGATGATGTTTCTGATGATGATATAGTATACCATTAGTAAATTTTTTTATTTATATAGTCGCTTGTATTCTTCGTTTTGTGATCTCAAAAATCTTATGTTATGACAACTTTGCCTTTTTGCTTTAATAACAATATTATTTGGAGAGGAAAGGGTTTACTATTTAAGGATGATATGCTTTCTTGTATGTAATAGCAGATCTCCATAAATCGCTTAGATGATCTCCATATTTTGTCTTTGACTCATTCATCTCATGGCATGCCTCTGAGTCCTTGACACCACATGCAATTTTATAGAATCTACGATTAGATGTAGAAAGCCTGATCGGATTCTCATTTATCAATGGCATGTGATGGTTGACTTACATTGTCAATTTGTCAACTGACATGAGGTTTTGCTAACTTATTTAATGATTGATCTGGCTGGCTGGCTGGCTGGCTGGCTGGCTGGCTTGTGTGCGTCTTAAATAAAGTTTAGAGACATTGAATGAAGATATATAGGGATGCTTGCAAATGTTGCTGAAACGGGCAAGAGGAGATCGATCATCTGGCTTCTTCCAGTCTTCGGTTGTTTAGTGCAGCACCGTACAATTCAAAATGCTACGTTGCTCTTGATGAGCAGGTGAAGGAGAATTAGCTGGCCTGGCCCCATCGATCCCTACTTCCCTTAAGAGAAACTTCATGTATCCACTCTATGGATGTCCATAGAAGACACATGAGAGTACAAGTGTTACATTTTGGAACCCACTTGTCACCTCTTATGTGTCTTCTATGGACATCCATAGAATGGACACTAGGTATTACTCTTAATTCGCCACACTCGCTAGCTGATGTCGTGCTCACATGGATTCAGGCATGGGATGCACATAACCACCCCCGCTGGGAACCTCCGGGCATCTGGCGGCCTGAGCTAGTGAGCATGGATTCAGGCATGGGATGCACATAACCACCCCCGCTGGGAACCTCCGGGCATCTGGCGGCCTGAGCTAGTGAGCAGAGCAGATAGCGAATAGGGAGGTAGAAATGATTTGATTTGATTTGGGTTTGTTGTAATAAGTGCCCGTGTAACAAGCATGCAATGCATAGTACTAATGCAGGACCAGCCTACCATACCAGGTAATGTGAGTCTAGGATTAGATTAGATAGATTATTAGATTCATCATTCATGACAGACCTGCTCACTCTACTCTTTAAGTCTCCAAGTCTTTTTTTTTTTTTTTTTTTTTTTTGATTCACAACTGCCCTTAGGCGAACTCTATAAGTCTACTATATATATGTGCCTATGTAACATGTAGGTGTCACCGTCCCGTCGGGGCTATCCAATCCTAATTACTAATTATGATGCACGAATGATAGGGAGAGTAATGGAAGAGTGCGAGAAAAGAGAGATTTTTTTTTAGAATTCACACAGAATCTCGTTTTCTGGATAAACTTGATACAAAAACAGCTTTTGTCCTTCAAAAGACACGACGGCTATCTTAAATAGAAAGCAAACAAAAACCCTAAAAAGATAAAAACAATCTAAACAGCAATAAAATAGTAAGAAAAGCCCAACCCATACCAAATAAACATAACTATTTTTTGACTCCTCAAAATACTAAACACAATTGATTAACTTAAATGCTGACATAATGATCATGCTGTCTTAATTCGTCATTTCGAGTGGGATGCCTTCCGATTATGATAAAACTCAAAACATGAAAGTTGTAGCTCATTTCTCTTCCTTATAGAATTTTGAATCACCTCATTTCAACCTATATTGAGGAAGTTATGGTCAAAATACCATAGCATGTCAATCTAACCAATTTGAGGGCAGATCGCCGGGCTTCGGGGGCAGACCGCCGGGCTGCTCTCGGATGGGGCTCTGAATTTCTGCACATCAAATTAATAGAGGGAACAATAACATATATGTTGTTACACTTACATTACAATCAGTCAATTGCATACATTTACATTGGACTCACGGACCTAGCATAATATTTGGCTTTCGCTGCTCGTTCCATCAATTCTTTCTTTTACTTGTCCATCTTCTTATTTTCCCTACTTTCTTCCCCTTTTTCTTAGGACAAACTTCCTAGGTTGTAAACAAACAAATTAATTAAATAACACACAGCAAATGGTTTAGTAGCTCAAGTGGTAGCTAACTAGGATGATCTCCAAGAAGTTATGGATTCAAGACTCCATAGGTACAAATAAAAAGTTTCAACAAAACTGATGGAGTATTCCACTTTCTTCCAAAAAACAAAATAGCACACTATACTGTATTCTAACGAATTCAATTATGTATTTGTCCGTATGACATTCATTTGGAACGTCATATTTGATCAACAGTTATTAATTAATATAGAAATTGAACAACTTTAATTGTAAACGGGGCAATGCCCCAAGGACCCAAACTTTTCGATTTTGAGTTTTTGACAAATACCTTCCGATCTATTAATTTGGATAAATACCCTTATCTATTGAATTTGTGAAATTTGTCTCCCGATAACTGTTAATTAACTCACTAATACTTTATTTAAAGGATAGATTAGTCTTTTACACTTTAAAATGAAATATTAGTGAGTTAATTAAGTTTCAGGGGTAATTTGTCACAAATCCAATAAATCAGGGGTTGTGTTTATCCAAATTAAAAGATTGGGCCGATTTTTGTCAAAACTGAAAATGGGTGGCAAATCGGGTGGGCGGGTTGGGTTCGGGTTCGGGTCGGGCAGGTCGGATTAGTTTGACCTTCTAGAATATCTCGGGTCGGGTCGGGTCAATTTTAATATATACTTTTTTTTATCGTATGTTGATTTGAGTTAGATTGGATACTATTTGATCTCGGATCGGATCGGATCGGATCAGTTTGACTTTCTGGAAAATGCCGAGTCGGGTCGGGTCCGAGTGGCTCGGGTTGGGCGAGTTTCTTGGGTTGGGTCGGGTTCTGCCACCTCTAATCTTGAGTCATTTTATCGGATACAGACGAATAATAGCTTTACCAAATTCGTACCCATTCCAATTTTTTGGGTCCGAATAAGGATATTCTTGAATGTGGATCAAATATTTTTCGGATAGTCGGATACGAATCGAATGTAAACATAAACCGGATAATTAAAAATGAAATTATTGACATATATTTTCGGAAAAAAATATCACGTAAGTATGATTATTAATAAAAATATATATTTTATTGGTTACAAAATTATACATCATATTAACAAAATAATGATAACTAAGCTCATCAAATTATATTAGTCACTCATGTTATCATCAACATCAACTAACATGGTGAATTCGGATATCCGTTTATATAGAATTAATCCAACAAGGATAGTACAAGCAACCCCTACATTTGACCAATTGGTTCAAATACCCCCCTACATTTTAATTTTAAACAAATACCACCTTACATTTTGCAAAGAGTGTCAATTACCCCCTATATCCAACTTTTATTGTGACATGGAACCAAATTGCCATCTAATTACTGCTTTTGCCACCTCGTCAGAATCTGATACATCCAAAATGTGGTAATTAATATTAAACGAAATGAATAAAAGAAATACCAATAGCATTTCACTTCTCTCAATTTAATGTTATCTTCTCTGTATCAAACTAACTTTTTGTTTCTCCACTATATCGAATATTTTTTAACTAATGACTGTATCAAAATTTTCTTATTTTTATCAAGAGTTTGCGATATTTACCATTTAAAATCTGAAAAAAATAAAGAAATAAAATCTTGATTGGTTATGGTAAATGTTGAACCTTTTGAAAAGCAAATTTTACTTCCAGTAGAGTTATCAATAGAAAAACAATATGTAAAGCCAAAAAAAAAAAAAAAAACTCGAGCAATTATAAAGATTCATATCATTGTATAAGTCACGGATATCAGAACTTTAATTAATGTCTCAAGACATTATATCCAAGAAAGCATATTGCTAATAAACAATTGGAAGTTAGAACAATTGATGCACTTTCATCAACATTTTCACAATAGTGCGGCTCATGATAAGGCAAAATAAAATCAAAAGATCAAGCTTAATATCATTCAAACTTTTCTTAGTGTTCTACTTATTTTTACAACTAGTATAGTGCCCACATGTTGCAGTGGGTATCAATATTTTTTATTTTTATTTATTTAAATTATTGAATAAAAAAATTAAAATAACATCTAATCTCTAAATATATCACAATTACATAATCAAGAACTTAACTTACTTGAATTATTGAATAAAAAAATCTCATGCTTCAAGTCTTCAAAATAGAGAGAACAACAACAATAGTAGTAATAATAAGAGTCCAACAACAGTGCTTTCATAAGCATTTTATACCGAAACGCTTACGGTCCGAAATAAAAAATCCATCGTCCGAAATTTTAAGCCAAATAGTTTATAATAATCTTGACATAACTAACTTCTAGAATCCCAAAATTTTAGCTATTTTTAATGATTCTTTAAAGATTGGCATACAAAATTGATTTATTTTTAATTATTTTAAAAACAATATCTCAAAAAATCATTAAAAATAATAATAAAAATTTTAAAATGGTAAAATTTGGAATCCTTCAACTTTATGATATCAATATTATTATAAGCTATTTGCATTAAAATTTCGGACGATGGATTTTTGAATTTAGACCGTAAACATTTCGATATGAAATGCTTACGAAAGTACCGAAGTTGGACTCATAATAATAATAATAATAATAATAATAATAATAATAATAATAATAATAATAATAATAATAATAATAATAATAATCATTCCGTGAATCATCATTCCGTGCAAAAAAAATCAAATTCATATCCCTGTTGTACTGCATAGCGCAGTTCTCGACGTCAGCCATTGGATTGTCTCGAGATTCACGCCCAAGCTGATCTTGAGGCAATCCAACGGGTGACACTGTGAACTGCCCAATGCTATACAACAGGGGATATGAATTGATTGTCCGTGAGAACAAGAGTAGATTTTGATCCCACAAAAACCCCCAATCATTGATAAAATAACAAAACTGCCATCATGGCACATGGCCATAGGCAACATCCAGTGGCATCTCTGTAATTCCTTTTAACACGAAGGGTTTTTGAGAGAGAGGAGAGCAATCAATCCGGAGACCCAAAGAGCGAATCGCTCTGTCAATTTTTGCTTGGACGGTTCAGATGCTTGGATTTGCTCTGATCGGACGGTCAAGAAGAAGTCTGGACAGAGACTCCTTTTAGTTCTAAAAAAAGTCCTCCTTTTATTATTAGTAGGGATAATTGTTCAGTGAGGGTCTTTGTTTACCACCAAGCAATTCAAAGAATAAAACAAAAATGATACAATAACAATATTTGATGCCATGTCACAATGAAAATTTGATATGGAGGGTGATTGACACTCTTTACAAAATGTAAGGTGGTGTTTGTTTAAAATTGAAATGTAGAGGGGTATTTGAATTCATTGGTCAAATGTAGGGGGTGATTATACTTTTTCTCATCGAACAAGACTAATTATCGGAATGGGTATCCATATTCAATAGGGAAACATGTTGCGTCTGCAGAGTGGACACATGTACACTCATATTATACTCATATGTTGTTACATATAAGACCCATGTGGTTGACTGATAATTGTCAAACTCTATAGATAAAATCTATATGGACAATAGGTTACACCCTATTCAATATCATATCTGCATCCGTATCTGCATTAAAATTGTGGAAAAAGCAATCAATTAAAAGTGATGAGAATGAATTAGTTTTGGGATGCAAGTGAATAAGAAATTGAATAGTAAAGAAATTTGGATGTAAAGAAAAGAAGATTGGTAAATTGGTGATGCATGGTCTAGAGTCGAGACCTTTGAATTGAAGAGCGGAGTGGTCCAGTCTGCTCGAAGAAGTGTGCGTGCGGATCCGAACTGGAGATGAGATGAGATGAGATGAGATTCGCAGCAGTCAACAGTATTTCATTCATTTATTTGCCTTTCTTTTCTTCTGGAGTCGACGACGACCAATCGACGCCGACTTTCGTTGTTTCCCTCCAGACCAGACCTCCTCCAGTACCAGTACCAGTACCAGTACCAGTACCGCCTTAAACCCTCCCTTTCCTTTCCATTTCTTTTCTCTTCTTTTCTTCTGTTCTCTCCCAATACCAAGACCAAGGGATACCAAGACCAAGGGATACCAAAACCCTAATTCCACCATTCATGAGCCATCTCATGTCTCGGATCACGCGAGCGCGCCCGCTCTCTCTCTCTCGCCTCCTCTCCGCAAACCCTCGCGCTGTCAGACCCTTCTCCCACGCCGCCGCCAAGGATCCGCCTTCCGCGGCCCCCGCCTCCTCCCAAGCCAATGCATCTGCTGACATGGGGGCCGATGCTCCAGCTGAACCTCTTCCATTCGACCAATCCACTGCAGCCAAGAAGCCCTTCGCCTGGGGCAAGTTCAGCGCTTTCACGGCTTTCACTGGGGCAGCTGCTGCTGTCGGATACTATACCTATGGTATCTCTCTCTCTCTCTCTCTGCCTGCATCTTTCTTTTCTTTTCCAATTCTATTGTGTGATTTGGTCAGATTAGATTAGTTAAGTAATTGTTAGCACAAATGAACATTTCAGCCTATTCTACGGACGAATTGGAATACATGACAAGAGATTTTAGGAACAAAGCTATTTTTCAAGCTGACAATCATTCTGAATCAACTGCCTATCAGGTACAATACCAATACAATATTACTGATATCTTCTTCACCAACCATCAACTATTCTACTGCTATCTTCTGCCATCGACTATGCAGCCCTGCAGACGGATGACCTCTCTCTCACTCTTTTGCTAGTTGGATTCTAATATTAGACTCTAATTTAAGCCCATTTATGTATAAATTACATAAGACAATCATACATTAACTCAAAGAGTTCAATACATAGGAGCTGATATTATCTGATCACTACATAGTCTGACATCTTTACATCTGCATATTCTATTTTGATGAAGAAGCTTTTTTTCTTTCCATGCAGAAACCTCTGGCCTTTCTCAAGACACAACTTTGGTCAAGTAAGTATATATATAAAAAAATCAGCATAAATTGGTACTTTAAAATTGCATATTGCTAAACAGCATTAAAGATAAAATTGTTTATTTCAAAATATATATATATCTTGGTATTTCTAATAGTAACATGTGATTTTTTTCATTTTGTTTACAGTTGCAGTTGCTCCAGTTGAATTTTATCTAAAAACAAGAGCTAGAATTGAGGAGGAAGTTAAGGTTTGTGTATTTCCCCAGCAATTATACTTTGAGTGCATGTATGTGCACATCTCAGTATACTTCTTGGACTACTTTTATTAAGTGCAACCATTGTTCTTGTTCTTTTTTCTAGGGCTTTACGGAACCCTTATCGGAGAAGCTTCTACCAGATTTACACCCACAGGAACAACATGTTTTCACACTTGTTCTTGACTTACAAGAGACCCTTATCTACTCTGACTGGAAGGTCCTCCCCCATCACCCAACACACACCTTTATTTTTTTTCTCACATGCAAATACAGAATTTATTTTTATCTAGATTCGTTAATGTAATGGATGCCCTTTTATTTTAGCGTGAGAGAGGATGGAGGACATTCAAAAGGCCTGGATTGGAGGCATTTTTGGAGCGCCTTGCAAAATTTTATGAGATTGTCGTGTACTCTGATCAATTGCCCATGGTAACTTTCTTAAAAAAGTGTAATTATTCCTTACCATTTTAAAGTATCAGTTTATGATGTCTGTCTTCTTTAGTTTGTTGATCCAGTAATAGATCGGATGGACCAAAAGGGCTGCATTAGATATAGACTTTCAAGGCCAGCAACTAAGTACATTGATGGAAAACATTATCGGGTACGTCAAAAACTAATAAACCTTTTTATTTGAGTGCAATTGCTTTTTTTTTTTTCTGTAAGTCTTGAACTTTGTTATCGGGAAAATATTCTGAGATAGAAAACTGCACTGGTATGTACAGTGCATGCTCCAGGTTTCCATAAGGAAGTTGAAAGTCTCTTCCTAAAGCAGAAAATTTGTCAGAAATTGTTGTTTTTAAAATATATTAAAACCTGTCCGGTAAACTCTTTGTTATATGTATTTTAGGATTTATCAAAGCTGAATAGAGACCCTTCAAGGATATTATATATAAGTGGACATGCACTTGAATCATGCCTCCAACCTGAAAATGCTGTACCGATCAAACCTTGGAAGATGGATAATAATCTTGACACCGAACTCCTGGATTTGCTTCCATTTCTTGAATGTAAAATTCTCTATTCTGGTGTTTTTTTGTGTTTATTTTCTTATTTGTTATTCTTTCTTTAATGGCTGCAGCTATAAGCCAGTTTATCCCTGTACTAGATATGTCAAGGCTGACAAAACTGAGAAAGACCAACTTGCAATGATGTCAACTCTTTGAATACCAATTCAATTTGTCTTGCTATATTGTCACTACCTTTTTACAGCTTTACTTTCATAATTGAGGTTCAACGAAGTAAACTTAGTAGTGATGCTGGTACATGCTGGTGGTAATAATGGCTCACTGGCAGGATTTGCATTGTATTATGACTGCTTTATTACAGCTTCAAAACTCAGTTGGTGTTCATGAGATCCTTACTTTAATATGTAATTATAGATGTAGCTCTACACAGACCAGCAGACATAAGGGCTGTTCTGCAATCGTACCAGGGCCATGATATTCCCAAAGAGTTTATTGAGCGTTCGAAGGAACATCAGAGGTATATTTTTTTTTATTCATAAAGATGTACCATATTTGTTTCCGCCAATCAACCCAAAAGATAATGATATAACCCCTAACTTGGATATTCTGTTTGTTGAAAATAATTCACAATTCACAATGTTAATAAATAATAGTGATAGTTGTTTTTAGTATTTTCCAAAGGATCTTTAGTGAACTACTCTGCAATTAGTATTTTTGTAGTGAGGCTGCAGTGTGCATTTTGTTCACATATTTGCAATTTTGCATATTGTAATTTCATGTCAAATCATTTGTATTGGAATATAATATTATATATCTAAATCCTGAGACTTGTCTAGTCAGTAGTTTTGACAATTTTTTTTTTTATTGTTTTGGTTATGCAAAGACGCATGCAAGGACAGAAGAAACAAGGCTGGTTGGGAAAGTGGTAACATCACCAACTATTTTGAAAATGCATTTATTCATGCAGAACTTGTTGTGAGAATGAAAATTTTGTTTAATATCATAATAGAATGGCTGAGGAGCTTTTTCATATTCGGATTTTCTTTCCTTTTTTGTTAAAAAAAAAATTAACAAATCCATCAAAACATGTACTTAGGAGATGGGATGTTGCACCGATGGTCACAAAATCAGTGTTATCTTGTGCAATTTTGATATTTTAAATTTTTTCCTAGTTTGATTCAATTCATAATGTGTAACCTGCTTGTTCAATGTGTTTGAGTGAAAATGTGCTTGTCATGTAAACTGGTCTGGTTGAGCACCATTCCAAAAAACGTGCTGTTTTAGAAGAAAAGAATTGAAAATTATTCTAGTTCCATGATGGCTTTTAAATATAGTTGGAAAATATTCGGATCTTTTGGCTCTTCACTGTTTGTGTTTTTTGTTGAGGGTTATTGGTCTCGTTGCAGATGTGTAGTGGCATACTTCGTTGCCATCTTTGTTTCATATTTAGAAATTTGAAGTTGGGTTTATCTAAATTGCATATAGATGTTGTATCAACCAGTCTGATATCCCTTGTTATTGTATGATTCACAAATTAGAAGCTGGTAGTTGCGTTTCTGTGCTTCTGGCTGGCTGGTACGACTTTTGGAAACATTCAGTTTCAGCATGTAATTGTAAGTTGCAAAATTGTATTATTTCAGAAATGTGGCGTGCACTTCTTTTTAGCATGAGTTTTAGTTAGCGTGAAAATTGAGGGGAGGGCTATTAAAAACCAATGTTGCAGGCCGGGAACCTTCAGTTCACTTTATTCGTCATATTTGGAACTTCAATTTATTATCTTTTAGGAAAAAGCTGACAACTAAACTATAATATCATTGAAAACCAATGTTGCATCGCACCAGCACACTTGAGGCAGTACAACCGCAGCAACACATCATCCAGCAATCTAACAACAGATGCAATGCAGTATCACAACAGCAATAGCACAACAAGAACAAATTTTCAGCACACAACAGCAAAGCCAAAGCAGCAGCAAGTCAGCAACGGGCTAACAACACAACAAAATTATGAGTTCTTTTTCTAATATTCAAAATAAATACTTAGAAAGCTCTAAATATAGAAACAATTTTATTCCCCAATATTTTCATATAAAGAATTTATTGAGCACCATAAATCGTGATTTTGAACACGATAACATAAATTTTGAGGCGTTAGCATTTCGGTCCAAAATGCTAACGTTAGTATAATATAATAGTCTAACTCCAAATACAAAACCTTTCCTGTAATTCTGTAAATATAAAGATGCATGCATAATGCATTGGATGCCTGCCTCAATCCAATTTACTAAATAATTATATTTGAGAAGGGATCCATAATGGACAATGGTCATTTTGACAATCTTGACAATGGTCATTTTCAAAAATGCATAAAAATTCAATCTTACAAATTGGAAAAGTTTACAGAAGTATTACTTAACTTATAGATTGATTATGTTTCCTATTATATTCAATTTAAACGACATTTGATAGCTTTTTAAAGACCCGTTAAATTACATCCGTTAAAAAATGTATAAAATTTTGATAAGGCATCAAACAATATTCAAATTGATTGAAACTTGAAGCATCATTAATCTATAAGTTAAGTAATGCATCTATAAAAAAAAAATTATTTTTAAGATTTTTTATGAATTTTTATAATTTTTTAAAAAATCTCATTGTCAAGATTGTCAATATAGACATTGTCGATGGATCCCTTCTCTTCAGTTAATATCTGTCGAAATATTCCAAGAAATATTTATTATATAATTCATAGCCATAAAACCAAAAACAATTGAAGGCCTCACAAACACAAACTAAGATGTGAAACATATAAATAAATGTAATGTAAATAATGTAATGTATGTGGCTCAAGTGAATGCACCTGTGACTGTGAGCTGTAACTGTGAATGTCATCCAAACTAAGGTTTGATTTAACAACAACAACAACAGAAAAAAAGAAGGGAAACATTCCATCTGCAAAACAACAGGCCCCCAATTCCCAATTCCCTCCCGCGAACGGGAATTAAAGACACCGACGGACACGGCAGCGAGAGAAGCGCGATCGATGGACAGCGCCTCACTGCCTCTCTCCGTTCCTCGTCTCCACAAATATTCCTTCCTCCTTAGATGCGCCTCCCACACACAGACACGGAGTCAGACACTTCCTCTGCTTGGTGGGACCAAGTCTGTCAGAAAACAGACGACAATTCAGGCGATCCAAGGCGCAGCAACCGACCTCGCACCAGTCGAAATTACCTGGCAAATCACCGTCGGAGCATTAGGTTCTTCTTTCTTAATTTCTTTCCTTCATACTTCATACTATGCTGATTTTGGTTTACTGATCATTACTTGTAACTATATATCGATCTCTACGCACTTGCACTTGCAGCTGGGGTCATTCCCTTTGTGGTGGCAGGAATTGAGTTCAGCAAGAGGATTGTAAGTCGTTCGAGTTTAATATATATATTCAACATCTTTTGTTTTCTTCATGTATCCAAGTACTGTTGTTCTTCGATAAGTACGTTTACATGATTAATTAATTGATTGTGTTCAGCAACTTGTTGATGTAAATTACAATATTAGTTTGTAAAGATAATTTTTCATCTCATTTCTTGAGCTAAATACTAGTAAACCTAGCTATATATATATTTATATATATGGTGCAGATTGCGCAGAAGAAATGTGAAGTTTGTGGAGGATCAGGTCTGATGCTCAGAGAGAAAATTTATGTGCGATGCCAAGGCTGTGGTAATCATGTCTCAATTTCTTCCCATTCTCACAATTCGGATTTGAAAGTTCAGCCTTTACTGCCTGATCGAGTACCTTAATAGCTAGATGTCATGTGATCATATAAAGAAAATGCAACCCTAATAAGCATTTAATTTGTAGTTAAGGGAAATTAAGGTAAAAAGATTAAATAGCTAGGACAGTTGGTGTTATGATATATCAGTATGATATTTTGACAAGGCAATTCGTTTATTTTATTGGCTTGTACTCTTGTCATTAGCAAAATGATGGTATAGACTTGAAATATATCTACATTCTAATTGTTGTTATATGTTTTTGCTTGCAGGTGGTTTTCTTCCGTGGCAATCGTGGAAGAGGTTCCTCTCTGGTTAGAGTTACAGAATTAATTAATTAGAAGAAGAGGCCATGGTCATTGTACAACGTACACATGTAATGTAATACACTAATACTAGAAAAGAAAAGAAAAGAAAAGAAAAGAAAAGAGAGATGTTACACAAATTAAGTTGTGACAATTTTAGAATGGAAGTTGTATCTGGGACTGACTGAATGTTGACATCGAATGGACATGAGTTCAAACTGGGAGAAATGTCATGCAAAAGAATTAATGTTATATAGTGAGATCAGCTTTGGTTGAAAAATGAAAGCTAGCAGAGTGTATATGAGTGTAAAGGTACTGTGTATCAAGATTCAAGACTAAATAACAATTAAAGGTGAAATTATTAAGTAGAATACATGTTTTTCTTTTGATGATAGGTAACTTACATGTTTCAGTTTAAACAAAGATGGTCGTGAGTTTAGAGTATTAGAAGTGGATTGAAATATGAAAGCCCAAAGTTACATATTTGGTTTAAAGCTCTTCTTCATAATAATGTTAGTAGACTATATAATAGTCCATTCCTATTATTTAATAGGGAAGGGCTAGTATGCAAATTGGTCCTGGTGACACTGAACTGAACTGAACTCCTTTTCTCCCTCCCTGCCATACCCATACCATATATACGTACTGCTGGATTAGGATTAGGATTAGGATTCGCATTCGCATTAATATTGTTTTGTAGATCGATCCTCATGTCATGGCCCCCTAAGCTCAATATCTACATGAGAAGAAGATCATGTAATCTATAATTCCTATACTTCTCACTGGCAATGCTGTCTATTAATTCTTAATTTTAGGCTATTATTGTTGTTGTTGTCCCCCAGCAAGCTAGATGATATCATTGACAGTGCATGCTCAATCATCTTCTCAACTCCTAACTTAAATTAATAATAATTAAATCATGGGTTTTTATGGTTTGGAGGTAGTTCTGTTAGGAAGAGAAGATGTTTAATAGCATGGTATAAAGTATGTACAAGCAAAGATCAAGGGGGACTAGGAATTAAAATTTTAAAATTAATGAATAGGGCTTTATTGTCTTTATATGAATGTTTAAGTTCAGTCAATATATCATCTCAAGAAGATTTAATTATTTGGAGATGGACTAGCAATGGTATATTTAGTGTTAAATCATGTTATGAATGGTTAGATTATGGTGGTATAACAAACCCTTCTTTTTCTTGTACCTGGCAAGCCCCTATACCCTTGAAAATTAAAATGTTTCTTTGGTTAGTGCAACAGAATAAAATAAATACCAAGGAAAATCTTAGATTAAGAGGGTGGCCTGGGGATGTTAGTTGTGTCTTTTGTGGTGAGTTAGAATCTGTAGAACATTTGTTTATTCATTGTAAAATGGCAAAGATCATATGGTCATAGATCTCAAGTTATAATAATTTTAGTTTTTGCTGCAATAATTTAGGAGATTTATGGTTGATTGATGCATGTATTCCATATAAAAATAAGGATTTATGTGAATTAATTAGAGGAGCAATACTTTGGGTATTATGGTTAGAAAGGAATAGATTAATTTTTAAGGGGGGAAAAGGTAAATCAGTTAGGTCTTTAGCTTATTCCATGATTTATTTAGTTAAACATTGGAGTTATGCCTTATGATGTTTCTTTTTTACCAGTGCAGATTGTGGAGGAAATACCAAATTTAATCCAGGATGGGGCAATGGAGGAAGTTGGGTTTGGACAAAACCCAATTAATCTTCTTGCTTATGAAACCTTTTAAACAAATGAGAGTAGAGATTTAGTGATATTGACAAGATTATGTTTGTATCAGGTTTAGTAATATTGACAGGAATATGCTTGTTTCATGTTTAGAATAATTAGTGGTTAAATCTTTAGTTTGGATATATGCTATTTTCTGTTAACAGGTTTTTTTTGAGATGATTATCAAGAGGAATTACAAATTGGGTCTTGCTCGGAGGATTGAAAGCTTTAGGGAGAATATTTCTAAGAATTGATGACAATTTTGTTGTGTTAGATTGTGATGTTCTTTTATTGCAGTAATTCAGATTTTGAGTGGAATATTTGATGAATAGTTGTAATAAAACCCTACTGGTACCGGGGTCTTTGTGGTACCAGAAAAAAAATGGTTTCATAATGAAACAGGTGGTTATGCCACTTTTTTTGAAAAAAAAAATAATAATTAAATCATGAACAACTGCAGCATACTTTCTCTTCATCAATCTGGAGATTGATTCATTGTTGTGTATTCTGATTTTACGTCGCATAATTGTCAGATGATTTCCATGGCTACTTGTTTTGTGGAGTGCTTATCCTTCATTTCATATTAGAAAATATAACTTTGGATTGTCTTTCTTTTCTTTGTTGAACTTCCATGGACCTCAATCAATCTACGGGATGCTTTTCCTTTCTCTTGTTCATTTTATAGTGTCAAACCTTGTGCTCAACCCTATTTACATGATTAGAACATTTACGTTGTTTACAATCTCACTGTTAAATGAGCCAAGCATCCGGACTGTACGCAAAAATTTATTTAAGGTTAAGAACAGGGTTTAACTCACGGTGAGCTTAAGCTATAGAACCATATCAAAACACTTCCAAATTAAGATTTATATAACCCATTATATTCTTTATATCAAAATCTTATTAAGATTTATATGATCTATTATATTCTTTATATCAAAATTTTACAGAATACAAGGATTTGCAAAAATGATACATAAAACATTGAATCTTTTAATAATACTGCATGGCCACTTTGGAAAATTCAAAACAATTACTTAAAAATTTTCAAAAATGAAAAAATTTTGCAACCCAAAAATTCTAATGTAAAGGACAAAGCAACGGTACTAGATATATACATCCACGGACATTAGAAACGCTAGCATTATTTGGTATTAAAAACATACCAACAGCCCAAAAATACGGAAAAATGGCAACAAAGTTTCAAAGAATGACATGATAGCTATCAACGTTCAACATAATACCACATCCTCACCCGCTCTTAACTCAATCTCATGGCCAGTGAGCCACAGTTACACTTCCTAGAATCCTCACAAAAGAACAAAGAATTTTCTTATTTAATTCATCCTGTCACTCGTAAGGATTTCTGAAGTTCTTCAACAGCTCGGGTATGTCATAGCCAAGCATGTCATCTGCAGCTTGTATCATTTTTGGTTTCAACTTCTCAAATTTGTCGATGCTATAGCCGCTCAATACATCTCTAAAGTGATCTACATTTGGGAAGTCACCAGGTGGGAGATGATGTTCCCTTTGAATCTGTTTAAAAGGCCCAAAACATAATTGCACTGTCAGGGAAGGCAAAACAGAGTAAAATAAATATGCTCAAGTAAAATCAGCAGTGTCCTAAAACCGTAAGCATTTTTGCGGTGCTCATGGAAGGAGAATGTCCCATAAACATGCTTGAAAGTACACAGAAATAAATGTTGTGATAAAATATCAGGTTCTTTCAAAGTGTTCTCAGTAAAAACCAAAATTCACAGGCACATTACCTTTGCAAATTCACCTTCAAGGTTGTCAATGAGGCGTTGCTGAGCCTTAGCCTTGCCTATCATCGCCGGCATCTCCTTCTTGAGGTGGCTAACTATGTACGCATGTATCTTAGCAGCTCTTGCACGCTTTACAAACTCATTTATCTGCATTTATAATAGTATTCCATTAGGCATAACAATTGGCAATCAGACACATAATTCTTGAGAAATAAGAACCATAAATGTATCACAAATATAAATTCTGCAGCTTAATGCAGTCATGTAAATCTTGTGACGTGTGTTTTTCCCCGCTTTCTGTTATTCTTTACTTGTCCATCTTAACAAAGGACTGTACTTAACAACTACACCACACACCGGAAGCATCCGTACCAAAGTTATCAACCGTTTCAATGTGCAATTTAAAAAATAAACATATTTTTTCTGAAACATACATTTGTGGTTTGTCACAATAAAGTAGAATTAATTAATTACCCGGCGGTCACAAGCCTTTTTAGGGATATCCTTCAGATCAGCAAGAAGATCATCTTGCTCCCTCTCAAAAAGCTCCTTACCGAGTGGGCCCACAGCATTTTCATTTACTGGCTTATCATTGAATGATCTGTAAATCATAAATCCCACAAATATATTTTGAAAATGTCTTTAAGGAACTGAATTTCAGTTCTAAGACTAATGGTTCAAAAGACGAAGCCATAGTTGTAGTGAAAATGGCAAAATAATATAAAGATAAAAGGCATATAGTTTACCCAATATAGACCCGCATAACCTCTGGAGTGTTTAGAACTTTGCCCAAAGACCACATCAATGCACCATAAACCCTCATGAGCTGTAGACCAGGAGAAAAATGAATTAGTATTGATAGAGCTGATAGACAAAAAACTTGATAGCGACGGATATGGAGAAGCTTGAATAGTCAAAACCAGGTATTTCCAGAGTATAACTTTAACATTTCATACATGTAAGAACAAATAAACCTCATTCAGTAAGGCATTTTATACAAATTGCAATGTCAACAATAGATGTTACAGGTAAAAGTAGAAATTAAAGCACAAATTGTTGTTACCTGCTGTGTATCAACTTGATCAGCCTTATTTAACACAACTCGGATTTTATCATCATGTCCACGGAGGGATCCGATAACCCGCTTGAACTCATCACTGATATCCAGCTTGTGGGGGTCGAACAGGAGAAGGATGAGATCACATTTGGCAGCAAACCAGGACGTAACGCCTGTAAAATCATAGCTGCGTTGGGTCCTTTGCTTCTCACCAGAGAGAACTCCAGGAGTATCCACAAATGTTATGTGTTCTAATAGCTTCACAAAAGAAAGATAAAAAGATGGAATCAGTTTTGTACAAAGAATTGGATGCAGTGCATATTAATTGCTTTTGATCGAGGATTGTTATCGCCATTTTGTATTTTATCTTCAATTTCAGGTTCTGTTGAAGTTCTTGAAACGAAAGCATGTCTGTACGTATCAGCAGAAGCTCCGTCCAATTATTTTATTATCATCTCCTTCTTCCTTCTTACATATGCACATTAAGTTTTGATAAATCTGTTATTGTCTTTTATACACAAATATTGACATAATAAATTTACCAATCGAGAAAAGTATGTTGTGATGCTATCTTGTAAGTACTGTTATATACAGGTGCAGGGTGAGAGACAATATCATGTTGTAAAAATCAGCAGCAAATTACTGTGTACATAATAATAATTTACATAATATAAAATTTCAATTTTAACAGAAGTATCTTACAGGATGAGGCATTTGAGAGCATTCAAATTTGGATAGAAATGCAGTTCCAAATGATGTCAGACCACTAAAAGGCATGTCAGCTTGAACAGCAATGGTGTTACCAGGAACTGTTCTTTCATCTGTGCCAGACTGCAATAAGTTGAAAATATTATTTTTTTTTTCCCAAAACTATGCTGTCACCTATAATTATTGTAGAAAATGGTGCAATTATTATTTTTTTCTTTGACACTTCTGACAAAAGAAATTTTCATTTGGATAAGGTATATATCTATGCTTTGACCTTGCAAATAAAAGGGAGATTAAGGATATATTTCAAATTAAGGTTTACCATGACAACAACAAATCTATCTGTTGTCGGCTCTGGTCCAATATGTGCACCTATAAATGTTTTACAACAGACATTTAGCCAAATGATTTCATAGAAGTAACAAAAAGAAGCTGAAAAGGAAAGAGAAGTAATCATCAAGAATTAAAGTAAAAGAAATAAGTTAACCTGGATAGCTAGTTCTAAGTAGATGCTTGATGAAGGTCGTTTTACCCGTAGAATATTGACCGAGAAGCATTACCATTGGTTTTGCATCAAAATCACTATTTGTCTGTTAAAATTTGGAAAATTAGCAATAAGGTAAGAGAGACTTGAGGAAAAAATAGTTAACAACCAATTAACCTGGAAGCACAACAGATGTTCATAGCCAAGGACAGGTAACAGATGTCAGTCATATATACTCTTATTATGTGACCATAAATAAATGCAAACTTCAGAAATTCAGGCCTTCCATATTATCATGAAATATACAGGACAATTTTGCATCTCTTGGTATGTGATGCATATAATAATTTTTTGAACAAAAGAAGACAACACTAAAAGCCCTCTATGGATAAATAACCAGAAGGAAATCACAACAGGGAAAATGTTCCATACCAACAAGGGGGAAACAAAATCATTGAAGTGGTACGCAACCTCCAATGGTTTTAACTTCTCAATATATAACCTCTTTAAGCCGTCTGTCACTGAAGTAACCGCAGTGAGAGGCACCTTTGCAATAAAAGGGGGGGAAAAAAAAGATTACTTTATAGAAGTATTTCTATGCGCATAGGGTACACCGCATTCTTAAGTAACCTGTTATCAAAAGACTTCTGTCAAGGTACCTTTTTTTGTGATTTTGAGCTGAACCACTGACTTGATGCTGGTGAAGCAGGCTGAATTTGAACCCCACCTACACAACATAAGAGAGTATCTTGAGTCCCAGTCTTTAACTCAATTTTTGGTGAAACAAAATATGCTTACTTACCATTAAACTCCAAACTGGTTCTCTTTGCCAAAGGCTTAGATTTCTGCAAGCCCATTTATACAAACAAGTTAGCCCAATCAATCAATCTCAACAAATTACACTGCTAAATGTGCCGAGATATAGACTTACTGCTATTAGAGCATCCAAACCTTCCATCTCTGGTGGATTTAAGCTAGTCAAATCTGTGAAAATTTGATAAGTGAGGTCTACACTTGTAATTAATTGTTTAAGAACAGAATTGAGAATAAACAGGCAAATAGTTGCAATTACCTGAATTTCTAAGAATATCAGGTGAAAGTTCATTTCCTGCTTGCGCTAGTGCAACAAGCTGAAATGTGCAAAGTAATAAATAAGATGTTAAATTATTGCAAAATATGAAATACAATATTTGTTACTAAATAGACACACACTGATTATGCCGGTCAGCTCATTATTCATTGGTCTTAGCATTGGGAAATTAATAACTTACTGGTAGTTTGTAAAAAACTGTACCAGAAGTCTCAGCAGAAATTAATATAATAGAAGTGCCGAGTACCATAAAGGGGCTCCAGAGCACCAATTATATGACTGATTTAGTTTAAGATGTAGGTATTAATATATAAAGTAAAAAGAAAAGAGGTGAACCTGCATTGCTGAAACAAATTCAGTGAAACCAAGGTAACCCTGTCGCTTAGAGTCAGCAAGTGCCCATACCTGGAAAATGTGTAGAAGAGAGTATAAGGCATTGAAGTTGAAATGCATGAGAGATAGCAGTAGCAGGAGAAGTAAAGAAAAGGGAAGAGGGGAAAAGTGAAGTGAAAGCTACCTGCTTCAAGTGAGGACGGGAGAGCTTGGAGAAGGAGAAGAACTTGGTGGCATCGGCGCCGGTGAGGCGTCCATCGGCGTCTAATGGGATGGAAGAAAGAACGAAAGTGAGTGATAAATCTAATGTAAATAGAGAGGAAAGGGAAGGGAAGGGAAGGGAAGAAAGAAAGAAAGGAAAGAACCTGAATCGGCGAAGGAGAACCATTGCTGATAGATCTTCTGATGGTCCTTGGAGCAGGAGCTGATAGATCCGATCTCCATGGAGGAGGAGGAGGAGGAGGAGGAGGGTTTAGCTTGCTTGCTTGCCTCCTTCAAAAGAAGTGGGGGTCAGCGACACCGACAGCTAATGACTTTTTTATTTTGATTTTGATTTTCAAACAAGACGAGAGACGAGAGACGAGAGAAGAGAGAAGAGAGAGAAGCGACTCGCTCCGTCGCTCGGCTCGAACGAATGACTTAAGAGTTAAGACTCACTCACCACAGACCACAGTGGCACTGAATGGGTGTTTACTTACTTTTGCCTACGCTGGCTACATTGACTTCTTCAATGCTAGTATGCTCCATTCAATCCAACTAAATAACTAATCCCCCAATTCCAATTAATTAGGGCAGGGCCGGCAGGCAGAGACTCTCGAGAGCTGTCCAGTGAGTCATACCATACGCTACGCGGATCAATCATACGCTGCTAAGCTTCCACTCATCTCAATCACTAAACTCTATTCTATTTATTAGCTGCAAATGCAACATGCCAATGCAATATGCCTGCCTCACCTCCTTTGCCAATATTAGGTCTTTCTCCATTTTACCTTTCCCTTACATCATCAATTCAACTTCTAACTAATTATTATTATCTCACGTCACACCTTTCTCATCAATATTTATATTTCACTCCCTTTTCTTTTCTCTTTTCTCTAACAACAACTAATTTGTCAATACTATACATATGTGTATCGAGTTAGACTATTATACTAACGTTAGCATTTCATACCGAAATGCTAACGCCTCAAAATTTGTGTTATGGTGTCCGAAATCACGATTTATGGTGCTTAATAAATTCTTTGTATGTCAGTACTACACATTTATATGTTTGGTAGTAATAGAAAAGTGGTGTTAAGGTGGTACGGATCTGAACTTCTCCTATTACCAAGCGTTACTTTAGGGCATGTTTGGCTGATGGTTTTTGAATGGGAATGAGATGTAATAGGTACGAGTTTCTCTCATGTATCTTGTTTGGATCCCGTACACACATCAATGATCATTGGGAAAAGAAAAATTGAGTCCGATTGAATATTCATTTTTCCCAAGATTGTAACACTATTTGATGGGAAATGTGGAAAAAATAACTCAAACCCAAATAATGAACCATCCTGCCAAATAGGTTCAGAAAAATTAACCCAAACCCTTCTGTTCCCAACTAAACCCATAAAATCGAACACGGCCTTAGTGTAGTCTTGCTCTTAATAATTAAAATCTTCCAAAGAATTAGTACGAAGTTACAAAAATCAAATTGATTATACTGAGAGGAGCAATCTCTGACCATTGTTATTTTAACAATTTTAACTACTAAAATTTAAATCAAATAAAAAAAATTAAAATAGAAAAAAAGTTTATAGATACAATCTTAAACTTAAAGATCGAGGGTCTGTCCGGCTGCTTCATATCCATAGGAACTTTTTGATGTTGGGACTTGGGAGTGGTATTCGAATTGGAAAAGTCTCAAAACCCACAAGGAGTATGTTGCCGAAGGGAAAAAAAATAATTAGATAAGGTTTAATTAATTTTTTTCAACATAAATACGGTGAATTACAGGAATCAGTCGGAATAATTACCTATCCATAGGGGTGAAAACGGAGCGGATTTTATCCGTCCGAATTTGCTTCGTATCCGGAATATTATCCATAAAAATGGTATCCGTATTCGAATATTAGTTATCCGTATTTGTATCTGTACCGTATCCGTAAAGACTAATGCGGATGCGGATACAAATACGGATAATTTCTCAAATTGTTCAATTAGGCGAATATCCGAACTATCCGAATCTGAAAATAAGCAAACATTACTAATACTAGAGCTGTAACTCGGGCTTCGCCCCGAAAAGTGGTATCAAATAAATAACTACGAATTTTATAAAATTTTAAATATTTATATTAAACAAAAAAAATTTAATTTTTAATGAATTAAATAATAATAATAATGATGATGATGATGATGATGTTATAATTTATAAATAATAATATATATGAATGTTGGATCATTTTAAGGGTTAAAATATGTTGTAGATATATCACATTCATCTTATTTATTGAGTAGATAAAAAAAATATTAGTCATTGGATCAAAGTAGATGAAGAGCTTCCAATAAAATCAATGGTTAATAAAAGTGATGATGTGGCATGGTTGAGGTGCTTGAAAATCTACCCCCTCTTTATGAAGTATAAATTTCTAATAAGATAGTGCTAGTACAAAAATTTTTGTATGTATATAATGTTTTTATACAAATATTAACCAATACATTCATCTTAAATAAGTGTTGTTAATTTAAATACTTATTATTATTGTATATGTATTCATTTGATAATATATTTTAATTTTTATTTCATATTTGTAATTAAATTTATATCCGAATCCGTATCCGTTTAAGGCGGATATGGTATTGAGTTTTCACATCCGTTTGATATCCGTATCCGTATTCATATCTGCCTAATAGAATGCAGATGCGGATATGGTTTTAGCATTATCTGCTCTGTATCTGCTCCGTTTTCACCCCTAGGCTATTCAGCAGTGAGTAAAAGGGTTGTTGAATAGATTTACACAAACTTTTCTATAAGATGAAAACTTTCGTAAGTTTTCCTATAAAAAGCTATTGAACAGGTGTTAAGTGTGTTTTTAATTTAAAGTAATTTTGAATTTCGTTTGATAATAGTTCATTCAAAATTTATAATTTTTTTATATTTTGAAAATATTAAAAACCCATCATTCATCAATCATCAGGTAATGTATTGTCGTCTGTAGTGTCGAGAGTGAAGACTGAAGAAAAAGATAGTGATATAATGCCCAGACATGCCTCCTCCTAATTCTTGATGTGCTGGCATTTACTTTTTTTGAGCATTTATAGCAATAAAATAAATGAGTCTCCATATGGGTAATCCATATCCCAGAAAGAGGGGTAGGTTTCTTGGCTTCTTAGCCATGCCACCTCAGCAGCAAAATAATTTTTTTTTTATTTTGTGATTTAATTTACAATATGTAGTAATCAATTGAATGTTAATTAAAGGCACTAAAAGATTTTCCATTTCTGTGTCTCTTCAGTAGTATTCCTAAACCGTTGCCCGGAGAATATGGAAAGTTAAAATTATTGCAATGGCTTTCTATTTCTTACTGCTAAACACCTCTTAATTAATTATGCGAGGGAATATAAAACGTGCAAAGTCTTTCTATATATTTTAATTGGGGAGCCATCTCTTGTTGTATTATTATGCTGCTAAAACATTTCATGTTATGCCTATCCTGCTACAACGCAATAGATATATGTGCACCATATCAATCACAGTTATAGTAAATATTATTATGTATATATTTTTTTAACAAATTTACTCCTCTTTGCAATTCTATTTCTTTTCTATACATGTTATACATTGTTTTTAAGTATTAAGTATATGTTCTCTTTATAACATTTGATGTTCTCAAGTATTGTATGAATCTTGTTTTATAAAGAGTTCAGAACTTCCGGACAATCAAGTTGTCATATTGATTTACCTACTGCAATTATCAAGGTAAAATAAAATACCAAAACTAAAATTTACATATTATCTTCTTTTCTTTTTTTTTCACTTTACGTCGCATGCATCATTACTATACAACTGCAATAACAATTTGTTTACTCTTTTACTCTTTGTGGAGCTGATGCATAATGCAAATATATTAATCAATTTCCTGAATCATCTGAATTAAGCAAAAAAAGGCCAAATATCACACCAAAGTCAAGAGGTCCATATCCTGACCTCAAACCGAGTGCTATTAGCTGAAAAATATATGTATATTAAAAGCCAAGACGTCTTTCCTTATTATTTATTTATTTTTATACATAAGGATAGTACCTCTCATGCTGATCCAACAAGAGCTAATAAAAGGCCATCTCTATAAGACATTTTTTAAATATATATTATATATTCTATAAATCTACTTTATCAAAGAAAATTGTTTTAATGATTTCTACTTTGTTTTATATTAAACTGCAGTTGTGAAATAATATGTACGTTCAATATGTCTTTTGATTTATGTTATTATTATCATTTCATTTCCGGGGCGAAGCCAGGTTACAGCTCTAGTGTGAGTAAAAGTTGGGCAGCCTATCAAGATAGCAACCCTCATTAAAAATAATAGACCCTCATAATTGATTGTGCATTTAATCTGAAATCAATTTTGGTTTTGGCCTTAAAACCGTAAAAATGCTGAGGACGCCCGACGCCTGACGCCCGACGACGACGTACTCCTCCTCCTCGCTGCTCTCAATCCAAAAGATTCCAACTTGTAACACCTACAAACCCACTATCAATAACTCAGTACGCTTATCATAAATGGGCTCATTTAATCTATCGAAGAATTCGGGTAAAAAAGGGACAGATGCCAGCACGTTAGAGGGCTGAGGACAATGATAGGGACAAAGTATATTTTTTCAAAATAAACCGATGTCCGAGGGTGAAGTGAGCTGGGCATATGGATAAACATAAACCCCCACAGAACGCAAATTAAACCCAAACCCAAACCCAAACCCAAAAGAGACGGCAAAAGCAAAAGCAAAAGCAAAAGCCAAGCGAACCGGAGCGGGAGCGCGCAAGGCAGCGATGCTCTCGCTGCTCAGACTCAGACTCAGAGGCAGAGCCTCTCCCACACCTTTCATCCCGCTCTTCCAGCTGCGCCCCTACTCCCTTGGCCTTTCCTCCACACTCCTCCACGCCGCCGCCCGCGATGGCCACTTGAGGGTCTTTCTCGTCGCCGGAGAGGTCTCTGGCGACACCATTGCCTCTCGTCTCATGCGCGCTCTCCAGGATCTATCTCCACTCCCCGTCAAGTTCGCCGGAGTTGGCGGGTTTCTCCCTTCCCTTCCCTCTCTATCTTTCTCTCATAAGTCATATCAACAACATCAGTCTTCTTTCTTTCTCTCTCTAACTCTTTTTCATCCTCCCAATTTATGTTCTTTGTTCTTCATCAGTGAGTCCATGCGAAAGCAAGGCTTTGAATCCATCTTTCCCATGGATCACATCTCTGTCATGGGCTTATGGGAATTGTTGCCTCATCTTATTACCATCAGGGTATCAACTCTACTCTACTCTACTCTACTCTACTTTCTTATCAATTTTATTAACTTTCAATTATTTTTATTTATTACATAAGAATGCATCTTTATGCTGAAACAAACTCTTATGCAGAGTAGGATTCACTTCACTGTCGAGGCTGCATTGTTGTTTCAACCCCATGTTGTAGTCACCATCGACTCCAAAGGCTTTTCCTTTCGTCTACTCAAGCTATTGAAAAGTAAGTGCAAGGCATCGAGTTCATTGTTGCTCTTTTCTCAGTGTCTTTCTATTAATATTCATCAGATAAGATCTGCTTTTTACTGGTCCTCTTCCCAATCCCAGTTGAATTCTTAACTACTTGACTTAATTAACGCCAAATTGAGTACCCTAAAAGAATTCAGATTTCAAAAGACCAACATTTGAAGCTTGCTACTATTCTGGATTCACATATAGAGCGTGTCTATGTGCATTTTGTTTTTTTTTTTTTATTTGTTAGTTTTCTTTGAAGAGGAGGGATCCCTTGACAATCTTGATAATGAGATACTTAATAAATTTGGAAAAATGTTTAACAAGAATCTTAAAAATGGAGAAATGTTTATAGTTAATGTATAGATTAATATTGTTTCAAACTTCAATCAATTTGAGAATTGTTTGATAGCTCATCAAAATTTTGTGCTTCTTCCAAGGATTGTAATTTAAAGAGATTCTGATCGACTATTAAACAAAACATAAATTGAATGTTGTTAAAAATATAATCAATCTATTAGTTTAATAATGCATCTATAAACTTTTCCATTTTAAGATTTTTTAGACTTTTTTTCCTCAAAATTATTAAATTTCTCATTCGTAAGATTGTTAAGATAAGCATTGTTGAGGGATCCCTCCTCTTCTGAAAGGTTAAAGTGAACCATGGATTTTATTTGTAAAACGTAAGCACTCTGGAATCCGGGAAAATACATTTGTAATACTAATATTTTTGTAAGGGGTGCATTTCTAAGTACCAAAACTTCTCTATCAAATCTTCAGGTAGATATGCACCTTCCACTAGTCACCCTCTACACATTCACTATGTTGCACCATCATTTTGGGCTTGGAAAGGTGGGGAAGAAAGGCTTAAGTACCTTCGCTGTATTGTTGACCATGTTTTGTGCATACTACCCTTTGAGGCCTGCATTTGCAAACTGAATGGTTTGCCTGCTACATATGTGGGCCACCCCCTTCTAGACGACTCTTCTTTGTTAAACCCGGTATAGAGTCTCTCATACTGTTCAAGAAACTAATTTAGCATGATAACACGGTCAATGGAATATAAGTATAAACTAGGGTTGTTTGATCAATTTTAAGCCAATCACCACAGTTAAAAGAAATAAAATATACTGATTGATTTTCTCTATGCATGGGGAAGTTGCTTACTGTGCACGGCAGAAGCTCTTCTGTACTGGTATCTGAGTCTGAAAAGCAAGAGCAAGAAAGAAAGGTGGAGGCCTTTTTGAACAGCAATGGACTTTTTCCAGGTTAGTGGTTCATCATTCTATTGCTTTCAATTTTTTTGCCTTGCTATTGTATGATAATTCTTTTTGGCAGAATTAGGCTTCCAGTTGTCAGTTTCTTTTAGGCTTCCAGTTGTTGTTTTTTTTCCAGCAAAATTACTTACAAATTCCAAAACAACATTTAAATTAACAAGTTATAATGTGATTGAAAAACATCTGCTGCCAGTTACTGATGGTGATAGAGCCCAACTCCCTCTTGGGGCCCTACCGATAATGAACTTTAGGCCTTGCTAGACGTTGGCCCTAAGCCTGTGTAATGCCGTATTCGACCACGACTCGGCCGCAAAAGATCCAAAGGAAACCTGCTTGTACTTCGGTTGAAACAGCATATGGACAAAAGGACTTGGTTGGACTTTGGGTTATAGAAGAAGCCCTAGACCCCAGGGTGAGGGTTGGAACTAGACTAATAGGATAGACACCCTAACAATTGTCCTAGGTTAGCGCTTAGGCCAGGACATTAGTAGATTGTATCTTCTAACTGTCTCGGTCACTCCGAGGCACATTAGATGGCCTGTCATATGTTCAAACGAGTTGTTGGATTGAACTAACAGTTCAGCTGAAATTGTTCTTTTTACCCTTCTGTTTGCAGTTCCCTTCTCCCCGATGTGCGCCTCAGATTGATATTTTGGTATTTCTGTGCCTTCTGTCTCAAGTATCAACTCCCATAAGTTTCTCCTACTCCTGTTAAAGCCAAACTTCTATTTGCTTTTCTTTTCAGCTCCTGTCTTCTCCTATATCTGATTAGTTTTTTACGGATCTCTCTCTCTCTTTCTCATAAATTTACAAATAATAAGGAGAAAACAAAACAAGATACCTTTCTGTACTGTGGGCATCTTCAATGTAATTCTAAAATCAATAAAACTATCTCTTCCTCATTGACAACCCGTGATTGGGAGCATCCATAACAATACAGTTTCACTCTTCTGGGGCAATTCTGGTTACCTTGGTGCAAGCTTGTTAGAGATAAATACTTGCTGAGCAAGGATAAGTTCACAGGTTTATTAGCTCAATGAAGCATAGCCAGCCATTTGATACATACGTTAAGAACTTAATATTGACTAGGCTTATTCCTATCATGACACAAATTGGCAACAGGTGCAAGGCAATCTGATGAATTATTATCATTGTTTCTTAACCTGTACAATAAATTATTTTTGTTTCAATATCCTCAACAAGCAAATGATTAGAGCTATTCTATCAGATATTGAAAGAAATTAGCAACAGATGATTTTTATAAAGGAGAAATTGCTTACCTGGCACCAATCTGTGTTGCAACATGTTTCGAGGAAACCCAACTGATAATGTTTTCAGTAGTGACTCTTTTTCTTTTCTTTTCTTCTTTTGTTAAGGATAAATGGCAGCATTTTTTGTAGTCCTAGTTTTCTGGGACAAATATGGTGTTTGCTCCTTCTTGCCTTCTTTTTTTTTTTTTTTTCTTTTTCAAAATGCTACTGCTGATATTATATTTTCATTTGTTAAAATTGTTCTGTTCTGTTTGTTTAATTTTTCATTATTCGTCTTTTGTAGGATCCAAGATCGTGACTCTATTACCTGGGAGTAGGTTACAAGAGGTTAGGCGTATGCTTCCTGTTTTTTCAGAAGTAATACATTTGCTAAAGGAGTCTTTCCCTGATTTATCATGTGTGATACCGGTTGCACCTAATCAACAAGTACAAGATTACATCGCTAAAGCTGCTCATTCATTCCCCGTTTGTACTGCTCTAATACCTGGTGCTTCACTTGAAACAAAGTACATTGCATTTAACGTAAGCCTTCTTGTTTTTATTACTCTAGCTTGCTTCTCAGTATTTGCCTTGTTGTTTTCATTACCTTAGTTTGGTTCTTATTTTTGTCATAAGAAACTTTTTGAATAGTAGTTGGTTCTTCTTTTAATGTTTTTCCAACTTTTATCCAATTGGAAACAGTTTGATCTGGCTGTCTGGACTTCTGTTAAAAAATGGCCACTGTTCTTGAGGTCAGAATTACATTTAAGCAAAAAGCTGAATGGTTAAATCACAAACTTAAACTACAACTTAAACTCTATACATGTTTGATTGAGTAGCACATTTTCTTTTGATCCAAGAAACTTGTATTGTGCCTGTTAGGTTCAATTTAGCACATATGGGTAGTAAAACAATCCCCTGTGATCCACCTTCCATGTTTTTGCCAAATGCGTGTATTATGTTTCTTTTTATTGGTGAACTTTTATCATGTGATGCAGGTAAGTAAAGCGGCTTTATGTACTTCAGGTTCAGCTGTAATGGAACTAATGCTGGCTGGCCTGCCTTGTGTGGTTTCTTATAGGGCTCATCCCTTTACTGAATGGCTCATCCAATTCAAGAGGAATATAAACTACATCTCCCTACCAAACATTCTTTTGAATTCTGAAGTAATACCGGAAGTCCTATTTAAGGATTGTATGCCTGACAATTTAGCTAAAGCACTCAGGTTAGTTTTTCCCGATACTGTTGTGTAGACTTCAAAGAGCCACGCATATACCCTTTTAATATATTATCGCAATAAGAATGCATAAGATCAGCTTGAGGTTTATCTTTCCTTTTGTTATTCCATTTTTGCTTATCTTTTAAGTTGAATGATACAGAGTAGTGCTTTTGGATAAGGAGGCTCGAGAACTTCAAATTGAGTCTGCAAAAAAAGTAATCTTGACGCTTAATCAATCAATGGAACAAGAAAAGGGGCATACCGGCCTTTGCCATATTAGATCTCCAGGCTATATTGCTGCTTGGACAATTCTTCATGCAGAGAAAAATAGAGAATGAGTCAATGACCCAAGAGGAGCCGGATGAAAGAGGTTAGTTACAGGATGAATAATTATACTTGGTTGCCGTTAATAGGGAAAAAAAACATGCAGCGGGAGGACTGAGGAGGCCTTGTTTGAGAGACTCGATCAACAAAGTTGTGTTTTTGGTAAACATAAACATACATATGTACATCATACATAATTGCTTGCAAGTTGCAACATGAGGTGAATAGAAAAGGGAAATTGGGACTTGAATGTGGGTCGTCCGTCCTTAATTTTGTCGACCAAATGCACAAACAGTACTATCACCCAAATCCCGGAAAGGAAAATCAGGTCTACAATAATGGGGAGGTGGGTTTCGTCCAGCTGGTAGTTTTAGTATGTTAGTACGATATTGGTACACGATAGCTTGTCTCCCCCCCGATTATAATTTATTTATTTATTTATTATATCTCAAAGAAGAAAAAATATACATATATAAGAATGAAGAGGGATGCTAACTGTCCCCCACAAAAAATCCCCCTTAAATGTCCCCCGTGAGCATACCCTCGTCCACGTCAACTATGAACACCGAAGACCATTAGATATGAACACCCGCCAATAAGCAGTATGAACATCCGAGCGCGTTCCGATTTTCATCACGTGTTGAAATTGAATTAAGCACGTGCTTAATTTATTTTTGCACGTGGAAAATATGCCAACTCCTGTCCACGTCAACTATGAACACCAAAGACCATTTGATATGTACACCCGCCTATAAGCAGTATGAACACCCGCGCGCGCTCCGATTTTCATCACGTGCTGAAATTGAATTAAGCACGTGCTTAATTTATTTTTGCACATGGAAAATATGCCAAAAAAAAATTTTTCTCTCAATTTGCATTGTTCATAGAGCTCTCAGAGGGTGTTCATACTGAATGTATCGTGGTGTTCATACCACTTGCCAACTGGTATTCATACCGGTTCCAGCAGAAACAGATGGGAGACGTTTAAGGGGGACAAATGATGGGGGACAAAGAGATTATCTCAAGAATGAATTATATTTATTTATTTATAGCCAATGACGATTGACGAATGGGATGGTAGTTAGTTGTGCCACAATTGAATTGCGGATCCGCGGATTATTCACATCATATTCCATATTTTCTATTTTTCTTATGGCTGGAAGACTGCCAGAACAATAGAATAGAATCGAATCGAATAGGGAGCCAGCCAACACGAACACATAGAGGAGTCTGTCTCTGTCTATTCTCTCAACATTGAACATATTACATAGTGAGCCAACACGACACATGCTCCCGCAACTAGGTAAAACGGATCACACCTCTTATCTGTATGATACAATTCTTGCAATTCTTTTGTTTCAAATACTGAATTAAAAAAAATTCAAATATATAAATATATGAAATTAGAAATGCAATTCAGAATTATGGGGCCCATCCCAACTTTATCCGGACTTTGAGGTGTTTTCTTTCTTTTTGTGCTCTGAAAGGAAACATGACCAGACGAGTAAATGAAACACTAACACAGTAGTAACACTACTGGGTCCCAACCGAGTAAATTCTAAATAATTTAATAAATTATGGCAGGGACGTCAAAAAGAGAGAGTACATATATACGACTCGTTGGCATCAATAAATGGAGTGTGATTAGTCATTTTCTACCGCATTGTCTACTTTTTGTACGGAGATGCTCCAGGTCCTACGGTACCTAAATCAATTCTACTTCCAAGTAAAAGTAGACTCCCTACGGGTTTTTCCTCAAAGAAAAAAAAACAAAAAGAAAAGAAAAAAAGTAGACTCGCCTGAAATCTTCTGCGGCTGCGGCTGCTACTTTCATAGCAAATTTGTGTATATAAATCGTCAAGGCCTGCACTGCACTGCACTAGAGTAGAAATGAACTATCATTTTTGTTCTTTAGTATTAACTATAATTTGTGTACTTTGCATTAATTATCTATGAGGTATACACTGATATAGTGTACAAACGATTTAACAACGAATAGAATATTCTTAAGATTAACAACATTTATATGTGAGAAAGACACAATTGATAAGTATTCTTAAGATTAAAGACACATTTTATTGATTAATTAGTTGGCAATATATACCGATCTGTTTTTTTTTTTTTTTTGGTCAACGATTATAGACACATTTTTTTATAGAAAAATGTTATGATGATACTATATAGTTTGACTTAGTCAAACAAACTAATTGCTCAACTTAGATTGGCATGCATCTTCGAATAGAAGAATAAAAAGATTTGCTGAATTAAGTGAAAAATAGAGTTGAGGCTTACAAATGCATAGATAGAGTTGATGTTGTGGTGCATTAAGGCGCCTCAGGGGATCAGTATCCATCCATTGCGACAATAATTAACTTGAAGTGGGCAGAAAGAGAGAGAAGGTGGAGGTAGTAGCGTAATTGTAGTTTGATCTGATCTGTTAGTGGTAGATGGCCAGATGCAAATATGCAATGCAAGCGAGCAACAAGAAGTGCAACAAAACAAACAAACAAACAAAGATGAGATGAATCCCCAAAAATGATAATAATAATATTAGGGCTAATTCATTGAATGTAAGTAAGGGTTATTACGTTGAAGTTGAATAGAATAGCCAGCGGCCAGCCCATAGAAAATGAAAAAAGACTGCTACAGTGCTACTAGGACTAGGAGCACGAATACACACCAAATTCACCGATTGAAGCCAACAACCAACCAACCAACCAACCAAACCATCCATCCATCCATCCGTTGGAGTCCAGTGCAGTCCTGTCGTCTTTGAGTGCCCCTTCCTTCTTCCTTCCCTAAGTTCCCTTCTCTCTCTCTCTCTCTCTCTCTCTCTCTCTCAGAGTCAGAGTCAGAGAGACAGAGAGACTCATGCGTAAGTCCAAACACCACCAACCCCTACCTTCATCCCCCTCCCCCTCCCCCTCCCCCGCCCCTCCTCCCCCGCTCCCCGAGATCCGCTACAGAGGCGTCCGCAAGCGTCCATCCGGCCGATACGCCGCCGAAATCCGCGATCCCACTCGCAAGACCCCCCTCTGGCTCGGCACCTTCGACTCTGCCGAGGCTGCCGCCCGCGCCTACGACTCCGCCGCCCGCGCCTTGAGAGGCCTTCACGCTCGCACCAACTTCCCCTCCGCCTCCCCATCCCCATCCCATACCAAGATCCGTACCGCCACCAGCAGCCACAGCAGCACCGTCGAGTCCTTTGTCGGCCCTGCCCTTCCGCTTCCCAGGCCCCCCTCACGCCTTCCCATCACGCTCCAAGATCCGCGCCAGGACAAGCGCATCAGCGGCAGCTGTTGCGGATCGTCCGAGTCCGTGGTCTACGATCGGGGAGGCGATGGAGCGTCTTCGTCTTCCAGATGTTTCGATCTGAACTTGCCCCCGCCTGATGATGACGATGATGATCATAATTGGAGAGGCTTTATATTTCTCTGAGGAAAGAAACAAAAAACAAAAAAGAGGTTTTTTTCTTTCCTCTCTCGGATTTCACAATCACAATTAGGGTCTTGGTCTCTCTCGAATTAGTAATTACTGTGTCATGGCAATGGCATCCACGCCTAATTTTATTAAGAGGTTATTATGATGATATTCAATATTGATGTGATATCGTCTTTTGGTATTTTTCTTTCCCATTCTCCTTTTGTGTATATAGCAAGGATTTTGGATTAATGGGATCAGATCATATCACAATTTTCTCATTTTTTGTTTACTCATGAGACAACTTGTTCTTCTCTCAAATCAAATATGATGCAAATTCCAATTGTGTACTACATTCATACATACATACATACATACATACTGCTAAATGCTCATGGGTATAGATTTGATGCTGAAAACACCATCACTTCAACTCTAACTAGCTCCACTCAATAGGATCATTAGCAGTAGAGGGAGGGAAACCACATGGGGATCCAAAGGACGAGTGTGAACACTGGTAATTCATCTCGACGATCCCATCTTTGGGTCAAGGTGGCACACTGCTACTGAATACTGATGGTTTGCTTCTGGAGTGGTAACTAATATCTGCTTTGCTGACCACTTGTCCAATCCATATGGAAAATCAACAAGTGAAGTACCTTAGCTCAAACTCCACATGGGAATAAAGCATTTGGGCAAAAGGAAAAATAGATAGAGGACGCAGTAACATTGCTCCTTGTAGAGTTCTCTTCACTTCCCTCAAATTCTGTCAAGCAAGAATAAGCATTTGGGCAGGGTAGGGTAGGTCATGTCTCTTCCCATAACCCCTCCCTGAGCCCTCTTCTAGGGCTCACCTGAAGGACTTCCTTTCAACTTTTTCTCAATTTACTAAATTTTGTAGACTAACTGCTTTAGTATCCTTCTTGTTCCAGTTAGTTGCATCTTCAATTTTGTGAAAGAAAGTGCCCAAGCTTGAGGTTTAAATGCTACTTTGGTTTATACATGTTACTTTTCCAATCTATCTTGTAGACAATCTCTTTTGTTAAATAATGAGATAACATTTGAGGATTGATTGCTAAATTTGTGTCTCTACTGAATTACTCTTTTAGAGCATCCATGTTTGAATTATGGTATACATGAACGTCTTCTGGTGCCATACATATTTATTTGTGGTATCTTTTATCATTCAAACAATATTCATTTTTGCTCGGTTCTCATTTTTTTTATCTTGCATTACTTTTTTCAAAGTTTCTTTACCAATTACCATGAGTTATGGGTGAGCTTTCTCTGGTGTGCATGCATTGTCAGCTTTTGCACATCGGTAACAAGTAGCCTTCCCTCACTTTGGTTATAGTAATGATATATACAGGAGTACTTTATATTTGGTCTGGTAGATATATGCTAGGGAACTTCAAGAGCAAGTGTAAATCATGTGTATGATAAGTGTCTTGAAAGTGCCAGTGCTGCTTTTTGACTGCAAATAGAAATTGAAACTGCTACTGCAGTACTGCGGGTTCTCGGTTGCAAGTAGAGATTAATTGATTTTTTCATAGAAATATATAAAATGGTCTGATGACTGACTTGCTGGTAAGAGGTAACAAGTGGAAGAACACTGCGGGTTTCGTAGAATGGAACACTAACGGGCGGCTCTGCATGTAACTGGTAAGATGCAAAACCTATGAATACTACATATACAAATTCTGTGAAATGAGTTACAGTTAATGAAAATTATGTTAACCGCTGGTAGCTATTGTACAATTAAAGTGCTCTCTAAGGAATTTGGTTGTATTGAACTGCCTTAGCTAGATGGGGTCTTCTTTGTTAGGTGATCGGTTTTAGATTGCATTGCACCTGATGAGATACTGTCAAGTTGTCTTAAGTTATTAAAATAAAATAATAATGGGAGCTAGGGTATTGCCGTATTGTATTGTAGACTATGTTTCTGTTTCTGCTGATGGAGTTGTGCTTTTTATCTTATTTGAATGGAATGGTGATAGAAGTATAGTAGGTAGTGCGATGCACTGACTATAGCTCTGATTGTATTGTAAACTCTAGATGAAGGTGGTGCTATTGAGCGTTCAGAACTGCATGAAATAATGAGAACAGTCAGTCTCCTGTCTCCTTGTTGAAATTGTTGAGGTGCTGAGTTAATAGTTGCGCATTTGCACTGGGCCACTAGACTAGACTGTTGGACAAGTAAGTTGTGAAGGGTAATAAGAGCTCTCGACTCTTCTATCTTCAAGAGTAATCAGTAACGGATGCTTGTGTGTAGGGTTTAGAAGTAGAACAGCAGCGAAGGCAATCTTTGGTTGCTTTACAGTAACTGATTTGACATAATATCACCTGTCTGAGTAATCAGTAGTTACTCGATCGAGAATGTTTGGAATGAAGCTGGTGCTGGTGCTGGTGTTGGTCCCCTTTCCTTTTGTTTATGGGAATGGGAGTGATAAATTATCAGTTCAAGTGAGTGCTGGTTTGTTGCGCCTTGAAATGCGCCGGCTGGTCACTACTCGATTGATTGATTATCCATGCATAATTTCTGTAAATGCATGCGTCCTCTTTTTGATTTGTGTCTCCGCGACTGCGATTCATACCTCGCAAGTTTCAAGCCTCCTTCGTTACCCAGCGTCCCAGCCCAAACCAATAAATAATAAATAAATAAATATCAATGCTCTTCTTCTCTTCATTCTTCTCTTCTCTTCCTCCCAAATAATATCACAATGTTAATGTTTTTTATTTTTCTCCAGCATTCTTTCCAACACTTAATTTGCATTTTGATGATTGATACATCATAATACGCATGTTATATACAGTATATGAAAGGAATCGAATGAGGATGAGGTGCTTTCCAAAGGGGCGTAGCGTGGCCTTACATGTGACCACATGCTGTGCCCTGTACAATCAAACAGAAAATAACCACAAGGAAACTTGTGCTCCTTTTTAAGTGCTTACTTACTGTTTACAATTTTCTTTTCACTTTCTAAATTTTTATAGCGAGAGAAGCTATCTTGGTGCAGAAAAAAAGTTGAAAATTAAAATGGTATTACCATGCATGATTGCTATTTACTAATCGAAATGTTACCTTACCTCCTCTGTTATGTCAAATGTGTAAACTTTTCCAAAGACAAACTATGGCTAGGGCCTAGGGGTGAAAACGGAATCAAAATTTTTGTTATTGCATTTCGTTTCGTCCAAGACAAAACGGTTAACGCAATGGAATTTTTTTGCATTGGCGGAATGGAACGGGTAAACGAAATCAACGGTTGTTGCGTTATTCACCCCTAACTATGGCTCTAGCATTCCGATCCAAACCATCTATTTTTTTGTTTGGACTTTTAGTTTAAATTATAACAAAATAATAAGAGTGAGGCTATAGTAGTGTTGTGCTCCCCGCCCATGCCCTTCGCCCGCCTGTCTAGGGTCCGGACGGCGGGTCTGGATATTTGTTGTCACCCCCTGAAACCCGCCCGCCCGTTGTCGCCCTTCCCGCCCGTGCCCTTCGCCCGCCCGTGCCCGCTCCCCGCGCTCGCCCTTGCAAGTTTCTTAGTTTCTAAAATTATATTTTACTTCATTTCTTATAATATATCAAAATAGAAAAACATAAAACTTATTCAAAATTACAAAAGTTTGCAAAGAATGTGCAAAGAAGTTTTGAATTTTTAGAAAAAAAAATGAAACTTATTCAAACTTAAAAAATAAAGTTAATGGAAAACTGTCGGAATCCGCCAGAATCCGTCATAACCCGCCAGAATCCGCCCTAACCCGTCGGAATTCGCCCTAACCGACCGGCAACCCGCTCCACTGCCCGCGCTCTGTGGCCGCCCAACCCAAACCCCTCGCCCGCGCATCGCCCGCCCATGCCCGCCAAGCCCGACGGGCAAAGGGGCGGGCAAGGGTCTCCCCTCAGGACAAAACCCCCTTTAACCCGCCCGTCCGTGCCCGCCGTCGCCCGTCGCCCGCCGCCCGCCAGGGTCCACCCGCCCCCGTTGGCATAACACTAGGCTATGGTGCTATTATTATTACAAATTTGTCGTACTATGGCTCTTATATATCCCCTTTAAAGGTTGGGAAGAATAGAGCTATCTCCGTCATTTGGAGCTAAGAGCCGTTGGATGTGTAGATCCAACGCTCCAGGTTTTAAATAAAAACTCAAGATTTTTTTCTATATTATTATTGAATTTTAAATGCGTGCAATGTAAGGATGGTATCTATATTTTGTTTGTCTAAAATTTGAATAATTGTATGGGTGTTTTTACGCTATTTGTTTCTATACAACTTACTCTGTATATATTGTAAACTTAGATATTATTAGAGACATCCGATATTGATCCTACGCCTGTATGTTTGTCTACCAGTTCATGTCATACAACAAAAATTGTATATTAGTTTAGTTGCTTTTTGGGCATTGATCGTAAAAAATATTGTTAGATATTCTATGCCCATTATTTATAATCTTTGTGTGTCAATATACATATATATTTATATACTACTCATTACATATAAACAACATAAATCATTATACATTTTTTTATATTAAAACAAAAAAAGATATTCTTATAAAATGAGTCAGTCATAATTTAATTGCTTAAAATTAATATATGAGTATGATTTATTTTGTTACCACTATAATATATTATGAATTAATAAGTATACCAACTACCACTATATTATATTAATTATATTTTATTAGTTAAGATATTACATTTCATACTGCCATATAAATATTGTATAAACAATATTCTCTATAAAGATAGTTACTAAAAAATTGTTTTGAACATCCGGCTAAAATATGAGTACCCCGCCGCGAAGTGCGGGTGAATACCCTAGTATTATAGTTTTTAAAGTCCAAATGGTTTATCAAAACCACTCAATATGATCTCTATATACAAATATTATTGTAGACAAAATTTTATATTTTTTGATACGTTTACTATCTTTAGATAATTAAAAAATGACTTAATTTAAACATTATGAACTATTCAATTATGTATTTTTTTTTTATCTATCTAAAGATAATAGTTTAAAAATTCTACAAATTTTATAACTTGTATATCTAATTGGTAAAATATAAAGTGTGTGGACAAATAACACGATGAGCCCGTTTATTGTCGTTTGAATTCGTAGGTTAGGCGAGTGGATCATGTCAAGGTACAAACAATTTGGTGTGTCCGGAAAAAAGAATGATTCCTACACAATTATCAGATGGCGATTGAGCAATGAGTCGTCATTTTAGCTTACCAGTACCAATACCAATACGAATACGAATACCAGCCCTACGCAGAACATAGTACATAGTACATAATACACAGCATTGAGCCAGCAGCAGCAGCAGCAAGCTTAATTTGAGCCCACGCCCTTTTTCACTCCTTTCCTTTGTCATCCATTTCAGATTTGCAGTATATGCTATCCAATATCCGACTCACTCAACATGTACATATCACAAAGGAAATTAGTGTAGTTCCGGCTTCACTTGAGTCTTCATTCAGCTAGCGTTGGGACGCAGGCATGCAGTTCATCAGTTCAGTTCGACTTGCTCATTGATCATTTAACTGACTCCACGATCCCATCCGATCCCATCGATCGCAGTCACAGACTCACAGTGTCACACCAAAATTAATTATTAATTAATTGAAGAACACAACAACGGAACGGAACGCTAAGGTAGCAGGTGGCAACTACTGGCAAGCACACACATGACACAACACATCCACTATAAGGCCTGACCTGAGTAAGGAGCTAGACTAGAGAGATGATAACTACTTCCTATGTCCACAAAAGAATGAATTTGTAGCAAAAGTCAAATAAAATAGTGGAGGAGTGAAATTACTTTTATGTCCTCAATTACAATTAGTAGAAAAGTGAACATTCTTGGAAGGAGACGATGGGCATTTTGAGAATTTTGTTATTATTATTTTTTTTTGAGGAAGAAAGTGGATTCAAACAAAGGGTATAAATTTATTTAAATTGTGAACAAATTGTAAACCGTAATTTTTTTAAATAAGCCCCGAAAAATACAAATTCACGACTTTAAGCCCCGTAACACACAATTTTCACATTTGAGCCGGACGGTACCGTCCAGTTTGGACGGTAGGGTAGCGCAACGTCCATCCTACCAAACCGGGACGGTGCTGAAGGGACACGTCCAACTTTTGCACCTGGACGGTGCCCTTCAGCACCGTCCAGTGCTCTGACGTGTCGTAAGCTGGACGGTGCTGAAGGGCACCGTCCAGGTGCAAAAGTTGGACGGCAAGGTACAGGCGCGTCCCGCTTTATCTGGACATGATAGTACCAGCAGCCTCCCTTCACTAATCCGCTCTTTGTGTTGGCCGTGACCCAGAGGGACGCTAGGATAACCTACCGTCCAAACTGGACGGTTGCCCAGCGTCCACTCTGGACGGTTCGGTATTTTACCGTCCAGATGGGACGGTTCGCTACTCTAGCCTCCCGCTCCCTTTACACTCGTTCCCTTTCTTTCCTTTTTCACTGTCCGTCGCCCCTCCACTCGAGCCCCGAGTAAAAACTATAAGACAACGAAGCAGATCGAGCCAAGTCCCCCGCTGCTGCTTCTTCGATGCTGTTCAGATCAGGTTAGTAGGACGTTTATACTTTGATTATATAAGATTCTTCATAGAAATTCTTTGGAAAAAGAAAAGTTTGGTTGAATTTGTGGTTTAAATAATGACTCTGAAATTTCTATGAAGAATTAGTGGAGCTGTACATTGAGTATTCTTCATAGAAATTAATTAAGTATTCTTTGTTAGTGGTTAAATAAAATGACTCTGAAATTTTATAATTGTAATTGTAGGTTGAATTTGTGGAAATGTTGATTGTTCTTGGATATGTGGGTGGTAAAATTATACAAGGTGCAATGGGGGCAGAGTATTCAACTAATGCCTGCATTACCCTAACTGCATCGGAATCTACCTCATTTGCTGATATTAAGGCCGAAATTTACAACTACTTGGGATATTCAGAAGATCGGTATTCACTTGGAATTTATGCAAGATTTGATATCGGAGCACCTGGGCCGCACTTTTTCCATCTTATTCCTCTTTACAATGAAAATGGTTGGCGAGCCATTTTTGAACAAACAATGTCAAGAGAAAGATTTCGGTTAGTGGAGCTGTACATTGAGCCTAAACAAGTCGGAGTAACCCAATGTAATAATAATGTACCAAAAACAACTGCTCGAAGAACTAAACATGCACGAAACCCTAACCCTAACAGAAACCTGAACTCTCCAATTCCTACCCCATCTATAGTTCCTAACCCACCCAGAGCTCTGAGCCCACCTGGAGTTCTTATTCCATCTATAGCTCCGAACCTAACTAGAGTTCCTATCCCATCGACAGAGGATGAGGATTATGTTGCAGAGGAGACTGATTATATATCTGAGGGATCATCGGATGACGAGCACGATTCCGACGGAGCTCCGGATCCTCCATCGGATGAGGATAGCAACAAGCCTCGCGGTGATGGACCCAGTAATCCTAGCAACGAGCCTCGTGGGGATGGGCCCAGTAACCCCGGCAACGAGCCTCGTGTTGATGGAACTAATAATCCTCTTGCCGGGTTTAGATCGGTGCCGGTTGTGGTTCATTCCACTGGAACATTTCCAATAGTCGATCGATCAGACAGACATCCGATTGGTTCGTTCCATGACATATCAGGGCTGAGTGCTTGGACTGGTAATGATTCATTTTTCGGAAATGTCAGAAATTTCTCTAGTCCAATTTCTGAGGGCAGGGCATTTGATTCGAAAGAAGCTCTGCAATTTGTTGTTGATGAATTTCACATAAACAAGAACATTCAAATAAAGCCCACCACAAGCAACAAAGTTAAGCTAAGATACGAGTTCTTTGAAGATAAAGTTGATTTTAAAATGCAGGTTATGCAGATTGTGAACCTAACATATGCTTTTTGTAATGCAGATACAAATGTCTGGATGAGAATTGTGATTGGATGTTGTCCGCACCAAAACATTTACGTCAAACGGCTCCGGATCTTCCAGTGGAGCCGCTGTGCGATAAGTACGTATGTATTGATCGTGTTCTCTTGACCAGTCTTTTGTTTTCCCCTCGTGTCTGATCTTATGTAATCTACGGTGCTCGACCTGAGAAATGGGTTTCGGAATTGGCATTATCTGCTTCAACCTAAATTGGCGCATCACTCGATCAGGATAGTAATGCTCAACTATCCAGAAGTGAATGAGTGGGATAGGAGTGGCCCAAACTTCTTTATGCTCCTGAACATGACGAGGCATCAGATGCTCCACATCCTTGTACGGTTGCCATTTTACCGTACTATCCTCCAATCCGTCGATCAATTTTCTGTAGTATGGTATGCCAGCATTCCGTGGCATGATAAACATCTCTCGTCCATGCCATCTAGCACCAAAGGACGGGCAAGAGTCAATATCTGGTAGGCCCCATGTCAGTAGGGCTACCGACTTGTCCGAAGGTAGACCTGAAACAAATTAGTAAATTACAAAGTACCATATCGAATTCCTAATTCAACTACAATTCTTTATTTAAAGAGAAATGTTCACAAAATCAAGTGTCAAAGAAGGAATTGTACCTATACCCAGGCGCGAGTAACACCAAATCTGAAGGAGAGTCAGCGGGCCGTCAATCTCTCCTTTGTCTCTCTCAGACCCCATGCACAACTGCTTGTACAAGAAGGCGAGAGCTGCAGCACCCCAATTATACTCTTCCGGCTGTTGCAAATCTTCTAAAAACTCAAGATACATAACTGCAACTGCATCTCCCGAACTATCCGGCATTATCACCGATCCAATCAAATCAAGAATGAATGCTCGGGTATAGAAATCCACCTGCTCCGGTGTTGCATCATCCTCTAACTCAGAGAATCGAGACCGCAACTTTTTAAGATTTATGGCATAGTTTGACTGGGACACTCTTTCTCCACTCTCTTCATCTTCATCCTTCCTTTTCTTCTCTTTCATCATCCCCGGTGCTTCGGCAAGTGGGATACCCAACAAACGCTGCATAAGACTATGCCAATTCTTATCAGATTTTCCTGTGATTGGCTTTCCCCGAACATTCAAACCCCACAGGCAACCAACATCCTCGAGGGTCACTGTCATCTCCCCGAATGGCATGTGGAAGGTATGAGTCTCGGGCCGCCAATGCTCTACCAATGCCCCAATCAAAAACCAGTCGACATTCATATTGCTCAACTGGGCAATCTGATAAAAACCCAGATTCTTGAGAGCGGGCTCGCATACATCTTTATATGCAATTTTCGGGTTAATGTGTCTAGCCTTCATTGGCGTGTAATCCTACAAAAATTAATTTCAAAATATTTTTGTCAGATCTCGTACATAATCTGATACAGATGATGTAAAAAGTGTTTCAACATAAACATGCTTACATTTTCCCATATCTTGGAAACCTTATGACGACTGTGGGGAATCCAAAGCAAATCACTAAAACACTGGCGTCTATCTTGGATTTCTGCCATCAACTGACGTGAAAAAATAAACAACTCAGATTCTATTCAAACAAAAATGGGCATAACCCTAATTTCAGAAATCGAAATATAAGTCCATATTCAATTTATGCAATGCATTTACCAATAGCAATCGTCAATACCAATTTACATTAGCAATTATCAATACTAATTTAAGCAAAATCCTAATTTCACGTGGTTAATACATAAACATATTTCAAATGAACAAAACAAATTACCATTAGCAATTAACCTAGTGCTTTAGTAACAATTTCCATTACTAAGTTGAGACAATACAATTAACCTACTCTAATCACATACTAAACCCTTAAACCCTACTTCATAAACCAAATTTACACATACATCCTACATTTTAGCAAACTTTACAAACCTAGGCACAAACTTGGAGAGGAGAGGAGAGGACAGGAGAGTCAGCACTGGTTGAGTCTGATGGGTTGGCAGCAGGCTAGATCGTCGGGTTGGGAGCAGAACGAAAGAAAGAAAGGAGAAAAGAACGAAGGAAAAGAAAGAAAGAAAGAAAGAAAGAAAGAAAGAAAGAAAGAAGGGAAGGGAAGGGAAGGGAAGGGGTCGGATTGGACGGACGCAGATTGGGACGGTAAGGTACCCAAACGTCCAGATTGGACGGTAAGGTACCGAACCGTCCAGCAGGACGGCAACGTAAGCGAACGTCCGTGTTGGACGGGAAAATATCCTACCGTCCAGATTGGGGACAACAGTAAAGGGGACTTACGACATGTCAGAGCACTGGACGGTGCTGAAGGGCACCGTCCAGGTTCAAAAGTTGGACGTGTCCCTTCAGCACCGTCCCGGTTTGGTAGGATGGACGTTGCGCTACCATACCGTCCAGACTGGACGGTACCGTCCAGCTCAAATGTGAAAATTGTGTGTTACGGGGCTTAAAGTCGTGAATTTGTATTTTCCGGAGCTTATTTAAAAAAATTGAGGAATTGTAAAGGGTATAAATTCATTTAATTGTGGACGGAGGAAGTATAACATAACATCCTCTTCTGAAAATGACAAAAATCATCGAAATTGAATTAATTATCTTCTCTAATAAAAAAAAATTATCTTCTGAGTTGAGTTTTGAGTTCTGACGGACAGCAGGCAAGACGACAAACCACTACGACAGACAGGGACAGGGAATCTCACGCCCCCATATGGCCGGCCATATGTATGTATGTATGTCATCTGTCTTCTCTTCTCTTCTTTGTTGTTCATTTTGCGCATGCATACTCTAGTGTCCACACTCCATAGTTTTAACTTTAAGGTAATTATCACAAAACAAAATAAAATACCAAAAAACAAAGAATTAAATTTAATTTCAACCGTTCAAGAAGTTTTATGATACTAAATGCATTATAATGTAATTACAAGATAATTAATTTGATGGAATGATGGTGACATTAGTATTAGTATTAGGACCTGACACTGACAGTATTAGTATTAGTTTTGAGTTTTGAGTTTTGACAATTGACAATTTCCTTTCTGTTTTGCTTTCGCGGGTAAAATATTAATATATTATCATGGTTAGTACCAAGTTACGAACTACTAAGTAACCCATAGACCATAGTAACTAATAACGTCTTCTTGACCTCAGATAAATTAATTAAGAGCAACTACCACAATTTCATATCATCATTCATGGTTGTTTTTTTTTTATTTTATTTTTTTCAAAAAAAGAAGTGTATTGTTTGAATAAGTAAAAGGTGTTCCACTTAAATATATTTAGTATTTAGTATAGTTAATTGTATTTGTTTTTTTTATTTGATTTAATTTAGTTAATACATGGTAGGCTTAATAGTAAAAGATGCTATGACCTTTGTCACCTCGATTGTTGTCCCGGCATAAGCTTAAGCTTAAGATAATTAAGATGTCGTCTCGTCTCGATCCCATTGATTTTTGGTTAAGTAGTAAGTGCTGTCCGTGACTGTGACTGTGTGTCCTTTTTACATTGTAAGTCAATGCATTTGTATTGTACACTTTATTTGTAGTTTGTACTATATATGTTCATCCCAAAGGTAAGTGCTATTCATCTTGTAATAGTAACTAATTGTTCTTATTATTAATTAATCTTGATAAGTAAAGTGCTATAATCACTTAATCAGTAATGACTTGTGATTGTCAAGACATGTACAAATTACAATCGTATATTGGTAATTTGGTGTTGCGCGGCGCCTCTGCCTCTTCCTGTATTTTTCTCCCACTTTTCACTTTACAGCAGGGAGCACAGCCACATGCATGGAATATTGGAATATTGGAATGGAGTACAAGCTAATTAATAAATTTATTAATTATGTACATAAAGAACATATATACTTTTGTAATGTTTGACCTAGTATATTTTCGATTAGCTGCAGCAGCACTGCAGCAGTAACTAGGTCGTTTTGAACGATCTGAAACATTTTAATTATTTATGTAATCTACCACTACCACTACCACTACAGACTTACTGGACTAAATGGACCTCTACAATACTAAATAAATTGCATTGTTAAGCTTATATAATTAATTATATTTTGCAGCTTAAGAATATTTTTGCATGCTTTTCCTTAGTGCATAACTGCATATGGACATATGGTATGGAGCCCTTAAAAATATACATATTAAATTAAATTGGCCCATCGCATATGATATTCCCATGATCCCATCTGCTGTTGACTGCTGAGTGCTGACAGAAGAGAAGAGAAGAGATTTGTTTATTTGATCTCGGATGCCATGCTGATGCTGCACACATAATAATTAAATGGAATCCTGTCGCCTATCTTTTCATTTCCAAATGCGCGCCGCGCGTTTCAAACTAGCTAATTAAGACGCCGCTTTTAAAGTAACTTAATTTCCTTCATGGCTAATTTATTTTTGAGGAAATGCCCGTGGGCTAATTCGCTTCTTCTTTAAGTTGGCAAAGAAATTAAGTCTCTTGTTTCGTTGGGTTGAATTAGGCCGAAATATATATATGTTTGGTATTGACCTCGTTTAGATTGCTTTAACGGTATGAGAGTATGAGTTTAGAGTTGTTGTTAATCTCATCTTATGTTTAATAATATGAATGCACATGGCTCTTTAATTTGGTGGAAAAACGTGTCACCGTGCTTGCTTAATTTTGCTTGTTGATTGACACAGTACTACAGTAGTAGGCATGCAGTGACTGTGACTAGCAAGCAGTAAATTAGTGGATGGAATTGGAATTGGAATTGGAATTGGAATTGGAATTGGAATTGCCATTGGAATGAATCAATTCGTTCATAACAATCTCAGTGACTGAAGAAGTGTGAAGTGTGGACTGAGTCAGTCAGCAAACTATATATAAATAAACTCATTAGTCATCAACTCCTCAGTCCTCAGTCCTCACTCAGCTGAGAGCTCTCTCTCTCAGCTTCATTAAATACATATCATATTAGCACAACCAAGGAGAAGGACTGAAGGAGTGAGTGCCCACTGCCCACTGCCCACTCTCTCTCTCCCTCTCCCCCACTCTTCAAGACAGACACTACTTCAATTCAATCCCAAAGACAAGAGGAGGACAAGAGAGCAGAAGAGAAGAGCAAAGAGTCGAAAGAGTACTGGCCATGGCATTCGCAATCAGGCACCTCCCCCTCCTCCTCATTCTCATTCTAATTACAATAATGCCCTCCTCCACCCTCGCCGCCACCCTCGCCCTCTTCAATAAATGCCCCGAGACCGTCTGGCCTGGCATCCAGCCCGGCGCCGGCCACCCTGTCCTCGCCCGAGGCGGTCTCGAGCTCAGACCCGGCCAGGCCACCTCTCTCCGCTTGCCCGCCGGCTGGTCGGGCAGGGTCTGGGGCAGGCAGGGCTGTCAGTTCAATGCCGCCACTGGCACCGGCAAGTGCGCCACGGGAGACTGCGGGGGGCAGCTCTATTGTAACGGCATTGGGGGCGCCACTCCGGCGACGCTGGCGGAGATCACGCTGTCGCAGTCGGCAACGGCGCAGGATTTCTACGATGTGTCGCTGGTGGACGGGTATAGCTACGCCTACGCCTACGCTATCTATTTAGCTATTAGTTGTACTATTTAATGGGATGCGCACTGATATATATGCAACAATTATCGCAGGTACAATCTGCCGATCTCCATGACCCCCTTCCACTCGTCCGAGAAGTGCGTGACCGCCGGCTGCATCAGTGATCTGAACAAGATGTGTCCGGCCGGCATGGCTGTGAGGGATGGCGCTGCTGGCAACCGAGTGGTGGCATGCAAGAGTGCTTGCGCAGCCTTTGGAGCACAGCAATACTGTTGCACGGGGAGCTTCGGCGGGCCGCAACAGTGTAAGCCCACATCCTACTCGCGGCTGTTCAAGACGGCCTGCCCCAAGGCCTATTCCTATGCTTATGATGACCCCAGCTCCATTCTCACTTGCTCTAGCGGGGCCAGCTACATCGTTACATTCTGCCCTCACACCCATTAAACTCTATAGACTTCATTTCTTATGTCTACTCTTTCTTTAATTACTTCCTATATCTCTATTTATTAGTTCAGTTGTTATGTTATAGCTAGCTAGCTACATACTTCATTTTACTATTAGTTGCTTCTGGTTCATTTTGCTAAGCTGCTGGACTGGTCTACTGCTTGTAGGCCATTTTAATCGCATATATATGTCTGTTTTGCTCTTTAATTTATATTTATATTTATATTTATATGCTCCGTCGTAGTCGGAGATTGCTACAAAAGTGCCAATACGGAATCATCATCTAATATTAATTCTAATTAATTTGATTGGTTGTTTACTAAGTACCCTTTGATTTGATAAGGCAATTAATGGGCTAATTTTATTGACCCCACGGCCTCAACCTCAAACCTGTTTCTGTTTAATCTTAATTACAAGGTGGTTTCACATTTAATTGGATGCATGGTTCACTTATATATGTTACTAATTAAGTAGCTAGCACGTCGACTGTTGCTTTCATCAGTGCTTTCGCTAGCTGTAGCACTCATCAGTCATCACAGTAAGGGCAGGCAGTTGGATGAGCATGAGCATGAGCATGAGCATGATGGATCCGTTTCCTTACGGCCAACTGCACTGCTCTAAATTAAATGCAATTCAATCATATGATTTTAGCACTTTATCATTATATATATTTATGGTTAATTGGCTATTAAGATTTATGCTATAAAAAGCTCACACATAAAACTCAAGGACACTGGAATCGGGCAAATTAAACTGTAGAGGTGTTGGATCGTTAATTACTTCCCTCACTGTCTATGTCTATGTCTATGTCTATGTCTATCTGGGTTAATTCGGCTCGGCTCTTCAGAAAAAAAAAATATGCCAATTATTTGGTTGTTATCGATCAGTATGACAGTACGTCATAATTATAAGAAGCAATTTATAAGTCATAATTCTTGTTTACGAAACAGTGAAACACTATCAAGGATGTTAAATTAAATCATTGTAAATAATAAAATTTGGGACTTGACCTCTATATATCTTCTTAGCAAAAAAAAAAAAAAAAAAAAAAAAAGAGCTAAATAGGTTGGTTCCTCCAAGTCCACCTAACCAGTTCTCATAATATTTCCTATTATTAGATGGCTGCAATCAACCAAAATTTTTGTCCATTATGTCATGTGAAAGCTTGCATAGAATGCCAATGGTCACGTGCAAAAAGGTCCATGGTGATCCTAATTATTTTGTTGCGCTGTTTGTGGAGATTCTTATATTGCATCATGTTGCTGTAGTGCTGTGCTTAATTGTAATTTGTATGCTGTGCTGGTACTGGTAAGTGCATGGTAAGCAATGCATCTGATTAAGATTGCTGCTAACAATAATAGTGTACAATTAATTAATGATGTTTGATTAAAAATTCCCAAGTCTGGACAATACAAAGTAAGTTTCCCGAATGGATGGTACAGAAATGGCATTGTAACATTGTGTGCAAGTCATGATAATTTTAATTTAAAAGTGGCACTGCACTCCCATCACATTCACATATTCACATAATCACATATTCACATGCAAAGTGGGGTCTGTCACATGAACAACATTAGCAACTTTCAACACATTCATCCATTGACCATTGGATCCCTAACTAGTAACCAGTAACCAGGGCAGGGCGGGGTCCTTAAAAGGTCTACAACCTTTATGACACCATTGACACGCTCCACTGATGGATGATGGTGCCAAACCCCCTTTTTTGTTTCTTTTTTTGCCCTTTCTCTCATGGTTCAGCCTTCAAAGGAAATAGTGCCAAAAATGCTTGTTTGTGTTCTGGAACAGCTTGATCAGGGTCCATCAGCCTCCCCATGTGAGCTAGCGCCTAGCGGTGGTGAAAAAAGATAAAAGAAATAAAGCAGCCAAGGAAAGCAGATCTTGGCGCCAATCTCTCTCTATCCCATCCCAGTACGGACTACCTGCTTTTCCAGGCTTGACAATTATTTATGTCTTCAGATATTTGTCAGCTTTCTAGCAAGGGAATACAGTTTTATTCTCAAAAAAAAAAGGGAATACGGTTTCTTTTTTTTGATTGAAAAAGGAATACAGTGATAATAAGACGTAAAGCTTCTATTTCTTATTTTCTCCGTCCATAGGCAGATATTTTTTTTTTTTTATCAAAAGCACGTAGTTATTGCATTCATAAATTAAAACATTCTATTACAATATTTCATAACTTAAAATTAAACTACCTAAAATGAGCTTTTGATTGCGGTACATCCGGTAATCAGACCTCAAAATTAAAATTACCTAAATTTAATTACAGACCATGCTTTGAATGCAAGATAAAGGAAAAAAGGTTCCTTGTGGAGAATTGGTTCCAGTCATGCATTTTGAAGCCAGTGGTACGCGACTTCTGCAGTCTGATTACTAGTTTTTGGATTGCTCGGAGGTGTCATTGAGCAACCCGAGAAGGAGAGGGCAATAGATATCGACGGGTAGACACAATCACAAATGTCGACGGCCCGAGAGATAAGCGGCCGGGGAGATTTGACAGCCAGATAGTGAGGCAACAATGCGCACATTGTAGTAAACAACCGAGAGAGTCAACGGCGGAGATGTCGACGGGCCCAAGAAGTTCAGCTGTCTACCCAACGACGCATGTTGCGCTCTTTTTCTCCCAAAGGTTAAGGTCAAAGGTCAAGATCTAGAAAATATTGCAAAAGAAGTAGACAGAAATTTACCAAAATACTAAAAGAGATGACGAGGAAGAAGCATAGAAAGCACTAAAGAGGAAGAGAGGAGAGGGAGGAGAAGAAGGTGAGGAGGGGGTGGCAGGGGGAGGCGAGATGGCCAGACCGCCGGAGGCCTCCCCCACCGAACTTCCTCTGTTGGTGTTTTCCTCTAGGGCCGGCGCCTTCTTTTCTTTTCCTCTTCCATAGGCAGATATTAAAGCTTACACTAAGAACTATAGAAGATATTTCAAACAATTAATAATAATAAAATTAGAGGTGGCAATCGGGTCGGGTTGAGTGAATTAGCATCATCTGCGGTAACGCAAATTTTGCGTTTGCCCGCACAGTAGTTTTATAAACGGACCCCCTCTGGCCCTCTGATACGCGTGGAGTGTATAGGCTTTTACCCTAAATAATACAATCAATCGCAAGCGTACGATATTATACAATATAGTCGGGATCGAATCCACAAGGACGGTTATATCTCTAAACAATTTTTTAAACTCTATTCTAATCCTAGAGGGAATGTGATTGTTTGGGGGGGTTTTGTTTGAAGTTGGTTTCCGAAATTATTTAATGACAGAAAACAGTAAAGACTTGACTTAAAACAATTATTAAACAAACGTTCCCAAGGTTTTCAGAATCTGTTTGCTGTCTGGATCAATTGCCTGCGGTCCGCACCTCTCGGTTACAGTCCACAAGACATACAAATTCGCCTCTCTTTCAGCTACCAGCTTAATTGTCCATTAGTGGTTAACTACGGACCGCAGATAACTGTCCAAGAGATAGATTCTCTGTTGTTTCTTGCAGTTTACGGTCCGCAATTGTCACTTTACGGTCCGCAAGAAATAGATAGAGAGCAGTTTTTTTTTAATTCGATTGTTGACTAAAGTTATCAATTCCTATCAAAACCAAAGCAGTTGCAAAGATTATCCTATCTTATTCCTAAGTTTAGATCGTCTATCTCTAGCTAAGAATTATCCTTTCTCAATTCTTCTAACCTTAACTAAAGATTATCCCCGTACCTAAGATCAATTCGTCTAATCCTAGCAAATACTTTTATTTCAATTGGAAATTCAAAGGATAATATCAAACACGAGTTCAAATCATCTAATCCAATGCTCAATTCACTTTCGTTCTCGGGTCTGGTTTAACTCTCGTTATAACCACAATTTCTCCTCTCGGGTACAATTGGACAACAAGTTGACTACCCAATTAGCACAAGTATCAATTCTTGATCAATTGAAGTTATGTTAACCAACTAGATCGTGCACAATCCACAGGTTCTTACAAACGAACAAGAAACAATTCAAGCACAATTATAATTAAGCGCAAAGCAAATTGAGAATAACTTTAATGCATAAACATGGAAATCAAGTATTCAATTAATCCATACAAACAAACATCATCCTAGACCCTAAGAACAAACACGACTACTCGGACCGAGACATGACTACAACAAATAAACAAAATAAGAGAAAAGAAAGCACCAAGTAAGCTTAGGAAGAGGCGAGTAACCGTCTTCTTGACTTTAGCGGTGTTTTGCCCCACCCTTGACACGACTCTCAACTAACTTAACAACTAACTAACTAACTCAACACATGAGACCTAACACCTAACACAAGATAATACAAGATGATATCCGATGATAACACAAGATAACACAAGAGCACCCCAAGGGGTCTCTTTTATAGGAGAAGATGTCTTTGATTTAGGCGTCTGACTTCTGGTTTCTTGGGGCGCAATTAAAGGAAAAGTCCCAAAGGAGATCGCTAGAAATAGCACGCGCCAGAAAATAGGTGTTCTGTTCTGTTTTGAACCGACTGCAATCCGCAGGAATAGGAGTGCGGTCCGCAATTAGTCTTCCAAAGAGAGCTTGGCCTTGAAATAACCTGTCTGTCGCTTAAATTGGCTCTCTGCGCGTTTCCTTGATTTAGATATGGCGGTTGTGAGCTGGCATGAAATAGAAATAGAAGTTCTATTCTTGATTACGGTCTGCAAATAGGGAGTTGCAGTCCGTAAATAGATGCTCATTTGTGCTCCTTCGCCTATTTTTGCTCCTTGCTCCAAATTTAGTCCGTAATAGCTCTAAAAGCTCCATTTACCTGAAAATAGGACCAAATCACAGAAGTAACTTGATTCTAGACAATCTTCTACCTAAATGCAAATGAACTTAGGATTTTAGGTACAAATATAGGTGCAAGTCTGGTTAATATGCATATATGAAATAGGTGCATCACCCTCTATCTAAACTCTGACCGTAGTCCAAAACCTGCCCGCGGTCTGATTTCTAATTGGCTGAGCAATTACCGCATGAGGTGCGGTACTACCGAGGATATGCACTTGGGGTTGAGTTGGGCTAGTTTGACCGAGGTGATTTTCGGATTACATGTGGGTTTCGGGTTGCTTGCCTAATTTTTTTCTATTTATATCGGAATCTGGGTAGAGTTCTAAAATTCGGCACGGCGTGTCCAAAAACCATGTCATGTCTTATACGTTTAGCATGGTTAAGACTTAAGACATGTTCAATTAGACATAACACAGTTAAAGTGCGACCCAAATAAGGAATGGCATGATAAACATGGAGGGCTTGGACACGGCACGATAGAGCACGACATGCCTCGACACAATACGATCTGGAACGACACAATTTTAGAGCACTACTTCCAAGTTGTCTCATATTGGATTAGGTCAGTGTTCAAATAAGTTTGACTTTCTAAAAAATTGGATCGAGTCAAGTTTCATCACCTCTAAGAATATATATATACAAAATACTACTACTTACCGTAAGTAACTAAGGTAAAGAAGAATAAGAAATGTCTAGTGTTTGTGGAGTTTCTGAGACTTAAGTTTTATATATGGGATAGTCAAGATTTCTCTTAACTTAACAGTCAACAAGCAGCTCAAGATCTAGGAGAGGTTTATACAAAGAGAGAATTTTATTTTGGAAAAATATATTTTGCCTCCAACATTTTCTCCCCAAATTGCCCCCACTTATATAGGAAAAAGGGCTCTATAAGGGCATGTTCGGCTCCCATTGGGAATGTACTGTTTCCAAGGGAAAAAACAAATTCGATCTCTACCGAATTTATTTTTTCCCTTGGAAATAGTTGTTTCCCAGCGAATTTCCTTCAACGCCGAACATGGCCTAAGAGTCAAATTCATGAGATCCATGTGTAATGGAAGTGGGAAAAATAAAGGGGCAATGTATCACTATCATTTTATTTTTTGTTGCTCTTACTTTCAGCTAAATCTGTTGGTTGTATAAGAGGACTACTTCGTCCTGTAGTTAACCTTGTCAAATATTGCATAAGTATTGCAAATTCTGAAGTTAGTATTCGTAGTACTTATTTAATTAAAACATCCCTTATTCCCTTAAGAACGGAATGCAACACCATGTTTGGTTAGTGAATAAATGGGGAATAACATCCTTATTCCCCATTTAAAGAACCAAACATGAATAAATTGCTCATGCATAAAAGAGAATAGCATGGAATCTTAGCTCCTTAAATTAAAGAGCCAAAATAGGTGGTATAACTTATTCCCCCTCTAGTATCATGCGGCCCAAACATTTGGCAAAAAGATATTTGTAATTAATATTATCACATACTTAATAATATTAATGATAATAAAATAATATAATAATGTTAATACTAATAATTAAATTTTATTATTTTGTTATTTCTTAAATAAAAATAATATTATATATAATGACAAAAATATAATATATAATATAATAATATTTTAGTAAGTAATAATAATAATTATAATACTAAAAATATAAAATAAATTTAAAAAAATAATAATAGTAATATCAATATAATAATGATAATAATATAATTTCAAAAATAAAATTATAATATATAATTAACATAACAATAAAATAATAATGATAATACACTAATAACAATATTAACAGTGAAAATATCATGTTTTAATTATAATAATAAAATAATATCAATAAATTAATAATATCAATAAATATTTTTTATGATCATAGTTATAGTAATAATGATAATAATAATAACAATAATGATAATAATGATAATGATAATAATAATAATAATAACAATAATAATGATAATGATGATGATAATAGTATTGTTAAAATAGTAATAGCAATAAAATTAATAATATTATATAATTATCATAACAAATAATGTATGTTCTTTTTATTCCTCCACTTGCTCAACCAAACAAGAATATTTCATGGTGTCATAACTTAACATAGTGAGTTATACCTCTTTAACTTTATTTCCTAACCAAACAAGATGCAAGGGTACAAAAGGCTGATTGTATTATCGTTGATCCCTTCACCCATTAGGCAACCATTTTAGCTTCAAATAATTGAATTTGATGTTGCTACTTGTAAGATTTTTATACATCATCTTTTTTATCAAATAATATAAATCCTACCCTTATTTTTACTGCAAAAGAAAAATAATATGGCTGCCTTGCTTCATTACCGAGGCATATGTTGGAATTGAGAATTTCGACCTTATTCTGTACACTCCAAAAGTTTCTATTATGGATGAAAATGGAACTTACGAAAGTATGGAGTATGTAGTATGGACGAGGACGACATCCATTTTATTATTGCCAAAGAAATTCTCAAATCTCGGATATCAGAAATGCGACCACAAATAGCCCATTCGTAAGAGGCTTCTTATAATTCAAGTTGGGCCGAACCCATAACTTTTAGTTCATTGTCCATGAACTTAAACCACGAAGCAGAAAATGACAAGCAAATAAACAAGACTGGAGGGAGCGGGGCTAAAATTACGAGATAGAATTTCCTACACTAATTAATTCAAAACTAGTGAGGGGTCCTCACAAAATGGTTCTACATCATATAAATATATATACAAGTAATATGATGTGCAAAAAGAATATGTTAAAACATTGAAGAATAAGGGATTTAGGGAAAAAAAAGATGGTGACAAAAAGAAAAAGAAAAAATAAGAAAGAGAACGAAAAGACTATTTTACCCCTTACCTCTTCAACTCTTTCAAAACAAAATTAACTCAAGAGCCTGCTCTTTTGTTCTCTGCTATAAACCTCTCGGCTATTGCTGCATGAACAGCCGCACCAACCGGCAGCACATCTTCATCAATCATGAAATAAGGCGAGTGACCCAGGTGTACTGAGCCCACACTCTCATTTTTTACACCAATATAGAAGAATGCAGAAGGTATAACCTGAGAGTAAAAGGTGAAATCCTCTGAGCCCATGACAGGAGGCGCCTCGATGTAATTCCCTGGACCCAACAAATCAACTGCCACATTTTTCACATGCTCATACATGATCTTGTCATTTACTGTTGGGGGGTAAAAACTTTCATCTTCAAAGAAATTTACTGATGCATCACAGCCGTAAACTCTAGACTGTGTGACTATAACCTGAAAGTTATTATGATAACACTGTTATTTAGCAAGTTTGCCAACACCCATTGGATCTAGTATAGTGTACTCCTAAGCCATCATGAATCTTATTGTGTCCATATAAGTATCAGATCTTGATCTCTCCTAGTTAGACACTTAGGCCTACCATTGTACCTGACATGTGTTGATAAGCTGGACATTTGGTTTTATTTATAACAACCTTTTCCTACATCAAACGGAACCAAAACTTGACAATATAGGATTCATATGCTGCATGTCAAGCTTCTGAGAACTAATTTGAAAGGATTTGACAACTTAAAGATAACACATGGGATATTTAGTTGCTGTATCATAGATTTAAATTCAACTTTCAGTAGCTGGGTGTTTTTAACAAAAGCTATAGCAGTGTTGCACTTCAAATATGAGGGTCTGGAATTTTAATTATAAATGCCATAACATTTTGGTCATAACTGAAAAATCCATTCTTTTTAAATAGTAATATATGCTTTTGGTGCTACCCTTAATTAAAGCCCTGGTCTAGCTAATTGACAAAATCCAATAGAACCTAATAAATATTTATAATGCTAAATTTTGAACACTGTAGCCTACCTAGACAAAGTTGGGAACTGATTGGATATTAAAACTAAACTGCAAGTAAATAATATTTTCTAATATAATGTTATCTCAGTCTTAATTTGTTGACATGCATTTCATATTTATACCTCTTCTATTCTCTGACGAAGTTGGTAAAAGCTGTCATTAGAGAATGCCCTAAAAGTGCCACCAAGTGATACTGATTCTGGAATTATGCCTTGTTGATGAGTTGCATTGACCATCCCAACTGAGACTACCTGGAACAAATTTCCAAATAAGAATTCAATTTACCAAACAAATAAAAGTTAAAAGTAAGAAGAAAAACTAGAGCAAGACAAGAAGATTTTCCATGTGGCACTATCAGTTGTTCTGTGCTGGCAAACATATGAATTCAACCTGACAGATGATTATTATGTATTCAAGCTCAAAGTGATAAGCTGTGCTGATAAATACTTGTCAGTAACTGCTGTACCTTTTATGAAACATAATGAGTAATGGTACATCTGTATTGCAGTTATGTTTTTTGCATTCAAAATGACACTAGAGCCAAGTCAATAAGAGAAATGAGAAAATAAGTGTATTAGAGACATTAAATTAAAAAAGGAGAAGTAACGGCATCAACCTAAAATGACAAAACTTACAAATAATGATAGTGTTTTCAAGTTATGCTGGTCAAAAGTCAAAAGTGATTATTAATCTGGTCAGCAAAAGATTTGTTCAACACATAAGAAAATGTACTAGCTCCATTCAACTGCCAGTAAGAGGGTAAATTATAACTATAGATACTAGTAAAAAGACACCTGAGAATCCAATGGATCAGCTTCACGAGAGATGAGATTCTGCAAACTGATAACAACAGCAGAGGCAGCCAAAATGGTTCCCACCTTTGTCGGGTCTGGATTTGCTACCTGGATAATAGCTTTAAAGAAACCACACCCTGCAAGCAAAGGGCCAGGTCTTGACCCAATAACAGAGCTTCTTTCCTTGCTAGATACATGGGCTGCAAAAATAGCCTCTACTCCTTCCAAAGCGCCATCCTCTATCATTCTTTTTGCACCTATTCCTGCTTCTTCTGCAGGCTGGAATAGCAGCTTAACTGTTCCCTAAATAAATTACATATTGAAATATTGTATTACAAGCTTAGACGTTGCAAGAGAAGCTTATTCAGTATTGAACACTGTATGTCGTTATTATGTTTTGAAAAAAAAAAATTTCTGAAATGCATTTTTCATATCTATATTAAAAGGCTTGAGAGATTGATCACCTTGAGATTTCTTGCATTGTTATGAGATAAGTGAATTTTCCTGATAACACCCTATTTTTTTTTCTAGGTATAACTAGGGCTATAAGGGCAATCCGTTCAACCCGACCAACCCAACCAACCCGACTGACCCATCCCGCAAACCGACGGATTTTAATTCTAGACGGTTAGGTACGGGTTGAATTTTTACAAACCTGATTTATTTTTATTGGTTACGGATTACAGGATATACGACGGTTAAAACCCGCCCCGCCCCGAGTGCTTTTAATTGCGCGATCAATAATAAATTACCAGTATATTGCTTGCTGAATTCACTTCAAATCGCTGTGCTTTTAATTGAGCAATTTTTCCTCTAAGCATTTATTAATAAAATTAAAGTTATTCAATTAAATAAAAATAAATAAATGATGTCTTTATTGTGTTTTTTGTAGGAATAATTTGTTGCTTTGACCATGTAAGCAACTATAATGTCATTTTCATGGATAATTTGCTATTTAAATTTAGCATTTAATAGAAGAATTGTTATGTTGTTGCTTATTATAAAATATTAAGGAAATTGTATGTTAACCCGCGAAACCCGCAAAATCCGCAAAACCCGACCACCTAAAAATTGTACGGTTTTTATTTATATTGGTTAGTCATGGATCCAAGATGTTGCAACCCGAATAGTATATAATGGATTGAACTTTTGTATAAAACCCGTACCAACCCGACCCGTTTACACCCCTAGGTATAACTGATCAAGATTTAAGAAAAAATGGTCCTTTCTTATGTGTTATATAAGACATATTACTTTTTTTTTTTTTCAAGAAAACTTGAGCAAGCATAAGTGGGCTAATCATTTAGATGAGATTAGTACAATTTGCTATCTGAAAACAAAATCCGGAGAACACGGTGAACAGAAATTTAAATAAAATGTAACAAACCTTTAGTAAATTTTCCCGAGCCTTTAGTATTTTAGCTGCACCAAGAAGCATAGCCACATGTGCATCATGTCCACAAGCATGCATCTTACCATCAACCTTGCTCTTATATTTCCATTTCACCAATTCCTGATTTTAAAAACACAGAAAAAACTATATCAGCTTGTTACTAAAATAGAAAAAAAATTAAGCATGTGTTAAATGAGGATGTCTACAACAGAAGGCAAGTCCATCCTTTATTAGGGAAATAAAAGATCTGACATAAAGGACACAACCCATCTGATGCATTGCAAACTGTGCAACTAAGAAATGTTTTATGCATGTACAACAGTAAGCTTTTCTTTTCCTGATTAAATGTACCTGAGACACATGGGTCTGTAAAAGAAGTCCAATTATGGCCAGTAACTTAGAAAATAACTTTAATTAACCTTAATTGCACTTTACCCGATGCTACAAAACTATGCACCCGAATATTGAAATACCAGTGCACTTTAAGCTAAGTATTTCTTATCAAGAAATGAAAATCTATGAAGCTTCATTTGTACCAGTACATATACGCCAGTCAATGTAACAAAACTATTAAAGAACAACGGGAAAGAAACAAAAAGTGACAATAGAAGGGAGTAACAAAATATGCAAAAATCCAAAAAAGATGAAGAGATCAGTTGTAGTTGGTATCCCTGTTACAATTCGAAAACAGCCACTGTCAATGGACCACCAGTCATCATTTCATACTGATTACGCAAGTAGGCAGGAATCTGATACAGAGATTACCACATGCAAATCAAATAAATATCTAGATTCTATTGTTAGGTTTTGAACATTAGAAACACGTGCCAGTAAACATGTGATTTAAAAGATGCTAAACGATAGTAATTGACTGCGGCCATCTTCCAAAAGTACAACAGAATACGTTCATCAATTTCCCTGCAGTCCTTTTGGGTTGGATGGGTCCTGAGGTTCTAAATCGGACACGTCCAATTTTATCTTACGGACCTGATCTTATATAAAAGATCCATGCCAGTTGTAGGTGATAAGCATACGGTCCTTTCATTCCACTTCAAAAACATGCGGTCCTTTCATTCCAAATTGCACCGTCACATGGACAATCTGAGGGTCCTCAGATCCTATTTAGGATTGTAGGTGATAAGGATCCATGCCAGTTGATTGGGTATAAAAAATTGAAATGCAGCATCTTGAGTTCTTGACTAACTTCAATACGACAAATTGTAAATGTCTCCCTTTTGAATGTGAAAATGCTAATTTCAATTGTAGCATACGCATTCTATTTTTTTGTCATCCTTTGTGTGATGTGGTATAGAGAAGAACTGGTCAATAGTTCCACAATTTAGAGCTTAATACCCCAAGTAATTGATGAGCTTCAGTCCTTATCCATCTTAATAGTAAAACAAAAACAGCAGCATCAGCTACCACTGGCTTTTTCCGCAAATATTAGCAGAGAACAAAAATTTAATTAGGGAAAAATGTTAAGGTTCTCAGAGGAATCAGAAAATTGCATGTTGATCCTCTATTTGTTTACTTTTGCTTGCTTATTTCTTTGAGGCAACAAAATTAGAAAGGTTGAGTGTTCTTAATTTATTGTCCAGTAGAGTTGTTTGGGAACATTAATTAATTAATTAGATGAGGTAGCACTTAACTAGAGGTTAGCAAAGAAACATTTATTTGAGGACGTTTCCTAATAGAAAGGCAAGTAGAGAAAAGTAAAGGTATCCTTCCGTGTGCTCTACTACTCTCTCTCTCTATGACTATGACTATGACTATTCTAATAATAATCGAGACATATATAGCGCAAAACTTGACTTTCGACAAACAACAAGAGACGTGACACAACTGCATGTACTTATCGAAACAATTTATTTAACAAAATAAACTATATCTAAACTAAATGATAAAAAAAAAAAGAAAGAAATGGAGAAGAATTAATTAGGTGTTGTTTGGTTTGTGTTAAATTAATTAAGAATAAAAAGATAGACGACCTGAATTGGGAGGGCATCCATGTCAGCTCTGAGTGCGACGATGGGGGGTTTACCGGTACCAATTGTTGCCACAACGCCGGTGCGGGCTAACGGGTATCTGTAGGCAACTCCGATTTGATCAAGGTGGTCGCGGATCAGTTGGCTTGTCCTGATTTCTTGATATGCCAGTTCAGGGTACTGATGGATGGATCTTCGGGCCAACTTGACCCATTTGACGGCCTCATCAGTCATAGCAGTGTGCAGAATCTCTTGTCTCCAGCCATTTGTGGTAAGGGCAGCAGCCGGAGGTAGACAGGTGGTGGTGTTAGTGTGAATTATGTTATGGGAGGGAGGGGGAGGGGGAGGGAGTGGCGACAGGAGGGGTTGGCTGAGAGGAATGTCTTCATCGAAGTGGGACAGAGGTGTGGAGTGAGAGTAGTAGGGGGAGAGGAGGAGGAGGGCTAGCGAGAGCACAACCTCAACCAAGAAATTAGGAGACATGGCGAAGAAGACACTAGTATAAAAATAATGGGGCAGTGAGTTTGTGAGGAGTGATGTATCAGGTGGGTGTAAAGAGGAATGAGGAGTCGAAGCGTCGGACACAACTGAAGTGACAATAAATATATAATAATAATAAAGTAAATTAAAAGAAGATTCCACAATGAAGAAGAAAATAACAAGAAAAATGAATGGAAAAAATGCAAGGACGGAAGAAAACCTCAAGGCAAAGAGTGCGCCAACGCCAACGTTTTTATAGTTAGTTTAGTTTCTGAACCCGGTTTAAACATGTGGCTATTTCACAATTCACAGTGGATAAGATAAATCATAAATTCATAATGTCACTTGCAAATTCCAAAAGCTACTTTAGTTTACTTGCTTGGCTTGGTAACATGGTAATAAGAATTCATAAATGAAATAGCAATTTGGTTTCAAATCTCATATACATACCCCTTAAAAGAGGGGGGAGAATGCTGGCCTCTCAGCAATTTGGAGCTGAGAGGCATTAGATTTGTGGGGTCAAGTGGGTTAACGGTCAGATTTGATTCGGTCTTTTTGTCTGTTTTCATGAGAATTGTGCCACGATACAATTCACGCGCTATATGCTATTTTGTTGAGGGATCATGATCTTTTCAATGATTTATATATCTGTGACCACAAAATTAAATCTCAATAACTAAATTATATACATCTAAACAACGATAACTAACTGATGGAATGTGTTGTTTGTATTTCATTTAGAGTAAAACATGTGAGCTAAGCTCACATATCCTTTCCACGAGTATGCCTCTGAAAACATACCAAATTCCCAATTTATATGGCCCAAAATATACCAAAATCTTATGTGATATGAAAATTTTTTATTTTTGGAACTTATAAATGATAAATAAACATTGATCATTTTTATTAATATTATGTGGTCACTTTTAATAAATCTCAAATAAATATTTAAAAACTTTCAAAAATGAAAAAAACTTTTATTTTCCCATAAAATTTTGATATAAAGAACTTAGGAGCCATATAAATCAAAATTTGAAGGTGATTTTATATGTTTCTGGAGATATGCTTACGAAAAGGCTCTGTGGGCTTGAGCTCGCGATGGATTTACCTTTTCACGTGTACACAAAAAATTATATTATTTTGATAACTGCACCCCTTAAAAAAAAAGCTCTTAATCGCAGCTCAATACATTTTTAATTAAAATTCTTTTTTCAAATACAACAAATCACTTTTACCTGTTGCAATTCACATCCTCAATCGAACAAAACACTTATATATATACAATAGAAAGATCAAGAATAAAAAAAAAAAATCACTCAAAATTTGTGAGAGTATTGGAAAGAAAGAGAAAAGATTACCAATTTAGTTTGGGGATGGATAAGGGGGATAAAGATAATTTCTTTTTATTTATATATGCATCAAGTATTAACAAAAATCAAGCGTTCAAAATTTTTTATTACAACAAATATATGTATTAGGCACTTATTGATACACCGTATTTATATCTGCATTTTTACCATACTTGCATCTTTATTTGGACCAAAAATTTCTAAGTTTATATGCATTTAGTTAGTTAATTGTCTAGAATCCAGTTACTGCTTTGATTTGGTCCTATTTTCAGGTAAATGGATCTTTTAGAGTTATTACGGACTAAATTTGGAGCAAGGAGCAAAAATAGGCGAAGGAGCATAAAGGAGCATCTATTTACGGACCGCAACTCCCTATTTGTGGACCGTAATCAAGAATAGAACTTCTATTTCTATTTATTGCCGATGCACGACCGCCATATCTATTTCTCGCCAGCTCGCAAACGCGTAAAATGCTATTTCAAGCGATCAACATGCTATTTCAAGGGCAATATCTTTTGGGACTTCTATTTGCGGAACGCAAGCACCTATTTGAGAACCGTAAGAAGGTCAAATCTGTTCTGGACATCTATTTTCTGGCGACTTGCTTCTTTTAGGCGATCTATTTTGGGATCTCTCCCTAATTTCGCCCCAAGAAACCAAAAGACGGTCGCTTATTTCTGGGAACATTCGCCTATATAAACATCATCTTTGACGGGTTCTAATCATCAAGTCAAATCATGAGTTGATCATTAGTTGTTAGAGAGTTGTAAATAGAGTCCATAGTTTAGTCGAGTTTAGTTTAGTTTATAGAGTTGATAAGAAAAGGGAGATTACTCGGAGAAGGTCGGAGCGCTGTAAAACTTCAACGAATCAATCTAATCGGTGTTTTCTTTCTCTCTTATTTTCTTTAAGCATGTTTACTTTTGTCATGTCTGGGTAATTGTATTTGTTCTTAGGGTTTAGGATGATGTTTATTTGTATGGATTAATTGAATACTTGTTTTCATTGTCTACGATTCAAAGTTATTTTCAATTTGCTTTGTGCTTAATTATAATTGTACTTGAATTGTTTCTTGTTTGTTTGGTAATAACCTGTAGATTGTGGCCATATCTAGTTGGTTAAGATAACGTCATTTGATCAAGAACTGATACTTGTACTAATTAGGTAGATAACTTGTTGTCCAAAAGTAATCGAAAGGTGAAATTGTAGTTGTAATGAGAGTTACACCGGACCTTAGAACGAAAGTGAATTGAATTTAGGTTAGAAATAATTCTAAAGATTTCTAATTGATCTAAAAGTGTTAAAAGTATTAACAAACGAGAGTTGAGGGACTTGTAATTGCTTTAGTTTAGTCAGGAGTCGGTAACTTTAGTCAACTTATCAAATCTGAAACAAAACTGTTCTCTGTCAGCTCCTGCGGACCGCAAAGTGATAGGTTGCGGACCGCAAACATTAGTAACCAACAAAAAATCTCTCTCTCTGACAGTTATCTGCGAACTGCAGTTAACCCCGGCGGACCATTAAGCTGGTAACCGAAAGAGAGGCGAAATTGTATACCCTGCGGACCGTAGGATAACCCTTACGAACCGCAGGCAATTGATCCAGACAGCAAACTGATTCTGAAAACCCTAGGAACGCTTGTTTAGCATAAGTTTAGAGTTTTTAATTACTGTTATTTTCTTTTTACCTGCTGTTAATTAGGAAGCCAATCTTCAAACAAACCCCCCCCCCCCCCCCCGCACACACACTTTTATACCAAAAATACCCAAAAATATTCTCTTTAGGATTAGGATAGAGTTTAAAGTCTGGTTTAGAGATAATTTCCGTCCCTGTGGATTCGACCCCGACTATACTGCATTAGATCGTACGCTTGCGATCGAGGGCATTATTTAGGGTATTAAAAGCCTATACACTTCACAGAGGTCACTTATCTTAGCATCTTCAAAATATTTCAAGATTGCTTTTATATCTGTGAAGGAGACATAAAAGTTTAAATGTCTAAGCTCTTTATGAAAATTAAAAGATAATTGAAATAGATAAACTATTTGCTGCTATTTTTCTCATTGTTAGATCAGCAATTTGATAAATAACACAATGCACACAACAAAGAGCGGAAAAAACAAAAAAAAAATTTAACAAAATGCAAAACTCCCCGCCGCGAAGCGCGGGTGTGGTGTGGAACCTAGTTTGAAAAATAACTGATCCAAGTTGTCTAACACAACCTATTGATTCTAAAAAGCATGGTATCTTTTGATATCAAGATGGCAATACTTCTTTATCATTTTTTTATCATCTTATCAAAATAAAAAGATATTTACACGGAACTTGTGGGAGGAATGTAACTCACGCATCTTCAACAACAAATTCGCCCTACCACATGTGTTAGAACATCACATTATTAGAGATAGAGAAACCTGGGATAGGTATTGTTAATGGAGGCTTCTGACAAATTTACGGGAGGACTAGGGGAACTAGTTCAAATTTGTAAAGAGATATAGAATCCATTTTATCTTACTACCCTCATATTGTAAACTTTTGTACATAATTTTTCTTTGTTTTAATGAAATTTATCAGTAGGTATTTGCCAACCACTTCAAAAAAAAAAAAAAAAAAAGGATATTTACAAAATACTCAAAATAGTAAATTTTGGTACTTGATCGTACTTCAAATAAAATTATTTATTGGTTCTCACCGTATTTATTTATTGGGTAGATTAATGAGGTAGAGAGAGGATATAAGGAACATCATCTTAGTTGAGCACGCGACAGCAATAGCATATATCTATACAATAAACTCCGTACCGATCTAATTAATCTTAATAAAATAAAGGCGTGGCCCAAAATGATCTGTGATGCCCAATTTGTATGGTAATGGCTCAGTCGGAGACCACAAATTAAGTAAACCAAATGAGATAATCTTAATTAATGAATGAATAGAATACAAAAGCAAGCTTAGAGTACTAGCTATTTATCTATTTATTTATCACCTCATTTCTCATCACCGCTCCTTAATTTATAGATGAGATGATTAGTTGATAGATTCCATGGCATGGCATTGAGATTGAGATAGAGAGTTGAGCAAGTGGCTCTAAAATAATGCATATATATGCTATGCGAGCTGGAGCTGGAGCTGGAGCTGGAGCTGGAGCTGGACTGCTGGAGCTGGCTGGGTAAGAAGTAAGAAGTACAGTACAGTAATAGTTCATTCTCATTCATAGTCAAGTCATTAGTCAATGACGTACTATGAATGAAAGGGCCATTGTTTGCAGGTGCAGCTCAGCTAGCGTGCTAATTAAAATCAGAGCTAGGTAGGTAGGTAGGTAGGTAGGCCCCTAATCTAATTTATTATCATATCTATCACGTGCTTGCTTAAATTATTATTATTATTATTATTAAATTCCAATTGCAACTCTGTTACGGCGTCGGAGCCTCCGACCTGTCACTGTCAGAGAAGACTGAAGAGAAGCCACCCCAAATTAAATCAGCATGCGCAATATTAATTCCTTAACCAAATTTAACCATTAATTAAGTGATGACATAAACATTGAGGGGAGTCCTGAGTCCTGACTAGTGACTGATCAATGATCATGCTTGGCCCGCTAAATAGTGAATTGCGTTGGAGACATTTATGTTTGTTTGTCCTTTTTACTGACTTAATAGTTACAGGGGCTGACCCTGACCACTCGGTCAGTGGCCACACAGACGCAGGCTAATAAAGTAATAATAATTGAAAGAATTAATTAAAAGAAAGGCTAACAGTACTGACACTAGAAATAATATCATCATTGCCTCGTTAATTAATTTAGAGATAATCTTTTGTACACCTGCTTAAAAACTCTGTAATCGTACCCCACATATCCTACGGTCTTTATTGATTTACCGGTTGCAATCGAGTTCGGATCGTCCGACGCGCCGCCGAATTGGCAACACAGATCCGACGGTATAGGTTACGTCGGGATCCGGACTCATTACTTTTTTACGGATCCCGACGAAATCCGACGGTCCGGACCGTACTGCCAATTCGGCAACGCGTGGGACGATGCCGAGTTGTTGCAATCTCCCCATCCTTCTTCAACCGCGATGGCACCTCATTTCGGCAGCGATAGCCACCTTCACACCATCCTTCCTTCTCGGATAGCACATGTATTCCCAAATTAACCTCGCCCTTGCTTGCCCATTGCTTCTCCATACCTCTCGGGAGCCTCCTCTTGATATGGCGCCTCACCTTCTTCTAACCGGCATATCATTGGCACTGTGCCGATCTTCTAGCCATTGATTCAATCGTCTCGTCGGGGGATTTATGTGCAGGGTATAATATAGCATTACAATCGTTCTTGATATGGCGCCTCACCTTCTCCTATTCCGTTGGATTTGCCATTGTGCCGATTATCTCGCCATTGCTTCAATCGTCTGGTTTTATGTTGTGAGTGATGTTTTGTTAAGTCAAATGATATATGTATACTTTTGTAATAATGATATATAGTTTTCGGTTCTTAGTATTATAGCAATCATCTTTTTTATATTTATACATTAGCATTTAAGTATTATTACTTTTAGTTTTGTGCGGTTGATTATCTGATATGGCTGGTATTATTTATTTTGTTCTGTATTTTAATTGCTATGTTACTGTTTGTTTTAGAGAAAGTTTGTATTATGACTTAACTGCAATTGTATTATTGATTACAGGATGAAGTATTATTATCTGTTATTGATAACTATAACTGTGCCTCTGCTTGGTACATAAAATGTATATTAAAAGTTCTTTCAGTTGGTATTATTAATGTGTGAATAAGGTATTGTGACATTGAAAATAAAAGAAAATTATATCATATTTCATATTTTATTTAGTATTGTTAGTTTCAAAAAATAGTTGCAGAAGTTTTGTACATAAAATAAAATGATATTACTACTTATCTATACTATGTATTTAGACCTTCTGTAATATGTATTATTAGTTGCAGAAGTTTTGCTGTTCAGTAGTACAGTGGTCACGTGTTTTGCATTGTTAGTCAAATAAGGGATTTGACCGGGGTATTTGACTTTTTGTTGCAGTCACGTGTTTTCGCTGGATGTGCAAAATGCATGCGTTGTAGGTATTGGGACTTATTATAATTAGTATTTAGGTTTTGTTCTTTAGGTATTTAGACTTGAATGACGAAATGCTCAGCGCGCTGATAACACATTGTTAGTATTATTAGTTGGGCTGTAAAACGTATTTGGCATCTGGTCAACGCGGGGTATTTGACCGGGGTATTGAAGGTGGGGTACTAATATCTTCTCCCATTAATTTAAGGGAAAATTGTTAAAATGCCACTCTAAAATCTTAAGGTTGTCAAAATACCACTCCGAAGTTTAGCTTTGCCAAAATGCCACTCCAAAACAAGTTTAGTTGCCAAAATACCACTTCCACATTATTTTCATATATTTTAAATATAAAAATAATCAGAATATGTTGTATTTTGAGATGTATTGTGGTATTTCCAAATATACCCTCTCAATGTTGTCTTTAATTATTAAAACCCAAAATGCTTTCTTTAATTTAATTAAAACCCAAATACACATCCTCCAGTTTCGTCTTCTTGCCCAATCCCCACTCAACTGTGCCTTCTCCTTCCTCTTCCAGTCATGACTTCTCTTCTACTTGCTAGCTTAGTCAGCAACACTCATCGCTTCCAATCACCACAAAACTCGTCCAACATCTCCAATCCAGGAGACGACCCCACCCCACTTGTGTCGTGCCCGGGTTAAGTGCATAGACTTGAAATCGGAAACATTTCAAGAATCAAATTGTTTCTAATTTCATATATTTCTTGTCAGTAGATAATACTGGTAAAGTAAAATTGGAAAGAAAGAAAGTAAGAAAGGAACGGAATGAACTGAAAAATGAAGAAACATACAAGAATATAGTTCTTTTCTTACAACAACATTAATTAATGTACTGTTTTGAACCAGCAAATATAATTATTTTAATTTGTGTCAAATTTACGAAATTATACAGGAGGGAAGATAGGCAGAGTAGGAAAAGAAATGAAAGATGTATTTAGATTTATTTGTATCAGAGACAAAGGAAAGAGGGGAAGAGTCATGGGGTGAGAATTTTATCTGATATCGAGGACATTTTAGTCTTTCAAAATAATCTTTTCATTTTGAAGTGTTTAAAAGGTATAAGTGGCATTTTGACTATGAAACCTATTTTGGAGTGGCATTTTAGCAAAGGTAAAGTTAAGAGTAGCATTTTGACAATCTTAAGATTTTGGAGGGGCATCTTGACAATTTTCCCTTGTTATTGTTTGTGTTTTATACTGATTACTGAGCTGCCCATCTATTGGGCTGGGCCTGGCCGCCTGGGGGTCCACAACCAAATTAATTAAAATTAACTGAACTGAATGCATTTGCATTATATATGGGTCGATTTAGTGGTGTGGTAATCTTTCTATGATCCGTACGTTTAGAGAATGGCACAATTAATCCTGCCATAGTTTTAAGTTTTTTAAGTTTTTTATGGCAGCAGGTTGTGACTTGTTGCCCATGAAGCTATCGGATGGGACCAGTGTTGTCTGTTGTGTGGATATTCATATTTGTTAACCAATACGAGAAAGGAATCCGGATCAAAATGTTAGAGGAATGAGGCCTTTTCTGTACATGCTTGATTTTTTAAGACATTTTGGGCTTAATTGGGTCAACACCAATTCCAGCAACAAATCAAGGACCGACTTATTGCCAGATGACTATGACTATGGTCTATGGTCTAAGAGATTATTCTATATCTATATTCATTCATTCAACTCATTTCTTATTTATTTATTTGAAATCACTAATCAGCAGACTGTATGCATATCATATCGTATGACATATCCATTTTTTTTTGGCAGCAAGAGCAAGCTCAGCAGAGACATGCATGAACCAACCCTCTCACTCACTCACGCACATACATTGTTTCTCCTTTCCATTCCTAGTTTGCTTTCCTAGTTTCCTTTCTTGGTGCGGAGCTCAAGGAGCAAAACAATTGCACTTATCTTTTGCTACTTTTCTCCTAGTCCTAGGCTCTACTCTCTGAAGGACATAGCATGCATCAGGCTAACAGTTATAGGTAACAAAAAATATAATTTGGTATTTAATTTGCTATACTCTACCAAACTAAGAAATTTTTTTTTTTTTTTTTTGAGAAAAAGACTAAGAAAATTCTGGTCGTCTATCTCCACACCGTACTCTGTCCAGAGCAATGAGCATGTTACAAACGCAACTCTTACTCTTTTCTCGTCTCACTGGTCACTGGTCACTGGTCACTACACATGAGCGAGAGAAATCAGCAGAAAAGAAAAGACTGTAACACAGATATGTATTTCTTGAGAGTTGAGATGAGATCAAATAAAGAGTAGGTAAACCAAGGTAGGGCAGGTTCCAATGTTTTCACTGAAATGGAAAGGCTACCAGTTGTTGACCTTGTCAATCCTATCTCTCTCGCCACTCGCCCCCTCAACGATTTGTCTTCAGTTGACACTTCTTTTTATTTTCCTTCATGAAACGACAAGCGAGACTTAGGCTGCTGGGGACGTGTGCCATCGCACGTCAATATGTTCTCAACATTTTTAAGTTCCTTTCCAAGAAGACTCATTAACATCACAATATATATTCTTACATTCATATGCAATCCTAAGGCTTTTTCTCAAAACAAAAAAAATACATTCATATGCAATCATCATATATTTTTCCATGTAATTGTCAATTTTAGTTCATTATGAGATTTTGCCATACTATGATCGATATCAATATCATTGAGAATTTGAGATCGATTGTTGTTTGACTAAAAAAGAAAAGAAAAAAAAGAGCCTTATGTCATATGTGAAAACACTTGTCACGGATTGTTATTAAATTTAACCTTGTATTTACGTACTGTATTATTTAGTTTGTCTAGTCGTGGCCAGATGCTAAGTTAGGGTTTTACAATTAGAGGCTTAATTAATTGTGAAATTAAAGGGTTTGACATAGTGACTGTGATAATAATATATATCAGTTCAAATTTATTCAGATAATGCTGTGCATAATGGTGTGCATAAAACAAGTTAATGTTTTTTTATTTATTTTTTATTCACAAACAAGTTTATGTTCCTTCCCATCAAACAATTCAAGATTTTTTAAATATATTCAATTTGTCATCAGGCGACTTTGACTGGGGAATTTTTATAACTTTTCTACAAGTATTGCCCCTTCCATTTACTATATCAGTTATAAGTATAAATGAATGTAAATGGGGCAGCAATATGAACCATATTAAATAGTACCAATCTATAAACTAGAAGGAGGGGTAATTCTCCAAGCACCTCAACTATGCCACATCATCAATATTATTAACTATTGATTTTGTTTAAATCTCTTCATCTACTTCGATCCAATTCTTTATATTAATTCTCTCTCCATTTAATAAGATGATATGATATGTCTTTGACAAAATTTAACCCTTAAAGTGGTCCAATATTTATGTACTATTATTTATAAATTCTTACATCATCATCATCATTATTCACATCAAAACTTTTAAAATTATGTTCAATTTTTATAGAATAAATATTTTTAATTTATAAGCTTTATTATTTATTTGTTATCATATTTCGGGGCGAAGCCCCAGTTACAACCCTATTTTTGGATAATATTGTAATAGCTCAATGACTAATTTGAACAAAACATAATAATTGAGGGACTAATTAGAACCGAATACAATTGTTTAGAGATAAATTTGAACAAAAAAATAATTTATGGATCACTTTGCAAATATAAAAGTATAGGAACCAAAATCGGATTTCCTCTAAAATTTTATATGATTTAGTTGTAAGTCAATGGTTTTTTTCTTTTTTATATTAAACTATTAGATGACACTTTAATCACATAGAGGCAATTCGGCAAATAAGGATTAAGTTTCTTTAAGGCTCCTCAAGGTTCCTTACTACTTTAATCCTACCAAATACGGGTTCCTTATCGTGGATTAAGAGCAACATCTTCTTGCCTAGGGTTTAATCCATGCCCGGCTCCTTTTTTTTTTGTTGAAATGATGGTATACACACCCATCAATCTATAAACTCAAAATTTTTTTTTGAAGAAAATAGTATTACATAAATTAATAAATATTAAAAATAAATGTACATTTTTCATAAATATATCTTAATAAATAATTACTGAACCTAATATATTTTTTGTACAACATATTCTAAGCTACATCTCAATTTATATAAAAGAATACAAAGAGTTGCAAATATTTTGGGTCTTAAATAATTCTTTAGGCATATTATATTATGTCTTTAACGAAAAAAAATTATATTGAGCCATCTATTAAAATAAATGAAGAGAGAGAAACAAAATAAATGTTGAAAGTAATAATGAGTGACATAGCTAAAATGTCTTTCTAGAGTATAAATTTATTTTTCTATTTCTTAGTATTTTTTCGAATCAATTTTGGATTTGTTGGAAACTCTCTTGCCCAGTGTTTTATTTATAATTTTTATCAAACCTCTCAAGTCTCAAGCGAGATTTACTTGAATTAATTAAACTTAAAAACGCCAAGTTTGCGTCTGAAGTTGGGTACGTAAAAGAAGCTTATTTGCTTTGAAAGAGTGAAAAACCAAGATGGATGGCAGTATGCATGCGAACAAAGAGTAGAGCTGGCTTTGTTTGTACTGTATCATTTTAAATTTAATCCAAGAAAGAAAAGGAGACAAAAATGCAAGACGAGAAAAAAGAAAATAAAGCTGGGCAGATACGTGCCAGTAAAGCAGCCAATACTGATGGCAAGTACATAGTACTGTAGGCCTGGTTTTCGGAAGTAGCTGTACACAGTACCAGCTGCCCTGCCCCTGCCCCTGCCCCTGCCCACCTAAACCCTTTTCTCTTTTGTTCGTTGCCTAGCTGCCCCTGCCCACCTATACTGATCTATTTTCATTCTTTTTTTCTTTTTTTTTCTTTTTTTTGAGTGAATATTTTCATTCTTCAAATACTTAAACGAGACATTCTGCCCATAGTGTATATTGAATAAAATAATTAATTAAAACCTACTCAAAATTAGTCACAATTTTGGAAACATGCATCCTTAGGTAAAATTAATACAGGCATACAGCAAAACACACTGAACTATGTTCTAATTAAAGATTATGGACTAGAGCCTAATGAAAGTATATATGCTGAATTAATTCGTTAAAGGGATTATATGATATATATAGTATAATATTATTCGATCGAGACGAGTTAGCGTCAGTTTAATCTATGAACTTAACTCTAATCAGGTCACCTCTATTTTTCTAGTTTATATGTCTCAATAATTACTTTGTATTAAAATTTATAGCAAGCAAATTAAACTTCTATTATTAAAGAAAACACACAATAGTACAATATAATTGATAAAATTAATATTCAATATTTCATGTATCATTTTATTAATAAATCTGAAAAACAAAAAATTTTGTACTCCTCACAATTTTGATATAAAGAATTTTTGTAAGCACTACAAACCAATATTTGAAGGTACGTGATTTAATATATTATTGGAGTGGATCTCATAAAAAGGCCTATGTGAGATCAAACTCTCATGGTATATTTACTAAGATAATTCATATATTTGATTTATATATTCTTAAGCTCACAACATATTTACTGGTATATATAATTTATATATCTCATCTCCTTACAAAATTAATCTACGTGACTACGTCCACGGTCTAAATTAATCTGACCGCCTAATTTTGTTACACTATGAGTCGTTTAGAAAATGCTACAGAGGATCCTGCCCAAATAAACCTAGCTAGTTTTTTTTTTGAGACAAAACCTAGCTAGTTATGCGAACATGCCACATATATTGCCATGCACCTATGAAGAAAACTTCACTCGATCTCTCAAATACGAAATATTGATATTGATATGCATGGCCACTTTAGGAAAACTGTACAGAGGATGTCAAGTGTCAGTTCCAAAGCTTGGCAACATTTTTGGGCATGCAATTGCAGTGTATATTTGTTGGGTTGGGTATATGTGCAGCCTTGTATCCTTTTGCATTTTGGGACAACATCCTATTCCTCTTGCTCAGGATATATAATGCATAGTCATAAAAGACATTATTATTCTAATTGAACTCCCAAAATATATTAATAAAAGATCACTATCCATACAATGGATGTCCATATATGTAACAAATAGACCGACAAATGGGATCTAATGGACCCTATCTGTAACCACTACACTCACAAAAAATAAGCTATAGACATCCATTGTGTGGACACTTGATGTTTTCCTTAATAAAATCCGTAAATGCGATATAGATAAGTACTTTTCTCAACTCCAATGAAACTTAAACTATGTTCTAAGAGTTAGACTATTATACTAACGTTAGCATTTCAGATCGCCTCAAAATTTATGTTATCATGTCCGAAATCATGATTTGTGTATGGTGCTCAATAAATTCTTTGTATGAAAATATTAGGTTATACAAAAATTTTTCATTTTTAAAGTTTTCTAAGTATTTATTTTGAATTTTAGAAAAGAGCTCATAAATATTAATAAAATATTGATGTTTCTACAAGTTATTTTCAAAAATGCAAAACAAATACTTAGGAACTCTAAAAATAAAAAAAAAATTTTATTCCCCAATATTTTCATACAAAGAATTTATGGAGCACCATAAACCGTGATTTCAGACACCTTAACATAAATTCTGAGGCGTTAGCATTTCGGATCGAAATGCTAACATTAGTATAATAGTTTAACTCTTGTTTTAATATATGAGAAATTGAAAGTAAATGACGTACAACATAAGTTAATATATTCTCTATATTCTCAATTATCCACAACAGCATATGCAGGAATTTAATCAATGCTAATATTTATGTACAACAGAGGAAGAGTCCTAATTTTTCAATGTGCATATTTACAAACAATTAAACATTATAAAGATCTATGTAATTCAACGTTTATAAATTGGTATTTGGCTTGTTAAAGCTTAAAAATTTAATAAAGGCATATATAATCAAGACAAGGAACGATGGTCGAAAATCAACATTCTTCTCCCAGCAATATTGTAATTAGTGAATGAAATATGATAAGGGTTTGTATCAGTACTTGGTCTTAAATTCATTAGAAGCAAAAACTAGCGTGGAAATTAATTAGATGAATCAATATTTACGTGTACCGTATTTCTTAATTATCAATAATTGAATTTCATGGTTTATAGTTTATACTTGGCTATGAGGGCTAAGATTATATGTGCGGGATCGTAAATTAAGTAACCTCTTTTTTCAGGAAAAACAAGGCTCGAGCTAGCCCCTATTAATTTGAATATTGATTAATTGAGACTTTTTTATATTATTAACCTAGGGAAACAAATGTTATTATATGCAATTAATACCAGTAAGCTCTTCATTTTGCAAACAATGTTACGTTGCAAGCTCTTCAATATGTATTTTATGTGATCAAAATATAGTATATATTGAACTCATCATTATAAGCCTTGTAGATCAAAGTTGAAACTCTAATTTAATTTTGCATTCATAAAGTCAATGGCACAACATCAATAAAGATGAACATTTGTTTTTGAGGAAGGAAGGAAATGACATTTTGATGGGTGACACTTAATTTCACAAAGAAGTATGATTTGACGCTGTCACTTCAACAATCACTTGTCAGAAATTAAAGAGCTACTATTAGAATTTAGAAACGTACAGTACTCGAAATCCATCATTAATATTAATTCATGTTGTCAACCTTTGCTATCCTTTCTCCTCCTACGACATGGCTCCTAAATTAATTAAGTACCCTAGCTAGCTAACAGACCAAACAACCGGCCCCAATTAACATTAACAAAACGTACGTTAACATAAAATTAAACTAATAGCCAGGACTACCTAAGACTAGCTACTTAATCGACCTATTGATCCAAAGATCACAAGTACTAAACTACTAATTAAACTAAGTTGCATGCAGCTATCACTGGAACTGGAAGTGGATACTCCGTTTGCCGACATTATCGGGAGGAGGGAGAGACGTGGTTCCGTTGCGAGGCGGCTTAAAAGTGGCGGGGAGGTACTCGTCAGAGTCACAATTGAACTGGGTGCACTTGAAGCGGTTCACTAAAGCAATTCTACCCTGCTCATCAATCGATTAATTCACAAAAAAGAGAATCAATTAATTAATTGTCAGTTCGTTGTTGGAATGAAGGATGCATGTTATATTATGGTAAAATTAGCAGAGTTCATGATGGTTCACTTCACTAGCTAGTGTCCTAACAATGTCAACTAATATATATATATATATAGTTGATTGATTAATAGTTCATATAGATATATTAAGGGGAGTAACTTAATTATGAAGTCCGTATCTGTTGTACCTGAACACGTGCGAAAGAAAGACGAGCGACCTTCTTGGAATTGAAGAGGAGCCACTTGCGATGATGCATCTGCTCGTATGCTGTTCTTGCTGCCTCCGCTGTTGTGAAATTCACGAAGGCATAACCCTTGTTTGCTCGAGTGCTGTAATATTTTAATTTATTCAATTTATTATTATTATTTATCATCAGAATTATTCAGAACAATTAATTACTTAGAAGTACATGCGCCTGTGCCAGAAAGGAAGCGTCATATATATAGTACGTACATTATTTATTAATTAGCATTAATTGATTGATTATATTCTTCTTGGTTTTCAGGAACTAGAACACATTCTAGCTCTTCAACCTGACTGTACTTACTTATTTAATGTATGTACCCAGCATTGTTATTAATTGTAACTCGATAAGGGAAGGGAAATACATAGACATAGAGAAAGAGACGGAAAGTAATTAAGTAATGAACCTGAAATCAATGGGCAGATACACAAAATCATACTCATACTCTGCTACCGCAACATACTTCTCCTTTTGCTGCTCAGCGCAATACTCATCCAGCATCTCTATCAGGAGCTCTCTCCTTCGATGTGCAAATCAAAATTATATGATATGAGGATTAAGCAAATACAACAACAAACATGGATTCAGAAAAATGTAAAAATAACAAAAATACAAGTATAAATTAAGTATTACGTCAACTTATTTGGGATGTTCTTGATCATGACTGTTGTCCCTTTCATCAGAAACTCGGGAGCTGCCGAGCAGAAATCCAACTGCAGCGGCACAGAGGGAATGGGGACAGGAGCTACGACTGGAGTTGCAGAGAGGAACTTGCAATTGGTGGAAGTACTAATTTTAATACCATCGTCATGATCATGTTTGAGCTTTGGCAACCAGACCAGCCTCTCCGTCTCTCGCTCCTTTTTGGCTTTATTATTATGATGATGAGGTTGATGAAGAGTGGGGGGAAGTAGCGGGAGGAAGGGGAATGCATGTGGTTGTAGGGGTGGTGGAACTGGAAAGTAGCAGATGTAAGTAGTGCGGATGCGTGAGCTGGGTGGAAGTGGAGGAGGAGGAGGTGGTGGAGGTGGGAAGTGAGATGGGTAGTAAAGGGGTGCATATGGATTGAGATGATGGTGATGCATGGTGGCTGGTGGGAGTGGAGCTAGATAGAGATAGAAGATGTTATATACGTTGCAATGTGTTGTAGAAGACTATATGTAGAAGATGATGAAACAGCCAGCTGCTCTGCTCTGCTGTATCGGGGGATCGGATGATGACTGATGAGATGAAGATGATTGATTTATAGAAGAGAGTCGAGTCGAGTCGAGTCGAGTCGAATGTATCATTGAGTTGTAGTTCAATTCAACTTGGTTCATGTATTTCTGTGGATAACTTAAGATAGGAATGTGTATCACTCTATGTCTGTATGTACTGTACTGTGTGTGCGCGAGCACTCACCACTCAGTAGTAAGTAGTACAGTTTCAGTACTCACTCAGTAGCCAGTCAGTCGTCAGTAACATAACAATGATAACATGCAACTGTGTCATCTCATGTGTGTTCTGTGTGCAGATTATTTCAGAACGCAACGCCCTTTATTCATTTATTTATAAACAGAGCTAAATTAATGTCCCATTTTATACTAACTGATCATGATGATATGGTTTTCAACCTAATTTTCATATCTACCAGTATAACACAAAAGTAATTAGAAGGGGCAATATCAACCCGACTGAATAATTTACGCACCAATTTGAACTAAAAAATAGTTCAATGACCGACTTCAACCAAATACAAAAGTTTAATTATCAATTTAAATCTAAAAATAGTTTAGGGACCAATTTAAATCAAATGTATAGTTTACTGAGAGGCTAAATTTAGAGTTTCCTCTTAATAATATGTCCAAGTTAATTTTAGTTTGCACGGGATAATTGAGTAGTCAAATCATATGATCATATCATACCATGTATAAGTGTGCAATTCCAGTTAGCATTTTGTCAAACAATATTTTCACTTTTTTAATAGTGTAAAACATAACTATTTGTTTCACTCTTTTCAAGTTACTAGTTCATTAAGATTCTAATTTTTACTAATTCAATAAACATTATTCGAACTCTATTAATTCTTTGATTTGCCAGATAGATATGAGTATTGAGTCGGGTGAATGGTGATGGGATCCATCTCTTTGTGAAGCAAGTTTATGATATCAAGTGTTATTTTCAAAAATCAAAGAAATCGTGGAATAGGATAAAACAAGAAATGACATGTCATGATAAAAACGTATGCAGCCGGATGAATTTCTGACATGTCCGGTTACAAGTGACAGATGTACCAAAATGTCTTCTGATTGTACTCAATCGGTACGTAGCCATGATTGGTGTACGCAAGCTGTCGCAAGGCATGGCACATCGCCCATGCCTGCAGGTTAATTATTTGGTACAATCCAATATTATGTATGGCCGTTTGTTAAATGTGGGTTGTGACCGCGAAGTAACATAATTTAAGAAAATATATATTTAACGTATTTAAAATTATGAGGATAAGGATTGTAAAGGCAGTGTATAATATAATCATCAATTTATATGTTTCTTGAGAGTTAGACTATTATATTAATGTTAGTATTTCGGACCGAAATGCTAACGTACCAAATTTTTATGTTATCGTGTTCGAAATCACGATTTATGGTGCTCAATAAATTCTTTATATGAAAATGTTTGGGGATACAAACTTTTTTCATTTTTAGAGTTTTCTAAATATTTGTTTTACATTTTTGAAAATAGCATGTACAAACATCAATATTTTATTAATATTTATGAGCTCTTTTCTAAAATTCAAAATAAATATTTATAAAACTCCAAAAATAAAAAATTTTTGTATTCCCCAATATTCTCATATAAATAATTTATTGAGCTCCATTAATCATGATTTCGGATATGATAACATAAAAAATTGGGGCGTTAGCATACGGTAGTATAGTAGTCTAGCTCGTTTCTTGAACTATTTTTTTCCCCTTTTTTCTATATTTTTGTTTTTTTGTAACAAAGCGACAAAGTATTTATGATAATGGTATATAGAGTTAGACTATTGTGATAACGTTAATATTTCAATCCGAAATGCTAACGTCTCAAAAATTATGTTATCGTATCCGAAATTGTGATTTATGATGCTTGATGAATTCATCATATAAAAATATAAGCGCAAACAAAAATTTTCTATTTTTAAAGTTTTCTTAGTATTTATTTTGTATTTTTGAAAAATGCATGAACAAACATCAATATTTTATTATTATTTATGAGCTCTTTTCAAAAATTCAAAACAAATAGTTAAAAAACTCCAAAAATGGAAAAATTTTGTATTCCTCAGTATTTTTATATAAAGAATTTATTGAACACCATAAATCACACTTTCGAATACAATAACACAATTTTTGAGGCGTTAGCATTTCGAATTGAAATGCTAACGTTAGCCTTTCGGATTGAAATGCTAACGTTAGCCCAATAGTCTAGCTATGGTATATATATTTAAGATTTCGTCCAAAAGAAATAAGGATATATACGATGAGATAATAAAGTGACAACATCGAAATATCTAAATCCCCCGACCCAGGTATTCCCTTAATATTTCTTCTTTCTTATTTTCAACAAATATATAATTGTACAAAAAGATAAAAGAAAGTTATTCGCCGTTAGATTTTTTTTTATTTTTCATTTTATGTGAGATTTAATATCATTTTAAAATACCATATTTCTAGATGTTTTTTTGAAGGTAAACCAAAAAAAAAAAAAATCAAACAGTAAGATCTTATGAAATATTTGAGGGTGTCAGTTTAGTTTTGATAAAAATAGAGCTTTAAAGCAGATATGGGCTATGGCCTGAAAAGTCAAAACTAAGCAAATGAAATTTGGATGAAGGTATGAAGAATCAGCTATTTGAATGGCACTAAAAGAGGCCTCTTCTTGTGAATAGGGCCTCCATTAGGCCCAATTTGTATAGTCGCAAAGCAGCAGAGCAGACACCACAATTATTATTATCTATATTTATTTGGTTTTTCATTTGGTGTGGTATGGAGATGGAGCGAGTTTCTTTCTGGTGGCCCAAATAGTGCGCGCGTATTTCTTTCTAGTTACTAGTGAGAGACTGAGAGTGAGCCAGTCTCCCCTCCCCTCACCTCAAGCGGATAAAATAAAGAAGAAATAGATAGATAGAACAAGAACGAGGAGCGCTATGCTCTTCTTATTCTGACTCTCTCACAGTTCACAACACAAACAAACAATCAGCAATGGCCACGACCTCCGCCTCCTGCTCTCTCTCCCCTCTTCTCTACCGCAACTCCCACTCCCTCTCCCCACGCCCACGCCGGATCCTCTTCCATCAATTGCCTCTCTCCCTCTATCTCCATCCCTCTTCCACCTCCAGGAGATTCTCCTCCTCCGTGCGTGCCGTTGCCGATGCCGGTTTGGCTGCAGTTGATCCCGGCCAACACCGCCTCTCCAAGGTTTTCTCATTATCTGTTCAATTATACTTTATGTTCCTAATTCAACATCCAATAACCCACTACCAATAGCCTTTTATTCATGCCAAAATCTCTTAACTTTCATTGTACTTGTCATTGTTTTCTCACTCACTAATACAGTTATACCGGTGTTCTTATGCATAGCTATTCTGTTCTCAAATTGGATTCTATCTGAAACACATGTATCTATATTACAGAACATATATTTTCTTCTATGTCATAACCATAGTCCACTTCTACTGCCTCTCAACTGACTTTGCTATCATTAAGACTTCTTCCTTGACTTTTTCTACTGTTTGGATGTAACAAACAACATCATCACAATTATTTTTTCTCATTTTCCTTTTTTTTTTTTTCAGGTTCCGATATCAAATATAAGAAACTTCTCCATTATTGCACATATTGACCATGGAAAGTCCACCTTGGCTGATAAGCTACTGCAGCTAACTGGCACCGTACAAAAGAGAGAGATGAAGGAGCAATTTCTAGACAATATGGATTTAGAGAGAGAAAGAGGCATCACTATTAAGTTGCAAGTAAGATCGATCTGAAATTATCATCTACTTATCTTTTTCCTTTTCTTTTCTTTTATTTTGGGTGCACTTAAGTGCGTAAGTCTGTGGTAATTTCCCCATTCTAATGGATATGAGTGAACTTTCTGTGGCCTTCCAGGGTTTGCATTGACTTTAATTAGCATACTTTATGTGTCTTTTATGGGCACTTAAATATAATATAAATATCTTCCTAATGATACCGAACAAGCACGAAGCTTCTTAAGATTTTTGCAACAAGCCCTTGGAGCTTGGGCTTACATGGTGGTATTGGTATATCTGGTTAGATCCTGATAATATACATTTGTAACATTACTATACTAATTTTTTCCTGTTTCAATCTGGAGATTATTGCTTGAATCTAGTTTGCAAGCACACAAATTATGCTTTATTTTAATTGCAAACCCGGCAAAATATTTGAACCAAGAGAAACAATAAAATTTGATAGTAATTGTTGCTCTTTTCAACTCCATTTTCATACTTAGGCAGCTCGAATGCGACATGTAGTAGACAATGAGCCATACTGCTTGAATCTAATTGATACACCTGGACATGTAGATTTCTCGTATGAGGTGCCTTTATTCATTACTACTGAAATACATAATCATGTTATTATTTTGTTAACATACATATGAGGAAGTAGTATCATTAATTAATTCTTGCAGGTGTCTCGTTCTCTGGCAGCTTGTGAAGGTGCTCTGCTTGTAGTTGATGCATCCCAGGTGCAATTTTTTATCTCTCAATTGTAAGTTGTTGTAACATGTATTTTTCCACTGTGAATGAAGTTTTTGTGCTGTCATTCATTCTTCAGATCTTTGATCATTTGCAAAGTTCGTTGCACTTATTGAAAATTTACAGGGTGTAGAAGCTCAGACATTGGCCAATGTGTACTTGGCCTTGGAAAATGATCTGGAAATTATCCCTGTAAGGAGATATTTTAGAAACTCTTTTATATATATTAATTTCCTCACTAATATTGTCTATTCCGAAGGGAAGAAGAAGAAACCAAGTATATATTGCAAAAATTTATTGCATATCCAATACATCAGCTAACTTATTTCCAAATGGTTTGTAGGTTTTGAATAAAATTGACTTGCCTGGTGCTGATCCCGACCGTGTTTCTCGTGAGATTGAGGAGGTTTCCGATTGTATCTTTTATCAAACTCAGCTATTTTCTTCTTTGTTTATTGTGTATGAATGACCATTGTAGAAAATATTACTCAGGTCATAGGAATGGACTGCAGTAATGCCATACGCTGCTCAGCGAAGGTCAGTTTCCTGCATATTCTAAATAAGTAATAATATTATTTATTTTGTTTTTTTTATACTTATGTGTGTCTATATAGGAGGGGATAGGGATAACTGAAATTTTAGATGCTATAGTCGCAAAAGTTCCTCCACCAAAAGACACAGCTTCCCTTCCCTTAAGGGCTCTCATTTTTGATAGGTACTCTATCATACTCTATAAAGATTTTCTAAAATAAGCATTATCCATGCTTGTTAGCTTAAGGGCTCTAATTTTGTTTTTGTTGGATTATTGTATAAGTAGTGTTCTGTACTGTTCTCTGTTGCAGTTATTATGATCCCTATAGAGGCGTAATTGTTTATTTTCGTGTGATGGATGGGACTATAAAAAAAGGTGACAGGATCTACTTCATGGCCAGTGAAAAGGTAGCACTTCCCTTTTGTTCCTTACATTTTTCTTATTCAAAATAGTTTTTTGATAATAACTTGTAGAGTGCTAAGAAATTTTGGATGACCCCAAAACTCTATCAATTAATCAAATGTGGAGCTAGCTTTTGTGCCTCTGACACTCCAGTCAATTGTATACCATGTTTTGTAAAGTATTCATGTTTAGTCAATGTACTGATATGGGATGCTTTTGTATGTGGCATTGCTTTCTGATCATCATGCCAATGCTTTCTATACTGTCAGTAACAGAACTTGTTTCGAGTGTCTTATGGCTTATGTTTTGTCATAGACCAAGATTCATCAACTCATTATTCATAATATTCTCTTTATACAATTAGTTAATTACAATAGAATTGATAATTGAGATTATCCGCAAAATAAACAGGATTACTTTGCTGATGAAATAGGAGTGATGTCTCCCAACCAAATCGAAGTAAATGAGCTTTATGCTGGTGAGGTAATATTAAATCTATATTGTTATTAACATCCAAGAATATCTTGTATATTGACATTATTAACTGACAAAGATTTGTCAATAGGTTGGCTATCTCTCTGCTTCTATTCGGTCTGTAGCTGATGCAAGGGTTGGTGACACAATCACTTTGTATAATAGAAAGGCAGAGAGCTCTTTACCAGGATATGCTGAAGCTACCCCTATGGTCTTTTCTGGTTTATTCCCGATCGATGCTGATCAGTGAGTTTTCATTGTTTGTTTATCTTCTCTCGGTTGCATAATGCCTGATGACAATCTGTGTATGTATTCCTGGTTCAGAGATTTAAGGACCAGCAAAAAAAGGTCTCATTGTTAGCAGCTCATATTAGTAGGCATTACTTGCAGATAATTTTGTACCTGGCAGCTTTACCTTTATAATTTCTTTTATCCCCCCTTCACCAATTATTGCGTCGGATCAATATGCATAGCGGGTAGGCTTTTTCAATCAGAACCCAAATTGATAAATGTTGACAACCAGATCTAAATATTGAAGATGGTATAGAATCAATTGAGCTCTACTTACTAACATTTTGCAGTACTGTGAATCTGTCATACTCGTCAATGCTTATCATAAAATCAATTTGACATGATACTTCCCAGGGTCTTACTGTCTGGCAATCGTGATGATATCACTAGGGTCCTAGTATTTTCTCATTGCACTGTAGAATGTTTTAGATTCTTCTCTTATTTCAGTTTCAAATTTACTTCTCAATAGGTATGTTGATCTGCGTGAAGCATTGGAAAAGCTTCAACTAAATGATGCAGCTTTAAAGGTTGTAAAATAAAGTGGGTTAATCTTTGTGTTACTGAAAACATCATGTATAGTGAAGAGTTATTTAAAACTAAAATATCATGTCATATTTATCACGTATAGTTTTGTAAAATTTACTTCTTATAAAGGTAGGCTTCAACTCTGTAGTATAATGTGCTAATGCAATTAGTCTCCTTATATGAACTGTGGTGTTTTTTTGGTATTGTAGTTCGAGCCGGAGAGCTCCTCAGCTATGGGCTTTGGTTTTCGGTGTGGTTTCCTTGGGTTACTTCATATGGAGATTGTTCAGGTCCAATTTTCTTTTCAATTCAGAAGAAAAAAAATAAATTTGCATTGAATCAGTTATTTGAAGCACCCTGGGTCAGCAATGATCTTCTCTCATAGCGTCGACTATCTTTTTTCTCCCTCAGGAAAGACTAGAGAGGGAGTACAACTTGAATCTGATAACTACAGCACCAAGTGTGGTTTACAAAGTCAAGTGCTCAAATGGAGAAACAGTAATCTGTTCATATTATTATCCTATTATCATTCCATGATAACCTGTTTTATTTTGAATATTTTATTATTTAATTTGTTTTATCTATTTTTTCGGATTATGTTTTAGTAATTTGATTTGTTTTATCTAATTTTTCAGATTGAGTGCTCAAACCCTTCTTTATTGCCTGAACCAGGAAGAAGAACTTCAATTGAAGAACCATACATCAGGGTTGGTCCTTTTTTTTCCCTTTGAACTGACACTTTATTATTTAGCATTCCAATTTGATTTGAAGTTTAGTTTCTTTATACTATAAAAATATGTTTCTGAGATGGATGATGTGTTTTATATAGAATTGTGCATAAGATAATTTGTATATGTGCCTAGTGAGATATAAAATATCGTGCATATAATTGGGTCATTCTATATCCATTCCATCATACAACTGTGCCTCTGTTGTTCCTTGTATAGAAACCACGAGTAATTAACATGCCTTTCGGATTTTGAACTGAGGAAAGGACATTATGGCGGATATCTGAGATTATATAATGGTTTTTGTTTATATAGTTTAACTTATTAAATTATCTCATGGGTGCACAATATTATGCAAAACATATTTTAGGTTGAAATGCTGACGCCAAAAGATTACATAGGAGCTCTAATGGAACTGGGGCAAGATAGAAGAGGCATTTTCAAAGAAATGAATTTTATTACTCAAGATAGAGCCTCTATTATTTATGAGTTACCCCTAGCAGAGGTACTAATTAGGAACTAGTTGGTTTTAATAACTAATAAGAGAAAATCCAGTATAGCTTGACTGAATATCTTGATTTTGCAGATGGTTGGGGACTTTTTTGATCAGCTCAAATCTAGAAGCAAGGGTTACGCTAGCATGGAATACTCACTTATTGGGTATCTGCTTAGAATTTTTTTAATTTGTTTTGTTTAATATTCCTTAGATTTACTTTGTAATTCGTATGTTGTGATTAATATTTTACCAGGTATAGGGAAAGTGATCTGGTGAAGCTTGATGTTCAAATAAATGGTGAACCTGTAGAGCCATTATCTACAATTGTACACAGGGACAAGGTGATGAGGATTAAATCATTTATACAAGTAAACTGTTTGTGTTTTTTAGATTTGATGTTTGGATAGTAAAGGAGAAAAAGAGAACCTTTCTTCAAAAGATGTAAGTAGAACTCCATAACTGTTATGGTAACAAAAATCTCAAAGAACTGATAATTAAAAGCAAAAAGTAAGGTCTTCGCTTCTGTCAATGCACATGTCGGTGCTGCACTGATTTTATCATCTTACCAATTCAATACTGGTTCCACATTACTGATCTTCCTACTGTTGTGGGAATTGGGCGAGGAGGGGGTGAGGGATAATCAAAACCATTCATTGCGAACTGGGCCTAATTGTAAGAGCCATATCAAAGATTCCAGAATTCCCTGTTGTTCATGAGTTAAAAGAGGCTAAAAAATACCCTGAAGTGACTGTTGCTTTCTTACTTTTTCCAGGCATATTCTGTTGGAAGGGCTCTGACACAGAAGCTAAAAGAACTTATTCCTCGACAAATGTTTAAAGTGCCTATCCAGGTGTTTTCCTCTTTAATTTGTCATGATTTCATTTGTGTATACCAATCAATTAATCTCTTGATTAGTTTTGTATAGTAGTCAAAAAGAAATTATTCTAGATTAAGATGCTGAACAGAATGCTAATTCAGCCAGAAATAAAAATAGTAGGCTTTAAAAATATAAATATATGTATTTGCCTTCTGGTTTGAGCTGTACAAAATGAAATTTAATCTCGTGGAAATTTTGGAGTTATGTGTTTTGTGCCTCTGCATACTCTCTTTTCCTTTCTTGTCGAAGTGGCAAGTGCAAAACCCTGCTGCTCAAAGAATTAGGAATGCCTTTGAGAAAGTAATATGATAAGCTGTTCAAAGAACATAAATATTGTATATGAACCTGTATGCTGTTTTTCCTGGCCTCAACCAATAGTGGGCCACCTTCCTTATCTTTTTAAGAGTTAATATTGGTGGGTTAATGTTTTTTTTTTCCATTTCTGAATGAATATACTTAGTGAGTTGATTTGATATTATTAAATGTCTTCAGGGGATGACAAAACTAATTTTTTGGTGGCATAAGTGATGTCTAATTATTGTTGAACTGTTTATCACTCATAGGCATGCATTGGTTCGAAGGTGATTGCCAGCGAACATTTATCAGCCATAAGGAAAGATGTTCTTGCAAAATGTTATGGTAATTATGACTCTCTTACTTGCATTGCTCTAAAAACAGTGAAATATATATATATATATATATATACATAGCTGTTAAAAAAAAATTATTGAAGTTGTTTTTACTTTCTTCTGGAAATAGTGTTACGAACTAAATTCGCATGGAAGCAGATAATTTACAAAATGTATAACCACGACCTCGGAAGCAAAACCTTGACGAGGTTCCCTCAGTTATTTAGTTGTTGTCTAGCTGAGACTATCCCTTGGCCTGTAGATGCTGACACAATTCCATTAAAATGAGAAACATTATCTAAACAAAGGTTTAACCTATTAAAAACCTGAAGATTCAAAATATGAGATACGTTGCATTTCTCATTGACTTCAGATATTAGGTTGGGGTTTAGCTTTTTTCTGTATTATTATTGATCTGCATCATTTTTAAAGTTTCTCAAACATTTTAATATTGCTAGGTGGTGATATAACAAGAAAGAAGAAGTTGCTTAAGAAGCAGGTAATTTTTCCACCTTGGTAGATTACTGTGTTACTATCATCTTAATTTTAATTTTTTCTTTATTTACACCATTGAACATATTGTTTCTAATACTTATAATAAATAATAATAGGCTGAAGGCAAGAAAAGAATGAAAGCTATTGGTAAGGTTGATGTGCCACAAGAAGCATTTATGGCAGTGCTCAAGCTAGAGAAAGAGGTGGTATGAGTTTTCTGTACAAAAGCTTAATAGTGGGAAAAAATTAGCCAAACTAAAAACTGTCCTTGGGCACTTTTCTAATGATTATTCATCATGAAGGGTACTTAGGATAGATAAAGTCTTGTAGTTCCAAATCTATTGTAATTGTAAGAAAAAATAGTGGCATAATTCAAAAGAAGTTCAACACATGTTTACTTATTGATTTTGAAAACCTTGAGGCCGTAAATATCAAATATATGATGAGCAGCTGCTCTGGTGAAATATCGTTTAGCACTTGTGGAGTAACATAATAATGCTAGTCTATTCCTCTTTGAATCTGATACAAAAAGAGCTCAAATAAGATAAAAATAGAACCAGATACCAGATAAAATATTCTTTATGTCAACACAAATGTACCTAAAAGATATATTCCCCTATCTTCGATGTCTATTAAAGCTATGTATATGTGAGGAGGCTTTACACCTCCAGAAATCAGAAACACCCACATATACCTAATTAATCAGCTATCTATTATAATCATCTTTAATGGCCTCCTCCAATTCATCCCAAATCCAACGTCCATTATCCGTCAATTTCGAGGCGCTAAGCTATGTCAACAGCCTTGTGGAAGCCTTTCAGGCCTTCGATTCAGACAACAACGGCATGATCAACGCGGCTGAACTTCAGGGGCTCCTCTCATCACTAGGACATGAACGTGGGGAGAAGGAGGCTAAGGACATGATAGCACATGCCAGTGGGACCCAGAACGGGCAACTCAGCATCGAGGACTTCCTTGACATGATGAATGCCGGCGAACTAGGCCTTGATGGGCTAGGTAATTTGCTCGAGGCAGTGGTGCCCGTTCTGGGTCCAGCAGCAGGACCCGGTGGAATGGTGGATGGAGAGCAGTTGGCTAAGGTACTGAGTCTGGTCGGCAGTGCGAGCTTGGAAGATTGCATGGAGATCATATCATGCCTTGACGGGGATGGCGATGGCGCGGTTAGCATTGCTGAGATCAAATTGATGGCATCTTTACTTTAGGATAATTGGAAGTTGTGCTATGTTATGGTCCTCCGATATATATACATATATGACCATATCTACGGATGTGAAGTTTGTCATACGAGCGCAGTGCGCTAATTATAATTAATTATAATCTGGTGTGTTTTACTTTTAAGATTGGCATGCATATAATCAATTATGTTCACTAGTTACCTTCCGAGCATGCTTAGGCTTAGCAATGTAATTAAGGCTATGCCTATGCATGATCAGGAGTTACTAGTTACTGCCATTAAGAATTGTAGTAGACTGATAAAGATCTCTGTTTGTGAATCTTTGCATCACTGTGCTGTGGTTGTTTTGAGTTTAAGATGTACGGTGCTCTCTCTTAGAGGTCGCTTGAAATTTAGCTAGATGAATAATCCTTTCGGGATATTTTAAATTTAAATGACGGACTCCGTAGTCCATACGCACCAAAGATTGTGGTGAATCAGTGAATGTTATGAATATGAGCTGATAAAAAGTAACTTAAGGAAACTTCTATATAGTAAATTTCATAAATGAAGACATTCAAAATATAAAGATCCCAAAAATGCTAAATAAGAAAGCTCGCTTAAAAAAGAAAAAGAAAAAAAAAAAAAAAACTCCTCATTTCAAAAATTCCAAGCTTGAATGTGGGCTACTTGATACAAAGATGATCTTTATGGATTTTTGGGCCTTTTTTTTTTATAAAAGCTCAAATCAATATTTGTTCATTTTGGGCTGCTTTCTTGGAACAGAGTTTCATGCTTTACGATTTATAAATTCTTCCCGTAGAAAGTTTCGAAAGGTACTCTATTTTTTGGGAGATCTTTTTCCTTTTTTTTATATTTATTTTATAAGAAGAACATAATTTCTCTAATATAAAGTCAAGAGAGAATTTCTATAGTTACCCATAGAAAAATATAATTTTTTTGTACTTCATTTGTATAAGTTTTTGCACGTGTCTGATATCTCAAGTAATTGGGAATATATCTGTGTAGATCAGATGTGAAGATGTGATGCATATCGATGATACGAAAACATGTGAAGATATATATGATGGACTTCACGTTCAAGAGGAAGATACAATTGAATGTTTAGGATCTATGATAGAAAGAATAGTAGATTTGTTGTTGTCTCTTTTGCGGAACGGATTGTGGTTCTCAGGACATGTTACGAGGTTTTGTTTTTTTTTTTTTTGGGAAGATTTCTTATTTGTACTTGCTATAACAAAAATCCTTATATTAATAATTTGCATCTTTATTATGTACTCCTACTTCAGGTCCGGACTAATTACTAGGAAACGGTTTATTACCTGCATTTTCTGTGAGTTCTATTTGATACAGAAGCGATGCTTAAACATATATTTACAAAAAGGCAGTAATTTGGATGCTTAATTGTGAAAAGTCAAGTTTAATGCTTTGCTTTGTAATTTAATTAAGTACTTATCATTTGAGTTGCTTTCTAAAAGGGCCAGGTTCAAGTATTCAAGCCCTCTCGATAGCTTTCTTTATGTAAAAATGAAATAAAATATACATTAAAAAGTTTCATTTTCTTCATGCGAAATGAAATTAATTGTTCAAATTAATATACCGTGATCGGAATGGAATCGCGTCGTCTAAACACGAAATGGAAATCGTCTTCGTGATCGGAACGGATCGGCGACGTGCTACGATTTGGGATTGATGGGATTTGAAGGGCTCCAAAATCGTGTTATGAAATCACCGGAAAAATGGAGGTATTTGGCGAGAATTCGCTGGTTGAGGATGTAATGACCTTCCGACCCCTTCTCTGTTTCCGTCTTCGTTCTATTTAATAGCTACCGGAAGCCCTAAACATAATTCACAACTCAGAGATGTTATATGGATTTATTTAGTCATTTATTGAGTCAAGCTCAACAAAATACTTATAATTACCTTAAATTCATAGATAATAGCATCACTTTAAAGTCCTTACCATTTCCAAAAGTTTTACTTAATACATCGACACAGCCTAGACATTTGCAAACCAACAAGAAGGCATATTAAAATTGTATTTTTAAAATATTGATTCTGTTACAATTCCAGTATTCTGAATTAATCTCCTAGAGTCAATCGAAGTAGTTGGACTGTTGAACAAATTTTTTTTTTTTAAATTTCAAAACTTGACTTTTAGAAGAATCCCCCACATAAATTAAAAGAGTAAAGGATGGTCAGAACAGAACTCAGAAGCTGAGAATGTAGGTAATTACTTGGGATTACCGTTAACCAGCAAAAAAAAAAAAAAAAAGTATTAACCTCACCAGGTAAATGGAAAAACATGCTGTTCAAGTTCAAGTTGAACCAACATGCGATCGAGGCATCGAGCATTGGATTCTACAATAATAATAATAAATATAGTGCTGTCAGTCTGAAATTTCACTTGGAGATCTGTGCTTGACAGACTCAGACAGACAGGTAATTAAAGAGAAGTCTGTTAATTGGCTTTGTTTAACTGCAGCTTTTAATTAAAATAATTTAGAACGCACTAACAGACTATTAATCACCGGCCCTTTCCCTTTGGCGTTTGCCTGACAACACTTTTGACTCTCATTTTACGGTCATTTTTACAGACTGGTCCTCTTCAAATTCCATATACTCTGCGTTTAGTTCTGGCTACCCTTATTTTTCTTTTCATTTTTTTGACATACCTCTTCAAAGTTCAAACACTTTTGACGATTAATTACAATAGTTATGCGCCTCAGAATTAATATTTGGATTGCAGGTTAGTACTAGCGGGAAAAAACGATTGCATATTCCAATACTTAGTTAACAATTACAGGTCAAAGCAGAATGCAAAGTACGATGTGCTTTACATCATTTCAATTTTAATATTTTACAAAAAAAAAAAAAAACTGTCTAATTTTGACATCAATTCAATTTTGCTAAAATGGGGAGTTTTTTTACATTGATTGTATCTGATCCGTTGATTTTGTTATTAGCATTTGTTATATAACAAGTCGAACGATCTAAACTTTTTTTGTGTGTATAGTATAAGAACGTATATACAGAGGAGAGATCAATTGATAATGCTTAATTAACTTGATAATAAAACTTTTATTATTTTCTTTTTAAAAAAATAAAAAAATCTTGAAAATAAAAAAAATTATGGATATAATATTTAACTTATAGATTGACAATCATTTCAAAATTCAATCCAGTTGAACATCATTTAATGGCTTATCAAAATTTTTTGCATTTTATAATGGTTGTAGTTTAAAGAGTCTTTAAAGAGCTAACAAATGTCACTTCAATTAAATATAATCGGGATCAATCTATAAGTTAAACAATATTTCCATAAACTTTTTCTATTTTTGAGAATTTTGTAAGATTGTTTAAAATTTTGCAATGGCCCAATTGTCAAGATAAGCATTGTTAATGAATCTCCTCCTATATGTATACAGAGAGAAATTGTGATGCATTGTGAAGCAAAACGTCTTTAAGCCAATCTAATATGTCCAACACAATCCACGTATTGAAATCATGCAAAACACTAAATTGCACAATTTTTTAATTTTTTTTTTATTTTCTAAAGATAAGTACTTTTGATATCCAAATGATCATTATTTCATTATTATTTTTCGGATCATCTTTGAAAACTTTTTCAAAAAAAAATTAGAAAATTTTGAATATTGTAATATTTGATATTCTCGGTACGTTTCATTTGAAAAGGAAAAAGGCAAATTAAATTATTTAAAATGAAAGAAAGAGAGAAAGGGCAAATATGAGTATGAGTATGAGCAAGAAAGATATCACACGTGACGTGACAAGGTCTCATCTCTCATGGGCACGCAGGACGCACCACGCCATTAGACAGACCAGACGCTCAAGCCTCAACCATGCATCTAAATCTTTCTTTTTCTTTGTTTCAAAGTTCATCTGAAATCAACACACAAAGCTTTGACTAGCATTTAACACTTTCAATATTTCATACTCATAAATCAACACACAAAGCAGCATCATTCACACTACTCATAAGTCATAACAAAGGCCCTGCTAGTGAAACGCGGACTTCATTTTATTCAAGCCAAATTTATATATTAATTAATGTACTACTTTATTAATTATGATTTGGTTGGTTGAAGAATTTCCTTACCAATGCATACAACTTCTCTAAATCAAGGGAAATTGAGATATATACTCTTCATAATTAAAACATATTACATAGCATGCATGTTGGCAATTAAGAGGCCGGCCAAAATGATCATTACATATAATTATTTAAAATTTGTAAACATTTACTTCAATTTCATATATAGTGCAAGCCATCAATTTCATATATACAATATGTTGATGTTACAATGGCGGAAGCATAAGAAGTGTTTTCAAATTTAAATTAAATTACCCAATTAATTAAAAGACAAATTAATGGGCATGTTGAATGTTTGGCACAGGCACAGCACTAGATCCCAGAACAAATTACCTTCTGGTTCTGGACAGGTTTTCTTTTCGAATTTCGATGATGTCAAAAACAAATCTCTACTGCTAGTGCTAGTGCTACTTTCTACTCTCCAACAAGTTAAAAAAAAAAAAAAAAAATACCAGACAAATTAAAAAAATAATGCAACTACTTCAGGTTCGGGGCTCAGGCCACACAATTAATTCGTTATTATAAAAATGCGACTAGGTAATTAACTATAACTCCACTGCTCTGCATGTCATGTCCTTCCCATTTGGTTTTGCGGTTGACGTGGATGTACCACAGATCTCAATTCTTCATTTTTCATATTTTTATTCTCTCTATTGTATCCTTTTTTACAATCAAAACAGACAAACACCCAATATATATCTCCACGATTCATTACTTTTGTTTACATCCTAACAGAGAAAAAAAAAACTATCTTTTCTTTCAATTATTTTATTATAAAAGTGCACACTGACACTTTTTAATGAATTAATTTACCAATCAATTTGCGATGCATATATAGAGTAATAAAAAAAAAAAATCGTTCATTTTACGAAATCTTGGTGTCATTGTAATCACTTAATGTTGCTAAGCATGATTATTAAATTTGTTTTTATGCAGAAACTTGAGGAAGAATATACTTGATCGAGCTTATCTCTATGATCACGTTCTATTCACATGATTCCTCGGTTAATCGCGCATTAACAAATAACAGTAGCCCCTCTAGCCGATAGTTCCAACGCTGCCCTTTCTTTCAACAATTTTTAGCTACTCTCGGACTATCATTATATTCATGATCACATTTTTTTCCTAATCTTTCTATTTTCTTTCCTAAAGATACGACTCATCGTAACATATAGTTCCTAATCTTTTATCTCAATAACTATATTTTTCACTGTATTTTGCATAAATCAAATGTCCATAGTTTAATAGAGACACATGTTATTGTCTTAAAAATTCACAGCTTCTTTTTATATTATGTACATAATTTTTTTCTAATACGAAATTAAAAAGTCATGCCATATGAATTTTTAAACAATCTAAAATATATTTTTCTATCCATGAATGCTCAAATCTCTATTAGGTTCTTATTTAGACTGCATATCTCGGCGGTAACATAAAATTTGGATTTATCTTGTTAGCCAATCACAGAGAAAAGTTGCAGATAGCAGGCATGAGCTTGAATCTCAGGCAGCTATGGTGTGGAGATGTGCGTGGGTAAACCAAATTGTTGACGTACTGCATATGAAGCACATTCTTTAATTTATTGGATACTGCGTAGCAAGTCCAATTAATGTCATATAATTTCCTTACGTAAATGTCATATATAAAAGATGATTTTGGATTTGAAAGTGGTAGATCCTTCATCCTTCTAAGATATTTCAAAAATCAATTGCATATTTTTAATATTAATTCATAAAATGCTTGATAATTATTTAACACACATTTTTTCTCAAAAAAAAAAAAGGAAAAAAGAAAACGAGAGAATGTATCACATAATTGGTAGTTACACCAATCGTAGCCAAAAGGTAGTTTCACCCCAAAGCACAACACATACCCACGACCACGTTTAAAGCTGCCTACTTACGGTCAAAGATGCAAGCATGCAAGCACATGAGACTAGTCACTGATGAGACACTGTTATTCAAAATTAGGCATTAATTAATTAATTAATTAAGCCTTCCTCCCCTCGATCTATATGACTATAATAATCTCAAACTCTCCTAAACACATCTTTCCCCAATTAACTTCTATCCGAGCTGATCGAGCTTACACAACTAGCTATGACTATGAGGAACAAACCCAATTCTCTCTTAAAATTGATTCTTGTGGCATTACTTGTACTGCTGATGCTTTTGCTCGTAAGCCCTTGTTACTCCTTGAGTGTTGGTCAGAGCCAGAATCATCAAGTAAGAAGGCTGCTTAACATACGGGCTCCCTCATTGCATCAGGATTTGAGGGTTGACGGCTCCCAACAACCCGTTAAGAAGGTGCAAGATAGCAAGAGGAAAGTGCCACGATCTCGTTTTAATCCCATTGGAAATAGATAGATACAGTCACACAGTCACAGACACAGGTATTTCTTGCTTGCTATTCACTTAATTGCTAATTCTGATTTTCATATTGCCATAGAGTAGAGTTTATATGTATCTGGGTGAAACATAATGCCAATATGTTGGGCATGCATCTTGCCAATTATACAATTATATTTTTCTCTTGTTTTGTTGAATAATTTAATTAAACTTCTTCTTCTTTTTTCTTTTTTCTTTTTTCTTTTTAAAGACAGGAAGAGGCCTAATAGCAATGAGCCTAAACCCTGCATGCAGAGAAGAGAAGCTTTTCTTTCATTCTTTTGTCCTTTCTTTAGGTGTTCTTGTTAGGAGATTTTGTTCTTTAGATCTTTATCTGTGTTTACGTACTGCCACAGGTAATTTAGGCATAATTGTTTTCTTTGGTATAATTTTAGCTTTGTTAGATGTAAAAATATTAGGCAATGAATGAAGGTGATTTAATTAGAAAATAAGTTATGCTGCTTGATTAAAGAGTTGTATCGGCTGGCCAAAAAGTCCGCAGCTTGTAGCTCACTCATGTTTTGTAGCTCACTCATGTTCGGTCCGGTTTGAGCTCGAGTTTCATTCAGCTCGATTTGATTTTTTATCAGTTCGAGTTCGATTTAGCTCGGCTCGATTTTTCTGAATCGATTTGTAATAGTTCGATATATACTAATTTGCACATATTTTCAACTATTTTGTCAAACTCGTTTACAATAATATACCTATTTTATTATTTAATTAACAAAATATACTTATTTTATTGTTGGATTAATATCATATTAAAAAAATTTTACCATTGTTTATTATAAGTTAGTAAAAATATGGATAATTAATTAATATTATTGAAGAAGGACAAAATAATATACTTATTTTAACTCTAATTATTTATGTAAATATGAAAATAAATATAAAATTATAATAATTGAGCTCGTGTGAAGCTCGAAGTTCAATTCGAGTTCGAGGTAGTTCGATTTGGTTTAGCTCGAGTTCGATTCGGTTCAAGTTTGGTTCAGATGAAATTTGATTCGTTTTACCGCTTTTTAAAGGTTTTTTTTTAATTTTGAAATATTAGTGAGCGCAATAGTTTGAGCGTCTTGAGTTTTGTTGCGGAATGCAAATGTTGATTAGAGTAGAGAATAGTCGAATTAAAGAAGTGAAGACTTTGTAAAGCATAAATAAAATAAAATAAACGTGAGTGAGTGTTGTGAAATGAAATGGGCCAAATGGCAAGAAAAGAAAGAATAGAAATGAAGGGGGCAAAGGATGTATAAGATGCGGCCCAATTTATTTGATGAAGGCCCGGCGACTCAAGACTCAGACTCAGCTGCTCCTGTCGTGCTTTTGCTTGCTTTGCTTCAACAACTCCTTCCTTCCTTCCTTCCTTCCTTAGTTCTGTATCAGTATCAGAAGTACTGTCAGAACTCAGAAGCAGCAGCGTCTTTCTAAGTCAGCATGCAGTGCAGGTACATTACATTTCAATCCAAGTCAAGACCCTCACGCCTCGCCTCGCCTCGCCTCGGTATCCATCCTGCTAAGTCACTGCTATTACCTTTTCATCCAACTTCTTTATTTTTCCCAATATATATACTTAAGAACAACAACTGAAGAAGTACATTTTGCTGTACATGTATACCATAATAATCTAATCTAGGGCCCTATAATAGTACATATAATTCACTACACAACCCCCACCCCCCAAAGCCCCGGCCAGCCCCACAATAATTAAAGCAGCTCAATTTATCAAAATTAATTACAATATAATATTTACATCTTCGCTATTTGGTTCTATATCATAGCTACCTAAACCGTTGCAATCTCATCAAATGTTTCAAATACAGTCAGTCAAAGCCCCTCAAGTCAAGTTCTAACTCGGCAAACTTCCGTTCGCGTTCTGCAGCCATGCCACCACTTGCTGAATACTGGGTCTGTTTATCGGGTTATGGTCTACACAACAACAAGCCACATCCAAAACTTTCAGCATTTCTCTGTCATGGCCCTTCCCTCTTAGAAGCGGATCGAAAACCTCCGCTTCTCTCCCTGCTGACTTCAATTCCCTCACCCACTGTACTAGTTCCACCGACCTGCTAGGCAACACCTCTACTGCCCTCTTACCAGTCAACATTTCTAGCATCACAACTCCAAAGCTATAGATATCACCCCTCAAGGTCGCAACACAACCTTGCCCATACTCTGGTGGTATATATCCCAGTGTCCCGATCAATTCGGTTGTCACATGTGTCATGTATGGCTGTATCAGCCTTGCCAGTCCAAAATCTGCCACGCGTGCCTCAAAATTTTTGTCCAGCAAAATGTTGCTAGATTTTATATCTCTGTGAACTATCTGTGGACTACACTCCTCATGTATGTATGACAAGCCTCGGCTTGCACCTTGTGCAATTCTAAGTCTAGTTGGCCAGTCAAGCTGACAGATGAATTCTGAGTCTGATTCATGGCTTCCCTGGTCATGTAGCCAATCATCCAAGCTACCATTTTCCATGTAGGAATAGATTAGAAGTCTTAGGTCACCATGGATGCAATATCCTTTCAAAGGAACAAGATTTTCGTGTTGTGCTACGGACAGAGCTTGCACCTCTGCCTTGAACTCTCTATCCATTAGCCACGAGTTACCAGATAATCGCTTGATTGCCAACTTGGCCCCACTTGCCAGCTCAGCCTTGTAGACTAACCCGAAACCGCCACAGCCAACTATGCTTGACTGGTCAAAGTTGTTGGTTGCAGTTAAAATATCCTGGAAGGAGACGCCTGTTTCTCCCTTGACCATGACTAGATCGAAGTCTTTGATCAAGTGGAGTTGGACCTCTGTTAATGAGTTAAAGGAACTAGTTGGTAGTCCCATTTTAACATCAACTAATTTGTGTTTGCCCCTTCTACTGGATGTGATGTAATAACCTAGTAGGAGAACAACTGCAGCTACCCCAAAGAAAATGCCTAATACAACAGCAACTACTGTCTTTTTGTTAAACCTTTTGGAGGAGATAGGTGATTTATTCTCTCCACTGGAGGGACCGCTACACTTCCGCATCACCACGTGTCCACACAAATTAGAGTTCCCTTCATAACTTGAGCTAGAGAATGTGTTGAATTGGCCTCCAGTTGGAATAGGACCTGATAAATTATTAGATGCAACACTAAATGTCGAGAGGAAATGGAGCTGAGTCAGGGAAGCAGGAATTAGACCTGTTAGCATGTTTCTTGATAGATCCAGAGTTTCTAGGTTGGTAAGGTTTCCTATGGAATTGGGTATTGAACCTGATAAATTGTTCTGGCTGAGATCCAACTTGAGGAGCATTGTCAGTTGTCCAATCTCTTGTGGTATTGTACCATTCAAATGATTGTTGCTTAGGTCTACTGTAGAAGGCAACGCTGTCAGCTGTTTGTATTGCTGTCTACTCCCATTTAATGGCCTGTAAAGTGGCAATTCAAGATAGCCAGGATCCAATCTCGCTATTTTATGAACTGAATTCAATAAAGGCAAATGTGCAAGCGATTGAGGGATATGGCCTGACAAATAATTTCGGGATAAGTCAAGATAAAAGAGACTGGAAAGGCTGGCTAGCCAGTCTGGTATCGGTCCAGTAAAGTGGTTGCCTGAAATATCTAGAACTTCAAGTTTAGTCAATTTGGATATCCAGGAGGGAATTGTACCAGTGAAGTTGTTACTTCCCATGCTAAGTACCTGAATGTTTTCAAACCCATTCTCCCAAGCGGGCTCAATTGGTACAGATTCACCGATAAAACTGCGTGATATTAGCAATGCGGTCAGGTTCTTGCATTTGCTGAGGGTTTGGAGTGTACTGGTTATGTTTTCAAATCTATTTAAAGAGAGTGACAGGAATGATAGTGCCCTCAAGTTTCCTATGAGTGGGGAAATTGGACCATTGAGTTTGTTGTTAGAGAGACGTAGTGCATTAAGATTCTTGCAAGTGTAGATGCTCTCTGGTATTACACCTGTGAAGCTATTATTGTACAAGTCAAGGAGCTGTAGACTGGAGAATTTGGTGAAGTTGATAAACTCAAGATTTCCAGTAAAGTTGTTTTCCCGTAAGTTGAGTTGCTTGAGATTGGTGCAGTTTTCAATTGCTGATGGCAATGTTCCTGTGAGGTTATTGCTGTTCAGATGGAGACACTGTAGCTTGCTAAGCTGGCCAATGGCTTCAGGTAAGGGCCCAGTAAGAGAGTTTGTACCAAGATCAAGGCTAACCAAATTTTGTAACTGTGCAATCAGAGTTCCATTCAGAGACCCATAAATTCTATTGTTTGAGAGATAAAGATGCTGGAGCGAGGCAAGGTTGAACAGTTCAGCGGGTAATGACCCGGTCAGATTGCTGGACACAGCTTGGAAGTCCCTTAATGCTGTGCAATTTCCTAATCCTGGTGAAATTGTGCCACTGAATTTGTTATAAGAAATGGCTAGTGATATGAGAAAAGGTGAATTTGTACACAAAAAGTCAGGTATTGGACCCGTCAAGCTGTTATTTGTTGTGTTGAGTGACACTAGAGATGTTGCATTGATAATGGGTAACAATCCATTAAGGAAATTGCTAGAGATGTTTAAAACCTGGATTACCGGATTTTGGAAAGCTGGAATCACACCAGAGAGTTTATTGAAGCTGACATCAAGAACTGTAAGGCTTGTAGAGAGAGAAAGCAGTTCAACTGGCAGCAATCCAGAGAGAGAATTACACGATAGATTGAGGTAAGAGAGATTGGTTAAATTGGATAGAACCGGTGAGATTTCACCAGTTAGGCCTTTACTTGGCAAAGAAATTTCTGATACGGAACTAGAGGGGTTACAAGTTATGCCTTCCCATTTGCAGCAGTCTGATTCAATGGTAGGATTCCATGATTGCAGTGGAGCTGATAGGCCGCTGAGGAAGGAGAGCAGGGCCTGCCTCTCTTGATCTGTGCATGCTGTATTGGTATGAGACAAGAAGAGAAGAGCTAAAAGTAGAAATAGCACCTTTGTTGTTGTTGTTGTTGTTGCATTGGTGAGTATCATCATGATTTTAGAAACAGCATGAAGACAAGTATGCAGAAAGGGGAACAATCTTCACTTCTCTTTTGTTCCTCTTCCAAAAAGGAGCATCAGGAGAAATAGAGAAGGTGGTTCAGAATATTTGGAGGGGTTGCAGAAGAGTGGAATGAGAAAGAGTAAATAGTACATGGATGCTTCTAATTAAGGGGAGGCTATGAATAAGAGAGGGACTGTAAATTAAGACATCAGATGCTTCCAAACCTTGCGTGACTTTCAGTTCTTTGTCCTTTTTTTTTTTTTTTTGTTATAATCTATTAACTGATGTTAACATGTACAGCTTCCTGTTCTTTGTTCATTGCTGCTGCCTATCTGGTTTTGACGCATCAGCTTTGACAAATGTGAATTATGGTAGGAAGAAAAGAATAAAGATGTATGACATAGGGGCAGCTTGGATGCTGTATTTAATATTCATGATAGTTGGTGCTATCAAAAATAAGTCAATTCATTGGGATCATTTATGATATTTTTGTACAGTAATGATGTGGCTACTGACATTTGACATCTGACTGAATGAAATTTAATTACTGGTCAACTTGAATGCTTGGTTGCTTTGCTGATGATGCCATGTGAATTGATTTGATTAATTTTGTGATAAAATGATACCTGAATTATTTATATCTGATGCTAAAAACTTGGAATTGTTTACTAATGAGATGCCGACCAGGTAAGGTAACACCAGAATACAGCATGTTCAACTTATTGAGTTATTACTGAAGAATGGGCAAAAAAGAATTGGATATCTTTAATTAAATTGTTGACCTGTCAGATTTATGAATCCCTCTCAGTATGTATACTTCTATATGGATAAAAATGTAAAACCTCAAATAATCAGTACCAAATTACAAAACCATTGACCTTTTCTTTCTTTCTTTTTTTTTTTATTTTGAAACATGCTCTTGGAATACCGATATTGAAAAGGAGAAAACCTTGTGGTCGCTTATATAAATGATTGCAAGTATTAGACTAGATTTAATTAGTTAAACAACAAACTGACATGGACCGGCCGGGGTTCTGTTGCAAAGTTGATCGATGGGTAAATAAAAATGCAGGGTGCGATTTGATAAGATTGAAGTGTGTGGAATGGACGTGCTCTTAGTATCAACTATATATCAAGGTAGCACAGCACATATCCACCCTCAATCTCTCATAATTATAAACGGTAGCTAGCATTAGAATTTAGAAGAAAGAAATTTAGAATAAGGGGGAGTCAAAACTCAAACTCAAAAGCTTGGCACTGGCAGGCAGCAGCAGCAATAGCATATTCTGTTCTGTTAAAAAGATGGCTTTCTTTCCAACGGAGACCCTCTGACCTGACCAATCGCATTTCATTTCATTTCCCACTTACCAACTTGATTGTCCAAATTATCCAATCTTTTATTTTATATTATTTTATATTATATATTATTATTTCATCATCATCATGTTCATCATATTCATCTTTGGGCTTTGGCAGCTAGCTTCATATAATATAGGGATATTCTGTACCAAAATTACTATGATTAATTGAATTATAATGAGTAATGACAACCCATTAATTCAGGGCAGGCTATCTTCTTTCAAACAAATTATAAGCAAATGAAGTTATCATTATTTGTTTATTGTGAAAATATGCATCTAAAATCTGATCAAACAACAATACAACATACGTAGGTTATGTACCCAAGTAGCAGTAGCACAACTACAAAAGATCATATATGTTGCTGTTGCTGCCTGGAAGGATAAGAACAAATATTTATTTATCATACCTTACAGTTTCCTGTACTGTACAGGAGGAATAAGCCAATTTTGAATCCATGTATGCAGATTTCAACATCAGCTACCATATGTGAAAATAGAACGACGCATTTCTTTTTTTTTTCTTTACTAGAAAGAAAAAAAAAATAGTGCATTTTCTTTCTATCAAGAAACGGTTGCAGATGCCAATATGAACACCCATAGTTTAATGTAAGCCGTTAGGTAGCATTGCTTTTCGTCATTAAAATAAACTTTAATTAGATCCCAATGCCAAAACATTACTAAGTAAACTAAGTGCAGACGTAGCACGATCATATGCTATTGTTCTTTACAGGTTCAAATTCTAAAAATAATATTCAAAAAATTATAGTATTGCATCGTGCGATTCTCATTCTCACCATTACAAAATTTTGCCTCTTACTATTGAGGTTTGCATGAAAATGAAGGAAAAAAAAAAAAAGAATTAGGGAGCATACTGTTATTCGATAATAATTGTGACATCAACGTAGAAACTTACAGAAAAATATGCAAATGTGTTTTTAAGAATATATGATCATTAATTTCTCAAACAACTTAAATATATAATCATTCAATCACTAAACTATAGAAAATTGACATATATTATTTTCTAAAATAGCAAATCTTTCATTTACCCCTTCATTATAGAGATTTGATTTGATATATGATCTACATAGGTAATGACGACCTATCTATATTTCACTTTATTTATAAGAGTATTACGACTCGATAAATAAGTTCAATATTGTTACAAAATTAATATATTTCTTTGAAGATCATGGTCTATGAGTTGGATGGTATATATCCCCTGTATATATGCTGCCCTGTGGCTGTGGTCAAAGATATTATGTCTTTATCGAAATAAATAATTATGCATTTCCTCTTATGAATCAGATAGCTAGGAGATTTTATTGAAAATATAAACAGTAATTTATGTAAGAAAATTGCATATTAAATCCTCCAGCGGCCAAATGGGGGTGAAAACTCATATATATATCTGGCTGAGACTGGCTATTTAAACAACGCACACAGCACACATGCATTCGTTATTAATAGAGATTTCATATTACTAGAGTTAGTTACTCCGCTTTAATTTGCCCCGAAAAATAATATCTAATAAGTGATTAGAAAAATTGTAAATTTTAAAATATTTATATTAAACAAAATTTGAACGTAATTTTTTTAATATTTTGAAATGACTGCTGCTGCTGCTGCTAATAATAATAATAATAATAATAATAATAATAATGTAATAATTTATAAATAATAACACATATTAAGAGTTAAGTTGTGTTTTAATCATATCAAACTCATCTTATTTAGTGAGAGGAGAGAAGATTCATAAGCATTGGATCAAAGTATATGAGGCGATTCAAACAAAATCAATGATAAATATTATTGATAATGTGGTATATATAGTTGAGGTATTTAAAAAATTATAACTCTTTCTGAAATATGAATTATATTATTTTTTATAATAACGGTCAAGCTACTTAAATTTATATATCAATAATAAATTTATCATTCATATTTTGAACGTAAGACCTCGCATATAGAGAGCGATCATCTTTACAAATATACCAGATAGTTGGGTTCCTATGACCTCCCACACGTACAACCACTAAATTGTTTATTAATTAGTACGTGTAATTTGTCTTATTTGCCAACCATATATATAATTAGTGCAATAATTGAGTCTTTTTAATTACACTACAAGTACTGGAATATTAACTAACTTACAAATGTTCCATTTTATTAATTAATTATAGCTAGCCGATCGAGATCACCGGTTGTTTGACTGGATATTCGATTCACAATAAAAAAAATTAAATGCTGCAGATTAACAAAGTATGATATTATATTGGTCAATTTGTGTGTTATGAGTATCGTTACTGTAAGAGATAGATATTTAATTTGTGTAGGAGGGAATGTGGGGTGTGTTGGCTTCATAAATTCACATATTCTGGACATATATATATATATGGGAATGCGAAGGGTATATATATGTAACCCAATAATTAAGAACACATGTTTTACTTATGTAACAAATAATTAATACATATGTATAGTCTCGATTGCGAAAAGATTTCATGTCCTCTAAACACGTCTGAATAGCTGCAGTAATCAATTTAGTTTATATATTTTTCAAGAAAATCATGTCGCGTGATATGAGAATCTCATAAAAAGTATTATTAAGTTTGCATGCATAATATATATATATGAGGTAATTTGTAAAGAGATCATCTTGGTCATATATATAAGCCATATATCAATATATAATAATTAATTAAATCTTTCGCTCTCGCTGTTTAAGTGTTATTTATGAATATTGTTAATTTCATCTCTGAACCGGCTGTGTCTGTGTGTTCCTTCCTAATGGAATCAAGAATGATTGTGGCCATGCTGTGCATGCATATATATGTTCTTTATTGGCCGACGTTTTACTTATATATGATCCACTAAAATATTCGTACAAATTAATTGAAAGACTCCGGCCGGCCGTCAAATGGAACAAATTAAATAATACAAATTTATTTTTATGGCCGACGTCTTTTAATTTGTACCCTTCTATTTTCTCCAATAACCTTAATTATTTCTATTGTCAAATTCAGGTTCTGCCTCCGGCCCCAAGCTAAGCTCGCCTAATACATGAATCACATCTCACTGATCTAACCACTAAACACCTACAAACCAATTTACAAAATTTGGCTTAATTAAGACTTGTGTCATTTTCTTAAAAGGAAAAAAAAAAACAGAGTAATTAAGTTCATTTCTTGGAAAAAGAGATGGCATCTTATAATTTGAGTCAAACTATTATGAAATCTTCTGTCGCATTCTTCAATGAAAAGTCACATAGTTAAGATGACACGCTAGCTATTTACAATATTTCAATTTTTTTAGCCTCCTTTTGCTTTCAGAAATTTATAGTTCAATTATGTCGCCATTCGTTTTAGGTTCGTATATATTGGATATATATAATCCAACACATATATGTGTTCTTAATTAGTGTGGATTAAGAACGTGTAGTTAAGTCATTTTGATGCAACTACTATACTCTTAATCCATAGTACCTGGCGTGCTGCTTAAAAAGCCTTTAAGCATGAATTAAGCCACCTTAATATATTAATTCTACTGGAATAAGAGCAGTACTTTATAATTAGCGCCTATGCGATTTTGACTTCACTCTCGTCCGTCGTCCGTGTGACAAGATAGACTAATTAATTAATTAATTAGTTAAGATGTATGATCGATGTCTATATATGATGCATTGATGTATATATCATATCCATCCTTTAATTATTAATTGGCTATATATCCTGTTAGGCTGTTACAATTGCAAATTTACAAGTGGAGAGTAGTATTGGAGTCGAAGCAAGCGCGTTGACATTTGACAACGCCATCTTACCATTTATTTTGTATGTATTAAAGTGCGTGCCATAAACCAACAAATTAATAAGTGTGTGTGTGTTCATACAATATTATCCTACTTCCTACTTGTAGTATTATAGTAATAGTATATAGTGCGTATTTGTAATAACTACGGCTTCTACTAAAGAAAACTTAGTATCTATTTATAATTCTGGCTTACTTCATGTTTTGAGTAATATTACAAAATATAGTTATAAAAAGAGGCTAGAAAGAGGGGAAAAAAAAAAAGCTGAAATTAATTAATAATGACAATGTTGTTTGAAACATTTTGTTTTATGTTTTATACGATAAATTTTAGTCTCTTGTACTCATGGTGGGGTTGCTGAAGAGTCAATTCTGATCTCCATTTTAATAAAATTTTCCACAACACCTAATTAATTAGCACATATTATATATCAAAGTCAAATTGTTACGTAATTTGAAGCAGCCGCTAGCTAGCTAGCTCCACTTTTCAAAACTCATAATAAAGTACTGCCCATCAATATCAGATTCAGATCATTTAAGCTAAAATAAAATGGACAGTTAAAGTTGTCTGAAAGTCTCAAACACTCCAATTAATTTTAATTCCGGAACATCATGATTCATGATTCATGATTCATGATTCATGGAGACAGCCTAGCTCCCATCCCATGACTTGGTGCCCCTTTAAAATAGGTAGTAATAATAGTTACAAGAAAATTATGCACCTTATCCTCCTGTCGAGAGGAGAGAGTTTACTTCAAACGTTGTGAAAACGAAAACAATGAATATATTTATTCCTTTCAAACTGGAATATTCTGTTCCAACTTCCAACACTACTAAATGCAAAGTCAAAAAAATGCATTCATAACTGATAATCAATTTGTAATTAACTTCATATACGGCATTTTCACCCTTTTTTTCCATTTCTTTTTAATTCTTTTATGTAATTGTTAAAAGGAGGAAAAATATATATATATATATATATATATATATATATATATATATATATATATATATATATATTGCCTAAACAGGAGCAGGCCTTTATAGACTTTAATTAACAAGCATGCAAGCATGAAAACCTCAACCTTAGTCCTTAGATATAGAAATGGGAGTCTTCACTGATGATGGGCCTAGATACATTTACAATTACATAAGCATATAATATAATAGTCTCGAACCCAGTATGGTATGGACCGTAGGTCCGTATGTATGGTTATGGTATCATTGGTATGGTATGGTGATTTCATTGTTAAATCAAAAGGTCACACAAAGTCTGCTACGAGTCTAAACGGGCCAGACGGCCCAGACGGCCCAGACTCAAGAACTCAACACAGGAAACATCATCATATTTTCTGTACTGCTTTTACTTTATTTAGTTAAGAGTTAAGACTTAAGAGTAAGTTTCTTTTTCATTATAACTTATTTTGAATTACATTTTTTTAGATCCTTTTTTTGTTTCGAATCAAAACCCTTCTCACTGAACCTTTAAGATTCGACTGTCCAATGCTGTTGAACTTGAATAAATGGATTAGCTTCGTAACAATATCATTTTCATCATTAATTGGTTAGATACATACTTACTGAAATCAAAGCATCATTATCCGGGAAGACTTATAATAATTAAATGGTGTCGACAAGTCTACAAGAAACACGACCAACTGTATCCTGCTGCTCCCCAACTCCCAAATGCAGCTGTTACGGTTACTTGTTAGCATCTATATAATATAATATAGTCGGTTGATCGTATAGAGGATATATATATATATATATATTGTCATTGTAGGACCACAGTGCATTAATATCCGGGCATTAAGGTAATCTCTGCTTCAGCCACATGCTAATTAGTAATTACTGTTGAATACAAGAACGGCTTCTACATATTTCGGACAGTACAACTTGATTAAATCCAAGATGCAAACAGTAGAGTAGACGAATAGAAACGGAATGAAAAAGCTCCCATAACCATTACAAAAGAATGAAGAGAGGATTCATAATACAAATCTCAAAGTCAAAAGTAGTTGTACAAATATTAGAACTTGGATTCACAAAATATATAGCATTTTGATCACCAGTAGTTGCACGTACTTTACAAACACAAAATGAAAAATATAATGAAATCCTCCACTGTTGCCTCCTTTTATTGCACTAGCCTACCCTTTCAATATCCTACTCGAACAAAAACCAAGATATTAGAAAAGGAACCCCAAAAAAAACATAAAAAATGTTACTCTTCAATTACAAAATATATATGCATTGCAAATGTGGTACTATGTCCTCCGTGCTGTCCTGTCATTTCAACAAAACCATATACAAAAAATGTACAAAAAAGTGTTTTGTGACTCAAGAAGAACCCTTTACGCTGTCAGACCCATTATCCATATTATCTTGTAAAAAAAGGTACCGGAACTTTGTATCAAATGGTACAACAGTAAAACTTCTGGCACTGAGAAGTCTCTGTCTCTTTTGCAAAGCTGAATCTCGAATAGCCATAATCTGGTCATGGGAGAGGTGGTGAGAGATCCAATCAACGAGTAGAGAATCCTCGACAATTCCCTTGGCATAACTGTGTAACAATTTGGGAACCAATAACTTTCCTTTTTCGTTGATACCTACTGCTGCACGAACGTAATCACGCATGCACAACTGGAGTTCAGCCCTCACATTTCGTGCTGAGAAAATCCTAATCTGGATCCATTAGAAGATTGTCATTGTTACATCAAAGCTTGTGAGGAAGTTTATACATTTGTGAACATTTGAGCGTCAGACATGGTTACTTTTTTATTTTACTATTTTGATAATCTAGCACATCTTTTCATAAACAAAAGATAAGCCTTTCCTTTTCTATTACCAGTTTAATGGGACTACCTCTTTTATCCTCTGAAATATCTTTTTAGGTACACATCATTTTTGTCTGCAAGTTAGGCCTTTACTGAACTGCTTAATACGGCAACCTCTAAGTTATCTTCTTTGGTAGAAGAACATCACAAGAGGACCAACACCTTAGACTCTCATAAATAATTAAATATACTATTGTTCAACTGCTCAATTGATTTTAAATTGACACTGAGGTGAGAATGAGGCTTAGTAGGAAAATGCAGCTTAACTCACAAAATGTGTTAAATTGGTGCTTTATTTAGCCATTTTCAGTTTTGCTTGCAGCCTTAATGAAATAGGTACCTTGACCTTGAAAGATACAAATCAATAAAAGAAGAAAGAAAAATAACGGCGGAAAGAGATAAGAAGCAAGCCTTACTGCAGGAGAAGAGAACATGCCACAACTGAGTGCAAACAAAGCCATTGGCTCAGGGCTTTCCAGAGCAAATTTCTTATGCTCCTCAGTTATTTTGAACTTGTGAAGAGTAAGCATCAAAGCCTGAAAAAGTTAGAACAATAAATTCTTTTGGCACCATACGAAAAGAAAATGCAAAGGGAAGATTGAAATGGCATACAAGTTGGGGACGATGAACTGGGGCCTTCATTTTCAAAATTACGAACTCTATCTCAGCCGCACTAATTGACTGACCACCTATTGTATAACATGCCTGAAATATCCACCGGATTCCGTTAGTAACAACGGTTTCATGAATAAAACATTTTAGATAAAATTGAAACTTATTTACACCTTTTGCATAAGAGAGAAGAGCTTGATGTCATTTTTGGGAACTCCATAAGCAAGATAGGCCTGGAAATAACAAAATGTTTGTCATATTTCTAAAATGATGGTGGAAAAACTAGCACATCTTGGATACCAATTACAAGGTATTTAACTCAAATTGCTTTTAGATAAAAAAATAGCAATAGCATCCAGCATTACAAAGAGAAGGAATAAAAAAAAAATATGATGGGGGTAACAACGAATAGCAGTCACAGATTTGAAATCTGGATGGATAGCCTTTTTTTTTATGAATAGCAGTCGCAGGTTTGTAACCGCATTGGAGGTTCTTTATGGACATTTAAAAGTTGGGTAGTTTACACTCCCATATCATCTCAAAATAAAATAAAATAATAGTAAACATACATGCATGATCAATGCATTAAATAAGTTGATCCAGAAAGCGAGCCTCTCATCATTAGTGAAATTAGCGGGGTTCACCTTTCCTAGCTGCTCCACAAGGGACCTGCACAGTATTTCACAAAAATACGGGGCAAACTTGAATCAATTAAGGATCATATACCATTACATCTTGCACAGTACTAGCTTGTGTTACCATTTGATGTACCAGCTACAATGCATTACACTATGCCCAGCAACCTCAAAAATAACACCCACTAATCAACTGAATATAACATAAAAGATATGAGACTATTTAAGAAGCCACACAATTTACTTTTTTTCCTGAGGACCTTCAGTCTAAAATATTTCCCACCAAGGACCCACTGTTTTGGTTAAAGCTTATCAGAATTTTATGCAGGCTTTATCTACCTGAATTTCATCAAGGCATCCGATGCATACTCCAATTGCTCCTTTCCAACAGACATCCATGACACTTCAGTTGCTGTAGCATAACTGCCTATATCTCTAAAGTTCAGCTTCCCTTTGTTAACCTTATATGGGTCAAACTCCTTAAGTTTCTCTTCGCTTTGGCTAGAATCAACTGATGTGCTACGGTGCATAGATGGAACAGCTGATAAATCAGAAAGGGATAGCTGTCCCTCGGGTGAAGAGGGTAGTTTTGATGATTCTGAGAGACAAAGGAATATGTTTCTCATGCAACGGACCATCTCTTCTGAGAGCTGGTTTGGTTTGGTCCAAAGGTTTCTTTTTGTATTAATTGTTATCGAACCAATCGATTCTGATTTTTCGTCGTAGCTTAAGGAACCGGTTTTCTTTTCATCATTGCCGATTATGTGCTGCATCAACATCTGTAGGGATATAAATTAATATTTGCAATAGCCTGATAGATTTTTTTTTTTTTGGAAATTAACTATATAAACAATCTGATACTACAATTACCAGTGTACGGCCATGTGAAAAATGTCCATGACACGAGTATAGAATAAAATGGCAAAAGAAGAAAAAATTTTATATGAGAGAGCTTACTTCTCCTTCTTGACTTCCATCAAGTAGACTGAGGCTGCCCCCTGACACTTTTTCTGGGTTACTGTACTCTGACAATATATCATCTTGCTGAACCAGTTGAGCTAAGTTTGAACCGCCAAACTTTAAGTTTCTTAATGAAGATATACTCTGAAATATTCCAAATGTATCTTATCTTATTGAAAAGAGAGAAGAAAGATGCTTAAAAGGGACATGGGTCAAAGGTAATGCAAACTGCAGAAACTGAAGGGTAACTGATGGAAGAATAACATTTTTTCCTGGGTTTGCGCTCTAGGAGGGGGAAAGCGAGTGAAATAACATTTTACACGAGGGAAGATCATGCTCACTGCAGCCAGCATATATAGTTCTTCCTCTGCATGGTATTCTACGCGTGCCAGTAATTTCTGGTTAGATTGCAAATTTATGCTCTAGAAGCCACTTTAGGGTTTTTTGTTGCCATGAGAAAAAAGAACAATCCAAGAAAAGCAGCCCCACACAACATCCAATTGCCTATATTGATTCAAAAAAAGCTGAAAAGAAGAAACAAGAAAGAATACCTCTTCCCATGCACCACGTGAAGGCGATGGCGAAGGAACAGATGACAAGGATCTACTACATCCACGAATATGGGTTTCAGCAAGAAGCCTTTCATTCCGTTCATGGCATAGCCGGTACTGCAATGAATCAAGCTCTTTTTCCAAATCTGACACCGTGGTTTCCAATGAAGCAATCGTGGCTAGAAGTTCCTGGGTCTATAGAAAACATAAACAGATAATGATGAGGCACACTTCTCATATGACAAAGTTCATGAGATATAAGGGCAAGCTGTATACCTCATATGGAATTATAGAAGGAGACTTGAACGTAGGCATTGAATCATGTGCAACTGCATTTGCTAAGGCTAGGTGCAAATCTATCTCTTCTTGCAACTGCTTTTGCAAATTCTTAACCTATTTGCAATTATTATAAATATAAGAACTCAAAAGTAACATCTGCGGATTTACAGGATCACTTAAAAAAGAGAATGCGGGCACAAAATGGGAAAGTGACAGTGATTTCATTAATAGCATCTGAATATCTGATCTGCACCAATTTTCCAATTATGGAAGTTGAAGTAACAAAGTGTATCTTGTAGGAAAGAGGTATGTATTAATGTATATGTCACAATACTCCTAAAGAAAACAAACAATTGAAATGCTAAGAATGAGTGACCTCTTCTTGGAGCTGGTATTTGTACTTAATTTTTTTTGTCTTTCCACCAGAACTTCCTTCACTCCTTCCACTGTCACTCCTCTTGTCATCCTAAGAAGTTTAAATGATTAATTAATCTGATTAAGTATATTAATTACTGAAGATTTTTTAGCCTGAAAGAGTAACAATAAAGAAACCAAAATGTACAACAGAAAATAATAGAAGAATGGACCAAAAGTAAAAGAAAGGTAGAACTTGTATTGGTCCCCATTTTTGGTGCTTTCATGTTCAAGGTCAATTTGAGGGCCCAAATTGGTTGGAGAAAGAAAGTGACAAGGCTAATGGCTACTAATGTTTTTTACACCACTACACTTATCTATAGTCACTACTACTGCTACTAAGATTACCAGCAACAAACAAGGTGTTTTCCTATCAATTACTTGGACACAATAAAATTCATGATGGACCTCATAAACCTTATAATTTGACTAATAAAGGGTGCAGTACTCACAGCATTTTTTATACACTGTATGTAACAAACAAATAGAGATGACAAGGATATGAAAAGGCCTGGGTGGCCTTGTTCAGTCAAACATGTATTATCCATCTTTGGAATAGTAGTTATGCGCACATCAAATTAATGATAATAATTAAACTCCATAAGAACAACCATTATTGACTATCTTAATTAGTCATTCAAAAGTTTTGACTTCCAATTTGCTCTATGCATCAAAATAGAAACATATGTAAAAGGATAAACACCTCAACTAAGGCATGAACATAAATAGTATATGAGAATCCACCAATATAACATAACACAACTCATTTTACCAAAGTGCTTATATTCTTCTTTTCTCAACTCATTAACTAAATATTTTTTCATAGAGATTGTTATTTATTTATTTATTTTTTTTTTTGGATCAGCTACCAACAAACCCTGTGGCCATTTGATGATCAATAAAAAATAATTAAAAAAAAAACTAATTTTGAAGAACCAAGCAAAGGTGAAAGAAAAATTAGAATTCTTAAATGACCATAGAAAAATAAGAATGTTGAAGAATTGTCCTTGTGGTCTCCTGCGTGGTGGGAGCCATGAACTTAGAAATAAAGAAATATATTTTTGTGTTGTTTGGTACATATGCAATGTGTGATTGATATTAACTATAAAAACGATATATTCCGACATAATGTACTACAAATCTGCACCTTGCAAGGGTCTGAAATTCCAATGGAGAAGAAAACAAGACAATATGATCATGTTTACTGGAGCAATAAGAAAAATCAGAAGAGGCAGAATAGATAAGCGCGAGAAGATATAAACAAAAGGGAGGGGGGTAAACATTTGGGAACAGGTAAAGCAGAATGAGTGTGTAGCAATTATGGGTGGATATTAACCCCCACCGCCAAAAGAAAATAGGCATTAGAAAAGGAACAAAAGAATCCGGACAAAAATGAAACCAAATCAATTCAAAGGGTTTCCATGGCATGAGCAGAATTAGAAATCCCAATACCCAAGAAAAGAAAATGATGATGATGATGATGATGAGAGTAAAAGTTGTGAACTTTTTCATGAAAATTGGACACTGAATAAGTAAAGAAAAAGAATTCCCCAATTCCCAAGTAAACACGCATAAAAGAAAAGGAAAATGCAGGAAAAGAGAGGAAATTGGTGCGGAGATGAGAATTGGAGGAGGTAGAAGCTGGAGGACATTGGAGTTAGGAATGAATTAGTGAAAGAGGAAAGAAGAGAAGAGAAAGGGAGCTTTAGACCTCGAATCCGGAGCAACTGGCAGTATCGGAGGCCTGATCAGTGGACTTCCTGGAGGAGCCGCTGAGCCTCTTGCCGCCCACCTTCTGCATGGCTTTCTGCAACTGGCTCCCCCTGCATTGCATTCCCAATTTCCCATCATCATCATCATGATCAGCATACAGAAATGGCAACAATGTATGTATGTATGTAATGCGAAGAGAAGGAGAAGGGAATTACAGGCTAGCTGGGCCTCGGAACTGAGAAGAGGCGAACATCTGCGGGAGGTGGTGATTAGAGCTAGAGCTAGAGAATGAGGAAGAAGAGGCCAAAGGGAAAGGAGTGTCTTCTGCTTTGTGGATGCAGAGCATTGGGCTCCTCCTCCTCCTCTTGGTCGTCTTCTTCTTCTATTGTGTTGTATTGTATTCTGCTGGATGATTACTTAGTCCTAGTCCACCTCCTTCTTTCTCCCTTTCTCTCTCTGCAGCTGCAGGCCAAGCAGAGTGAGAGAGAGAGAGAGAGAGAAAGAAAATGGCATTCACTTCACATTCACAGGCACAGCTGTGACCACAACTCATAAACATATATTAATAGCAATAAATATTAATATTAATCGGACGGGACAGCAACAGCAACAACAACTCAAACAAGTTTTATTTCTTTTTCTTCTTTTTTTTTGAGAATTTATTTCTTTTTTCGCACTGCCCCTTGCAATGTTTCTATTTCTCTCTTCTCCTTTTGCCTCTTTCACTTTTCTTTTCTTTTTTTTCTTTTTTTTTTACTTCGCACCATGCTCAATTGCTCATTGTCTCTTCAATGCAGCTATCACATCTATCATTTTCCTCTATTTACTATTTTTTTTACGAAATTCATGTGCAACAATTATATCAAGTTTCCTTCTTCCTTATGTGTGGGGATAAATTACATAATCTTCTTACAAACATTTTTATCTTTACATTTTATAATCTCATACCACACCAATATTATCACATCTTATATGTTATGTAGTACCACTGTAATGCCATTTTTTTTCCTTAAAAATTATATTTATTATTTATACAACCATTATTGGTAAAATGTGTTGATCTAGCAGCAAAAAGATAATGTTCTTGTTATGAGGAGGCAATGTTCAAAACTCAGATTGAAGTTTTATACAAGCATATTCAATTCAAGTATCTCCATCGATCCTCATCTTTATCTAAAAAGTTCAATTATCAAGACAAATTTACTAACAAGGGCAAGGCAAACAATAAATAATTATAAATTCTAGTTGACATATAAACGAGCTAAGTACTTTGTTGGCATCACGACTACATTTTGTACAGAAAACAGAACTAAATAAATATAAAAAAAAAAAAAACAGCACTGCGATCTACCTACTACAATAAGAAAATAGTATTAGCTAGGTGTAAAGTTATTACAAAGTGCTCGCGATCTAATCCTTTTTCTAAGATTTCCCGAAAAGATCCAGTTGACCAGTCCGATGATCCGAACTAATTATATGACACGATTACGATCGTTATCCTATTTGTCAAATTCACGAAATAATATGGTTTCAAATTTTTCAGATTAGTCTATATAAAAAAAAAAAAAATCCAGTGATAAACGCTTCGAAAGTTCCATAAAATATAATTAGTCCAAAATATAAGGAACATCATCAATGTTTGGATAAATTATATATTCTGAATTCACGAGGGATCCTTGACTATACTTATTGTAAAAATCTTGAGATATTTCATAAATCGTGGCAATATATATAAATATATGGTTAAACTTATAGATTGATTATGTATCTATCCAGTTTTAGTGTTGTTTAATGGTCCATCAAAAACTCTCTTTAAATTACAACCGTTGAAAATAGTACAAAATTTTGTTGAGCTATCAAACAATATTTACATTGATTGAAATTTGAAATACATTTGATCTATATATCAAAATTCAAATTGATTGAAATTTGAAACACATTTCCAAGAATGCATCTATAACCTTTTTCATTTTTATAATTTCTAAATAGTTTTTTTTTTTTCAAATTTATGAAATGTCTCATTATTAAGATTGTAAATATAAGCATTGTATATGATAGAGTAAAAAAAAAAAATCCGAGAGGTCCGAACCCGACTGAATCAGACCAGGAGTCTAGCTCAGATAACCCATGAGAGTCAAGAGGGGCAGCCCCTGATGCACCGCATTTATATCTGTATTTTTATCAGACTTGCACCTTTATTTTAACCTAAAATTCTTAAGTTCATGTCATTTAGGTAGTTAAATGTCTAGATTAATTGCATAGCTATTTTTGTAGGTTTAATTTCTAAAAATGCACCATTTAGTTTAACTTTGAATCAATTTAGTCTACTATTTGTTCCAAGTTCAAGTTACTGCTGATTTCTATTCTTAAACATGTAGAAAATGATGAGACGAAGCCAACGAAACGAACGGGGCTCGATTTGGAGCAAGGATGAGAGAGAACGGACTAAAAATAACACTCACACAGACTATTTCAGGCGTTCCAGCAGAATCAGCTGACTAAATTCTGCACACCTCGGACTATTTTGAGCATTCCGTAACCGTCGTAACTCCGATTTTAGATCTGTTTGAACCTATAAAAAGGACTCTTTGAGGTAAACAGAGAGGAGGAAGTTTTGAGTCGAAATTAAGGAAGTCAAATCAGTAAGATCGGTCTATTTTTGGCGCTCTCGCTTATTTTAGGCGATCTATTTTGGGATCTCTCCCTAATTTCGCCTCAAGAAACCAAAAGCCGGTCGCTTATTTCTGGAGCATCCTCGCCTATATAAGAGACCCTCTTGGGAGGTTCTAGGCATCATCAACCATCAAGTCAAGTCAAGAGTCAGTAGAGTTAGTCCAGTTTCAAGTTGAGTTGTGTTAGTTGTGAGAGTCAGTCCCCACGAGGAAAGGGACTCAACCCACATAAAAGTTCCCAAGGATGAAGCCATGATTTCATCATAGGGGGGGGCAAAAAAATAATGCCACAACAATTTTTTTGAAAACTAAAATGGTTCCATATCATATTATTCCACAGTCCAAATTATTAGGTTTTATATGCAATTAACATAATAAAATATACTATACTTAACCATTTCAATATATTTAACCTAAAATAATATACTAAAAAATTTTTTCAAAGATCATAGGGGGACATATCTCAATATACTTAACCTAAAATAGCATACTAAAAATTTTTTTTTCGAGGATCATGGGGGGGGGTCATGGACCCCCCTAGCCACCCCCTGTCTCCGTCCCTGAAAAGTTCCTAAGGAACCCGACTAGAGCTAAATAACTCCTATAGAGTGTGTTTGGATTGCTAAGGTTAATACTACTTTTAGGTTAGTGTTACTAATATAGAGAGGGGTGTCATCTAAACATGAATCAACAATTTGAAGTAGCCCATGAGTAGCACTACTCAACCAACTCATACAATTGTTGAGTTAGTAAAACATGCCCAATTTGAGTAGTGATATTAATTCATTTTCTCCATCACTACTCTAAAGTTACAATCCAAATAACATTTTACTAACCGAAATTATAAAATATTAGTTCTACTCACACATTTCTCGAGTTAGCACTAACCTCACACTACTCTCAATCACTAACCCAAATATCACTAATTTTGTACTACTTCTTACACCATCCAAACACACCAATATTGTGTTACAAATACTTGTAATCAACATAATTTTAATTATCATCTCCTATATTGTTATTGACCTGCTTACCTAGCTACAAATTTTCTTATGGCCTAAATCACTGATACTATATTAATTCTTTACTCTCTTAATAAATATATTAATCAATGCTTTAATAAACTTATTTCTCTTATTTTTAATTTTTTTAAGTTTAGCTAGGGAGCATGGGTGGTGGGATCTCCGCCGGCACTGGCAGTGAAGCAGCCTTCCCTTAATTTATTCCCCACCCATTTATTACGGCGCTGTTATGAAATTATTTACTTCTTACCTAGCTAGCAGGCTTAGCAGGCTAGCACTAGCAGCAAGCAATTACTCCAGGGAAGTCCTGGGATAAAATACTAGCCTACGGGACGGGTTACTATCCACACAGCACTCCACACAAAACCAGAAAAAGAAGATGCAGTCAATAGTTTGTGTTGGGTCTATTCACTCATGAGCGGGCTCGATCGGATCATGTAGCGGCTCATCGATTCTCCTTCCTTTTCCTTGAGAGGTTAATGAAAACCAACGTATTGTTATGAAAAGACATAAAATTTAAACAATTATTCATGTAAGCCAACTTTCATTGAGGGTCAAATTTTTCTAACAAAACACAAGTTTGTAATTATTCTACAAGTTCGATATATTTTTACAAATTTTAGAGACATTTTTTTATAAGAAAATATTTAGGGTAGAGCCACTTTTCATAAAAATCAAGCATATTTTTATAATTATTTCTTAAAAAATTTCTAATGGTACATTTTTCAAAAAAAAAAAAAAAAAAAAAATTGGGGGGATCACGTGCCCACCCCTTGCCATAGCTTGGCTCATGCTCATCCCCTGCCTATTTTGAAGCGTTTATATAGTCCAAAAGATAGAGAGATGGCTGGCAAGCAAAATCACATAAAGAATCTTTTTTTTTTCTTCTAGTAAATTCAAAATGAAATCTCAAAAAATACTGTCAAACTAACATATATCTCGAATAAAAGTTCTAGTAATAATGTCATTAAACAAATCCATAGTGTATTCTAATTAATACTGTAAAATGTAAAATGTGACATAATATACGGATATCGTTATTGAAGCATTTATCTATACATACTTTATTATATATAGAGCATGACTATTGTGAAAATGTTTGCATTTCGCTCTGAAATACAAACGGTCCAAATTATACTTTGTCACGTCCGAAATTTCGATTATTGCTAGAAGGATATATTTATTGAATTTTGTTTATATCATTTACTATGTTCTGCGATACATATGTACATATTTTATTATTCATATTATGGATATTTAATCTGAACAATATATTTTGTTAGGGTGACAGCATTGACGATAATCGTCTAAATGTTTCTTTACAAGATTGCTTGTTTTCATTTTTATATTGTTGACTTGCTATGTTAAATATATACTGCAAAGTGCAAACTTATATAATACTAGCAAGAATTTTAGTTTGCAACTTGCTTGTAAACACTAATCGAATTTAAAAATAGGCATCGGTATCTGCTGAGATCCAAAACCGATCTCAGGGTCCTGAGATCCCGATCCGACGGTTCTCGGGGACCCCGAGATCCGAACTCAGCAGATACAGACACTGAGAACCGTCAGATCAGGATCTCAAGACCCTGAGATCGGTTTTGGATCTCAGCAGATACCGACCCTTAAAAGTAGTATAAAGTAGTATAGATAGTTCTATGCTTCAGGATATAAGAATGAACCCGCTATATATATATGGATCATAAAAGGATTCGCGTACGTGCGATATTGGGGTTTATAAATAAATGTTTAATGACTCCGGTGGTCTCCACTCTCCTGTAAGTTATCCTTCCACAATTCTACCTTTAGTTCGACCAAAAGGAAACAATGTTTGACAACTTCAGATCTCCATTGAATTTAAAGCGTTTCAAAGGTCCTATTTTTGTTTGTCTCATACGGAAAAAAATTAAAATAACAAACGGTAATGATGCAACTTCCAGCTTATTTGCTTTCATAAAGTATAAAAACATACTTATATGATAATGATGCAACTTCTACTTGATAACTTAAACCCAATATACAAGAACCAGTTTTGGTTTAGTGGCTAAGAGTAACGCTATTCGTATGGGAGGCCGTGAATTCGAAACCCGGATGGGGTCTTGTATAGACATTTAAATTTGAGTGGCTTGACCCTCATCTTCATCTCAAAAAACTTAACCCAATATATATATATATATATATATATATAAGGTTATCACTACAGTGAAGTGCAAAAGGTATATATGCATTTCGATATGAAATGTTTGTGACTTCAAATTATATTTTTTCACGTCTGAAGTTTCAATTTACTGAAATTTTAGTTTATGGATCTTAATTTTTCACATAAAAATACTAAGTGTATAAAAATTTTCATTTTTAAAGTTTTCATAGTATTTGTTTCTGACTTTTAATATGCAAACATACATTATTTTATTGATATTTGGGAGTTACTTAAAAAAAAATCAGAAGTAAATATTGAGAAATTCTAAAAAAAAAGAAGAAGAAAGTAAATAAAAATTTGGACAAGCATCAATTAATCTTGACGTTATTTGGTTGGACACTTCTATTAAATGTAGACATCATACTTAGAAGTTTATAAACTGAAGTAGTTCTACACTTCTACACTTTCACTAGCTACACTTGTCAAGTTTTTATCAACCGGGCTCAAAGTCGTGATTTGGAACGGAGCCAAACCAAAAGCAGGGTGAAATTTCTTTTCTTGCTTTATTTGTTAGGCTTTTACTGAACACTCACAAAGTTGGGTTATCCTGAGACTCAAGTTGGGAAAAAGAGTAGCACTAAAGAATCACTAAAGCATGCAATGGCCAAGGGGTGAATGGGGCAATGCACATTTGCTTCAGATTCCGGGCGGCTAAAGATATATTTTCTTTCGACTCTTTTTGTGCTTTTTTTCTTTGGTTTTTTCTATAATACGATGTCGAATGTGCTACTGCTAGTAGTGACGGGCTCAGGATTGATAAGGGGTCAAAGGGATGATTCATGGTTTCGACTCTCTAATAATTTATCCGAATGGAGCTAGATCGGGTCGGTTAATGGCTCAAAAGATAAAAGGGGTATGCTAACTGTCCCCTAAGAAAAATCCCCTTAAATGTCACCCGTCAGTGTACCCTCTTGTATATAAGGTATGAACACCCCAATGTATAGATATAAACACCTAACAATACATTGTATGAACACTCAAGTTAGTACGGACAATTATTCATCAAAACATGGAATCTTGGACCAATCCTAACAGAAACATTCACCACAACATGGAATCTTGGACAGCCCACATAGAATATTCGATACGTAGGTATGAACACCAAATATGTCGACTATAAACACCTCGTCATAGGAGGTATGAACACCTTGACGAATAGGTACGAACACCAGACTTGCACAGACAGTTATTTACCATAACACTATGATGCAACAATTTTTTTTTTTTTTTTTGAAACGTGATACTACAAATTTGACTATTAAGTTGTGCAACCCGACTTTTATAGTCAAAGTTAATGTGTAATTAGTGAGAATCCGAAACTTGAACTAAAATCTTAATAGAATCTTGGTGAGAAACATTTAAGGAGGACAAGAAGATTTTCTCAAAGATAAATATCCTTACTAATAATAAAAGCATATTGGAAAAAATGACATAAAAGGGTTATCCTCACATTTGAGCCGTTGATCATTTTCTTTGATAGATCAGAACCGTTGATGTACGTTAATACCCGTTGACGTTCTCAGCCCATTAAAATTAAGGCCCATATAAATTATCTCAAATTAAGGCCTATTACATATTATCTTAAAAGTTTATTGTAAGAAATAATAATTTCAGCCTAAAGTAAGGAGTGGCTTTTTACTATAGTAATTGTCATAATATACAATTTATATATATATTCAACAAAATATATAAATATTGGATTAAGAGTCAATCGCATACTTAAGTAAACAAATACTTAGATGGCAGTTAGGTCAGATTTGGATCATGATAGATCATTTTAACATTCTACAAGATATCAAACCGTGTTGGAATGGATAAAGTGTTTTTTTTTTTTTAGATAAAAATGAGAATCGAGTTACTCAAATTTAAATGTCTATAAAAGATTTCCTATCCATGAATTTGTAATGGAGAAAGCGGTAATCTAGAATATTTAAAGAAATCTCTAAACCAGCAAAACAGATGGCGCTGGTGGTCCTTCATGAATGAAAGATGATGCATTAGTTAGTATTCTAATTCTTCTTGCATAATAACAACTTACCTCTTTCTGTTTTGTTTTGTTTTTTTTTTTTTTTTGTAAGGTTTAGGCTCATACATAATCAGCTCTCTGTTTTTTATTTAATTTTTGTATTTTTTTTTTATCATTTTAACCTTGTAAATATCTCTTACAAGTGGTGAAAGAATTGGGGCGTGACCCCTATCATTTTCTTAAAAAAAAAAAAAAAAAGACCTCCTATCCATGGTTCGAACCTACCGCTTCCAACATAGAGAGCATTGTTTTTCAAATTTTTTTATAAATTGAAATTGAAAACAACAAATTTTGGAAAAGAGTAAGATGACACCCGATTTTATACCACTAGATAGAACCGAATGGTTCACTCGGTAGGACCTTTTTTTTTTTTTTTTGGTTTTGCAACCGGCCACAAACCATTATTGGTTTGCACCCGTTTATTTACTCTATTTCAGTACTTATGTGGTTAATCATAATTATAATATGATATAGAGTTAGACTATTATACTAACGTTAGCATTTGAGATCGAAATGCTAACGCTTAAAACCCATTTTGAAAAAAAATTTGGGTGCAAACCCATTTTGAAAATTTTTTTTTCCACCCACCCCATTTTAAAACTGTTTTGGCCACATTTCAAAATGGGGTGGGTGGAAAAAAAATTTTCAAAATGGGTTTCCACCCAAAATGTTTTTCAAAATGGGTTTGCACATATTTATTTACTATATTTCAGTACTTATGTGGTTAATCATAGTTATAATATGATATAGAGTTAGACTATTATACTAACGTTAACATTTGAGATCGAAATGCTAACGCTCAAAACCCATTTTGAAATTTTTTTTTCCACCCACCCCATTTTAAAACTGTTTTGACCACATTTCAAAATGGTTTGTGCCCGGTTGCAAAACCAAAAAAAAAAAAAGGTCCTACCGAATGAACCATTCGGTTCCTTGAAAGAACCGAATGGTTCATTCAGTTCTATTTAGTGGCGTAAAAACGGGTGTCATCTTACTCTTTTCTGAAATTTATTTTTTTCAATTTCGATTTATAAAATAATTTGATTGTTCTTAGCATGCACCAGATCAAAGGCTAGTTCTTGTTGAGATGGATAAGGTGAGTTGAGTCGAATCAAGTTTTGCAAACTCTGAAAACGTCATTGACTCGCTCGCCACATATAGTGCAATTCATTTTGACATTAGAAAGATATGGGCTGGGTTGAAGCATTTTAGCTCCTTTAGTGGAGACCATTACATGTTTTTTCAGATTATTAGCAAGGGTCAACACGTCGTTGAGCTTCTGAGTGGATGGCATATATGATATATATATATATATATATATATATAGAGTTAGGCTACAATAATATACATATCACGGTTTTACCGTACTATGCGGTCTCTATCTCGGTTTCCGGTGTCTAAATGGTCGATCCGAACCGCTCAATGTGATCTCTATATCAAAATATGTTAGGAAACCAAATTTTACAATTTTTAGAATTTTTTTGATATTTTTAGTGATGAGCAGAAAATTGTTGTTTTGTATGAACTAGAATTCTTGGATCTAGTCATTTTCTCCACATCATTAAAAATAGCAAAAAAATTCTAAAAATTCTAAAATTTGGTTTCCTAACATATTTTGATATAGAGATCACATTGAGCGGTTCGGATTGACCATTTGGACACCGGAAACTGAGATATGGACCGCATAGTACGGCAAAACCGTGATATGCATATTATTGTAGCCGGACTCTCTCTCTCTCTCTCTCTCTATATATATATATATATGTGCTGGTGGCAACTTCAGAATTTTATTAATTTTTTTATTTCATAAAATGAATTATCCATCCAGAGGTTCAAAGTATATATAATTAATGCTTAATTCTGACGACGTGCGTGGTTAATTAAGAGTTGTGGAGGACGTTAGTATTGAATTATAATTGTATGAATAATCTTCCTTCCTTCTTGCGAAATTTGTTGTCATTTTAATAAATATTGAATAAATATACAAATGGGATATAATTTTTCGAAATACTGGCGGTGGATATATCCAGTACGTATTTGCATCCAAGTGGACAAACACTAATTAAGATTTAAGAAGCCATGGACCACCAGCAATATATAGGACAATTTTTATATATAAAAAAATAAAAAAAATCTTATTTTTAATTTTAAAAAATAGTAAATCCGGGTTCCCAAAACCCGGCCTTACTATTGGTAGGCCGGGTCTTGGGGACCCGGCCCGAGAAAATGAGGCCGGCTCCCCCAAACCCGGCCCACCAAAAGTAGGCCGGGTCCTGGGGACCCGGCCTACCAATTTTTTTTTTTTTTTGATATTTTTTTCAGATCGATATCGTTGTTAGCTTTCCGTAGCCGCGAAGTTTGCTCTGATCGGAGTTTCCTATCAAAAGTTATGCCCGTTTGAATGTTGAGTGCCCGAAATATAGGATAAGATTCAGTATAAAATTCAGAACGGAATTCAGAAATGTTTCCAATGAATATTATTATAAATAAATATTAAGTATCACAAATAATATTAGAAAAAAGATATAAATAAATAATTTAAATTTATTGTATGATAATTATGGCCGTTTGAATGTTGAGTACCCAAAATTTATGATACGACTTAGTATATAAATTCAGTACAAAATTTAGTACATGACTGTCATTTACACAATAAATTTTTAATAAATCCTAGAACTTTTTGCTCATTTTATTAAAAAGTGTTGGCATAGCAAAAAGTTCTAGGATTTATTAAAAATTTATTGTGTAAATGACAGTCATGTACTAAATTTTGTACTGAATTTATATACTAAGTCGTATCTTAAATTTTGGATACTCAACATTCAAACGGCCATAATTATCATACAATAAATTTAAATTATTTATTTATATCTTTTTTCTAATATTATTTGTGATACTTAATATTTATTTATAATAATATTCATTGGAAACATTTCTGAATTCCGTTCTGAATTTTATACTGAATCTTATCCTATATTTCGGGCACTCAACATTCAAACGGGCATAACTTTTGATAGGAAACTCCGATCGGAGCAAACTTCACGGCTACGGAAAGCTAACAACGAGATCTATCTGAAAAAAATATCAAAAAAAAAAATTTGGTAGGCCGGGTCCTCAGAATCCGGATTTACTATTTTTGAAAATAAGTTCTTTTATTTTCGAAAATTAAAAATAAGATTTTTTATTTTTTATATATAAAAATTGTCCCAATATATAATACACTTTCTGAGATAATATTAAAAATATCTATTTAATTTGTTCTTCAAAATGGGTCAAAAAGATTAAACTCTACCTCATTATATTTGCATCAATTGCAACACTGATTAATTATGGTCCTTCACACATTCATTTTTGTAAGCTGACCTTTGCATCGTTAAGTGACCACATTAAATGGGAGAATAAAATAATAAATATCGGATGACCCCATCTTTTTCTCCAAAAATAAATAAATAAATAAATAAAAACCTTTCCATAGTTAAGTAGGATTATTTATTGGATTCCGCTCTCGAAAGAAAATATACAAAATTTAGTATAGCAAATTATAATGATATTAAATAAGTAGTCTTACATTTAGGTAAGTTTTAGATATAAATAAATATTTTCTTCAGAACTCCAACTCCTATAGGGAAAAGACAACATAATTTACTACTTTAAAGTGCTAATTTTGCGAGAAATATAACATTATTTTTCTCTGATATTTGGAAAAAGGATATGAAAATTATTTGCCATCCGATCACTACAAATTGGGAGAGAACAAAAATTAAATTAATGAATAGAACTGTTAACAGTATCCTCAATCATTAGACTGCGTATCAACTCTCAATCTATTATTAATATTTTAGCTCGATTTTATCATGTCTAGGATTATTCCAACTAAATGTTTTTCAATATTAAATCTCGGTGGTCCATTTTCTGCAGAAATCGGTATATATATTGGCAGTTTTTCCGGTTGAGAACAAATGAACAATATTAGGAAAATGTCTCATCCATTATAAATGAAACTAGTTCAAAGTTGCTACCTCATTTATTAGCTAGCTTCTTTTTCATCATACGATATCGCGCGATTCTATATTACTTGTCTAATGTATATATGATACTACAGGCACAGCACAATTAGTGGCTTGAACATGGGATCCGAGAAAAAAGAGATAAGCAACCACTCGATGACTTGACCATGGTTCCATACCATTCCTCCATATATGGTATTATTATTAAAAAAAAAAAAAAAAGAGGTACAAATAGTGATGATTTGTGATAGAAAAAATGAAAGGGCTCTCAGGGAACTTCTTTTGACTTTTATTGATGGGTCATGGGTGGGTGCAGTACTTAAACACAAAAATAGATTTGAAGTTCTTGAATTTTTTAAATAATTGGACAGGGGATATGATTATAGAAAATATTTATTTAGTAGTTTATAAATTGTGATTTGTGTGAACAATGCAAAATTAACTTCTGTATTTTTTCCTAGAATTTTTTAATGTAGGAAGTTGCAGACTGAAATTGGGATATAATATGTGGTGAATATTGTACATGGAATTCTCAATTCTGATCACACTATCATCTCTACCCAAAAGAAAAAAAAAAAAAAGGATTATTATCGAATTCGAATAATAAAACAAAATAATTTCTCGGGGCGCGAAATGAGGAAGTTTGACTTGTGCAAACTCTGAGGAATCCTCTTGCTCTTGCATAAAAAAAAGTAAAAGTAAACTATAATTACATATAGGCGACTTCTGCAAGACAATTAATAATTTGTTAGCGACCTTTTTTTTTTTTTTTTTGGAATCATTGAAATTTGTAGGCGACTTAATTTCATGTCCGGAACAAATACAAGTGTATAAACTTTAGGAATCTAACTAACGGGATCTGTCCCATAAAATTGGGAAAAAGAACTCAATAATATTGTCTAGTCTCTGTAGTTTCCTCTGTTAAGCGAACCGTGATGTAATTATAGATATCATATTTATTTATTTGTTTGTTTGAAATAATGGAAGACGCGCAATAAAATGATGATCCCACCGACATTTTGAAGATCCAGTAACAAGTTCAATGCAATGTCATGATGAATCGAATTGAATCGAATCGAGCATAGAAGAGGAATAGGATTGTGGTGTGCATGTACCAATCCCACACATGCACTGTATACAGTACTGCCACTACTGCCTATCTCTGCCTCTCCATTTGAGTTGATGAGGCTATCAGCTGACTCGCCACACAGCAAAGATATACTGAATGATGGAACCTCATGCTCATATGACTCGCCCGGCAAGTGGGGAACAAAAACGACGAAAGAGCCAAGCTTTCTTATTCTTCTCTCTAAAACAAACAATCTCATCGATCAGATGGCATGGTACTTTTCTAAATTATCCCTGCTTTTCAAATGGTTATAATAATATTCTCCCACTTTATTTGGACTTCTTCTGATTTTTAAATATACGATACGTCATACGATACGACCCAAAGTGATGCTGATTGCTGAAGCTGAACCGACTACACCGACCACGCTCCTCTCTTCTCTTCTCTTTTGCTGTACACATCCACTGGCAAATTTTTTTAAAAATCGAAAATGGAAAGTTTATTTTTCGGAAAAGAGTAAGATGATCCCATTTTTTACACGAATAGATAGGACCGAAGGAATCCTTCGGTCCGTTCCCTAAGGGACCGAAGGAACCCTTCGGTAGGCTTTTTTTTTTTTTTTTTTTTTCTTTTATCACCCGTGCCCTCTAATTTGGCCACAAAAAATCCCTACCGAAGGGATGCTTCGGTCCCTTTGGAAGGGACCGAATGGTCCCTTCGGTAGGGAATATTTTTTTTTTTTTTTGGCCGGCCCCCTCTCTTCTTCTCCTCTCTTCTTTCTCCTCTCTTCTTCTCTTCTTCTCCTCCCCCCACCCGCGCCTCTTCTCTCTTCTCTTCTCCCTTCCTCCATTGTTGGAACACCATGTTTTAATTTTTTTCTCCCTCAAACTTGTTCATTTGTTAGATCCGATTGCACCAAGCTCCGTATTTTGAAGAGTAGAATCCGAAACACCCCCCGATCTTATATTTTGACGAACATTTGAAGCTATCTTTTTTTTGACCTATTTAATCCGAAATTTAATTTACTTTGTTTGTTGATATGGTAATCGTAAAGAAATTTAGAAGATATTTGTTGTTAGTGTTGTAGAGTTGTAATGTACCTTTTTTTTTAATAAATTTTGAGTATATTTGTATGTTATTGTATGGGTTGTTGGTTGATTGGTAATAGTAAAACCGAAAAAAAAGGTCTTGTAGTATAAATAACCGAAATTTTGATTCGGTACCGGATTTGTCGTATTGTCCAAAAAAAAAAAAAAAACCGAAACCCAAAAAAAAAAAATGAAACCAAAATAAAAAAAAAACCGAATCCCAAATAAAAAAACCGAAACCAAAATTGAAAAAATAAAAACGAAACCAAAATAAAAAAAAAACGAAACCAAAATTAAAAAAAAACCGAAATCAGAATTTAAAAAAAAAAACCGAAACCAAAATTCAAAAAACAAAAACGAAACCAAATTAAAAAAAAAAAACAAAACCAAAATTTAAAAAAAAACCGAAATCAGAATTTAAAAAAAAAAACCGAAACCAAAATTAAAAAAAAAAAACCGAAACCAGAATTTAAAAAAAAAAAAACCGAAATTTAGGAAAAAAATAAAATAATTTAGCTTAATTTATAGATATTATGGTCGTAGTTTGAATCAAAATTTGAAAATCCGAAATAAGAACCGAAATAGAGTGTAGCAAAATGTGAGCTGTGATTTTAACATCTTTTTAAAAAATTGCATTTATTGTAAATTAACATGATATTTTGTACCCTGCAGATGGACGAATTTCCGCAGTTTCTGCCACTATTGTTTGAGCGTTACCACCGATCGTCGATTGCCCATACCGAGGTAATTTTCTCTATGCATGCATTTGAAAAATTAATCTCTGCCCACAGTATGTTTTTTTTTTTAACTGTTTATTTGTACTAATAACTTTTGTTTGGTTTTTTCGCAGCCTGAAAACACTTTGCGCGTTTGCTCCCACCGGACCGTACTAAAAGTAAGAGATTGTATAGAAGATAACCTCTTAGCGTTGGGGTTGTTTCAGGCTGCGAAGCTCGGGAACTGCAATGTTGATAGATACTTGATCACCGCGCTCGTTGAGAGGTGGCGGCCCGAGACGAACACGTTCCACCTACCCTGTGGGGAGATGACTCCAACGCTAGAGGATGTCAGCTGCCTGCTCGGCTTACCAATTACCGGTAAATAAACATGTACTAATTTTTTTTGCACTTTTCACCATTTTAGAGAATTGTGTGTTAAATAATGAAATCATTGAAATCTAATTGTAGGGCAAAAAGTATGCGGGGAGAGTGACGATGACTGGAGCGGCACGGTAGAGTTGTTACTGGGGGGTGATGCAGACCCGAATTTTGATGATCCTGCTTCGTGTCCATGGCCGAGGCGACTGGAAAAGAGAAATACACCCGAGGAGCGTTTGCACTTCTCGAAGTATGCAATTCGGCTGAAGTGGTTGTACGACACTTTTAGTGAATTTGATGAAGAAAATGCCGATCAAGCGGATATAGATCGGTACACGCGTGCATTTTGCCTAGATTTATTCGGGTCAGTGCTATTTCCGGATCTTAGCGAAAAATCGGTACCGGCATTTTTCTTGCAATTTTTGGAGGAGCTCCGGAAGCCAACTCAGTGGAACTGGGGAGAGGCGGTTCTTGCCTACCTGTATAGTAACTTGACCAGGGCATCAATCAAGAAGGTCGCGTCGATAGGTGGCTCGCTGGTGTTTTTGCAGTTTTGGTCATGGAACCGTATATCGGTAGGTCGTCCAGTACCAGCCAGTAACGAGGAAATGGGTGGTGATGATCCTATGCGGAGACCCCCCCTCGGTATAAAGTGGATAGGGGAACATGATTTCACCAAGAACCCCCATGGCTGTGGAGTGGCGCACTACCGAGAGCAGCTTGACAAGCTGGATGGTATGTATGTGAACTGGACACCATACCAACCTTATTATGGTCTCCTCCCCCAGTGTGTATATGACGATTTCGGTTGCTGGATGTGTCGTACATACCTGGTCCACATGTGGGTTGTCGAGTATCATCACCCTGATAGGGTGATGCGCCAGTTCGGGTCGTACCAGACAACCCCCCCTCCGGATCCTATAGACTACGAAGAGTTGAAGATGTTGAGGAAAACCGTGCACAGCTCAGGTCGTGGGGCCCATGAAAAAAAGGATTGGACAACAGTTCATCAATACTACATTGAGCAGGCGCCTGTTCCAATCATTGAACATAGGCCGTACGACTCTTCCCCAGGAGCCGAGGCATATTACCAGACATGGCTGTACAAGAGAGGGATGCCAAAGCTGTACTTCACAGACAACCATCCAAAAGCCCTTAGCCAACCAATGCCGCCAATGGATGAACCGGTTGAAAGCCTTGCTTACGTGTCACACGCACAGTCCAGCTCGCGCGCGGTACGATTCTTTACTTAAATTTTATAAGAAAATGACAACATTAATTACAGTTATTTCCAGTTTTGCCCTTTGCACAAAAACTGTCAAATAGCGCACAATATGTCTTCACAGTGCATTTTTTAAAATTTATATCCGGCTAGATCACGACTTGCTGATCAATTCTCGTATAGAAAGTTTTGTAAGATTCGTTATAGAAAAATTCACACAAAATTCGCAAAACAGCATTTTTTTCTGATTTTTTAGGGTTTTGCATTTTTTCTGGTTTTCTGGTTTTTTATACGATCAGCTGGAAAGAATCGAAAACTGCGATCGATCCGTCTTCACAGCGTATTTTTTAAAATTTATATTCAGATAGATCATGATGTACCGATCATTTTTCATGTACAAGGTTTTGTGAGATTCCCTTCGGAAAAATTCCTACAAAATTCGCAAAACAGCAACCTGCTTTGCATTTTTTCTGGTTTTCTGGTTTTTTATACGATCGGCTGGAAAGAATCGAAAACTGCGATCGATCCGTCTTCACAGCGTATTTTTTAAAATTTATATTCAGATAGATCATGATGTACCGATCATTTTTCATGTACAAGGTTTTGTGAGATTCCCTTCGGAAAAATTCCTACAAAATTCGCAAAACAGCAACCTGCTTTGCATTTTTTCTGGTTTTCTGGTTTTTTATACGATCAGCTGGAAAGAATCGAAAACTGCGATCGATCCGTCTTCACAGCGTATTTTTTAAAATTTATATTCAGATAGATCATGATGTACCGATCATTTTTCATGTACAAGGTTTTGTGAGATTCCCTTCGAAAAAATTCCTACAAAATTCGCAAAACAGCAACCTGCTTTGCATTTTTTCTGGTTTTCTGGTTTTTTATACGATCGGCTGGAAAGAATCGAAAACTGCGATCGATCCGTCTTCACAGCGTATTTTTTAAAATTTATATTCAGATAGATCATGATGTACCGATCATTTTTCATGTACAAGGTTTTGTGAGATTCCCTTCGGAAAAGTTCCTACAAAATTCGCAAAACAGCAACCTGCTTTGCATTTTTTCTGGTTTTCTGGTTTTTTACACGAGAACTAACGTGTGTTTTTTCTGGTTCATACAGGTCTTTCGTCTGATACATCAGACGGCTCAGGCAATTGTGTGGCTCAAAACGCCCGGCAAAAAATGGTTCGGCCTGAATAACCTGAAGATTTTTCGTGACTTGATGACTGACTTGGAGCATGTGCATATATTCCGCGGTATGCTGATGACCCACGGCATCCCATTTGAGCTGGACGGGATTGATGTCTCAGATGACTACCCTGATGACATGCCACAAGACACACCAGTAGCGCAGCCCTCACCTACGCAGGAGCAGGTATTCAGAGATATCGGTGTTGAAGAGTATGCTGCATTCATTGCAGGGGATATCGGAAACTTACCAGACTTCGCAAACTTGAGCATGGGGGGTTCATCTAGTAGTGCACCACATGGTGATCATGGTGCGTCCTCTAGTAGGCCGTTTGTGCAGTTTCCTCCAGATAGACCTCAGAGAGATGTTCATCCTGCTCCTAGGTATAGTCCGTCACCGATTCAGAGGTTGCAGCGACGTTTCCGTAGGCATTAGCTAGTTTGTGCGCTTTATGTAGTTCGTTTGGACCCCTTTCTTTTGATGTTATTTGACGTTTATGTAATTTCTAAACTCTTGTTTAATTATCTTTTATTTGACATCTAGTTTTATTATGATGTACGAAGTTGTTGCATGAGAACATAGTTAAATATTACATGAGAAGCATCCATAAAATCATACATTACAGTACATAGTCTTAAGTGAAATACCTACTAAGCGTAAAATAGGATACGAAGTCTTAATTGCAATAGCTAATGAAATGTCCAACTACGAAATAACATCAAGAACAACTCTGTAGTCTTAAGTGCGCCTCGAACGCCTTCGATTGGACCGATCAGGCAACCTATTGATACGACCCTCCATCTCATCCATCAACATAGGAATCCTTATCTTCCTCCTCCGGCCTTTGTTGATTTTCTTTGGGTCTGGCCTTATAATTGGACCAGGCCACAATGGCCAATCCCTCTTGTTTCCAAAACTACGAAATTCACCGTCCCATGTATTTTTAAAATATTCGACAGTGTAGTACTTGCTTACAAATTGTGTATGGTCTAGCCTCCGTAATGAGCAAACAGCCATAACATGGTCGCACGGTAGGCCGGTCAGTTGGGGTTTTTGACATTGGCATATGGCTTCCGAATCCCCAAGTAGTTGGACCTCGTACTTGATTTCACCATATTCATGCTACAATTTATACAATTTAGCACATTATAATCAAACAAGTTCGTACAGAATTATTAAAAAGTAAAGTAAAAAGCATACCTCAGATATTCGGCCGTTCCTGTTGTAAACCTCGTAGAAGTTTGTCTGCCAAGTCAGGGGAACCACCTCCAGTCTTCTTCCTTTGTCTCCCCGATGCTTCAACAAATCTGTTATTCTCTGAGCAAACTCCAATCCTGTGGCCTCCCACTGTGCTGCAACGCCTCTCCTTTGAACGAACCACTCAACACATTTAAAAAATGTCTTCTCCACTACAGCACATATGGGGAGTTGTCTAGCAAGCCTAAATACATTGTTCAGTGATTCTGAGCCATTTGTTGTCATGATCCCCCATCTGTTCAGACCACCGTCAAGATAGCCCGCCCACCTCTCTTTATGTAACTCCTCTTCTAGAATGTCTTCTTCCGGTTGGGCTGGTTGGGGTCGGGGTTCCTCAACGGTTCCGGATGCGGACACGAACACAGTGCGCCTGGAACGATTTCGGTTCCCCCGGTTCCTGGTTTCAGTGGGGGCTGTACCAATCTGATCTCGGCGGTATCGTCTGGTACCAGTCATGTTGCCCTGGAGTATCCCCGCCTTCATTATGTAGTCGTATGCCTCCTGTTTCTGGTTTTTAATCTTCTCCAGCAGCTCCAAGCATCTCCATGGTTTTTTGTGCTTGGCAGCCACTCTAAATAGAGATTTAATTCTCTTGTTGAAGCACGTTTTGTACACATTTGACGCAATGTGCTGGGTACAGAAGCGGTGGACGGCTTCTCCAGCTGCTTCACACCACCCAAGGTGTGGCTGCTCAAAGACATTTCTGATAGCGCCGTGCTGGTCGGAAATTACTGTGATCTTTCCAGGACCAACAACCTCTAGACGCAACCAATTCATGAACCATCCCCAATCGTTCACGGTCTCCTCCTCAGCTACTCCAAATGCAAGTGGTACCAGCCGTTGTTCTGCATCATATGCACAGGCCATGAACAACTTACCCTTGTACCTTCCGGACAGAAACCCGGCATCGACAGTGATGACAGGTCGTAGGTACGGCCAAGCTTGAATACACGGACCAAATGCCCATGCAACCCTTGTGAAAATGTGAACGCCAAACCTATCGGATGGCACATGCTCCAACCTGAATTTGGTACCCAGTGTGGTTCCTTGTATGGCATTCAACAACGATGGGAGCATCTCGTATGACTTCTCCCAGCTACCAAAAAGATCGGCAATTGCTAACTCCCGACCTCTCCATATCTTGTTGTATGATGGATGGACAGTGGGAAACCTTAGTTTTACTAAGCCCCTGGCTTCAGTCACTGACATCTCCATGTTAGCCCTCAAATGATCCCTGATTGTGTCAGCAACCAGTCTGGCAGTCATTTGCTCGTGATCTAATCTGGTGGCACTTCCGTAACATGCATGCTCTTCCCCCAGTGTTCCAATTTGCCATGTACCGGTATCATTTACCCTTGCATACAACCTCCATCGACAATTTTCATCCTTACACTTAACAACGTACATGACTTTGTTGCTATTTACGGTCTCAAGTGTAATGTTTTTCTCTAAGTGAAACTCAGCAAGTTTTTCCTTGAGTTGCTTTTTGGAGGCAAATTGCTGGCCAGGACTAAATTCGCCATCAATTCTTGGGGGTTTGCGGTGGATTGGCTCGTCGGCAATTGGCATGGGCTCAGTATCTCTAAACTGACGGCAGGGATGTTGCAACCCCCGGTTTATGAAGGGGATGGATGATTGCCACTCCTTTACTATATTCTGGATGTCTATCTCATCCTCGATATCCTCCATGGTCAAATCCTCCCCATCATCAGAATTCACATCGGTATCTTCCTCATCCAAGTGCCAGTTCTCAACATCCCCCTCATTGGTATCGGCCGGTATTGGGTCTTCTCGGGCTGAGGTGTGCGTTGTTTCCTCGGTCGGAGCTCGATTGCTACTGCCGGGAATACTATTTGGACATGGGTCATAACCACCATGGGGGTTGGGGTTTGGTTCAGATTCAACAACTAATTCCATAGCTCTAAAACCAACAATTGGACACGCGGCCGACTTAATCATCTCCCAATTCTGCTCGCAGTCAACCCAAAAAAGAGTGAAAAAGTAGTTACCAGAGCCTGGTTGTGCAGTGTTGATCCGTGCTCTGATTTTCAGGTGGAAATGGCTAGGGAGCAAGTTCAGAGCGGTATGGATTTGCCTCCGCAGCTCCTCCAGGGTTACCCAATCATTGACAGGGATAGTACACGCAGGGGAAATGTCGTAATTAACTCCAGTAGGTGTATTGAGGATCTGACCTCCGTGGAATACATTGATGAGTATCATACTCATTTTTCCTACGAGAAGTACATGAACAACCTAGTAAAAAATATAATCTAATTTTATACAGAAAAAAAAAAACAGATCGGAAAAAAAAAAGGTACCAGCGAGATGAGAAGAACACGACGAACGCAAATATGACGTTGATCTGTTAAAATGACAACTTCGACGTGCCGACCTTCAAAACCCTAACTGTGGCGGCTGCAATGGGGAAAAGAAAGAGCAAGAAGAGAGGAAGAACGGGAGAGAGGAAGAAGAGAGGAAGAAAGGGAGAGGAGGAAGAAGGGCCGGCTATTTAAAAAATTTAAATAGCTCATACCGAATGGTTAATTCGGTCCCTTCTAAAGGGACCGAATTAACCATTCGGTGGAAGGAAAAAATTTTTTTTTTAAAAAAAAACGGGATCAGAATGTGGCGGAGAAAAAAAAAAAAAAAAATGCCTACCGAAGGGTTCCTTCGGTCCCTTAGGAAACGGACCGAAGGATCCCTTCGGTCCTATCTATTCGTGTAAAAAATGGGATCATCTTACTCTTTTCCGAAAAATAAACTTTCCATTTTCGATTTTTAAAAAAATTTGATCCACTGGAGATTGGACCCATCCACTCAAATTTTGGTTCAACTTCATGTCACCCGTTACCAATTACAGTAGAAAATATATATGCTGCTAACGAAGATAAAGTAATATAGCTGCATATATAAATATAATAAATAGCATTTCATAATATCGATTTGATCCTATTATTGTTAGGAGGACTGGCAGATCAAAAATGTTATGACAGAAATATATTATTATTCAGACAAAAACAAGAGAAGAAATAAATATATATAGAAATGGGGGGTCCAGGATAAAAACTGTAACTGAGCAGTCATAAGTGATAACAAAGCGGATTTATTGCACAACGACTTCACCGCATGGAAGACACGTCCCATTTATTAACCTTACCCTTCATCAATGTTGTCGCTTCTTGTCAGAGGTTAAATATTTTTCACGCTAAAATGGTGAAAATTTTCCTGTCCTGTCAAATTTACAGTGTCCCCGCCCCGGGGTTATTAATTTTCTTTTGAGAATCTTCCTTCTTCCAGGAGTTAATGAATTAACTTGTGATCCCTGTAGGCTGTAGCAAAATTAAATTCAGAATAGGACCATATATATAAGTCCAAACGATAGTTGTATTTATTTATTTTTCTTTCAGGTTGGTGTCGATAAGTTTGGACGAAATCAAATTTATAATTGGAGATTCATGTGTGAAGATTAAAAGAGTTTAAAACTTCCAATGCGTTTGCGTAGCAAAATGGTTATGAAGGGGGGAGGCGAAGGCCCAAATATGTAAATGTATTATGTATGCAATGCAGCGTGCACGCACAGTAAGTCAGTAATGAAGAGAGATGATATATTGACGTGACTTTATGTCTGGGCCAGATTGAAATCTTGTATGGGCTAACTGAGCCATACAGCCATACAGCCTAATACAATCGCCACCTTAATTAGCTATATATCAAGAATATTAGCATTCAGAATGGTTGGAACTGTTACTTCAAGCCCAATCCATCGTAGCAGTACATCATACCCATGATCATGGCCCATTCGTCTGGGTTCCTTGGAGTATTGTTACTTCAAATATTTATTTACAACAACTTCTATCCGGTTTCAAATATGTGGCATCCCATAAAAGGACTATTGCCATTTGGCACTACTTAAGGGTTAGTGTTACAATAATAATAATTTATAAAACACAATAGTAATAAAAATCTTAAATTTGAAAGACTGTAATTTCGAACTATATATTTGGAGTAAAAATATTATTTGACAAAGAATATAGAGTGGTTATTATTATCTTAGAATAGTAAAATTATAGAGGAATACAATATTTTCGTAATCTACATGCATGAGTGCTATTCTGCTATGAATTAATCTGAATAGAAAATAGGGTCTTCAACGAGGCAGCTCTTAAACTGGATAAAAGTATATCCAAAATTTGATGGTTTCGTGAGAGATGTTGAGCTTATGAGGGGCAATAGTTAAATATAGCGGCATGCAAAACTCTTTTCCTCAAAATCATTTGGACAGTCCAAAGGATTCTGAGAGCTATACGATCTAATTGTTAGTAATTGATCAACTGTAATTTAATCATGTAGGTGTTAAAAATAGCATGCTGGTTATAGTTAGAATGATGGGATTACATGCTGTCACCGTTGATAAGCATATTAATCGAATCGAACGGTTTAGTCATGGCTTTGGACGGAGACCGTCCAAATGGCTTTGGACAAAATTCTAATCCCTCTGCTTTATTTAATTTGTCTATATCGTAGTACGTTATCTGCAAATTAAGCAAAAATTTCACAAATGCCCAAAAAATAAAACTTATCTCTACCACTGCCTAAACCACTAACTTAATTTCACGAATGCCCAAAACCATTGGGCGTGACTTCAACTTGCGCCTAAGCGAACTTTACTGAGCTGCCCGTGATTACAGCGGACCCCACAATTTTGTTAAAAACATTATTTCAATTAGTGGGGCCGGCTTGTCAAAGGGAGAGGGATAAGGCGCAAGAGGAAGTTGCGCCTTACCCAACCCGAAACCCTACTCCTTTATTCTTCTCCTTCTCCCCTCTTTCTTCCCACTTCTTCTTTTTTCTTCTTCCCCAACCCGAATCCCTTCCTCTTCTCTCCAAACGGTGGCAAAAAAAAAAAAAAAAACACAAAATCCATCCAATAACCCCATCTAACCCCCACCAAAATTGTTATCAATCTACTCTCCACCCCTCCCTCTTCAATTTGGCCTATCGATCTCTCACTCTCACAACCTACACCACTCACATTGGAACTCTCCGAATTTCACCCCATTGATGTGAAGGTGTCATCCCGGCAACGCAACCCCTCGAAAACACGGTGAACTTTGTAAGGTTCCTCTCTTGTAAGGTTATAAATATATTTTCTTGCAATTTTTGCTATAATATTGTAGCTATTGAATGGTATGTGAATGTATGTAAGGTATTTGCAATTTATACAATTTTTTGTAATGCATGTTGTTATGGTGGTATGTCCAATCCTATATAGTATTTGTGTATATATAGTATTTGTTTATGTAAATTTGATAATATATTGTTATTGTTGATTTTTGGTAAAGTGATATCTAAATTAGAGATACTAAGAATTGTAGGGTTTAAACGTTATTTTTGCCAAATTGTTTGTAATGCATGTTGCTATGGTGCCATGGCAAATATTATATGGTATTTGTGTATGTATGTTGGTTAGTATAATTTTTATGGTTGATTTGATATCCAATTTAGAAATCTTAATATTTTGTAGGTTTTAAATGGTAAATTTTGCCAAATTGTTTGTAATGATCAAATTGTGTGATAAACTTTGTTAACTAAGCTATAATAATGAAATCTATAATAAATGTCAAATTGTTTTCCAATTTGGATTTCTTTTAGTTGAATATTTAAAATTTATTGAAAATGTACCATTTATTGTAATTTTAAAATGTTATTTATAGGAATGGCACGAGGAGGTGGTCGTGGATGGGGTGGTTGTGGTCGTGGTCATGGTCGTGGACGGGGTGGACCTGGAAGGGGCGATGGTGGTGGTGAAATTCCCGAAGGCACTATTCATAGACCCTACACAGGCTCACTGTTAACAAGAAACGCGGTGCATGTCTCAAGTCGTGCCTACACCGCAGTAAGTTCACTCGGTTTTTTTTATATATTTTTTAAATGTTTCCACTTAATTGTTTTTCATCTTTGGGCTAAAGTTGTTTCTTCATTTTCAAATTGAGCAGCCGGAGTTGACAATGGACACAAGGGGAAGTTTGATACGGTTCACTGTTAACGATCAAACAATGCCCATACTACAAAGGATGCGGCTGGATCATCTAGCAAGGTTGGGCAACATGCAAATCGACCGAGACCTAATTACTGCTCTAGTTGAGAGGTGGAGACGTGAGACGCACACGTTTCACCTCCCCGTGGGCGAGATGACAGTGACATTGGAGGATGTTAGTTGTCTATGGGGTTTGCCGATTAATGGATTACCGGTGATTGGTTTTGCCGATGAAAACTGGGAGCATGATGTAAGAAGGTTGTTAGGGCGTGTTGATTGGGATGCCTTCCGACGCGCCCCCAGCACATTTCATTTGAGACTTGATGGTTGGTTGACCCGTGGGTACCGCAGCATCTCAATGAAGAGGATAAAGCCCGACATCGTGCGGTATTGCCAGACGACTCACCCGAGCAAGAGGTTATTTACTATGCACGTTGCTTCATGTTAGATTTGATGTCTGCTGTCATGTTCCCGGATCACTCGGGACACACACATAGCATGTATCTGCAGTTTGTCGACGAGCTCAACGATCCTCCGGAATATAGTTGGGCCACAGCCGTACTGGCCCATCTGTATCGAGGTCTGTGTGCGGCAAGCGAGAACAATTCAACCCAAATATCGGTACCGTTGGGCCTCTTACAAATATGGATATGGACCCGAATGCCTCTCGGGAGACCCAAGCCCAATTTTCCCGCAACCGGTTTACTAGGTCAAGCGTTCGGTGTCATATGGCTATCGCCACATACATATGATGAAGAATTCCACAAGAGTATCACAGCATATCGGAAGAGAATTGTGGAGTTGGGAGCTGGAGATATAGTCTGGTGGCCTTATGAGAATTACATGGAAGAGCTCCCAGCAATATGTCGTGATCCTCGGGAGATGGAGATGTGGTTTTACAACGGGCCTTTGATTTTATTTTGGGAGGTGGAGTGGTATACCCCTGTAAGGGTTATGCGGCAGTTGGGTCGGCATCAGGAAGTTCCTCCTCCACTTCAAGATCTTTCAGATTCTTTTCACGATGTGCTTCATGGGCCCCATTGTCGCATTGATTGGGACATTGAACACCACGATAGTATCGTGTGGTGGGCTAGAAGACGACAGCATATTGTGCCACACCGCGAGTTGTGGGATGCGCGTACATTACCTAGATATGAGGCTTGGTTCAATCAGCAAGGAATGCGTACCGTGTATTACCGTGGATCCACTGCAGCAAATGTATATGAGCCCCCTCCCCTCACCGGCTCAAGCACGCATATTCCAAACCTACTCGGCACGCGGTAACGGTGCAACAATTGGTAATCACTAATTGCAAGCTATTAATTCTAGCGACATTGTTGTACTAATTTATAATATATATATATATATATATAGAGTAAAACTAGTGTGTTCTTAAGCTCACGGGGGCCTCCCGTGAGCTTAACTCCAAAAACGTGTCAAACCATATCCAAATTTTGATTTATATGGCTCAATAAATTATTTATATCAAAATCATGTTGCATACAAAAATTTTCCATTTTTAGAGATTTTTAAGTATTTATTTCGGATTTTTTTAAAGTTACATATAAACATTGATTATTTTATTAATATTATATAGTTGCTATTAAAAAATCCGAAATAAATACTTAAAAATCTCCAAAAATGGAAAATTTTTGCATGTCACATGATTTTGATATAAAGAATTTATTGAGCCATATAAATCAAAATTTGGATATGGTTTGATACGTTTTTGGAGTTAAGCTCACGGGAGGCCCCCGTGAGCTTAAGAGTACGCTAGTTTTACTCTATATATATATATATATATATATATATATATATATATATATATATATATATATCTCGGTGTAGACATTGTAGGTTATACGCAATTTAATTCTAGCGAGGGATGCCGTAGGAGCCTTGGCTACCCAAGCAGCTAATGCACTTGCTCGTCGCATTTTGCGTACGTGTCGTGGAAACTTGGAAGATGTCAATCGAGGGGCAATTTTTGAACAATTTATGGCACAACACAACATTCGGGAGGTTGATTTTGAGCCAACACTGAGTGAGCGCATGCGCGTCCAGAGTTCTGACTATCAATGGATGAATGAGTTGCTTGGCGGCGATTATGCAAGTTCGATGGTCGAGGCGCCACTATACCGTCCCGCCTCTGCGCGACTGTCACAGGACGGGGTTTGGGAGCACGGTGAGAGCTCAAGCGCGGCGGCAGCAAGAACCTCTCCAAGCCAGCCAGTGAATGAGGTTCCGATCTCTCAAGTTATCGATCTAACACAACATGTCCAGGTGCCAATGACGGTTGTGCCAGAACCTCGTACCATACAGAGGCCTAGAAGAGTGACAAGGCCTCCTCAACCTTACACACCAACGCAGGCCTTGGAGCACCTGAGACGGGCTACGGCTAGGGGCCGGGGCAGGGGGCGTGGAGGTGAACAGGGTGGTGAGTAGTTATGTCAACTAATTATCAAGTAATGATAGATTAGAATGTGTGGACTTAGTATTTTGTTAACTAATTAGAATGTATGGACTTCTCACTCTTTTGTTAACTAATTATCAAGTAGGATATGTAAACTAATTATTAAGTAGAATGTATGGACTTGATCGCTGATAAGGATTTATTTATGCAAGATGAAAATAGTCATTGCATTTTGAAAAATACTGGAAGTTATCATATTTCATATGCAGTATGAAAAAAAAAATTCGGAATAAGAAAGGCGCAGGATCAACTTGCGCCTAACATTTCATATTTTGCTTTCACTTACAAAAGGGCCCCACTTTATGTTTAGGCAAAAATCACACTAAGGCGCAAGTAGAAGTTGCGCCCCAAATCAGAGATTTTTTTCTGACTTGAACCAGTGCCAAAAATCAGATTTGGGGCGCAAGTTGTACTTGCGCCTGCCATCTAAAATATCACTTACAATTGGGACCCATTTTCAATAATCCATCTTGGGCGCAAGTTCTACCTGCGCCGAACAATTGATTTTTGCCCCTGCTTCAACTCAGTGCCAAAAATCAGATTTGGGGCGCAAGTTCTACTTGCGCCTGCCATCTAAAATATCACTTACAATTGGGACCCATTTTAAATAATCCATCTTGGGCGCAAGTTCTACCTGCGCCCCAGCAATTGATTTTTGCCACTGCTTCAACTCAGTGCCAAAAATCAGATTTGGGGCGCAAGTTCTACCTGCGCCTGCCATCTAAAATATCACTTACAATTGGGACCCATTTTAAATAATCCATCTTGGGCGCAAGTTCTACCTGCGCCCAGTAATTGATTTTTTTGCCACTGCTTCAACTCAGTGCCAAAAATCAGATTTGGGGCGCAAGTTCTACTTGTGCCTGCCATCTAAAATATCACTTACAATTGGAACCCATTTTAAATAATCCATCTTGGGCGCAAGTTCTACCTGCGCCCAACAATTGATTTTTGCCACTACTTCAACTCAGTGCCAAAAATCAGATTTGGGGCGCAAGTTCTACCTGCGCCTGAACAATTATCTAAAATGGGTCCCAATTGTAAGTGAAACCAAAGTTAAGGCGCAAGTTCTACTTGCGCCTTAGTTTGTCCACGAATTCCGTAAATACATCTCAACAACCTCATTTATGTTACTCTCTCTTCACTTTACCTTCAACTCACACCCGTCTCTAACCCTAAAATCTGCCATTTTCAGTTTCTCCACTCAACAAACACTCAACTACTAAATTATTTGCAACAATTTCAAGTATTTTGGATACCAATCATTTAGAAACCCCGGATCTCAACGTATTCTACAATTTTGTGCCGGCATCCAACTATTATTTAGGTACATTTGGTTATCCTTAATTTTCTTGCTTTCCATGTTTAATAAGCATCACAACCATTGTTTTATAAATGTAAGACATTTTTAAGGAATTTCAATAATCTTTTATTTTACTTTTACTATTGGAAGGCAAAATAGAGGATGTTCTTCATCAACTTATTCACCGGGGGCATTGTGCAACATGGCCATTGTGGAGTGTATTATTCGCAAGGGCCGACAACCAATTTCACGGTAAATAAAGATATTTCTCTTAATTTGCTAGAGGAGGAAATATATCGATGGTTAGGAATATCTAAGTTGAGTTATGGTTTGCGGATCCGAGCTAAGTTTAATTCTTCACCCCCACCGGTTGTTTTTTTTACCGAGCTAGAGATATTGAACAATGAGACTTGGAGATTTGTTGTGCAAAATATGGAAAATTGGAAGGTCATGGAATTGTTTGTAGACACACTCCCTAAATCAACTTCAACGGGACCGGTAACCTTACCAACCCATGAGTTACCTAGTTCGAGTCAATTAGTGGGCTACGAAACAACCGAAAACCATTAGGATCAAGCCCCAAGTCCATACCCATCAACCGAAACACCCTTGATCTTTTACGAGCCACTTGAAACATATGGAGCACCACAAGATGACGTACCCGTTGCCGATTCTAATGCCCATAATAGTGATGTCGAGAATTTTGAATTTGAAATTGGATTGGATGATATAACCATGGAACAAAGGATTGGAAACATGATCTTATCGGATAAAACCCCGATAGGAAATACCTTTTCCGATGATTTTTACAATCAACAAGAGGATTTTGATGAGGAGGATGAGGAGGAGGACCCCGAAGGAATGGATGACGAGACCTTCTACAACTATTACTTGCCCCTTAGGGGCCGGTCACAAACTCATCCAGTTCCATCCTTCAATGCCATTGAGGGAATTGTAGAATTTGTAAGGGATGGTAACTTTTTTGATGAGGCGGGGTATGCAACGGATGATACATTAGCGAAGGGACAAGTGTTCCGTTCAAAGGCACATTTAAAATGGGTGGTATACGATTTTCACATAAGAGCAAACCACACATTCATGGTAGACAAATCATGTACAAAGGTATGGACTCTTAAGTGCACGAACCCACAATGCAAGTGGAGATTGCATGCCCGTCGAAGGTCTTATGACGATGCTTTCGTAATTCACACACAAAAGGGACCGCATGAGTGTGTTCTATCAGAAGATAGACCCGAGCACCCACATATGACGGCTTCTTTCATAGCAACCTTAATACGGGAGCATGTCAAGGCCAATGTGAGGTATAAAATCAAGGATATCAGAGTAGATGCCGTCTCGAGATATAATTTCCGAGTTCATTATATGAAGTGTTGGCGCGCAAAGGAAATTGCAATTTTACAGCTTTTTGGTGGGTGGAAGGAAGCTTACAACTTAATTGTGAGATTGTTGGGAGCAATGCAACAAAATAACCCGGGGACAAAAATCGAGTGGTTCACTGTGCCGACTAACAGTGCAAGTGTTGCACTGTTCCAGGGTGTTTGCTGGGCATTTGGCCCGTCTATTGAAGCATTCCAACACTGACCACTTATTGGAATTGATGCAACGTTCCTCACCGGTAGATACAAAGGTAGGCTCATGACAGCCTGCAGTTATGATACTGAAGATCAGCTGGTACCACTTGCATTCGAACTGTTTGACACCGAAAATAACAAGTCATGGGAGAGATTTATGCAATTTGTCCGCCAAGAAGTGGTTGGTTCAAGAGTGGTCACCGTGCTTTCTGATAGACATCCATCCATTTTAAGAGTATTTCGGGAGCCAAATCTCGGGTGGCATGCAGCATCTGGACAAGCGTTTCACAGGTATTGTTCGAGACATATCAGTCAAAATTTTCAACGCCATTTGAAGAGCAAGAAACTTGTTCCAATGCTAAGGCTATCATGAGACAAAACCAACCACGAAAATTTCATAGTCGTATGAATAATTTGGCTAAAAAGAAAGCAGAGGCAAAAGAATGGCTCGACGTTATTGAGACGGATGAGAATGATGACCCGGTTTATGATAAGTGGGCATTGGCTTATGATGCCGGGGGTCGCCGTTGGGGTATAATGACAACTAATGGTCCCGAATCCCTCAATAATGTATTCAAAGAAGCTCGGGAGTTGTCGATGACCTCACTTGTTGAGATCACTTTTTACAAATCAGTTAAGTATTTTGCGGAGAGAAGAACCAAAGCCGAGGAAATAATAGGTGAGGGTCTTCTATTTTCAAGAAAAATAGAGAATTTGTTGGAAGCAAGAAGACTGAAAGGGAACACACACACAGTCACACCTTACCGAGATCTGAGAAAATATGATGTCGTAACAAGAGAAAGAATGGAAGAAAATAAGAAAAAAGGGGGGAAGAGACATTGGGTTAGATTAGAGGGACCTTCGGGGTTATGTACCTGTCAAATGCCGCAATTGACGAGTATACCTTGTTCTCATGTGCTTGCAACTTGTGGGATAGTTAACGTAGATAGCAACCAGTTTGTATCTCCATATTTCCGGGCAACTGAGTTGATGGCGACTTGGCGGCCAGAATTTTACTATTTTGGCAATTCTGAAACTTGGCCACCGCATCAAGGCCCAAAACTAGTACCGGACCCCTCCATGTACAAAATCGATAAAGGACGTCGCCAGAAAGTTCGTATCCAAACCGAAGTGGATGAGTTGAACCGAGAGAAACACACATACACATGCCAAAAGTGTGGAGAGCAGGGCCATAGCAAGAGGACTTGTCGGGCAAATCCAAATCATGATGGTAATCTACTTACTAAAAATAATTTCATTACTTCAATGCACTTGCTAATTTGTAATTTACAATATTCCAATTTTTTTGTAGGGAATTGATTGTGCTATTCCAATGTGGATCAAAAGATTCTAATGTGCTTCTTCATTTTAAATAGACTTATTCTACTCTTGATATAACTTGTGTAATTTATATTTTACAATTACAAACTTCATTTGTACTTTCTAATTAGATCAAGGACTTCACTTGTATTCTCTAATTAGATCATGGACTTCTCTAATTAGATCATGAACTTTATTTGTACTAGTTATGAAATCTATATGATTTATATCATTTTAAGATTTATCTTATATTTATTTTATGTGATGATTCGGAAAAGCTATTTGGACAATAGTTAAGATGATAATACTAATTTTTTTAAAAAAATGCTTGCTCTTGGGCGCAACTTTTACATGCGCCTAATGGTTGTGTGACTGAAATGTGGGTCCAACAGCTAAGGCGCAAGAACATTCCACGCCTAAGAAACATATAAATCTGGACTATTAAATGCACAGCAGTTACAGAACCAAAATCCCGTCTTGGGCGCAACTTCTATATGCGCCCTACTTTTTTGTAAAATTTGCCCGACATAAATAAAAAGAAAAGGGAGTAATATTTGGGGCATTTGTTCAACCTGCGTCTTTATATTAAAATATTGTGCCCCCCCCCCCCCCCCCTAACGGCTATACGGGCAACGGGCACGGGGTGGGCAGCTCAGTAAAGTTCGCTTAGGCGCAAGTTGAAGTCACGCCCAATGGTTTTGGGCATTCGTGAAATTAAGTTAGTGGTTTAGGCAGTGGTAGAGATAAGTTTTATTTTTTGGGTATTTGTGAAATTTTTCCCAAATTAATGAACAAAAAGGATGGGCTTTTTTTTTTCTTTTCTTTTCCTAGTACAAGGTTTACGTTTGTTTGTACTTTGTAAGATGTAGCGTCAAGAAATGTTAACATGATAGTCTATTCTGCAGTTTTATTTCTTGCCCACTTGGTATATTCTATTGAGCAATTTTGGATTAGCAAGCTAGGGTTATAATTTATTTTAGTTATGAATTGTTCTAGGGTACTGATCTTAGAAACTAGGTTTTGAACAAAATTAACCATGACTTTGTATATGGTAGAGGTGCCGGGGCCATGGTAGTGAGAAAATGGGCTAGGATCAGAAATAAAGGAAAATTATATTAAAAATGAAGTCAGATTAATAAGCTTCATGAAAACCAGTTATTTTTTTTAAAAAAAAATTTACTAGATTTTTGGAGCTGCGTACCATGGCCGCTTGTTATCTTCTAATTAAACTGGGTTTGCTATGTCATAGTTTTTATAAAGTCGTGCCAAATTATGAAAGAAAACGAGGCTTTAATTAAGGATTTTTTTTAGGAGTAGCTATTGTAAATGATTAGTTGAAGTTGGGAAACTAATTTTAAGAGAAAAGATGGGTCATGCCTCTCTACCTTCAGTTGAAATTCGGGAATTATGTAAAACTAAACTATATATATAATGGACTATTTATTTGGTCGAAGGGATTGTTTTTTCATATAACGAAAATATCGAATTTATATCTTTTTGCTAACTTTTCGATAGTTATTTTTTAGGGTGAAAACTCCTCGAGAAGGGAAAAGAGTGACCTTCAGGCTTGAGTTGAGTGTACTCGATGCAATGCATCTCAAAAGACAGAATTTATTTCTCGGGTGCGAGTGCTAGGTTGCACTTCTATGTAAACTCTGCATAACTGTGTCCTTATCGTATTAATAAAACAAATTAAATATATCAATCATGATCTTAATTATTTTATTTTTATTTAGAAGGCACTTTCAATAATATCATAGAAAAGAGGAGGGATCCAATTACATCAAAAAGTTTTTGTGTTCACAAAAATACTACACCAAACCCAGGATTAATTCCTGGTCAATTGGGCATTGAGAAGTCTATTCTGAATTTCTGATACGAATATATACACTGTAAAACAACAAATATATATTGATTAGAGAAGTGCATCGTTATACGCATTTTAAACATAAAATATATATATATGTTGGAAGTATTGTCAGAGTATCCAATTAAAATTTCTCGTATCAGTATCAGAATCAAATCATCATCGATCCCTTTTATAAATTGTAGTTAAGAGATACGAACTAGCTAGCTGCCGCTAATAATACGTTATATACATGCATGTGAACTGTCCAAATTCCGATTGCACTGCACCTGCACGCGTGTAATATTTGTCTGTTATATGTGCAATCAGCAATGCATTATATTTATATATTAATGGTCCCGTCCGTCCGCCCCTTGTACACTGTCATTAGCCAATTACTTAATGTATCTTAAACGCAATAATATATATATAATAATATTTTCTTTTTTTTTTTCGAAAAGTTAATAGCAGCTTATCAACGGAAAATATTTTCTTAATATTGATTAGGCTTTAAGGTCATGGATGTTGATCCTTGCAATGCCGAGGGGACACATGAAGTAGAGATATACGCTAGCTTATCTTATGGGTTTTGTATATACATATATAGTACTTATTCTTTGAGCAAATTAAAGATGTATACATACTTCAACTTGAAGGGTTAATTAATCAACGAAATATATATAGTATTCATATCATATATATAATTGAATAATTTAATAGAAGTGTAGAATCATGTTTAATTTACTAGCTCATTATAATTATGATGATATATCCTATTTCCTGATACATTCAAAAGTTATGTTGTGCATGTGTATATAATTAATTATTTATGCCTAAATTAAGTACTTGAGATATCATTTAATGACAATTAGCTAACAATTGCATCATTATCTTATCCTTTTGTTTTTACATGATAATTATTGCATAATTCGAAATTAAATGATGTCAGCTAGTAACTAGACATGCAGTTGACTGCCGTACTGGTACATACAATGTCGACACGTGGTATTATATATCATTCTGCCTCGATCTTATTTGGAAATAATCTTAATTATCTCTGTGTGTGAGTGTGAGTGTGAGTGCGAGTGTGTGACACATCAAATGGGGATGCGAGCGAGGATGGTTCATGGCTCTTTCCATGCACAAAGAAAAGGACAAATGCACAATCGTTGTTAAGCGTATACGAAGATAAATATATGTATCTTATCTTAATACGATCGAGATAATTAAGAGGATTAGCTAGCTAGATTACTTGTTAATTACATGCATGGATGATGGATTACGCTTCGATCGAGTTCTTAACTTAATTAATTATAGTTTAGATAAAATTTTAAAACAAGTGTAGTGTTGGAATTTGGGCATACAAAAATCTTTCAGCAGAGACAAAAGGGAAGAGGGTCAAGGTCTAAGTATATATCAGTTCAGTTCGATCAAAGATTGACTTGTCAGGCTATTAAGGGACACGTACCGTTTCAGTGCAGTGTTGTTCAATTGGGCTGTGGCTTTAGTTGCGACTTAATTAATTAGAAGGAGATCATATATATGCCCATTTAATTTAATTTGTTGGTTATTTAATTTGTGTTTGATGATCATTGTGATTTATGACAGTATTTTAGCATGCAAACCGTATCCCGTTGCAAGACTAGAGAATTCCGAACTGGGTTAATTCGATCAATCCTTAAGAGAGAGAAACAAAAATAATAAAAAAGTAGATAGATCGATATCCCTAGCTAGTTGATTCAATCTAATCTAAAGTAGATAAGTTTTGCATAAGACTACAACTTCATAACCTAAACTATTATTATTTATAAATTAATGATGGGTTCAAGTCATTAACTCATATATCCGTCATATGTCCTATTTACCACTTAATTTTGTTACAACTTTTAAATGATATACATATATTAGCCCTTTGTATGGAGTCCGTATCCGCTGCGATCCAAATCAAGATCGTAGGGTCCTGCGATCCCGATCCGACGACAATAGATTTTTAGGGAGGGTTTGAATTAATGTGAGCCGTTGGATTGGGATCGCAAAAACCTGCAATCGGATTTGGATCTCAGCTGATTCCGACGCCTTTGTATGTGGAACATGATGGTTCAAAAAAAAAAAAAAGTTACATTTGTGAATCGAAATTAAATTTACTAACTATCTGTCCAAGTTTTTCCTTAATTTCCAACTTATCGGTATGCATACTTTTTTGCATATATATAAATTTTTCTAATTTTTCTTATTAAAACGGATCTGATCAAGCAAGATACAAACTTTTCTTAATAACTTGTGAATTATTTCTGATGGCTTGGATAGAGGTGACCCGTCTAGAAAATAATATAAAAAAGAAGTTTCCATACGACTTTTCACGGTTCAATAATCATAATATCTCATGTGTTTGTATAACTTTGCGTTTTAACAAAGTACGAGTTACGGATTTAATTAGACCGCTCTCGATTTTTTTTTTTTTTTCTGAAAAAGAATCAATCCGATTGAAACCAAACGGACATGTGATCTTCCAAGTTCGATGGAGTACACTAGTACAGTATATATTGTCTTATACAAGAAAACGGCAAAATTTTATACAACTACAAGTTAACTCATTTTATATTTAGTTTATCAACAAATAATTAAACTCATCAGCACATAAATATTTTTCAGCCAACTGGTCCAAAATCTGAAGGGAGATTCAGCCGCGAATTTCTACTTGTATAGAACTAATATTTATTCAGTGTAGTGTGATTTTAAAATTACATGAGAAATAAACATTAAGCATATATATATATTTTGTAATTGAAAAAATGTTGTAAATCTAAATTAGAAAAGTTAATTTTCAATTTCAAAAGAGGTTTGCTCCCTCCTTGTATAATTAAGCAGAATTTACTGATTTTACCAATGTAAAGCATGGTTTGCAAACTATTTTGTTTTTCAATGCTCTAGCTAACCAACTATACATTGAGCCAGTTCTCTAGGTTCTTGGAAGTGTGCAAGAGCTTGCATGTTAAATAAATATTGCCTGCCGGCCCAAAGAGGGGTCAGGCACCGGCATTAAGCCCCCATTTCCCACTCTGTTGCTCTCTCTTCCTGGGACACTTTCCACTTCTCACGCTTCCTTCCATCCCCTTCCCTTCACCCCTTTTTTTAATTTTCTGTCTGCTTGGGAAGCATGTCCCAAGTATAAAATGATTCAAGATCAAACATAATTCATATTCATGTCCCCTCAATTAATTGGCTCTCCGTATCAACAGCTGATGATTGGTTAATTAGCTCTCTGCTTGCGTCTGATCTTATCCGTTAGTTTTATTTGTATTCTATTTTAGTTAATCAATTAGATCGAGTTACTGAATTAATTAATTAATTATAAATAACTAGCTAGCCATGCATATTCTTAAGTGATAACATATATATACTTCTACATGTGCATTAATATTCCATAAATATTTAACAAAAATCTATTCACGTTGGCCTCATTAATATATATCATCATGTGTTTGGAATATATAAAATACTCTCAAACTATATATTTAAATTAAAGGGATCCATCTATATAGCCACTAGTACAAAAGTTGTTATATAAAACTATGTACTCTAATAAGTTATACTATATAGAAAAGATATATACGGCATAATCATTAGTTGTACTTAGAAAATAAAGTCACATGTATATGAATCTATTTGAATCAGAATATATATCAGATATCAGATAATCTTATTTTCTAGATGCTTGATCGTTCATTGTGGGAAGAAAATCTGCTGCTCTTGGAGTTCAAGAGCAGGATGGTGCTCTTGAAGATTGAATGGTTATCCTTAATTCATCTCTATAATAGCATCTTTTCAGAATAATCTCAACCGTCAGATCGTAAGAGTAGGAACCTACTCTTAACTCGCAAGAGCACTAGAATGCTTTCACTTAACTCGCAAGAACACTGAAATGCTTTCTTAAAAAGTTGACAGCGGCTGTCAAACGTAAATTAGAGACAAAAACATATAGTTACTTCAGAATTACTTGGCAATGCTTTCATTTACTTGCGCGAAGCTGGAGTACCTAGCTCTCTATTTTTTTTTTTTTTTTTTTTTGAAATAAGTAGGTTGAAAGCCTACTTAAATCTTTTTCATTAAATATTTTGCTTTTGGTTTGCACTCGTGAATTGAGATAAGACTGTCATCTTGTTCTTGATCGGTTTTAGAAAGTAAATCGTCTTTCATTCACGCCCCAGCCCAGCACACATTTCGGTTGTTTTTTTAATTAATTTTTATTATGATATTACAAACACTTACGTGGTAGATAAAATTTTTGTAGTATTATCCAAGTTAAATCAATTGTTTCGTCGTCATGTTCATTGTTAAATATAACGAGTGATGAACTTAAATCAACTTGTATAATTGATCGTTCATCATAATATATATATGTCATTATTAATTAAATAAAACCATAATTAGTTGTAAAGAAAAGACTAAAATTAAGTGTGGCAAATCATGCAACAGAAAGTATACAAATTAGATATGAAGCAAACAAGGAAGCAATCGATCGTCTATAACTTGGTCCATTGCATTTGCATCAGACTGGAACTTAAAAGTTAAGAACAACATCCGGTCCGTATACGATGTACAAATTTCAGTGTACGACAATTAAGTTGGCTCCATTGGAAATGACTACCAATTAATGAATTAAGCTCCATTGGAAATGCAGACGTACTCCATCGTAATTATATATACAATTAAGTACACGGTTTCATTACAGAATTCAATCCAGATTATAAATAAATTAAATTAACTCTCTCATGAAAAATTCAAAATCGACTACATGCATGAATCTCCTCGATCGTTTCGGCCTATATTTTTGGCTCCTACTCCTAGAAGTCAGTAGTCAACACCTCCATCTCACTTTACTTCTTCACTTTACATAAGTCTAATACTCTTAACACTAATTAATTATAGGATCTTCTGATCGTTTTGATTTCCTATATAAAGCATCAGCCTCCAGCACAGGTGCTTACAGGGTTTTTTCGACTTCGGTTTCCAACCCTTAGTTCAACCTCTACAACCCCATTTCCCCTTTTCCTCGTCACACCCCCCCATCTTCTACTACTACTAGCTACTACTACATTCAATAAGATTAAAGATATTTCAAAAATAAAAACCAATGGCCAAGTCCGGAGTGTACTCCTACTCAAAGTCCACCTGCAAGAACGGCTTCACCAGGCGGTGCGCAGCAATGCTCAAGGAACAGCGTGCAAGGATGTACATCCTTCGCCGCTGTGCCACCATGCTCCTCTGCTCATACATTCAAGACGACGAGTAGTAACCGCTCTTAATTATATATATTTCAGCCTCCATCGACCATGGCTGTTACCTATCTATCATCTATGGCTTTTATAGGTCAAGCTAGCTCGGCCTTCCGAACCATCCCGGTTTTTTGTGTCTCTTCATCGCTAGTTTTTTGCCCGGATTTTGATCATTGGGTTTTGTTTTGAGGCGAGAGAAGAGTGCACAATATATGACTGGAAGTGAAGCTGGCCGTGCTGTTGCTGGCTTATATATGTATGATGCCAAATTGCCAATAATGCTTTGTTTGAATATATTGATCTTGTATTTTTTTCCTTTTTTTTCTTTTTGTTTTGTTTTGTTCATGTTGAATGAAGCATGGGTGTGATTAGCTAGATGCTGTGCCATGCTATGCTAACATGCACGGAAATAATGTAGCATTTAATCAGAAATTGTTAATGTCAATAATTAATTTAGGACGAACAATGGATCTTGACTTAGTTTGATATATGTGGAGTAGGACTTTTCCTATATAATAAATTTCTTCAGTCTAGAATCTTAATTTCTTTCTTGTAAGTTAAAGTACGCGCCAATCATGAGATCCGTGCATTTCCTATTTATAATAATTAATTAGATCCTGTCGACTTTTGATTGTATTTTAGGCATCAGTTCTGTTCTGTTCTGTTACTTGGAATTAAAAAGTCCAAACTCCAGTGGTGTCTGAGCTCATCAAATAATTGAGTTTGTTTAATATAGGAGGCCACTTTTGAATTTCTGATATATAATCAATCAAGATCTCTTAAGTTATCTAATGTACAAGTTGCATGCTTATTAGATCTGTTTATTAAATAATGATAAGATGAACAAAACAAGAATGAATTTTGGCACTTTAAGAGTTGACATTAGAGATCTTCTGAGCCCAAAATAAAATATGGCACCAATTCGGCCCACAAATATTGAATTGACTTGTGGCCGGTTAGCTTGCTTCCACAGTATAACTAGGCACTTTGCCGTCTTAATCTGGCATCTACTCATAAATTGCTTGTACCCGAGTAGATGCACTTGTAATTCAACAAAAGAAAGCTTTTATTTATTGGTGATATATTGAAGATTTATTTCCTTTCTTAAAAGAAGTTGCATATGATATGTAGCTGACAAGGATTGCTATCGCGTGTTAGGATTATATCACAAATGACAACGGTGCGTTAGATCTCGAGGAAATATAATGAAATTGTTACTCTTAAGATACGATGAGTTCTTAAGCAATCCAATATTTTGAATATCTATAAATGAAACCTCCTATTTTAGTTTCAAATGTACAACCCTGCTTTATTTATTTATTTTTTTAATACACTTTGAATCAAATATTACTTTGTTTTTTCCCCAACAGGGATTTTGGGTAAAATGTTATATAAGAGAGAAAAGGGGAAACAAAAAGGTAGTAACAGAACATACAGTGGGTTTATGCATTTCTATCGGGTATCAACATAACAGTTGATATCGTTTCCGGTCATGTTAATTAACAGTAGATTTTTCATCCAACCCAATATTCGCATGAATGCATACATCCCTTTTAAGTATTACATAGGAAGAACTGTAATAAGCTGCACAAACTTCACATTATCAACTAATAGAAGAGCAAGATGGAGAAAACAATAGTGCCAACAAAGTAACGACGCTCATTTAGGAAACAAAATGAAAAGGAAAGCAAAAGACATTTGAAGCATAATTAAATAGTTTCACAATCTAATAAATCGGCAAAAAAATAATGTATTAGTTTACTGTTCTCTGTTCTCATTAAGATAAGCATTTTCTGCCCCATCGAGAGCTTTAACTGAAGCATCTCCCTGCAACGTATTTTCGCTTTCGTATACCTTGATCCTAATGCGTTTTCCTTTTTTATATCTGTACTCCCATTTAGGTGGTGGGTATTTCTTTTTCAATTTCTCATATTTATCTAACATATTTAGTTTCTGAAACACATCACCCATCATGTTGACAATTGAACCATCTGGCCTCATCCCAAGCTCTTCCATGTCAGCAAAAATCTGCAAAATTCAACCAAAGAGGGAGTGTGTGTCAATGCAAGATTGAAATAGTAAATATCTGAACACCGAACTATTTTCTGTAACTTCCAGCAAATTTGCATCACTGCAACAGAATTACACAGTTAACATTTAAGCAGCAATAGTTTTACTTTTATTTAAAGAAAGCAAACAAGATAAAAATGACCTAATTCTACTAAAGTGTCAGCCATTAGATCTCAATTAAAATTAGAGGAAAGAAAGATATATTTATCACAGGTTTTTTACTTTTAATTTCAGATTTTGCACCACATGGACCATGTTAGATACCAGAATAATACTGGTGATGCATAATTATGGCATAGGATTCTTGTAGAAAACTTATTCAACAACAGCAAACATTTTTGAACAAATTATAACATCAGTTGCCTGGGTTATTCAATAAATTTAGCCAAATTATCCCTCATTTGCCTCATGCTTGGCACGCAACTGCTCGTAACTACAAAGCTACAATGATTAAGAAAGAGAATTAAAGAAAGCAAAGTGATTTGTTACCTCAAACATCTTCTCATGCATGTCCTTTTCATAGTAGACTGATATCATTTTCATAAAAAAAACACGAGGCAAACTCTCCAGGTACTTGGAGAATAAATGGGACCACAATTCTTCGGCCTCTTCTAGTCGGTCATCTTCTATCATTGCATTTAATAAAGTATAATAGGTTCCCATTGTCTTTCCTTGCCCTTTACTTAGCATCCACTTAATTACCTATATAAGGTCAAAACCATATCTTCTTAAATAAGTTTACTCAAGACAAGCATCAGTTTACCTAGTATACCAGAAGAGTAGATTCGAAGCTCCCTTTTTCTGCACTTTCTAACAATTTTATGATTCAATGTATGAACATGTAAAAGTTCCAGCGATACCATCTTTACACACACTTCTATTTTTTTCTTTAATGAAAGGCCCCACAGGTCAGTAATGCAATCAAATTCTAATTACATTCAGAAAAACCATAAATTACACTGGTAGTTGCAAGAAAGAAATTTATCTTCCATTATTCATGTGAGAGCCTAAAGTGAATGAGCTTGCAATTCCACAAAGTTGTCCTGCATGACACCAGTGGATGATTTGTTTGCCTAAAGAATAATATGCCAGTGTGCATAGACTATGCAAAATTCAAAAGTAAATTTGTCACTACATATGTATGAGCAAAGCTACCTGAATAATCCTTTTCCATTCCTTTTCAGTTTCAAGGGTCTTCAAAGCCTTCTTTACTACAATCAAAGGAAATTCCAACTCCCATGCAATAAATGAATCCAGAGCTCCATAAACTTCTTCCTTGACATTGGATAGTCCCTTTATCTGTCAGATTAAAATGAAAAATGAAGATGTTAGGATTCCGTCTATGTTAAATATATACAAAACAATTACTTGCTTCTGACAATTATACACATATGAGGTGTTCTGAACTTAACTGAGCGACACAACCTATGCACAAATAATAATAGACTAACAGAAGAGATGAGATGGTAATGCAACAAGAAAAAGAAAACCTCACACAATCAACAAGCTTGTTTGACTTGGAAATTGTACCGATTCTCTTTCGTGTCTTCCATACTCGCGGGAATCTGGGTCTCGGTCCTCTTGCGCCACATACCTAAAAGTGTGATTGGTAGTACATGAATATCCAGAACAACAATATGAAAAAGAAGATTGATAACAAAATCAAATTAGCAATTTGTTCACTACATTAGACTTATATGGCTTCCAATGTTGAACTTATTGTTAAGTTGTAGGATCCGTATCCGCTCTGATAGTTACACCAGCGGCACAAGATTTTTAAAAAGATGGTTGAGATTGTATGAGACAGTAAATCAGCAGATATGAATGTGCAGAGGATAATAGTTGAGAATTGAGAGAGGAGCTGACCACAACAAGATGAATCCTTTTAGAAGGAAGAATAGGCAGCTGAGGCTGAGAGCGCGCAGCAATTGCAGGTGGCAGGGAGGCAAATCTTGAGATGGGCATCATCCTGAAGAAAAAGGAGGACATGTCTGTAACTGTAAGTAGCATAATATGAATAGCCAGCCCTTGCTTGCCCTTGGCATTTGGCATAATGGCATAATAATGAGAAATGGAGCAAAGTGGCCTCCAGCGGCACCAACATGAAAGAGAAAGAAAAGGCTTGAAGGAGAAGCGACTGACTGTCCGAGGGGGGATTCCGGAAAGCATCCGACTCTACTCCACTGTACTGTTGCTTCCACCGATCGATCGAGAGAGAAGGCAGGCAAGGCAACGCAGGGCAAGGGAAGGAGGGACTGATATTTGGCGGAGGGGATAATAACATAACATTAACAAATGAGGAGCAATAGAGAGAGTCACTGACTGAGCCAGTGAAGCTTTGCTCATTTCAGAAAGAAAAGGCCTCCTTAAATTAAAGGGCTTTTGGGCTCAGCTCATTCAGGCCTTATTATTGACTACTATATTCATTCTACTTCTACCTCCATCCAAATATACCATGTTTCTTCACTGTCAACTTCATTTCACATCTGACTCCTATCAACCATTTTTATAACATTTTCTTTATTGAAGCTTACCATTATGGCTTCTACCAATTCAATTTTTATCTCATCACATAATTCATTAATACAACCTTATGTTGCCACATCAACAAAGTATTTTTCGGGGGCAACATTTTCAACATATGAAAAGCATAGCGCCAGAAGAAAATTATTTTCACATTAAACGAAAAACAAGACAATGCATCATCAATTTTCTTCTCTTGGCGAATCCTTTCCCAGAAACAAATAATGCATACATCCACTCATTGATCATGTCTTAATGCACCAAACCCCAACCCATACAAAACAAGCCACACCCTAAACGTTTTTCCTAACTTCGACAATAGGAAAACGAAAATAAATATTTTTCTTTCTTTAGGGACATCAAATTTATGGACAGCTGCCTCGTTGAATGCAGTACAGCATGAAATGGAGGCTCTTTCATTCTTCAATCAGCGAGTTGAAACCACCACTTGCACCTGTGCATCAAAGCAAAAGCAGAAATGAGAAAATCTTTCTTGTGAAACACATATGACGGAGACAGTAAAATATAGAGACATATGTATGAGAAGAATCAAACTTGTTACAACACTTTCAAAGAGATTCATCTGGACAAACTGGACAAGTAGAACATTACCGGTTACCAGAACCATCAAAGAAGGTTCTAAACAGGAAAACATGCACCTTTATAAAATCTAGCGAGCACAACTGCTTAACAAAATAATAAAAGAGTAAAAGAATGATAATACCTTTTCGCAAATACATACCTTCCTCTCTATTACCATCATCATCCCCAATGTCACTTCCACTAGCTGTCTCCCACTCGGAATCATCTCCCTCCTGGCCAAAACCCAAGCCTAACCCTAAAAGCACATCCTCACTCACACCTCCATGTTTCACTGCAGCATCTCTAAACAGCCATGCCTTCCTCATCTGCTTTTTCACAAGCCTCTCAGCATAATCAGGCACTTTACTAACAGCATTTTTCACAGATAATTCTGGGTCAGTAGACCCAGTACACTCATTAATAAATAATATAGCATCCAATAAACTTTCCTTAGCCAATCCAATCATATCATATGCCTGAGCTCTCCTCCAGAGACTCTTTGCATGCCGGTTAACTGGGTTATGCATGCAAAGTGCACGTGTGGCATCACTAATAGCTAGCCAGGGTTGTTGCAATAGCAAATAGCACTGTGCTCGATTACTGTAAAGCACAACTCTTTCTCTTTTAGACTTTAAAGGACAGATCTCCAGTGCTTCAGAGTATTTCTTTGCAGCACCTGTTATGTTACCGGATGAGAACAAAGAGTTCCCTTCGAGTTTTACGACCAAGGCTGCAGCTTGTTTAATACGTAGATCCTCCTTTGGCATGGCCTTTTCAACCTTCAGTCTCTGACGGGACCGTACCAGCTCTTCAAGAAGTTCTTGTGTGTGATCGCTAAGATTGGTAGATTCAGCTACAGATTGAAGGGTGTTAAAAATTGTGTCGCCAAGTCGCTTGTGGTCTCCAAGAGAGGATAGATCTGACAAGTCAATTAGTGTAGGAGCTGCTTTATCGATCACCTGTCAATTAAGAGGATGGTGAATGATCAGTACAGCACAGTCATTTCCTGATACCTAGTGGATAAAGTATCCTATAATAAAAGTAAAAAAATAACAGGTACAGGCAGCAGATGTTGCAACTGAAACAACATGAACCAAACTTCTACAAATTTTAGAAAGTCACAGACAAGTATTAGTTTAAGAGTCATAACTAATGACGCAAATTCAGAACCTTTATTAGTTCTATACATTTCTTGGTTATAATTATATAACTACTTGACAAAAAGAATGTGACCATTCCAATCACTACACATGTATAGCAATAACATATCTTACCTTACGGCAAGTATTTGAATCCCGAACCAACCAAAGCAGGCAATCTATAGCCATGTACTGCCAATCATCTGAGGAGCGTGCAATATTACACAGAGCTTCAATAACACCTGGGCAGTCGGCCACTGGGCCACGCCCCATTCTGTGTTGGCATATTGTACGCAACAATCCAACCCCAGCAGGCGAGCTCTCATTGACCAAACCTCCCCACATCCCTGGCAACTCCATCAAAAAGCTAGGGTTACAGATATCAGAAACAAACTCTGGCTTGAAAGCAAAGCAGTTTATCAGCTGAAGTGACCAGCATTGCAGCTGGCTGGCCCACTCCTCGGCTTTCCTTGACTCCATCTCAGGCCCTCCCATGCCACGTGTCAACAAATCACAGTGGTACCCTGGCCGTCTATCGATTGATCGATAGAAGTGAGAATAAACTATCTCCAGGGAGCTTGATGCCAGTTGTATAGCCAGATCAAGAACCTCCCCCTGCTCAGCAACAGCTGGAAAAGTGCTGGCATAAGTTGCCAGATGTCCCAGCGCCCGTACAGCCACTCTTTGCTCGACCCAAGTCAATCTTCCCCTCAAAAGCTCAACTAGAGGCGGTATGACCCCAGCTTGTACTGCAGTCTGTGCGAATTCCTCTAGATTCATAGTATAGGAGCCAATAATATGTGCTGCGTAGTAGGGGATGTAGACGTTTTGATCCTGAGAGAGCCAGCGCCTGTTTTTGAGGCCCTTCCAGATGAGAGAGGCCATGCACTCAAAAATGCCAAGATCAATGAATTCAGGGTCATTGGGGTTTGACATGGCCGTGTTCCATATCCCACTGACTGGCAATACTTGGCCATCAGCGTCTTGGTTTGGAAGGTCACGAAAGAATTTCCGAATGTTGGATCTTCTCTTGGCAGGGTTGGTTTCCTTCATTACGCAGAAGAAACACTCCCGACAGGGGCAGTCAGATTGCAATTTGTCCATTGGAATTTCTATTGACAGTTTTCTCCTTCTTTTTAAGTGAGTCAGAGAGACCTACATTGCACAGAGTATTGCTGTTAGTTAGCACAACGATACTCAAGTCAAGTGGACGAAACCATGTACATGAAGCAGCAGAAAATGTTACGAAAGCTACTGAATGCTGCCTATAGTCAATTTGTGGTTAGCAATCATAGTAATTTATAGTAATTGAAAAACAATCCTTATGGGCCAACCTCAGATGTTCAAAACATGATAGTTTGGGAGCACATGACATGCCAACACAAATTGGTAGGTACAGTAGTTTCTAAATTGATATACAAGTTGCAATATCCACAAAAGGGTGACATGTATAACTGGACAGTGGACACTTATAATTTAGTGAAGGAGCTTTGACTGAGCAAATAACCTAATGATAGTCAAACAAACACACAAGGATCTCATCCTACACTTAAAGTACAATTAAGTAGGAGAACTAAATCAAATAGGTTAGGTGTATCATCATTTTTAAATTTAAAAAGAAAAAGAAAAAGAAATCTTGTAAGAGATGAGTTTCAAACAAACCTCAAGGACGGTTTTTTAAAAAAAAAATGAACTTTGGTCCAAGTCAAACTATGCTGTCACTTCACTTGTGTCTGAAAAAAGGAAAAAAAAAAGAAGAAAGAAGAAAGAAAAGGGTTTAATATAGAAAACGGTAGGGGGTAAAGAAATGAAGAAAAGAGTAGTGAATTAGAAAAGATTGAAGGCAGAAGTGAAGTGGAGGAGTAAATGAGGAATAGTGGGGGTGGTGTTTTGGTAATGTGACAAAAATGGTGACTGATTAGCAGCGACTTGGTAGAAATGTTCAGTCAGTCCCAAATTAGTAGTGGACAAGTAAGTAAAGAAAGAAAGAAGAGGCGATTGCCGGTTGGGATGGGGAGGGAGTAAGATTACCGATTGGAGCAGCTGAATGGGCCGGCCGTTGGATTAAATCTGGAGCGGTTGTAGGTCGGAATGGGCGAGTACAATTTCAATTTGATTTCTAGGGTTTTCTCTTCTCTTCTCTTCTCTTCTCGGCGCTGCTACTCTAAACAAGAGAAGAGGAGAAGAGGAGAAGAGAAGCGCGCTGCTCCCTCCACCCTCTGAGTCTGAGTCCCAGATGAGATCAAAATACGGACGGGACGGCCACTCTCTTCTCTTGGTTGGAATACTAATGTAATGAAAATGTAAGTTGGCTGGCTACTAAGCCTTTCTTTATTAAGGCTTCAACTATATTGTTATGAGAGAAGAAGAGCGTGAGAGAGGGGAAGACTAGTCTAGAGGGGACACTCTCTGGGGAGAGAGCCTCGGCCCTCGAGTGAGTGAGTACACAGCTCAGACTCACAGTCAGTCACAGAGCCATCGGACATCCCTTCAAGGCTTCAACCCTTTTTTATATTTTCATTTTCATTATTATCATTATCATTTTTGACATGTTATCTTTTCTAAATTACGATGCTATAGCTGCTTACTATGTTATATATTATTATTTCAACTTGATTGTTCAATTATTTTTATATATTTCTGTACCATAATTGATAACTTCTGTTTTAAATTTTGTTAATTATTATTGATAAAATTTGTACATCAATTAATCTCGCATTAACAAACTAACCCATATTTAGAATTTTAGTTCCTAGTGAGGGGGGAAAAATCTTTCGACATAAGATAGTTTGATAATCTTAACAAATTATTACACATTAAAATGTAAAGAAGATATGATATAAAATATATAGATAGTTTGACAACTATATATGTTTTTGAAATTTAATATTTGAAAATGCATTTATTATCATTGATTTGAATTTATTAGAATTTCAAGCCACTTTATGTATGGTAAGACGCATATACGATCTTATCATTACTTTATATATTATACGTAACTAAAATATGTTTAATAAAATTATAGTTCAAAATTTCAATTTGTTTATGAAGGTCCACAGAATAACGATCTGAGAGAGAGAGAGAGAGAGAGACTTGGGAGTAGGGAACTAGGGATTTTGTATCTGCTGCCATTATTTTTCAATGGCAGGACCCTGCCATTGACACTGACAGGTAGGCTCCTTTATTTGTTGGGCCCACTTGTCAGTGACTTATGGCAGGGTCCTGCCATTGGAAATAATGGCAGCAGATACGGACTCGGAACTAGGGACGGTGTGCAAAACTTGAGAAAGTTCCACAAAAATCAAGAGAAATGAAAAAAAAAAAAAATTGTTCCGTACCAAGGATCTTAGAGTTGAGTAAAACTTTCTCAAAAAAAAAAAAAAAGCTGAGTAAAACTACGCTATTCTTAAGCTCAAAGAGGTCTCCCGCGAGCTTAACACAAAAAACATATTAAATTATATCTGAATTTTTATTTATATGACTCAATAAATTCTTCATATCAAAATCTTATAGCATACAATTTTTTTCTATTTCTGAAGATTTTTAAATATTTATTTCAGATTGTTTTAATAGCAACTAGATAAAATTATGAAATAATCAATATTTCATATGTAACTTTTAAAAAATCTGAAATAAATGCTTAAAAATCTCTAAAAATGGAAGACACATGATTTTGATATAAAAATTTTGTTGAGCCATATAAATCAAAATTTAGATATAATTTGATATGTTTCTGGTGTTAAGAGCACCATAGTTTTACTCCTTAGAGTTAGACTAGATAAGTGCTCAAAAAAAAAGAAAAAAACTAAAAAAAAATTCCGATGAAGAAATGATCCTGTGATGATCATGGCTTGGCTTCTATATACGTGGCAATGAATTTATTTATTGTGCCATGCCATCTCGTTTGAATCTGATTGATAATTTATGCGTCGTTGCTTTGCAGTTTGATCCATCTCCATCCGCTAATAAATGGCACTATGGCAATCCCCTGTTTTATTTTTGTTTAGTGGCACATGCATTTCACATGGGTCCCCAAGGTTAATGATTAATCACATGGTAGGCCAAGCAGCCGCAAACCTATTTATTTATTTCTCTATTTTGAATTCAAATCCCTTTTGTTTATTTATTGTATTTATTAAAGAGCTAGCCAACCCAAAAAATTATTGATCTTATTAGTCTTTATTTTGAGATAAACCAGTCTAGTGTTCTTTGTATTGTATTCCAATATAAGAGTAACCCGTAAAGTAAAATTATTGATCTAACCAGTCCACAGTCAAGTCCAGTCCTGTTGGAGTACAGAACTTCCGGATCCTCTGTATTTACGGCGGGCCCGTCAGCCTATGCCTATGGCTGCATCGTATGTATCTACAACTACAAGTGCCCAAGTTCCGGTAGGGTAATTCATACTTTCTAGTTTCTCATATGGCACCAGTAGGGTAGTTCATACTTCGTATGAGTGTACAACATAACATAACAACAATGACATACGTGTATGTGCAAGTATATCGTTATCATATGTCCGGCACTTAATGATTATAGTAACAAGGTTCGCGAATTATTCGTGAATAATTCGTTTTTCAGCATACAACAGACAAATCGGCGAATAAAACGTATGTTCGCAGATTAAACGAATAATACGCGAATTATTCGTGAATAAACCGCGTTTTATGAATAATACGCAAATATTTCGAATTATTCGCCCAGTTCAAATTTCAAATTTTGTCTTTAAGGACCTGAAAGCCGTGAATGAGTGCATTTTGATATTGATGCACACTCTTTTCTCACAACCAACATGGGACATGGCTATGAGCCTATTGACCTCTGCGAAGTGTATAGGCTTTTAATACCCTAAATAATGCCCTCGATCGCAAGCGTACGATCTAATGCAGTATAGTTGGGATCGAATCCACAGGGACGGAAATTATCTCTAAACCAGACTTTAAACTCTATCCTAATCCTAAAAGAATATTTTTGGTATAAAAGTTGGGGGGTTTTGTTTTAAGATTGGTTTTCTAATTAACAGCAGGTAAAAAGTAAATAATAGTAAATTAAAGACTTAAAACAATTACTAAACAGGCGTTCCTAGGTTTTCAAAATCAATTTGCTGTCTGGATCAATTGCCTGCGGCCCGCAAGGGTTAGCCTACGGTCCGCAGGGTATACAAAATTCGCCTCTCTTTTGGTTACCAACTTAATGGTCCACAGGGGTTAATTGCGGTTTGCAGATGACTGTCCAAGAGATAGATTTTCTGTCGGTTACTTGCTTTTGCGGTCCGCAACCTGTCACTTTGCGGTCCACAAGTAGCTGACAGAGATCCGTTTTGGTTCAGATCTGATAACTTGACTAAAGTTACCGACTCCTAACTAAACCAAAGCAATTACAAGTCCTTCAACTCCTGTTTGTTGGCACTTTTAACACTTTTAGATCAATTAGAAATCTTTAGAATTATTTCTAACCTAAATTCAATTCACTTTTAGAGCAATTTCACATTTCGGGTACTTGGACAACAAGTTATCTACCCAATTAGCACAAGTATCAATTCTTGATCAGATGACGTCATATTAACCAACTAGATCTGCGCACAATCTACAGGTTCTTACCAAACGAACAAGAAATAATTCAAGCGCAATTATTATTAAGCGTAAAGCAAATTGAAAATAACTTTAAGTCTTAAACAATTAGAACAAGTATTCAATTAATCCATACAAACAAACATCATCTTGAACCCTAAGAACAAATATAACAACTCAAACATAACTAAAGAAAACATAGATAAATAAAAGAGAAATAACATAAAGAAGAAAGCACCAATAAAAGTCGAGTAGATGAAGCTTGACGGCGCTAGAACCTTCTTCTCCGAGTAATCTCCCTCTTCTTATCAACTCTAAACTAACTCTAACTCTAAACTCAAAATTAAAGACTCTCAACTCAACTAAAACTAACTTTCAAAAACTAATGAACAAGGTACTAAACTAAGACAAGACAAGACTAAAAACAAGATACCTGAACCTCTCAAGAGATGATGTTTATATAGGCATTGGATGCTCCTAGAAATAAGCTTCTTTCCTCTGGAACCGACCTCTAATTTCTGAAACGAAAAATAGAATTAGATATCTTCAATTGAAACTGCTCCAGAAAATAGAAGTCCAGTCGGTTTTGTTCTTCTTGCGGCCTCTGCTTGCGTCGGTGCGGACCGCACTTCCCGGAAATAGGAAGTCGGTTGCTCCAAAGTAGATCTTTGGCGGTTGTGCTCTGGCAATAATTAGATACCTCAATTTTGATCTGAGTGCGGCCCGTACTCACGTGTCTGCGGTCCGCACTCTGAGGTCTTCTGTGTGCTCCTTCGCCTATTTTCGCATCTTCTCCAAATTAGCTCCCAAAAACTCGATTTACTCAAAATTAGAACCAAGATAAAGTAATACCTTGATTATAGACAACTAACTAACTAATACCGTGCTCAAAATGAATTCGTGCTCTCGAAAATGAGAAAGAGAATTCGTCTTCGTGTTTAAAATGACTAAATGAACGAGAATCAAAAAGATTCGATTGGATTTCGGAGGGTTGAAATCGCTGAGAAAAGTCTCGCGAAAATCGGAGGGATTTGGCACGATTTCCCTGTGACTGGGTGATTGGTCGCTTCTGCCCCCTTCTTCCTCCGCTGTTGAGTTTTAACGAGACACAATTTTTTTTTTGTTTTTTGCTACTCACTCCTCCAGACAAGTACAAGATTCTCTCTTCACCCCTCTTTATCTAAACTTTTTATATATTTTTTTTCACCTTTGTACCTCGATTTACGCAATAAAGTACAACTTTCTTTTAGGGTTTCAACGGCAGCGATGGTAAATAGAAAAAGAATTTGGGATATTTTGCAGATTCATTGAATTGAATTCCGTTTCATCCATATTTCATATTGATCCGAAAAATTCAATTCCAAATCTATTCTTTTGAACTCTATTCTATTCTATTCTAATGAATTCTTCTCATCTTTCGTTTTGAACAGAGTATAAATGCAACTAAATCTAAGAATGTATGATAAAAATAAAGGTACAACTCTAAAAATATGTAGATATAAATGCGATGCATCACCTATGATTGTGTGCCTAGAGCCTGCTTTTCAGAGAAAAATTCGTCAAGGACTCTGCTATGAATTTTTTTTTGACAGACCAAATTCTCCCTCTCTCTCTTCTTTTGTTAAATTAAATAATAATTCATTCCTCCGATCTTCTGCGGCAGAATAAAAGGCTTAAATGATGTTGTATTTTTTATTATTTGGTTTTTTTTTCTACATATTACATATTATTTTTATAATATATAAAAACGAATTATTCCCGAATTATATCCGAATTATTCTCGAATCACGAATTTTTGACATCGCCGAATGATTCCCAAACTATATAGTTGTTACTATGCTTATGATAATGATATACATGCACATACATGTATGTTATGTTATGTTGTATACTCATATGAAGTATGAACTACCCTACCGGCATCGTATTAGAAACTGTAAGGTATGAACTACCTTACCGGTATTTCATTAGAAACTGGAAACTAGAAAATAGAGGAAAGCAGGAAGGTAACCAAACCAAACATATACTTAATCGTAAGAACAAAATGATCCATGGTCCATGCATTCCATTTCCATACCAACATCAGCACATGTTGTTGGTGTACACTCGGCCCAATTTCATTTCACTGCATTTCAGTCGTTTGATGCTACCCACGGCCTCTTTTGAGAATGAAAAAAAAAAAAAAAGTTCGATTAAATATAGTTGTCTACATTTGATATATTTTGTTGACTGCATATTTATGTTATGAACCCCAATCCCCCATCATAATAAAAGCATTTACCAACATAATTGACGTAATAATGATTGGATATGGGATCGGGTGACTTAAATGGATCAAAATTGAAGTGATAACTTTTTCATATAAACCCGTGGGCAAAATTACAACTGTTCAATAATCGCTATTGACTGCGGGTGTCTATCCGAATAAAAGACTTGGATTTGAAATTGGTTGCACAGAACAGATATTTTGAAATCAACAGAGGGCTACATGAATACATGATGAAGCGCCACAAATGAAATGCATGTGTGGACAAGAGTAGACTGGGATCAGAGTCTGAATCTGCCAGTACTCAGTAGTCAGTACTGGTCACTGTAAAGTGTAAACACTGGAACCCGCACGGACCCGGACCGACCGCACCCTCCCGCAGCTGCAGTCTGCACTGCACCCAAGTCTGTTAAATTGTTTTCACTTGAATTTGAAAGAGGCGAGATATGAGCACCCAGCGGCACCCGGCATGAAACGACTCGTGCAGACGGACCCTTTAAAATACTGCGCTGCCTGGAGCCGACCCAAAGCACCCAAGTTCGATTCAATGTAATTAATTATTCATGAGCTGAGCTGCTGAGCCCTTCCCATTCCCAACCGGTACTGGAACTGGACTGGAGTCCAGTCCTGTCCTGTCCTGTCCCAGCCCCATCACGCTTTTTCTCCCTCCCAAGTCCCAACCCTCGCGCTTTTCTCATTTGGTTGCAACCCTTTTTCCAGGTGCCAACTCTTTTAATCTTCTTTTTAATCGCTTTTATCAAATGTTATGTTTCTAATACATGTATCATGCAAGCAATATGCATAGAGCCATGCACACGAATTCTCATGTGTTTTTTGAATTCGTTTGGTGCTAATCAAGAAGTAAATAAAATTATGGACAAATCAATTATAACAAAATTTTACAAGATCAATTGTTTGGATTCAAATTTTGAGTGTAATTAAATTTTGCAATGTATAAATTAAAGAATGAGTTGGAGTCATTTGGAGAGACGCAAATTTTATGACGTTTCAAATCCTTCGCTTTAATTATTAGATAGATTAATTATAAATGGCAATAAAGGTATATAACTCATCCATAATAAGTTCAATAGTATTTCATATTATTTCTATTAATTTGAAGATATTTTTCATATTTATCTAGAAAATCCTTAAAAAGGTTGCCAACGATAAGTAATGTGAAGTGATCCTTCCCCGAGAAAAAAAAAAAAAAAAAACTGGCAAACATGAAGGCCAAAAAAAAAAAAGAAAATTTTTTTTTTTACAAATTTTAATCACTCTCTAATCAAATGTGCTCCAAATATCGTCGATCCTCTATTATAAGCGAGTAAGATATCGTAATGACGCATAGATATACACCATGAAGAGCTAAGAACTTGGAACATATTATGCATTCTAAGTTTTCAAGACAATGACAAATTTTGAAGCCGAACCCGAGGAGTTAACCCTAGCAATATGTTGAGTGTTTTTCAATTTTATGTTGAGAACAGTAGCAAAAAAGGTTTATATAGGCAGTAAGGTTAATTTGAAATATATTGACATAAAATTGTGTAGTAATATATAAAATAAGAATGAAGAAATAGTTAAATAATTAATTATCTGGTCATGTCAAAGTTGTTGGGAGTAGATGAGATGGGAGTTAATAAAATTGGATGCGAGCAAAATGAAATGTGTGACGATAAAAGAATAAAAAGAAAAGAATATCATTTCGATTAGGAAAAAAAATGAAAGGTGTGGTAATCGGAAAGTGTATTATTTATTTGTTAGATTAAAAATAAAATAATGTGGTGGCGAAGTTGTGGGAAATTAAATGATGGGTCAAACTAGTAGCATAGTATGGCATATTGGCAAATTGGCATGGCTGAGGGTTGAGGCTGAGGAACCCAAGTGCCAGCTGAGCTAAACTCTCTGGCCTGTCAATATCTCTGACCATCAAGTCTGTGGTCATTGACTCTCTGACCTATCGATTTTTTGGCCGTCGATTATTTGGCCCGTCGACATCTCCGCTGTTGACTCTCTCTTTCGGTTGTTTCACTACAATGTGCGTGTTTCTGCCTCAATATTTGGCTGTCAAATCTCGCCGGCCGCTTATCACTCGGGCCGTCGACATCTGTAGTTGTGTCTGCTCGTTGATATCTATGACCCTTCACTTCTTGGGTTGCTCGATGACACCTCCGAGCAATCCAAAAACTAGTAATTAAACCGCAGAAAGTCATGTACCACTGCCTTCAAAATGCATGACTGGAACTGATCCTTCACATAAAACCTTTTTTTCTTCATCTTATATTCAAAGCATGGTGTGTAATTAAATTTAGGTAATTTTCATTTTGAGTATTGATTATTGGATGTACCGAAGTCAAAAGTTCATTTCAGTAGTTTAATTTTAAGTTACGAATTGTAATGAAATGTTTTAATTTATGAATGCAATGCTTAGGGGTTTTCAATAAAAAAAAATAGTGGTCTTAGTTCATAAAAAAAAAAAAAAAAGAATACTGGTCTGAGAACTGACCTTTCCTCAAAAAAAAAAAAAAGAACTGAGCTGAGCGCAGGGTCCGCTTGGTCCTTTGTTACTTGATTCCCATGTAATCAAGCCTTTGGCTTTTTGGCCGCATAGCATAAACCCTTAACAATTTCAATTTCTCGTCTAAGTCTTGTCTTTTTCCTTTCTTTGGCTGACGAACCTACCGACGGGGCCTAAGCTCAACCTTGTGCTTTCTCTCGGAGAGGTCGCCGGGCCATTCCATCGTCGCTGCCCCTCCCTCCTCAACCAGAAGTCCAGCAGAGACGAGACGAGACGAGACGAGACGAGACGAGACGAGACGAGACGAGACGAGAGGACAGGCTTCTCTTACTTGACTCACTAATTGCCCCCAACTCTCAGCTAAGTGAGTGCCTTAAACCCTCCCTCCCCTTTCATTCCGAGGTTGGTCGCTTCTCTCTCAAAATACAAATAATGTGCCACTGTTTTTGTTGCCATTCCTCCTCCTCCTCCTCTTCATTTCCCCCCTCAGATAACAACGAACCAATGCACTATTCTTACTTGTTCTTGTTTCAACAGCATTTCATTTTAGGTTTTTTCATTTCAAAATACAACCAATGCACTATTCCATTTGCTATAACCTTTCGGTCTACAGCTGATTGCTTACAATATCCAAGCTTCACTTTACTCCTATTTATGTTTTGGCTCATATTAATTATTTGCTTGCTTTACTTTTATCTACTCAACCAAAAATACAATAAAAAGCCGTTTGAGAGTTTTAGGAGACTGTAAATTTAAATACAAGAGCGTCTACTCAAACCATACTCTTATTTTGGGTCATATTTCTGCTTACACTTGCTAGTGTTTGCCTATTTTTTTATACTGTTTGCTTCCTTATTTTCAGGTATACCAAATGGAAGAGCAAGAAGAATTTTCGCCGCTAGTGTTGGATGGATGCATCAAGAGCGTTCAGCTCAGCATTGCCAGCGACCAAGAAATTGTAAATCACTTAATTTATTTCCTATTTTACTTTTTTATTTTATTTTCTTGTTATGTATAGACGGACAACAAAATTTAGATTTCGTGTTTATGAGTTTCATTTCTGCCAGAATAGTAGAGATTTGTGTTGCTATGTTAGGTTCTTAATTGAAATAAGCATTATTTGATTGGGAGAAAATGATTCTCCCATATTTTGAAATCAATGCACACTTGTTTTTGTATGTAAGTCGTACTTGCAGTGCATTTCTAATTGTTCTTATACAAAACATATAATTGATTTGGTTCTTTTTTTTGTATTGCAGCGCACCTACTCTGTGAATGAATGCCCAATCTCACATCCCAGCCAGCTAGGGAACCCCTTTCTAGGTCTTCCTTTGGAGTTTGGTAGATGTGAGTCATGTGGGACTGCTGAACCCGGCCAGTGCGAAGGTATGTTATAATTTCTGTTCCTTTCACCTTGAAAAGCTTGATTTTGGTTGCTGGCTATCATTGGTTGTAAGGGCAATATGATGCTGACTACAAAAGTACCCTAAAATTTCATAAAACATCCAACTGTGGCCTCAATTGGTACCCAATAAAGAGCAAGTTATTTCTTTTAATGGAAACTGTGTTGCTTTTGCAACATATGGACTCTGCAACTTATCTGGCATTGGCTGACATGTACTATTTTTTCTTGGTGCAAATTAGGTCATTTCGGGTACATAGAGCTGCCAGTACCAGTTTATCACCCGTCACATGTGTCCGAGCTGAGGCATTTTCTAAACCTCATTTGCTTAAAATGTCTTCGCTTGAAGAAGGAAAAGGTATTCTTTACAAAGAGTTCATCACATTCCTTTGTGCTTATCTTAGGGTCTTTATAGTTTACCAGGATATCGTAAGATATTTTGTATTTTTGAATATGCATGATCTGAAATACTGCATACTGAGCAGGTCTAGTGCTTGTTAAATGACCTTCTTTAGTACTATCTTGAATCGTTCTGTTTTCTAAAATCATACTTCTTCTTTTCTGTTATGGCTAATTTCAGGTGAGTATGAACAAAGGAGGAGAGAGTGTCTCTACTACATTATGTCCCTACTGTAAGGTAACAGGAATGGTCCTTTTGGACTTTAGGATCCTTAATTTACTTATATATTTTTATTTGCTTGCTTCATTTGAAAACTTCTTTAATTATGAAATATTTTTGACATAGTTTTTAGCTGTTATTAAGGCTCTGTAAACCTCTACCTCTGTGAAACTTCCCTATTTAGGCTGTACCACCCTGGTTACATTTACTCTGGTTAACTTTTGAAAATGATTCAGCTAGAAGAAAGTACTAGTAAACAATAAGACTGCTTATCAATCTGTGTTAGTTGTATTACACTAATTACACTAAGTGCTGATACTTGAAGATAATGACAAAACTTATGTATTCCCTCGAAAAGGGCTTTTATGGACCCTCAATTTCTAAATAGCTGAGTCATTGCTGCTCGTAATTTTGTTAAAATGCAATTTTTTTGGTGAATTTGGAGAACAATATGGATAGAAAATTAATAGTCATTTAGGCTAACAATTCTTTGTCATGAGTTATGACATATTCTAGTGACCAATTTGTGAATTTATTTCGCTACGGAAGTTATTTAGCTGTACTGTTATGGTGCAATTTTTTTTTTTAATTTAAATGCTCCTTTTAAATTACATTTTGAGTGGCTGGTTTTTAGTTTTTGTTGTCGCAAATATGTAGGCTTTTAATTGTGGACATTTATCATCTCTTTTGTGCACCTTTGGCAGGAACTTGGCGGAACAGGTGTTAAGGAGGTGAAGAATTCAGATGGCGTTGTTTCTCTTGAGTTGAGAACATCGAAAAAAAATATATCACCTACATTTTGGAGTTTCATGGGTAAATATGGGTATGATTACAGTGAAGGCACCTCCCGCCCCCTTCTTCCAATTGAGGTCTCTCTCTTTTTTCTCTCACTGCAAATGCTGGATGCACGATTCATTAATTGACACTGATATGCTGATTTGATCTTTTTGTGAATTATATTACTTAGGAGTAAAAGGGATAGTTAAGTGAAAAAAAAAAAGACTTGCAGGCTTATTCTGTGAACTGTAATACATGTTTAATATTTGATTATATTCATCTTCTAGGTCCTCAATATCCTGGAAAAAATTCCGGAAGAAGTCAAAAAGAAAATTGCTGTGAAGGGTTTTTTCCCTCAGCCTGGGGCAATAATGTTGCATCTTCCTGTGCCTCCGAACTGCTTACGTGTTCCTGATTTCTCTGAGGGGACAAGCATAATTTCCCATGTGAGTGTCAGGCTTTTATCCTCTAGCATAGCATATATCCTTACATTTTTTTGGAAACCTTTTTTCAAGTATAACTATTATATGTAGGTTGATTATTTGTTGGTTGCAGTTTTAGTAAGGAAAACTAAAATAGCACATGTTTGCATACCTGTTTTTTAGTTCACTTTCTGTGACTTAAATTTTGTTTTCATTTCTTGAAATTCTTGTAGGAAAATGTATTTTGATTACATGTTCCTGATGTTATATTATTTCACAGGATGTCTCAAATTCATTGCTTAAAAGAGTTTTGAGCAAAATGGAATTAATCAAGAGATCCCGGTCAGGAACCCCTAACTTTGAGTCACATGAAGCTGAATCGGTTGATCTTCAACATGCAATTATGCAATATTTGACTCTTAGAGGCAGCACTACGGTATCTTTACTGATCATAAATATAACTTATCTAGTACCAATAATTGAGGGTTTATATTGTATGTAATGATTGTGGTGCTTCTTAAGGATGAGGGTTGGTGAGGTAGTAGCCTGTTTTGTGCCTCACATTTGCTTAATTATAGGTTCCTAGTGGTCTGGCACCAGTTAAATTTGTGGATTGTATTTTATATAAGCCATCTCCATATGCAATATTTGACTCTTAATGTGTGCTACTACAAATCATGCAATGCACAACATAAACAACTAAGACAATCTTGTGTGAGGAATCACATGTACCTTTTCTCCTGCCCAACTTACTCGGAATGATATTTCATTTCTGGATAGTTCATAGTTGTGGATAATTGAAGAAGTTGTGTTATCTGGCAGTTCTGCTTGATTTTTCCATCTTGTGAAAGGCATGCTGGTTAATATTTGTTTGCAGGGATATATATGAAATTACAATGCTTTGCATCATCTTATGTGAAATTTATTTTGATAAAATACGTGTCCGGTATGGCCTCTTTCTTGTCAATTTTAGTTTCCTTGCCTTCGGTGTTTTTATTAATGTTCTGTCAGCAATCATAGAGTCGACATAGCTAGACTGATACATGGTGTTGTACTTGTAGTATGCTAGTAGTACCTGATGCAGAACTTCATTGTCTGTACCCTCATTGTTCTGTTCAGTTGATCGTCTGAGCACTTTTTTTGGCATTCTTTGAATGAGGTCTCCATCTATGACACTTTGCAGGGACCCCAAGACACACGGAGATATGCGCTCGGGAGCACTGACAAAGCCAGAGAGCAGTCTGCTGCCAAACAATGGCTTGAGAAGATGAAGACTCTCTTCATTAGCAAGGGTTCTGGGTTCTCTTCCCGCAGTGTCATCACTGGTGACCCCTACATTGGTATAAATGTCATCGGTCTTCCATCGGAGATTGCAAAACAGATCACCTTTGAGGAGCGGGTCACAGCACACAACATGGCCCGGTTGCAACAAGTAGTTGACAAGGGCCTATGTGTCACCTACCAGAAAGGATCCACCAGCTATGCAATATCAGCTGGTGCGAGGGGTTATACGAATCTCAGAATTGGCCAGATTGTCAATAGGAGAATCATGGATGGGGACTTGGTTTTTGTTAACCGTCCCCCAAGTACTCACAAACACTCTCTTCAGGCCTTTTATGTCTATGTACATGACGATCACACCGTGAAGATCAACCCATTAATCTGCTCTCCATTCGGTGCGGATTTTGATGGGGATTGTATTCACATATTCTATCCACAATCCCTCCCAGCAAAGGCCGAGGCACTTGAACTCTTTAGCGTTGACAAGCAACTAATAAACTCATACAATGGAACCCTCAGCCTTCAAGTTGCACATGATTCTCTCCTTGGCTTGAAGTTTCTCATGAAAAATTCCTTCTTGAGCAAGCCTATGGCTCAACAACTAGCCATGCACTCTTCCCCCTTGCAGCTGCAACCCCCAGCTGTTCTTAAGTCTCTGAAAGGTACTAGTGGCCCCATTTATACAATAAGCCAGTTGATCCAGAGCGCGTTGCCCAGCTCATTTGAGTCGGATGGTGACAAGACAGAGGTTATAAGAGGAGAAATCACTAGGCTGGAGCTTGACCGAGATTTTGTTCATGGGTCATTTTCAGAAATTGTTGCCTCAATCTTCTCCAGAGGTTCAAAAGAGGCCCTGCGTTTCATGGACCTTGTACAGCCGATGATGATGGAACTCTTAAGTTCTGAAGGGTTTAGTGTTGGCTTGAGGGATCTACAAATGCCAAAGGGAATCCTTCATTCTGTCAAGAAGAGCATTGGAAGACAGGCATATCTGTTATCCACAAAAAGTCCCAACCCAAACCAAACAATGGATCTTCGTGTTGAGAGCTACTTGAAGTCATGTAAGCAAGCAATTGCGGACGTACTTATCAGTTCATCACCCCTTGCATACCTAATGGACACAAAGTCAGATTCTTCTATTACAAAGGTCATTCAGCAGCTTGGATTCCTTGGCCTTCAACTTTATCGCCAAGACCGTTTCTACTCAAAGCAGCTGGTAGAAGATTGTCTGTCCACCTATGCAAACCGCTTTGCTCCCGCTATTGAAGATCCCAGCAAATACCCTCCAGAGGCATATGGGTTGGTAAGCAGCTCATTCTATGAGGGCTTGAACCCTTTTGAGGATCTTGTGCATGCTATCTCAGCCAGAGAGGTGATAGTTCGGTCATCACGTGGCCTGACTGAGCCTGGAACACTTTTTAAAAATCTCATGGCTGTGATGCGCGATGTTGTGATCTGTTATGATGGAACTGTGCGGAACATGTGTAGCAATTCCATTGTTCAGTTTGCATATAATGAGGGGTCAGAAGAGGTTCAAATTCAGCTTTCACCACCTGGTGAGCCTGTTGGCGTGCTTGCAGCTACAGCAATTTCAAAACCGGCATATAATGCAGTGCTTGACTCATCTCAGAGCAACAATACCTCTTGGGGACTAATGAAGGTAAAAACTCCTAACATTAATTTTGTCTTTTTAGTAACTGTCAGAACTACACCAATGTGTACTTGCATTAGATTTATGAGATCCACTGTTGCTAAAGAACCTCAAAACTAATTAATCTACTTGTTTCTTTTTTTTAAACGAAAACAGGAGGTGCTGTTGACCAGGGTAGCGTACAAGAACGATGAGAATGATAGACGTGTGATACTTTTTATGAATGACTGCTTCTGCGGAAAGAAGTTCTGCAAGGAAAGGGCAGCACTTGCAGTGCAGAGCTGTCTCAAGAAAGTTAAGTTGGAGGATTGTGCCACAAATTTCACAATTGAGTACGCTTCTTCAAATCTTTAGCTTTTCGCTATTATTCTAATCTATGTGCAAGACTCAATGATTGATACCATCAAGGGTGTCATAGCCAATTTGTATTTGCACAACTTTTCCTGTAATGATAAATACAAATTTCTTCTATGTATAACAGTAAAAATCATTGATGATGCAACCTTTTTTTTTTTTTTATTAATGGCTTGACTCATTTTAGAAATGCTTCTCGTGATATCGTCCCATGGATTCAAACTGTACTACATAACATGTTAGTAGGCTCTCTGATGTTCGTCTTAATTTGAACCATAAAGACAGGGGGAGAATTTTGCAACATACACTGTTTACCAATTTTTGCATTTTTTCCTGTGGCGTTTGTAATGAGCCTGATGACAATAGTCCCCTCTTCTGAGCCAATCTTATGTATGTATCCTACTTTGACCTCACCATTTTTTTCAGGTACCAGACGGAGACCATAGTGGAGGAGATTGCCGAATCAACTCCATCTCTTGTGGGTCATATCCATCTTGACAAGGTTTGTTGCAGCTATGTTCTATCTCTTGCGCATAAATTCAAGTGCAAATTTGAGTACCTAAAACATTTCTTTGTTAGATTTGCTTTGATACTTGAGTTTTGACAGGCACAACTTCAGAGATTGAACAAAAGTATGGATGATGTTCTTCAGAGGTGCCAAGAAGCTATTGGGAGGAACAAAAATAAGAAGGGAACACTTGGCCAGTTACTTAGAAAGCTAACTCTTTCAGCAAGGTAAACAATCACAAACTAACTTGCCAAGATGTATAGCAAGGCAAAACTGATGGTGTCTAATTATAGGATATTGTTATATGTATCTTGCTGGTTATATAAGAGATGCATAGCAATTTCATACTTCTGTTATCATGAAATCACTATAGTGCCTTAAAAGTAAATTAGATTTATTTGGCATGCTTTTGAGTTCATCCTTGTGATCAGTGACTTGTATGGTCACATCTTCTGTGCTATACTTTTAAATGACATCACCATGGGTTATTCGGGACTACGGATCATTGTGTTATTGTGGGATTTTTTGTAGTAAACCTTAAACTACTATTTATTGTTACAACTTGATTTTGTAGTGAATGTTGTTGCCTGGAGAATGCAAATGTACCATGCTTGCAATTTTTGCTCTCTGAGGAAAGCTCAACCTCTACGTGTGAAACATTTGAGCAAGTAGTGCGTGCAATGTCTAACAGCATCTCGCCTATACTCCTAGACACTATCATTAAAGGTGTTATCACATTCTGTCTACCTTCTAACTTCTTTTATCTTTTTTCCTTCTTTAAAGTTTTTGTCATTTGTATGTTGGAAGCTGAAGTAAAAAACTTTTAGGAGCCAATCAAGTAAAAGCAATTTCTAGTTCCTGACTTGCTTGTCTTGTCATTTAGATTTTTGGCTTGGAATTAGTTCCTAAATATTCCTGTAAACAGAAAGAATTGGGAAATAATAAACACTACTGATGGTTGAGCATTAGATCTTTGAAAGATATTTGCATATTATAAACTTTATGATTGTACATGCAGGCGATCCAAGAGTCAGTGATGCTAAGATCATCTGGCTAGGTCCCCAGGAAATATCTTGGGTGAGGAACCACAACCGAGTCATAAATGGAGAGGTGACGGTAGAGGTGCTGATAGAGAAAGATGCATCCTTGACAAGTGGGGATGCTTGGGGAACCACGATAGATGCTTGCCTTCCAGTGATAGACCTCATAGATATTAAGCGGTCTACACCTTACGGGATCCAACAGGTGAAAGAACTCCTTGGGATCTCCTGTGCCTTTGAGCAAGTTGTACAGGTTTGTTTATCTATTTTCCTTGTTAACTGTCAAATTAAATATGGTTGCTTGTTGACACTATATTCATTTTGAAAACCCATTTTAGATCCTGGCAGTGGCCATGTGATCCAGCTCAGCTGCCATCTTGGCTAATAGTTTTGTACTTTTTGGCTGCAAGTGTAATTATTGAAGTTATGACTTGCCTATTAAACACTATGCATTTTCCTTTACAGCGATTATTCATGGCAGTCAGAAATGTTGCAAAAGGCGTCTTGAAAGATCATTTGATTGTAGTTGCCAACAACATGACATGCACTGGTAATCTTAATGGCTTCAACGTTGCTGGATACAAAGCAATGTTTCGGTCGCTAAAAGTTCAAGTGCCTTTCACAGAAGCAACTCTATATGTCAGTAATATCCCTTCTTACTGTGCTTTCAACTTCTTTAGGCAAATTTACATTTTGATGCTGCTATGAAAGCCTGTTCATTATTGCTAAAGGACCCTGCAATGAGAGTTTTGTGTGATATTAGTTAATTGTTTAAGGCTTGCTAAAGACTTGATAATCAGTGGCAATAACAATTCTATTATCTACATTTTGTGTTCTTCAGACTCCGATGAAATGTTTTGACCGGGCAGCTGAAAAATGCTACTCTGATACATTAGACAGTGCGGTCTCCTCGTGCTCTTGGGGCAAACATGTGGCGCTTGGCACTGGATCTGCTTTTCAGATTCTCTGGGATAAAAAACAGGTTTTTCACTTCATACAATTTCTATTAGAACTTCAAAATATTCTGAACCTGTTACATTACTGAATTGAGTTGAAGCGTTTCATACTGCTAAGCATTAATTTGTACACTTCTCATAACCACTTAAGCTCTGATTAGTACATATCAGAATATAATTTCTAATTATGCTGCATACATGGCTCGTACTGTATCACTTATATCTTTTGAGAATGATAAATTTGCAATTCCTTTTCTTTCTTTTAAAGTAGCTCAAGCAAAATACCCCTAGTTTTGCATGTATTGTTGTAATTCTCCTTTTCTTGTCTTTGCAGTTGCTTTCTGACAAATGTGCTGATAAAGGATTGTACGACTTCCTCTCATTGGTTCGGACCACAACCCAAAAAGATACCAATGGTTCATGCTTACAGGATGTTGATGACCTCTATGAACTGAATGGCTATAACAATGACGATTATTGCCCCTCACCCGAGTTTGATGGGTTTGGTGACAAACCAACGTTTGAGGATGCCGTTGAAGACAATGATGATTGGGGAAAAAGTAAGGGTAACAGCTGGGACATGAATGAAGCACCTATTGCTGACTCTGGTGGAGACAGTTGGGGTGGATGGGACAATGTAGGACCAAAAGATAAGGGAAAAGAAAAGGTTGAAAATGGGTCAGATCCTTGGGGCCCTCAATCTGGAAATGCGGGCACTGATGATGCTTGGGGCAACTCAGGAGCTCCAGAGCAAAAAGGCACATCTCATGAACCTGATTCATGGCAGAAGAAGGATTCAATCACTGAAAATGATCCATGGGCTAGCAGTAGTAAAAAGGAGAATGAGAATCCATGGAGTGGAAATGAAGCTGCTGAAGTACCTGCAGGCCCAAGTGGTGCATCTGAGTGGGATAACAATGACCCATGGGCGGACGTTCCGGAGAAAAATGATACAGGTGGTGTGTCAGCTTGGGCCCCTGGTGGTGCATCTGATGGGACCAACAATGATCCGTGGGGCCAGTCACAGAAGGATTCTGCCACAAAAGGATTGTTGGAGCAGGCTCCAAGTGCATCAAAATGGGAAAACAATGACCAATGGGACCAACCTGATGCATCGTCCACTCCTAAGGTGTCTAACTGGGGTGACAACCCAAGCTCCAACCAGAAGCCTTTTGAACCTAAAAAGCTGAGGAGGGAGAATAACAATGCCCATCGCTCATCCAATTCTCAGGGCAACATATTAGAGACTCAAAATGAAACTTGGGTGAAGGGTACAGATGATTCTTCTATCTTGGGTGCATGGAAACCCAACAATCAAGATGACAATGAAAGCCGTGGTGATGAAACTCCTAAACATAACATATGGGATCAGAACACTACTGATGCGTTGCCTGATAATTCTGACATAGGTGACCCATGGAGCAGTGTTGCTGCAAACCCAGTTGAGGGTAATGTGGAGGCAAGTGATGGTTGGAATGCGCACTTAGCTAGCAGTAGTGGCACACCTGACCCATGGAGCAGTGTTGCTGCAAACCCAGTTGAGGGTAATGTGGAGGCAAGTGATGGTTGGAATGCGCACTTAGCTAGCGGTAGTGGCACACCTGAGATGGATGAAAACATCGATGGGTGGGGTGGTCCTAAATCAAGAAAATGGAATAACGACTCGAATGAAAATGTTGGCAGTGGCCGCGGTCGTAGTCGGGGTCGGGGCAGGGGTATCCGTGGTGGCCGGCCACCTAGGCCAGATGGAGAGGGGAGAGGCCGTGGGTTCAGTAGGCCTCCACCAGAGCCCTTTACTTCTGAAGAGGAAAATATTTTTCAAGAAATTGGGCCACTAGTCCAGAACGTTAGGAGAATCTTACGTGAAGCCATGTATGAGCATCTCTTTCTCTTTGTATGCGTGTGTTTGCAGGCATGCAATTGTTACTTGTGGGGTCAGAATTCAACTGACAGACATGCTGCTAATACTGTTTGATATTGGACCTGTGCGTAAACTGTATAAACTAATCCCTTTTTTCTCTGTTTTTTTGGCATTATCTGTAGTGATGGTGAGAAACTAGCTGATGAAGATAACAAGTTTGTAACTGAGAAGGTCTTCGAATTTCATCCAGACAAGAGGTCCAAGTTCACTGATAACATGGAGCACATTGTGGTACAATACACTCTCCAGAGTAAATGAATTGATGCCAGAGATGAATTTCCTCAGCTCAACATTAAGAACATTCTTTATTTAATTTCTGCAGGTTAACACACATAAGGAGTACCTGACAACTAGATGTTTTTATGTGGTGTCATCTGATGGGTCTGCAGTTGATTTCTCATACAAAAAATGCCTGGAGAACTATGTTAAGCAGAATTACCCAGAGCATGGCGAGTCATTCTGTGCTAAGTACTTCAAAAAACCAAGAAACAACCCGCCAAATTCTGACATGAGCCAGTCTGCTGACACTCCAACCCAGCCCACAGACTGCGAAACACCCCAGCTTCCTGAGACGCCATCTCAAGTAGCTGCTGATGGCTGGACCAAGGATGCTGCTGGCACTGACAATTGGGGCAAACCTGATGAGGAAATGCTGGGAAGTGGTGAGGCAACACCTGTAGCTGATGATGATTGGGGAAGCAAGTAAAAGTGTTTCCAGGGATTTATGCCTTTATAATTTAATTTAGTTGTAGATCCTGTACATATATCTAACTCCATTGCCTGGTTAATTATTTTTTTCTTTTTAGTTTAGCTTCAGACATGTGCATGTTTGAGTTTTGAGAGTCTGGCCCTTTGTTAATGTGCCCACTCATTGGATAAGGTGCATTGATTGTTAAGACCATGATTTTTCAGAATTGGAATGTGGATTATCATCCTCGTCAATGCTGGCATTTTGAATGTGCTTGTATAGTTTGCATCTCAATTGCTGTATTATGATTAGGATCTAACCTACAAAATACAAATGTATTGTAGTGTTGTTTCAGTTCTAGTCTTGCTTGACTCGACTTGATGGCTGCCGGCAGTTGGCTGGTCCTGCACTACTGTTGTTTCTAACGTGTGACGGCTACTGAAATTTGTAAATGACAAATAATAAACGTTATTTAAAGTGACTGTATGATAATTAAGGTGTTCGATGTTGATTCTTACAAAAAAAGGCGTTAGTCCGTGGCTACTTTTATAGTTGGAAATGTTTAGTCTCTCATCTCATGCGCTCGTTAAAAGAATAAATTCATTGTTTTCCGGAATAATTGCAGAAGTGCTGAGAAAAATTAGCAATCATTATCTTAAATACTTTCACATCATCACATGTTATCAAATAAAGTGCATTTCAAATGTAGGAAGCTACTAGATAGATTAATCGTTATGTAATTTCAGCCCTGAAATTTATTTGAGAACAAAATAGGGCAAGGAGAACTTTATTGTACTATATATATATTTGTGTGACAAATTGGACATCTTTTAACAAATAACATATTGCCATCCATAGTCCAAAAGGCACTGGTCAATTATAAGGAACCTATAAACAATAAAAGAATGTAATACAACTTGAACTTGTTTTAGATACATTAATTCAAGGGTTAAGTAGGGTATACTGCATTCAGTAGTTTCTTAATATCCTTCTTATAGCCTAAACTCATGAGACCGGAAACGATTGTTCTTTGTGCCGATGCAAGTATCCTATTCCCTTCTCTCAAACAACTGAGAGCAAATTTAGATGCCAGCTTATACTTCCCAGCCTTGCAAAGATTATCTATTACAGGTGCATAAGTGAACGAATCCTTCCTCCTCATTCCTCTGACTAATTTCATAGCCTTCTCAACCTCTCCCGATTTGCACAAGCCATCGATGAAACAATTATAAGCCACCAAATTTGCACTTAGACCCCTCACTTCCATCAAATGCAACTGTCTCTGCGCCACACCTACGAAACCCATTTTGCATAACCCGTCGATCAAAATGGAGAAAGTGTAACTATCACACTTCAGTCCATTAACTTCCATCTCATCTACTAACTGAAAAGCAATTTCCAGCTTTCCATCTTTGCAATAAAGATAAACCAGAGTATTATAGCAAGCTTGGTCTAGCTCATATCCATGTTGAAGCATCGATTGAGCAAAAAAATTAGCCTCCTCTATCCTCCCTTTTTTAATCAACGCACTTATAACTGCACAGTACATAAAACTATCTATTTGCTTTTTGGCAAACAATGAGGAGAAAATTTCAAATCCTTGGTTGTACTTGTTGTGCCTAAAGCAACATCGCATTACCAGGGTGTAAGTTATCATATCCGGTTTGAGACCGGTTTTCCCAAGCTCATGAAGGATTTCTCTTGCCAAGGTTAGCTTGCCCGACTTGCAAAGACCGTCTATCATGGTGTTATAACTCACTATATCTAAAGAGAAATGTGTTCGTTGCAAATCTCTAAACAACTTCAATGCATCAATTGCCTTACCGGTTGAACACAATCCACTCAGTAAAGTATTATAAGTGACCAAACAAGGGTAGACATTACTCATCTCCATGGCAGTGAAAACCTTGATTGCATCCTCCGGGTATCCGCATTTGAACAAACAATCAAGCAAGGTGTTATAACTCCACCGATCCGGTGAAATTCTTCTCTGGAGCATTTCATCGAACAGGTCGAGTGCACGCAGCGGAAGACCGGCTTTGCGTGCACCTGCTATCAGAGTGTTGTAAGTGATGAGACCTGGCTTGATTGCAGCCTCAGCCATCCTGTGAATGATTGCATGGGCTTCATCCAAACCGACAAAATTGCAGTACCCAGAGATCAAGGAGTTGTATGCGACAGCATCAGGGAGGCACCTGAGACGAATAGCATCGACAATGAGAGCTTCGGCCTGGGATAAGTTGCCGATTCTGCAGAGGGAGTGAATGCAAAGATTGAGGAATTTGGTGGAGGATTTCGAAACCATGGTTGGATGCAACAAAGTTGCAAGAACAAATGAGAGAACAATTTGGAGAATGAAGGATAGGAATCTTTGGGCCTTTCTGGGCTGGATTTGGAGAAGGTTCAAATGGGCTCATCTGTTCTTTCATTCATCTTTTGTTATATATGAATAACTGGTACCAGAATCATAATATCTGTGGGAATTCACATCCGCTGCCATAGTTTTTTATGGCAAAATCTTGCCATACTTTTTTTGGACCTATGACAATAGGACCCATAGTAAAAAACAGACCCCTTCTTTCTGAAATCTGGGCCGTTCAAATTCATCCAACGACCCATTTTAACTATGGCACAATCTTGCCATAAATTTTTTATGGCAGCAGATGGGAACCCATATCTGTGGCATTGTCTTAAAGATGCCAACTAAAATTATAATCGACAAGTTGAATTCTATTTCTATCTACTATTAAAGATCATGCAAATGTTGATATGATCATCATATGACAAGAATACTAAATGGTGATTTGCTGAAATTTATTTTTGTTAACACCCCTGAAAGAAACTCTTTCATTCGCCTTCCAGTTTATCTCATTTTCGAAGTTGTGCAACAGGAGATATTCTGCTTTCTGCATGGTATCATCATGTATAGAACTAAATGGCACAGGAGAACTGAACTGAGAAATGAGAATTGTTATTGAGAGGTTTTATTACTTACTACATAAATTATTTCAGTTGCGAACTCTGTAATGTCCGCTTAGTGCTCTCATTTACTGTATTAAGATGGAAGATATTATCTATCTATCTCAATCTTATCTCTGCTGGTTAATTACTTGCAGTTTATGGCTGCTAATTTTACTAATACTAGCCATCAATCTGAACATGTCAAATGGCTAAGAAGGCACATCCTTTCATCATACCCAGTATACACAAAAATTCACAAGGTTAAAATTAATGCAACACCACTAAAATCTTTCATTTATGCTAAGCATTTATGATATTTTTGGAAGCATTATTTAGTGGGGAAAAAATCAATGGAAATGTCAATTAAGTTACACTGTTTGGTCCGACGCTTCGTGGATCAGGTCCATAGTTTGCAGAGTTAGGCCATTTCAGTGTATGTGCTTTTTTTTGAAATGAAAAAGAACAAAAAAGGAAAACATTCTAATTAATATGGTTTCTGAAATAGTTATAAATTGATAAATTGTCATTTCTGTACAACTCCAGGATTTATTTTTGGCTTTTATGGACGCCTATTTCCTGTTGCATTGTCTTTAGTTCATAATACTGTCATTTTCATCTGTATCAATCTGAGATAATCTTGGCACGGACAAGTTACAATTTGAGCAAACGAACCTCAAAATCATACTATAATATATATGATTCGCCGAGAGCTATTAGTTTCTCTCAGTTTAGGATCTCGCGCAGAAGAATGACCGCAAGCAGTTTTCACTAGACAACTGACCTCATTTAATCATCGTAAAAGCTGACATTATTTTTTCATGGTGCACTGCAAGGTCAACGCTCATGCGTCATCTTGGCTGTCATACGCACACACAACCAATCAGCAATGCAACAGCTGGACTCACGATTTACCCCCGTTTACTGAAGCGCCGTCGTTATTTCTCTCTGGCTTCTATATAAGCATACCATGAGCACATTGACATTTCACACACACATATTCGAATTAACTTGACTGTTGTTTCTAATGGAGCGCAACTTCTTTTGTGCTCGTTCACTGTTCATCTCCTGTAATGCGGCTTTTAAGCCTGTTTACATTCTCCCCGGTGTAAGCTCCTCTTATGTGGTTCAAAGAGAGACAAGAGACTTGATGAAGCCGCTGCAGGGAACAGAAGATCGTACTTTGGATCTCGATCTGACTCTTTCCCTCAAGCCGCCGGGAACAATTACAAAGAAATGTGACCTTTGTGGCTCAACTGAAACTCCGGTTTGGAGTAGCTGCTGCGGCAACAAGGTATTGTATATACTATTTTCTTCTCCAAATGTATGCCTGTTATGTCACAAAAGAGGTTTCAATTATTAAAAATGAATGCAGAATAAGTCACTTTCTCACCATATTTATAAAACACTATCATACAAATCGATTTTAGGGGACATCATTTTTTAAAAACTTTTTACCGTCATAGGTTTCAGAAATTCCGAAATCAAAATTCATATTTATACCTGTCAGAGCTCAGCTTTTCTATTGCATAAAACTCATTTTAACTAAAGAATATAAGGCATTTTTTATGTAACAAACATAAGATTTCTTTTGATTGGTTTATATGTCGACTGGCGTGGTCGTCAAAATTTATAATAACTGATCTGAGTATGAGTATCTGACTGTCTCCTTTTCATAAATTATCGGTGAAGGTGTTATGCAATTTATGTGGGCTTGAAGTCAGGAAAACAGAAAGGAAAATGAGTGCAACAGTGAAGGAATCGGTTCCCATGAAGAGGAAGTACAATAAGCGGGGGCGCCCGTCGATCCGGGAAAGGAACAAGTACTGATAAAACTGTGATTTCCAATGCTAGCTAGTTGTATGCGTTTGAATTTGCTTCTGTTTAGCTTCTTGTGTTTTAGGGAGTTTGTTACTTTAGTTGGTGCATGTAGGGAATAGGGAGCTTGTGTGTTATGTGCTGATTATATCGTTGAGTCCAATAATAGAGCACTAAAAATTTGTTTTCAGTCTGAGGCAAAACATGAATATTATGGACTATTTTATCTTTTTTTTTTTCATTAAAAGGACAAGAAATTAAGCTCTATTTGAAAGTATTTCCATGGTCGTAATTAACCGATAAAGTTCAGTACTTTATTACCTTGATAATAGACATGGAAGATAGAATTAGTTAGTGGGCCTGAATTCATCATCGGCACAAAATGAAAAGGGGAGATATCTTTTCATGATAAAAAATCAAATTAAACTCAACCATTACTTAGAATATGAACGTTGGAAACATTTTGCATAAAAGGCACTCATGTAATTACACTAAAGATTACAATTGTAATATCCTCTTACTATTCATCGTCCATTCTGTTCACTTCATGTTTCTAATTTTCTTTCATTTTCTGAACAATTACTCCATAATAACTTATAATCATTTAATGACTTTTGACTAGCCTCTATTGAAACTTAAACCGATCAATTAATGGCAGTCTTTATTGCAATGTGGGTTGAATTTGTTTTTGTTCTTACATATATAATCACATTAAACATATGCAACAGCAGTACACTGAGGATAATTCTAGCATATGTTCAACTTTGAAGAGGCAATTCAATGTATTTCTTATTAAGTATGAAAAGATTAAGTTCAGAACTGCATTGGGGCATTTACTGCATTTCTGTTTGGGTCTGCTGTGAGTTGTGACATTGAAGTAGTAGCTTATCTGCCATTAAAACTTTCAGAAACAAAAGTAGAAGTATATTGAAGCAGCAACCAAATTAATTTCAGACGTTACGTGCTCCCAGTCCCAGTCAGTTCCCCACCTTTGTAGCATTTTTTTCCTTTGAAAGAGCGTGCTAAGTTGTTTTAGTTGCAGCCTAATCTGGAGTTCATAAATCGAATATGCAATAAAATCATCACGAGAGATATATAATATCAATCCCAATGTAAAAAACAACTGAACCTGCAACGTGATTTACAATTTGTAGATATTTAAGGACCCTTTTCTGCTGGTAATGTCAGGCATCTCACACCTGCTTGCTCCTCAGTCCTCTCGTTGATAGAGAAGTACATATCAAAGACAAATCCTGAAATACCCCCATTCCCAGTGTTGAGGTCTTAATGTAAGAATATATGAACTTTAGAAATATGCACTTGCCAATAATGTAATCCATTAGGAAATGATCATGGATGCATGGGACATATAAGAACTTCCCTTAGTTAAAAGAGAAGAAAGAAAGCAAACAAAACACATAAACAATTTGAATGATTAAGCAGTCAACCAAATCATGGATTCATGGTAAATTATCTTTATAGGTTAACATCTTGGGAGAATTAGTATCCATGATTTACAGGCCTAGCTAAAAAGCAAGAAAAAGTGATCGTGGGATTTGTGGCCAAACAAAAATGAACAAATTAAACCTTCTCTGTGCTTCTGTATTCACTAATGTACAATATTTTTCATTACTCACAGTTATTCCTGGAGAATACTTTATTACCAGCTCTTTCTTCCGAGCCGTGCACAATTGACATAGTTTGTAGGGCAATGAGCAGAAATGCCAGGCATCACCAAACCAAGAATTGTAAAAAATGTTGAGAACCATGTTTCCTTGTATTCTGCTCCAAATATATATCCCATTCCGAGGCCTCTTATTATTTCCCATACAGCAACTAGGTAACGTGGTATAATGTACTTTATCCCAAAGAAGTTTCTATCTGGCTCTTCATTCATATTCTGAAAAAATTTAGGTTAGAATTGGAGCTGCTAATTTCAAGCATAACATAAACAAATAATTAAAGAAGAAGACTATTGTGTCCCTGATATATGGAATTTGCTTTTCTTGCCTTAAATTAGTTTGCCATTCATAAGCTGTACAAACAACAAAATTTAAATCATTTCACAAGCAACATACCAGTAGAGATACCTTTACTAACCTAACTCCAAACAGAATTTATTGCAAATAATTACTTAGCCCGTAATATTGAGGGTGGTTTCACAATTCTAAAATCTGTAATCAATTTTTTTTTTTTGGTTCAAAATAACATTAGAGTTGCTAATTATAAGCAAATAAATAAGTATCTGAATTACCTTCTCAACAAATAGACAATTATAGTAGTGACAGACACCAAAGTGCTTGTATAAAAACATGTGGTCATCATAGGGCACTCTCGGGACGAAATCATTGCAATACACTACTCTGAAATACTTGTTAACTGGGTAGCAGACGTGTGCTTCCATGAATTTCTTCAGTTGCTCATCTCCTACCCTTGGCTGCCCAAAGGTGTAAACTGCTAACAACCTCTCCATTATCTCGGTTTCTTCATGCAGCATCAGAATTGCAGGTAAAAGGATTGCGAGTGCACCGCCTAAGCTGTGGCCAGTAACTATAAACTTTGCATTTGGATTCAATTTTAGTAGACTCTTCAGATTGTTTCTTACAGTGTAGTAAGCATTCCTTTTCTCCATGTCCTCTGAATGTCAAACAGATGGAATAATTTTATTTCCTAATTTTTAAATTCTTTAACAAACCAATTAAGTGTTATACACCCATTAGGCATTTTCTGTGATTGTACTAAAAAGGGAGTTCTTACACACAAGGAATCACAGAAAAGAAAAATGTTTGAACATTTTGATACTGTAATCATAGGGTCTTCCTAGAGTAATATGGTTTTGAGAATAAGAAATTCAGAATCATCATTTTGCAGCTACAGCAATTAAGATATGCATGTATGCATGCTGCACGTGAAACAAGTGCGAAGACAATAGACACAGAGTGATATTTACAGCGGCAGAGGTATGCAAACATGATACCTGTAATGGAGTTGAGATCTTGGAGAGATGACTGGATCGTGGAGATCTGATCTCTGCTCCCTAATCCAAGGGCCTCCAGAAATCCCATGTGTATCTTTCCCAATTTAGGTATATGATACCATGAATAATCGAAATCGGTACACCAATCAGCAGCATCAAATGGTTCTGTCCCACGGAAGCTTATCAGTATTATATCAGCATTTTGCCTCTTGTCACACATTATGAAGACCTGAGTTGATTTCTCCTTCTGGTACTCTGTATAACAATGAAATCAGAAGAAAAGATGCTTATACAGTTTTTCCATTTTGATTATATAGTAAATGAAGCGAATTATATGTAAAAAACAAAGGGACCGCAATAAATATTTATTGCACTTTTAATATGAAATTATGAAGTGATTGTTTCTGAATTTAGATTTATAGCCCCCCAATATTATGTGGTTTTGTTAATTTGACGTCCTATTTGATGCAATTGGGGATATTCAGATGATCTTGCATTCTTTCACTACTAAATGCTTGCGGTTTACCATGATTGGTTATGTGCCCTCCTAGTAAATATATGACTAATATATGAAAGTATAGGATAAAAAGAATATATGATATGCTAATATCTCATTGCTGCCCATGAAAAGTATATGAAAAAGAACAAATTGAACAATGCAGAAAGTGACTGGTTGTTCTTACCATTCCAGCAATCGTAGAACCCCACAAAATGCATCTGGAAAGATAATATTGGCACAATTAGTCATAGATTGTTTTCAATAAGCATCAATTAATCAATTATCCACATAGAGAGCGGGGGAGAGAGAGATATGACACCTTCCAGTGATTGAGCACAACATGTTGCACTACATTAGTGTTCTCATAGGCCAATTTGGAAGCCATGATACAGAGATCCATCAGAGCTTTGCCTTGATGAAACTTGCCATTCCCCTCTTGCTCCGGTGTCGATTTGGTCGGAAACTTGTGGAGGTCTAATCGTGTGTCGATATGTCCTATTACACTCAAGTAACTATCCGAGCCTCTCTGTGGCAGCACAATCTTCCCTGCGCAACTAACATATATACCGTAACGATCGAAAAGTAACAATATATTATATATGAAAATTAATTAGAATTGAAAATGAAGAGAAGAAAAGAAAAGAAATGATAAATACCAGTGAAGAGGGTTCGGAAGAAGGCGATGGGATGGCCTCCTCCGTTGAGGTAGAGCAAGTTGAGAAAGAACTCGACGGCCATCCCGCAGAGCGCCATTGGCTTGGCAAGGAAGGTGATGTAGCGGCGAGCCACAATGGAGAAGACTATGACCCAGCGGCGATCACGGCTGCCGAGTTGATGATCCCTCTCCTCCTGCTGCTGCAATGGCTGCAATGGCGGCCGGCTTGCTGTTTGTAGCACCTTCTCGGCGCTCCCTCCGTAGAGCAGAAAGCGCGCGAGATCAATGAGAGTGGCGGTGTTGGCGCGTACAATGAGGTATTCTTGTTCTTGTTCTGATTCCATTGTTGCAAAGTGTCTCCTAAAGAGACTAGAGAAATATAATTTTGCTGTATATGGTGTATTGATTTATTGTGATCTGTTTTATAGGAAAGTGAGCAGAAGAAGTGGAGGTGTCAGGTGTGGGTTTTATAGGCTTCTTCTCCCTTTGATTCGAAATGGCCTGTTAGTTGTTGCTTCTCAGCTAATCCAACTGATTAAGGTGCTCATCCTATTAATTCCTATATTGGTATAAATAAATATATAAATCCCCATTACTTTCAGCCTAAAATGGAAACTTGTTTAATTTTCACTTTTGCTTGTTAAAATGGAAACTTGTTAATAGAATATGCATATTCTATTATTTATATACTCCACACCAGCACCAGTCATTCTTTCTTAGTATCAAATCCAGCTCTAATTGTTTTTAGTTAGGAGGCGCCAATGCAACGCGCCATCGATCATTCATTCATGCTGTCATGCAGATGCAGTCGCAGAATGGGCAAATTAATTAGTGTGTTCGAAACTTTTACTTGCTTTTCACATCTCCCATCCATCCCTATTATGTAGATGCCGTGTTCCTCCAAGTTAAAGTTAATCGCCTCTAAGATAAGAAATGATACAGAGTAATTTCCAGGTCAAGTAACAAACATCCTGACATATGTAGTGACATGACATCTCAATTATTGTTTTGTTTTGTTTTCAGATGGCCATTGGGATTAATGGATAAGTCTGTATTTAATTGCTCACAACAAAAAGTGCTAAGCATGACTGATCATTTCATTATGGTGGGACCTGAGCGAAAATGTTCATAGCCTCCCTCATCTTTCTCATAGGGTTAATTACTTTGTCTTTATATTTTGTACTTTCTAAACTCAATATTTTAGAGTGAATAAATTACTACAAAAAAAAAAAAAAAATTGCTGGTTCGCCATGGAACTCAAAAACTGTTTGGCAATTTCTTTTTTTTTTTTTTTTTGAACACTAAAAGTCTGTAGGCAACTAATTCATTCACTTAAAAATATTACATCCACAAAAAAAATAAAATCATTTCTCAATCTAAATCTAGATGACGCAAAATATCAATCAAATCTTCTACAACAATTATCTAACTAATTTTGTCCCGATAAACTAACATAGAGAGACAAATTTTGAAGAAGCACACAATTTGTTTGGCAATTTCTTGCCTTCGAAGTTCGAACACAACCTTATGTAGGGAAAGAGCGCCTGATCAATTAATTGGTGCATCGATGTTAACTTATTAACCGATTTTGGTAATGGACAGATTACAGTAACATCATTTTGAAAATGGCACTTTTCGTTATTTATTATTTCTCTTTCATTTATCATTTATGCATAAGAATATTTTTCATTAGTCAATAGGATTTTTTAAGTTTGCGTTGTCAGTTTCTTTAAATAGTATAATATTAACCAGAGCTATTTTTCGAAAACTAAAACCCGACCAGATAATAAGAATGAAGTTTCTTATTTTAAACTAACATTAACCTTAATCCAAAATCTATTGAATTTCTTTAATTAAAAATGATAAATTAAAATTATTAAAACCGGCCTAATTATGATTGGTGTATCAATACATATATTAATATAAAATTGATTAGTATAAATTCAAATAGTCAGAACTAATAAAATACAAGTATATTAGAGTAGCCTTAAGATCTTAATTTTTATCCCGTAGTTTGTACAAAATTAACTTGTAATTTTATAACTTTAAATTGGAAGTATATCATAAACGAAGTAAATTGATTTATATAATTTAAATCGTCATTTTGATATGACCTAATATACATACATATATTATAAGCAAGTGTTTCCAGGAAGAAATAATATAAATTACATTTTTTTTCTCCTAAAAAGTTTAGAATCAGAAAAGAAAAGAAAAAAAAAACTTGGATATGAGCAAGAGCAACAGACCAAGGTCAAGGAAGAGAAAGAACAGTGGGCCCATATAGCAGTGACTCGTCAAGAGAAGCAAGCCCACATGGTAATTTGTCGGGTGAGGTTCGAGTCGGATCAGTTTGATCAAATGAAAATGCTGGATCACGGATAGGGTATGGTTGAGTTGACTAGTGCCGGCATTTTATCGGGTCTGGAATCATTTCGGGTCGGGTATCGGGTTGATAGCTGCCACTGCCAGCATATTTTCAGGTCTCGGGTTTGACGACTGTTGGTGCATACTTATGGCATTTGATTTTGGGTCGTTCGGGTTCGGGTCACCAGATTTTTTAATATTCTCAGTTTTCGGGTCTTTCGAGTTCAGGTCGGATCGGGTCAGATTTTGGTGCCGCTCTAGAGTCTGGGCTCGGTCGACTCGACTGGAGGATAAGATTCATTTAGCCCTCAAACAGAAAGCGGTGCTGTGCTGTGTTGTTCTGTTTGGGTAAGTTTAGGTACAATGACCAAGTGACTGACTCTGATAGCTGCTTCCTTTTCTATTGTGTTGCTTGCACACAATCATTAATTCATTTTGTGTGATTGGGGATTGCTTTCGTTTTTTATGCTGCCCTCTGCCGTTATGACTTATGAGATACCTAGCTAAGATATCTAGAAAAGAAAAGTCATTTTACACCTGAAAGCGAGTGTCCTGTACTGTCATAAAATTAACAAATAGAATAACAGATATTCTGTAGAAAATTAATGAAAAACATGTATATGCTCGAGCTCGAGGGAGACCTTTAAAGTTTTAATAATCCGAGTCGAGAGGCACCGAGATTAATTTCTACCTTTAAAGTTTTAATAAGATTGTTAAACTCTGTGTGTTCCGACGCGACCCAAAGAATTAATACACGTGCAGTCGTGCAGAAGGAATTAAAATTCAGACGCACTATCTATTATTTTACTTTTTTGAAGGTGCATGTAAGTGATAAGTCCGATAAGATATCCATCCATATATAACAACATTATTAATTTAAATACCTAGTAATTAAATAAACTACTATAAAGTAGTAATGTTGGGGAGTGTCATAGTGTCAACAACTACCTACCATGCAGTAACTTTGGAAACTTTGAATGTCGATCCAATCCTGAAAGATCATTGGCAATTTGGGGCACAAATAATTGCTCTTATCATAATAGACAATTGATGGCGAATAATTCCCATTTGACACATAAAATTCTTATATAACGAGACGTGCACACTGATATATGCTACTGACGAGAGAATTCAAGTTTAAGAAATGTATTGCAATATATCTTCTTGTTGTTATGCATGCATAAACCAATAATATATATATATGGTCACTAATTAAATTGCATGTATATTGCGTAGGACATATGTGTAGGAAAAAATCCACACCTATTATTTTACGATTTAGATTATGGTTCTACATGTATGTCACAACAAATTTTGTTATGATATATTTTTAAACAGTTTGATTGGCTCTAAGAGTAAGAGTTGTGCATGAGATTTTGTGTTTGGTCAACCACCTGATTCATGCACGAATCTTACAATCAAACGATCTAAAATATATCATAGTAGAATTTGCTATTATCGTAAAATTGTCCTGGCATACAGATCTTAAATTGTTCAATGAAATACTAAATAAGTAAATAGCTTTCAAATCTGTGCAATTTCAAATTAAGATTAATTGGAATTATATCCAACATTTTAATGAGGGATCCAATAACCATAAGAATTGGTATCCCTGATGATCACATTATTATTTATACATAAATTGACAAATGTAAACCATTAGATGTATTCTAAAATATCTCAATAACATATACATAAAAAAATGATGAAAATTAATATTGTTCAATAACCATCAAGAGAGGGAAAAAAAATCATAAAATTTGAACCGTTAATGTTTGTTAATGCTTGTCAAACAAGAGAGATCAAAAGAAACGTTCTCTTGAATCTTAAATGTAATCGGATAGATGAAAATGTCAATAGCAAAATCAGTGATTATATAATTATTGAACAATTAGAAAAAAAAAATCTGCATCACATATTCATCTGTTAAAAAATATTTTAAAATAGAAATAATTGTAAGAGTTGAATTCACGTTTAAAAACCATTCTTTAATAAATAACAACTGTAATAATAAGCATAATAAAATTTCACAATATACGAAATTTTTTTTTTTTTAAAAAAAAAAAAGAGCAGACGGACGGAGGGTTTAAACTTTTGAGTTGTAAAAGTGTGCTAATCTCTAAACTAAAAACAGGATAACTCTCCAAGTACCTCAACTATACCACATCATCAATATTATTAACCATTGATTTTGTTTAAATCTCTTCATCTATTTTGACCTAATAGTTTATATTTATTCTCTATCCATATTTAATAAGATGATATGATATGTCTAAGATAAAATTTAATCCTTAAAGTGGTCAAACATTTATGTACTATTATTTACAAATTATACATCATCATCATCATTATTCACGTAGAAAATTTTAAAATTATGTTTAATTTTTTAAAAATAAATATTTTCATTTTATAAGTTTTATTATTATTATTATTATTTTTTTTTTGTTATCGGCGGAATCCGAGTTACAGCTCTAGTCTCCGTTTAATTAAGCGTGCGATCCCACTTCGCTCTCTCTTTTAAAAGTCATAATAATATAATTGAAGAGGCGCCGCATCTCTCCGCCGGCGCTGCCCTTCTCATCTCATCGATACTTACTTTACTTGCCAACCTAAACTCCGAAAGACGGAGGGAGAAATCAGATTGAAAATGCGAGCGAGAGTGGTGGTCTTCCCCATCAAAGGCCGCAACTGGTGCTTCACCCGCTCCCACGCCGCCCTAGGCCCCGCTGCTGCTGCTGCGGCCGACCATTCCCCGCCCTCCCTCAGGGATCTCTGGGCTCAGATCACCGCCCACGGCAGGAAGCCCCAGGAGAATGCCGAGGCCGTCGTCGATTTCTTTGCCGACAAGGTCTTCCTAACATCCTAATGCCTGCCTCCCTCACTCAATCTCTCCTCTCTTCTCATTTCTTTATTTACAATCATTGTAGACAAGTTGACCTTCAAATGCATTTAGATGCTACTCCCCTTATAGAAAGGGGATTTGCTTCATTCTGTCTTAAACCCTTGCCAAATCTCAGTACTTTACTTTGCCAGCCCCTGATGATCAATCAGTGACCAGCTTCAATCCAAAGGAGAGGAAGGATGATTCAATTTTCATAAAAGTTAATCAGTTGGATTGTTATTTGGCTTGATCAATGCCACCATAAGTAAAGCTTTGGGAGAAACTGAATGAATTTACTTGCTCAAATTATGAAATCCATGTGTACTCAAGCATTCACTCCAATCTAACATTACACCTTAAAAACTGCCAATATATTAGGACTTTGAAGAATTGGAGCTTCCTGCTTCTCTTACAAATTGTTTGCCCTCAGTACAACATTGGCAAACAAACCGGCTATGCATATAAAATCCTTTGTACCATTGAACTGTAGCTCTGAGGCTCATCACAAGATAAATCAAATGTTAAGATGTACTTAAACCCAGTATTATAAGGCCTTTTGTATTGAAAACTTGGTACATTTTTGTGTGCTTATTTATTTACTTTTATCTTTACATCGCTTTGCAGATGAACCGAGCTTGGAGTGGATTTGAGAAGGCCCCTGATGGGACATTTAAGAACAAAATTCATAGGTCGTTTTCCTATACCACTTTTCTGGCATTTTTTCTTTATACCCTGCAAACTCTCGTATTTTAAATATCATTATGCCAGATATACCCTTATAGTACTTGTTGGAGTTGATATGTACAATATGTTGGTGCTTCTGAGGTCATAAATGATAAAATTTCTAATATTTGAGTTTATTTATGCTTTGTTGCAGCTTAGGATTGTCGCTGTTATCACGAGTTAGGCCTTCTGAAATTTTTTTGAAGTCTGTTTCTAAGGATGTCACTGGATTGGATGTTACTTATCCAATGAAGTAAGAATGTAGATTTCTTGTGTTTCCCTTTCAACTAACTTCAATTAGTTTGTTAGAATAATCTTCAGTTTATGAATAATTGGTTCACAGTTGTTCTATTTGATAAATGCAGTTTTAATCCTCGACTTGTGAGAAGAAGACTGCGCCATATAGCTGTGAGGTAATTAACTTCTTGTTCTTTACATTAGTTATGTGGATTGATTAGATCAAATATTTTGAAAGTCCGGTAGTGACATCTATATTCCTTGATTTGTAGGGGAGCTGCAATTCATAGAAACAAATTATATGGTTCAGTTTGCCTGCTTCCAATTACCACTCTCTTTGCAGTATGCTCCCTTTTTACATTCTGTATAATTTTCTTGGCTTCTAGTTTAATTTGTTTTCTAATTGTTATTTAAGTAACATCGTTGTTTTTTCCTTCCTGAATGGTGTAGGTACTGCCTTTGCCAAATGTGCCATTCTTTTGGGTCTTGTTTCGCACTTATTCAAATTGGAGAGCTCTCCAGGTACGTTCCTTTTTAGCTAATTCATATTTTTTTTCCTTACAAGAATGTGTTTTCTGCGTTTCTATGCCTGCAAGGGGATGCTTCCAATCAAAGGCATATTTCATCGCTATATCTGTGTTTTTTTTTCTGAATGTGTCAACGTGTGCCTATGTCTCGTGCCTATGCATAAAATCACAGGCTTTTATATGGAAGTTACTTTATTGTTTAGGGAAGCGAGAGGCTACTTTTACTAGTTTCAGATTGCTCTAGTACACGGAATATGTTAACATGCACAGGGGAGGAAGACGATTCCGAAGAAGTCCGACTTAATTCTTCTTCTCATGCTGCATACCAGTCACCATTGGTAAGTTGTTCTGCACATTAATGGTTTACATCCAAGTGCAGTTTCTGACAATTCATTGCATTTTGCCAAAAGTTGGAGTGTATTTACTGTCCCTCATCTTGGTCTGTTTCTGGTTTGGACTGGTGTTTTGGTACCACTCCAGTACTTCTGATTTTTGCGGAGTAGTGGATTTTATATTGGTACTTCTTTGGTGCTGGCTGTTAAACTGATATATGAATATGACTAACAGTTTGTGACATGGCATATGTTCTGCACTCTACTGAAAAGTTTAAAGTTTTATTTCAACCGTAGAGAAATTTTATTTAATACTGGACCGAATTAAAGTCGTAAGAAGGAGATATAAGACAATGAAAATTATAACCTGACATTTCTGTTTATTTAGGCTTTGCAACCATCATCAGAACTGAAGAAAATAATTGATTCAAAAGACTTGGAGAAAGGTTTGGATTGTGGAACTATATCTGAAATCTGCAAAATTTTTGATCTAGAGAAGAAGGAAATTGTGAAGTATAAGGAGTACCAGTAAGTAGGAGTAAATACCACAGCTCTCCATCAGAGATTTGTATCTTTATTAGATGGAAGAAACCAGTGACAAGCATTTTTTTCTGTTGCATTTCCAGGTCCTTTTTGAAATTTTCATGATCCTTTTTTTTTTTTCAATATTCATGGTTCTTTTTACTTGGCTTGTCACTTGTCAGGGACAGCCACACATGATTTGGTTAGAGATTGTAAATTGTAACGATGATTATGAAAAAGGATGACAAAGTGAATGCAACCAAAAAAGGAAGAAAAAGTAATACAATGTTTCCTTGAATTCGTTTATTCTTCGAAAGATTTCCATGCTAATGGTACATTGGTATCACTGAATAGTGAATATTTTTCTGCTCTATCCATCCATTAATTACACCAAAAGTGCAATAATATAGCCATTGGTGGTACAGTTTTTCATCCCATGCTGGTGATAAACAGTAATCAGGAAATTGTTGTGTAGTTGTTTTCCTATAGGGGACCAAAGGACTTGTAACCTATATATGGGAAACGTGCAATTCATAAATGAACCTATATGTACCTGGACTGGCATGCCTGCACCAGAACCAAAACAGCTGCAACTGCACAGATGATACATACATATCGCAGTAATTGCGCTAAACTGGTAATGGCATTTTTATTTCTTTGTCATATCGAGGAGAGAGTTCTTTAGCAAATGGTCTCCCTCTTGTCAGGGTTTTTGGAAGTCATCATAATTCATAAATGCACTGGTCTTGCAAATAAAAGCTGAAATATAGTATCGACTAGCACTGAAACTGAATCAATGGGGATCAAATAGGATCAATATATGGTAGATCTTCTTGGTCAAGAACAAGAAAAATAGTCTGAGCCATCTTTCTTTTTCCAACTAAAAAAGTTGGTTCTCAATTTCTGATCAATAAAATTATCTTTTTATCCAATAAATAAAAATGGATGGGCATATTAGCATTCAGCCATTAGTGGCTGTTTAACACAGTGAGTAAATCGCTTTTGAGAGGAGAAAAAAAGGAAAAAAAGGGAATTCCATAATTGATATAGCAGAGCTTTTTTTTTTTTTTTGAGGGTAAAATGCCCGTAGGCTTAGCAGAGCTTTTTATAGTTTCACTTTTGAGTCCTGAGCCTTGTGAGTTGTGGCCCCATTAAAGAGGGCCCAACTACTAAAATAAGCAAGCAATTAAGCAAATCATGAAATCAGTGCGTCCTAACTGAACTTCATGTGGCCCAAATGGAATTTCAACATACATGCTGGGTCACAACATCTGGTGACTGAATCATTCATTTCATGGGTAACAAATGATACTTGCAGAGAGCATCTGTGGTGCTGTGCAGTGGGACCCAGAAGCAGCTTCGACAGCAACAATATAATTTGGATAAGAATCGAATTAAAGAGTGTGCTCACTACAGTCTACAGGGCCATTTCATGCCCAACTAGTGAGATGAATCAATAATTCTCTGGTAAGGGTTACGTAACCATTGTTTGTTTCAAAGGACAATATATATCACATCCATACGTACACACATACTGTGCCCCCTTTCTTTTTCCTAATATTAATTGCTTGAGGATATTATTATATATATATATATAATAAGAGCTAGACTATTATACTAACGTTAGCATTTCAGACCGAAATGCTAACGGCTCAAAATTGTTGTTATCGTGTCCGAAATCACGATTTATGGTGCTCAATAAATTCTTTATATAAAAATATTGGGGAATACAAAAATTTTCCATTTTTAAAGTTTTCTAAGTATTTGTTTTGCATTTTTGAAAATAGCATGTACTAACATCAATATTTTATTAATATATATGAGCTATTTTCTAAAATTCAAAACAAATTCTTAGAAAAATCTAAAAATAAAAAAGTTTTGTATTTCCCAATATTTCCATATAAATAATTTATTGAGCACCATGAATCATGATTTCGGACACGATAACAATAATTTTGAGCCATTAGCATTTGGTACGAAATGCTAATGTTAGTATAATAGTCAAACTCATATAATAATATCAAGAAAAAGTGGAGGCAAAATATGAAATATCAAATTATCATGGCTCACGATAACTGAAATATCTTTTTTTTTTTTTTTTTTTTTTTGAAGTTGATTTCTGAAATTTGATTGATATACAGAGTAGTCATGGAGCTCTCGTGTGACACCAAGTCAACGATAACCTAACTCTTAATTAAGTGTAATAATTAATTAAATTCCATATTCAATATTTTGTGTAAAACAAAGATAAAGATTTGTAATTAAGGAAGTTGAAGCTAGCAAGGGAAAGGGATAATGATAATCATAATCATAATGCTAGTTGGAGAACGTCCCAATTAAATGTTGTTTAAGTTGACAAGTTGTGTGACAAGTTGCTTTCTTTATGCTTACGTCTTTATTACATTACATTACATTACATCCCATCAAGATCAACCCATCGCATCTGCCATCTAGCCTCGTTTCATTCTGAGCCAAGGCAGGGTCAACATCATTTCATATCATATCATATCATCCAATCTCGTGCTTACAAGCTAATATTAATATCGCCATCTGCCTTTCTCAAGTTGGAAAAAAAAAAAAAAAAAACCGGATTTTAGCCGCAAATACAGTGATAAATAATAGATTCTTAATTGATTTAGAATATATATATAGCCTCAGCAAGCTTTTTACAATTTTGAGTTTAGCTAAACATAGTCTATCGTTATTAATCGTTACGACGCACATAATTGTACAACTAAGAATATCCATGTTAAAAGACCTTGCTTGCGAATATATAACTCACATATAAATCAAGCTTTGCTCATAGAAACTTACAAAATCCAAAATTTCAGGCAGATATCACGAGTATTTTTTTTTTTTGTAAATCTTTGCCACTATATATCGTTAGCAGAAGTTGACTAAGTACAATTTTTGAGTTAGGAATACATGAGGTCTTTGTAGATTTGCTCGAAGATTTCATAATGTTGTATAAAAACAACATGCATGTAATATATAGCTTATAAGTGATTATTCACTGACAATTAAAATGATTTTAAAACCTCTATTCAAAATTTTAAATATCAACTTACAAAAATTTAACAATAAGTAGAGTTGTAGGCTGATCAAACATTTAGATAATATAAGTACCATCTTTTGTGCAGTATACATACTGTTTGATATAGTATATCATAAAGTTCTAAATTAGATGGCTAGCTTAGTAGCTTGTATATATAATAATCATAATAACTATTTAACTTGCAGACGAAATTAAATTGATATATATATATATAATAAACAAAGGTTCCTAGCTAGCATTGAGTTGGGTATGGATCGAATCCAATGATTCTAATATAATCCACAAATATATATAAAAAATAGGGCACTTGTGAATCGCCCATGTGACTTGGTCGGTTGACAATGCTCAAGTATTAATAAGTATATATACATATGAATTTTTTTTTTTTTTTGAGAGAATATATATATGAAGACACATCTGAATATTAATCTTACAACCAATGGAAAGTGGAAACCCTATATATATAAGATGAGCATTTCGTCACAGAGAAGACAGTTCATTACATATTGATATCACAGAAAATTAAGAATAAAAGAGGGGAGCGGCAGCGGAGGAGGAATAATATAGTGGATATTGGCCTGTTCAACTGGGAAAAATTGGTATCCAAAAATTGTCTTATCGTATCCTGTCAGCAAATCTTGTCTCCTAATTTCTTGTTTTTGTTGCTGTTGTTGTATATATATATATATGCAATTCATGTAGAATCTGCCCATAGGATTACAATTGAAAAATGGTGAGAACATTTCACAGTTGAGTAGAATCCGGTTACTCCATGAAAAATGAAAATTAATTGACTTTTGTGAGGTTCTATATGCAAAGCCAGAAAGAAACATGTCAACTTGCATTTTTTCCTTCTTTCGTGGTGGCAATTGGCATTTTTGTACTGTGGTAGGAGTGCTCATCCTCTGTAGCGCTGCATTGTGTAGCTCAGGTTGTGAACCGTTAGATCATCTCAAGATTCGAGACAGCACAGATATTGAGATGATCTAACGGTTCTCATCCCGCGCTACACAATGCAGCGCTACAGAGGATATGAAATCCTACTCTAGTAACGCTAGCAAAAGTACACTCTTATTTTATGTGGCGATTTGCAAGTAAAGGTAACATATGATTCTTATTCCCTTATCCTTCGTTTGCTCCATATATATATAGTAATGAATCAACAATATCAACAATATTCGGTGGGAAGCAATTCGTGATTTCCACATCACTTGCAAGTAGTTTTTTTTCTTTACAAAAAAAATATAAAAAGCACATCAACATAATAAAAAAATAATAGTATCAGTTATATAGTGTGTTTTGCTTACAAATAAATCATAAAACTCTCAAAATTAACTATTCATTTGCGAATTTATTCCCTTTTTTGTTGGAGTCATTTTTATGTACAAATTATGTGCAAATAGAATGTGAATCTTGTAATCGTGCTAGCAACATTGTATTCTATGGCTCCAATCCAAGCCTTGAGCATAATAAGGTTGAGAAACAACAGAATGATATAATAGAAGACAAATAAAAAGCACAGAGAATCAAAGGCATGGCACGGATCTTAAAGCAGAGTGAGGGAAGAAGCATGGGGTGCATCATGGACTGGGTCTTCCTTTCCTCCATCAATTGATTATACAGTAGTTCCCAAATGGAGCTATTCGTTAGTCAGTGCATAGTGCATACAATAATAATAATAATAAACCAGTGGTAGCACAGCAACAGCATTCATAAGATCTTTGCATACTGCCCCCTCTCAAGTTAGAAATCGCAAAGCCAAAAAAACATACATATAATAGCCTATGTAATGTAGGCAAAGATTGGCTCAGTATAGAACATTTGCAGTTTCAGCCACACCGGAGGGATGGAGAGCAGATAGTATCGAGTATAAGTATGAGAGAATAATAATGGATGCGTCGGAAACAGTAGCATAATAAAACAATAAAACTTATAACAATAATAGATCATTATGTAAGCCCTGTTGTCTGCACCCACTATATATATATATTTATCTTAATAAAATTTACAACATTTAGTGGGCTTCAGACCAAAAAAACACATATGTATTTGTTTGTTTATAATAAAAAAAACTTATAACAATAGGTCATAGACTCATAGGCTGTAGTTGTAAATTGTAATATCAAAATATGTTAGGGGATCATATGTAATGTAAGCCCTCGTGATCTGCACTATATATAATAATAATAATAATAATACATTAAAAATTGCAACATTTGGTGGGCTTCAGACAAAAAAATACACACACACACATATATATTTATATATTCATTTACTTATAAACAATTTTCTTTTCTTTTCTTTTTTAGCTCTGGTTGAGCTGTGCTTTCTTTCTTCGTCGCGTGTGCGTCTATTGATGAGCGTGCAGGCGACAAAGAGACGACGAGCAGGAACAAGGAGGAGGAGGAGCACTTCTTCAGCAGCAGCAGCTGGGAGCTCGCATCCCTCCCCGGTCGAGATCTGATGCCTCCCGCCGCCGCTCCCATCGATTCCTCCTTCTCCGGTACCTATTCCCTCTTCCTTTTCCTCTCTCTCCTTCTTCTTACGCCCCCGCATTGTCCCACCTGATTTTCCTTGCCTTCTAGCTCCACCTCCGATCTCCTCCGCCTAGATTGCTCCTGTGCGCACCGAATCAACGTCCTCTCTACAATTTCTCATCAATCAATCCAGCGGGACGCATTTACCTGTTCTTACGAGATTCTTTCTTATGCGTCTTTCTTTCTGCTGGATCTTTCTTGTTCTTTCCCCCCTTCTTAGGCGTAAATCCAATTGCTTCCACCTCTCTTCCACCTTTATTTTCCCCATTCAGCTTCTACAAATTTGTTCTACAACGTATATTGAGCACACACGATTTATTTTTCTCTACATGCAGAAAGGGGCCACAATTTTCTTTTTCTTTCTTTTTTTTTTTTTACTGGATTTATGATTTTTTTGTTCTTAGTTTTAGTAATATAGTAGTAATATAAGTTTCCCTGTCAATGTTCTTTTTTTTTTCTTTTTTTTTTTTCTAGAGGGGAGAGGTTTTAACTTTTAAGGGTGATATGAGCAATTGATTTTGCATGCTAGTAAACTGTACAGTTTCTTATAGCATTGTTCTGTAAGAATTTGGGGTTTTCTTTTCTTTAGTGTGAAACCCATTACTTGTGTTGTGAACACAACTGTTCATTGTAAGGCCTTTGTGTTAATTTGCTTCATTTTTTCTACAAGCAGCACAACTGCATGCTATGTCTTTTGTTACTACTCCCTTCAGTTTTCCATGTTCAGAACAAGGTTTTAGCCTTTTAGGTTTTATCTCTGTTTTCTTTTTGTTTTTTGTTCTTGGTTTTTTGCCTTGTTCTATTGGCAAGGCTTAGGGTTTCGTTTTTGCATGTGAGAATTGATAGGCCAGATGAAGCATTGAGCTAGGCATGCATTTGATCATGAAAATTCTAGTGCTTAATATGCTAACTATTGAATGCTTTTTATTTAAAAAAAAATCGCTTCTTTATTTTGGTTTCTAATCTATCAATTAAATGATGTGCTGAGTTGAAGATGCATTTGTTTACGATAATTTTGGTACTTCTCGGGTTATTGTTGAATGCATTACAAAACAATTCTATGTTGTTCAAGGCCTTGACTTTTTTTATTTGTCAATTAAGTTCCGGAAGTTTGTACTGTGATTCTTTAGTGTACAGATCCGTAATTTCAATTTTAGCTTTGATTAGAGGCACTGACTCAGCTTGTGGAATTCCTTGATGATTAATTAAAGAGGCTCTTGCATATTGCTCTCAAGCTTTTCCAGTTGTTTTAATATTCATATATTTCTCATTTGTTTCAAGTCTGATCATTGGTGGGTTTATAAGCACATGTATCATATTAGTTAATCATTGTTTTATGTCTATTAGGTATGTTAGGTAAATTCCCCTTGTTCTGCTTTATCATGTAAAGGTTGTTAGATGGAGAAAATTAGGTTCAAAATAGAATGCTGAAGTCAAACATAGCTAATTGACTAAACCACATTGTGGTCATAGTAACAGTAGTTCATTGACAGCCACCATCATATCTCCCACTTTCATTTTAAAAGTTTCTCTAGCATTTTACCCAGGATGATTTTTAATTTTTGTACAGCATGCAATCTAGAGCCATCTAAATGCCGCACTCTGAGCATTGATCAGAAGATAAAGCTCTTGCGTGACCTGTCCAAGAGCCCTGATACTGCACAAGAGAAGTTTCAGGCATGGTCCCGCAAGGACATTTTAGACATTCTATGTCATGACATAGTAAAGGATCGAAAGTTTACTGGTCTCTCTAAACAGAGAATGTTGGAGTACCTCTTCAAGTTTGTCACCTCTGGTAAAAACCCTAACGATCTTATAGAAGATGACCAGCCAGTGACTCAATCGCCACCTAAGCGTCAGAGGAAGGCTGACACCCCAGTCCGTGTTATACCACAACCTCCTATCGACTCACCAAGTAGCGATGTTAAAAGTAATGGTACAGCTGGTGCCGATTCCAATACAAGATTATGTCAGAATGTAGCTTGCAGATACCGGTATAATGCTTCTGACCCATTCTGTAAAAGGTGCTCATGTTGTATCTGCTATAAGTATGACGAGAACAAGGACCCAAGTTTGTGGCTGGTTTGTAATTCTGATCCACCATACCAGGGAAGTTATTCATGTGACAGGTCATGCCATATTGAGTGTGCCTTGAAGCATGATAAGGCTGGTATTAGCATGACAAAGGGTGGTAAGAGGCTTGATGGAAGCTATCATTGCCCCTACTGCGGGAAGGAGAATGATTTGCTCAGGTTAGCTCTCTCTCTTATACCCAATGAATGGTTACTAATATCCAATATGCTTGGTTTTCTCTGCATATATGCATTCTGGTTACTTGCAACTTACTGAAATGTAGTATGACAAAAACTTGTGGTGAATTATGGCAGATTTATTGTGTTTATTTGAACACGGTTTTACATCCTAGTTGCAGAAGGAACATGTATGTTTTCAGCAACAGCACAATTGTAATATAATGTTTGGTTATCAGATATTGGCAAATAAGGTCACATAGGAGAATGATGTAATTATATGGGCGGGCATGAAAATTATGATTATATTTATATCCTTTCTAAAATTTTGCTACATGGTTTCCATAAGGGAGACCCAAAAAAGATTGAACAACATTTATGTTAGGAACATCAAATTCCTAACGAGGTTTTTCTAAGTAATCATCTTTTACAATTTTGATACAATGCTAATTGATTTATTTTATATATCTCCTCTTCCATCCCTCAATTGATATTTGTGCTTATCAAATTGAATTTTAGTAATATCCTCAGCAATATGTATGTTTTGGAGTGTTCTATGCAAGGCAGTCAGAGGCGAAAAGCGCAAGTAAGGCACAAAGGGTCCTAATCGCCTGAGGCGCAAAGCGCAAAAAAAGTGCGCGCCCGAGTAATATGAGGCGCACAATATTGACTTGTTCATTTAGAAATAAAGAAATAGCTTACAACAATAAAATTTATAATATAAACACTTGGTTCATATTAAATCCTGTAATTGGAAATATATAATGTCTTAGAAATCAAAATACTTTGCTACTATGCTTGATTTTGTAAAAAAAAAAAGATTAATTAAAATACTTCGGTATTATTTAATTACCCATGTTTTATCGGATATCTTAATGGGTGAATTAATCTTGACTTTTGATTACATAATTGAGAATAAAAATATAATCAGAGTTCTTGATATCTAACAAGGTTTCAGAATAAAAATTATATACATATATAATCATAAAAGTCCCTTCCTATGAAAGAGTACATAGTATGGTTCCTTAACTGTCTCTTCAAATTTCTCATTTTTATCTTTTATCTTGTTTTATTATATAAATTTTGCTCAAAAATCACTTATTCAAGTGAACAAAGCAAAATATTTTGATGACTAGAAGGTCCCAAATCTATTTCAAGTTTATTATCATGATTAAATGACAATTATGTACAACTATATTCCTCAGTCGCGCGCCTTAGTGCGCTTCGTCGCTTTAGCGCCTCTCACAAAAGCGTGCGCTTTTTTGCACTTCTTGAACTGCGCCCGCCTCTCGACCAAAAAAAGCGAGAAATGGTGTGGCACTGCGCTTTTGCGCTTAAGCGAGCGCTTTTTGCACCTCTGACTGCACTGGTTCTGTGCATTAATTCAGGATTCCATTTTAAATTACCATGCCATGCACAATTTATATTCTGATCTTTTATATATATAATTTTTTTCAGATCTTGGAAAAAACAACTAACCATAGCCAAAGATGCAAGACGTGTGGACGTACTGTGTTACCGCATCTATCTCAGCCACAAGCTGTTGGAGTCCACAGAGAAATATCGCCACTTGCATGAAGTTGTGGACATGGCGAAGAAAAAGTTGGGGATGGATGTTGGTCCTATAACTGGCTCTCCTAATATGGGACGTGGAATTGTTAATCGTCTCCAATCAGGTGCTGAGGTTCAGAAACTATGTGCGCGTGGCATAGAATTAATTGAACCCATCGTCTCCAGTGCCTCTCCTTCTCCTGTTGGTGAACAAAAGATAAAACGTAATGCTATAGTTTCTACTTTATGATACCGGTATATAGAAAAGCCATATTAGCAATGCATATAAAATTATGTCAAAATCTGTTGTTCAGGCTGACTGTGTAAGTTCATGTGTTCTTTTTTTTTTTTTTTTTTAATTATTGCATTTCATTATATTCATATGTCATAACTTATATCAATTGGCTTGAGGATGCTGAGAAAATGGAGGTAAATAGACTTGAATTGAACTAAAGAGAAGTGAACATGAGATGATCTCCAAATGCAAAGACCAGTTTTATAAATTTAGCAATTGGGATAATTATCCCAGAAGAAAGTAGCACAGATGATCACCGGTCCTTTTGTTATTCCTTGTATTTTAGTTGTTCCCTTGGATTAATAACATTAAGTGATTGCTCTTTTCTTTTTCAGAATCTCCAATACCTTCAAGCTTCATTAGATTTCCAATAGTGGCATCAACATGTCTGACTATAGTCCTTAAGCTGGAGGATATTAAGACTTTGCCCCCTGACTTGGCTGGATTTGATCTTTGGCACCGAAAGGCTGACTCGTTAGACTATCCGGCCGATCCAACTGGTACAATAGTTCTCCCTAACCGTAGCATAGTCATAACAGAACTTGCACCATCCACCAGTTACAAGTTCAAGCTGGTTGCATTCAATCACGTGAAAAATGAATTAAACTCATGGGAGGTCAAGGAGACCACAACATGTTTTTCAAAGGACAACCCAAAGGGGATGGAAGTTAGGAAGCAGCCAAGCTTTGACTTGTCGAATCCCTCATCAGAAGGTGGTGAGTCAAACAATAGTGCGGCTGTTTATGCTGATTTGAACAAATCTCCAGAGAGAGAAAGTGATAGTGATTTTGAAGATTGTGAAAACCCTGATCTTAATGGGTCGGGTTTTGGTTCAGGATCGGGTTCAGGTCAAGTCACCAATGTGAAAGAAAGCCCAGAAACAGAGGAGATGAACGGTGTATCAGCTTCGGCACTCGATGAGGAGGCAGTACTGAATAGCATTCCAGTTTCTAAAACCAGTACAGGTTTGCAAAAGGAATCACCTGACCCGAGATCTGAAAATGAATCTAACGGGCCAAATGGAAATGACATGGCTAATGGAGCAGTTATACGGCTCATCTCAACCCGGCCTGTTACACCTAGCCAGACAGAGAATGGTAAGGCTGATAATGTGTTGCTTCCAAAACCTTATCGGGAGCCAGGTAGTTCCTCTAATAAACGGGTTTCGGGCCACAATGATGGGTGCACGGAGGGATCATACGAGTATTGTGTGAAGGTGATTAGGAGGTTGGAGTGTGAAGGCCTGATTGAGTCAAACTTTAGGGTCAAGTTCTTGACATGGTTTAGCTTGAAGGCCACACCTCAAGAGAGAAAAATTGTTAATGTTTATGTTGATACTCTAATAGATGACCCAGTTAGCCTGGCAGGACAGCTATCAGACACCTTTTCAGAGAGGATATATAGTAAGAGGCCACCACCTGTGCCAACTGGCTTTTGCATGCAACTTTGGCATTGAGAGCTTCGGCTCAGGTTGGGTTAAAAAATTTGAATTTTTGGGGGTGAAAATTTGGTTTCATTGATATTTATTGGCAGGTAGTATCATTGGTAAGAAGGTGGTATTTCAATTTTAAGTTATACATTTCTTGTTGTTGTTCGTTGGTTATTTTGGTGGCATTGTCTGTTTAGAAATTGCTGTAATAGTGAATTTAATTGATGAGACGTATCATTCATTATCTTGTTAATGCTAGTCAGTTAAGTGAAGTCTTTGCTTCAATTTCCTGGTCTTTCTATTGAGAGGGAAAAAAGAAAAAAAAAAAGATTGCTCATCTTGATATATTACTGATAAGTAGTTTGGGCAAGAATATTATACAAATGTTTGCATTTTTGCATTTTGGTTCAAAAGGGCAAACGTTTTGCATTTTAGTTTATAATATAATAGACATGTTCAAAATTTTGATTTATAATGTTCAATAAACTCTTGTACGGAGAAAGAGGAGTCATAAAAAGTGGACCAGGAGCAACTTCAAAGAATTAAGCTTGAAAATCTATGTTTTAGGCTTTTAGCTTGATTGAAAAGTGTGTGATAAACTCAAGTGCTATTTGTCTGTTTGGGAGATTTTGTGGTTTATGTACTAGCTATTTTCCATGCGATACCAAGGATAGGATTTCATTAATGGTAGCTGAAAAACTATAGGGTGTAGATAAGAAGTAGTTATAAGTAGTTTTCTTTAGAACTGGTTAAATTCCTCATGGATGCTGAGGATTTTGTGGTATTCAATTATCCAATAATAGTTTCTCAATGGAACAGGTAGGTTTTTCTAGGGTAAGGATCTGCTAACGCGTGTCAACTTTTGCAGTCACAATTGAACGATCAGAATATCATTTTGGGGTTGGGGTTGGGGTTGGGGTTGGGGGTTGGGGGGTGTCTTTTTTCACTTTGTACATTTCTCAATCAAATCCAACGGATCTGGATACACTGCATTATTTGCAACACGTCAGAAGATCTGGTTTGGTTTTTCTAGGGCTCTAAACGAATCAAATCGGATCGAATTTGATCTAAGCCGAACTTGAATCGAACTGAGCTGGAGCTAAACCGAATCAAACTAGCTCGAGCTCCGAGCTCCATACAAGCTCAATTATTATAATTTTATATTTAATTTTCATATTAACATAAATAAATTAGAGCTAAAATAAGTATATTATTTTATCATTCTTTAATAATATAAATTAATTATCTATTTACTAATTTTATAATAAATTATGATTAAAAATTTATATTTTATTAATTCAACAATAAAATAAGTATATTTCGTTAATTAAATAATAAAATAGGTATATTATTATAAATAATTTTGACAAAATAGTTCAAAATATGTGTAAATTACTATACATCAAGTTATTACTAATCGAATCCGAGTCTAATCAAGAAGTGGTAAATCGAACTCGAGTTCACAAAAAATCGAATCGAGCTAAATCGAACTCGAACTCGAACTCACACCAAATCGAACTCCTATGAAAAGGTGCCGTGATCGGCGTCTCACTCTGCTGCTACCCCGATCCTTTCTTCTTTCATAATGTATTTTTCCTCTTTCTCTTCCCCCTTCCACTGGTCTGCAGCTTCATGATTGTCTTCTTCAGTCGTTTCGTCTTTGTTTTGCCATTAGAAGTATGATTAATTTAGAACCTGCTTAGGTGTAGTGACTAAGGGCAACGCTCTCAGTATAGGCAGTTGCAGGTTCTCCGGATGAGAGATTTTTTTGTAGATATTTAAATTTGAGTGATTTTAATAATTTTAGACGGTGAACTAATAAAGTCTAGATTTAATTTTAATTTATGAAGTATATAATGCATCTCCAAATGAATTTAATTCTCGTCTTCTAACAGAGAATCAGAATTGAAACCACCTCTGGCGCTGCCACCAAATAGTTGATAAGAAATTATTGAATCACTTCAACTGCATGTTTGATAATTTATAAAGTACTTGATTTAAGACACAAATTACGTACCAAATCAAACTTACAATGGCAGAAAAAAAAATAAGTTCAAGAAACTTGAAACCATTCGATAACGGTCTTGAATTTCTCGGCCATATCAGAGTTTACTTATTTCATAGTATTAATCACAGTTACTTATTCCTCTTATTGTAGACATATACTGATATTAAACTGACATTCTAGATCATCCTTATGCTGTTTCGTTCGCAACCACGGAGGGCTTTTGAATGACAAAAGACATGCACTGGCACTGGCGGACGTTGTCGAAAGAGATGAGCTTGATGTATGCATTCGGGTAGGTGTTCTTGCATTCTTCTATTTCGCGCAGAACCTGAGCCGAGTCGGTGCAACCGAACATTGGAAGCTTCCAGAGAGTCCAGTACCGTCCATCGTAGTAGCCTGGTATCCTGCTGTTGGTACGGTGCACACTCCCTACCTTCAGTCATAGAGAAAAAAATGCAGAGTTTCAGTTTATATAACTCGAGCACAATTCAGGTTGTACCGGTAGTCCGGTACTGACTTTCACCTTCTAAAAATCATCTGTACCAGGTTTATGGTTTATATAACACTATCAAATGTTTCTGGTACTGAAGATATGGGTTTGTTCAACTAGTGAATTTAGAACTACATTAAATAAATACTCGGTACCTCGTCGAATTCTAAGCAAGGGACCCATCCTTTAGCGAGAATAAAGTCGATCTCCTTGGCAATCGATTCATCAGACAGAGGCGGCAAGTACGAGAGCGTCTCGAATTTCTTGTTATTCATTGGGTTCCATGTCTATCAAACATCAACAAAAATTCCAAATCAGTTCGATCGGTACTTTGGCATTATATATTTTACAACAAGGGAAACATGATATCTTGTGTCCATTGAAAAACCGTCTATGCATCTATAAACATGTACGAAATATAACAGATACACTCTGAAATCTAACAAATACATCCCGAAATGTAACCTATGGACGCTATGGACAGTTTTTCTATGTACGCTGGGTATTACTCTTACAACAACATAGGAAGGAATACAGTACAATAGATAAACAGTAAGTGTATGCAGATACTGATACCTTCATGCAATAAACTTTCAGCGCGCTTGTGACCCGGGCTTGCTGTTTAGATTTCCTGGAGAGTGCATTGTTGTGTGCAGAATGATTAGGAGGTCTGAAACCGGCTACACCGGTACCGGAGGTGACTGCTGGCTGTAGGAATACACTAGACATATTTTCTGTCTCAGACTTTTGAATCCCAAGAGAGGAAGAGAGAAATCTGGGTGTGGCATGATAGAAGATGCATATGAATATGAAGGAGGTTTTGTGAAAAGACAAAAAGGTGAGTTCATCTTTGAGATCATCATGCTTCTAGACAAACATAGTGTTGTGTACACCAAGCCATGAGCCCCATGACTTTAGAAAGTAACACCTACAGACCCAATTCCTCCCTCTATCCCATTTCTCTTCACCTAGCATCCATAGAAAAACCATCCATAGCATCCATCGGTTACATTTCGGGATGGATCTATTTACATTTTGTACACATGTATGATCGTATGGATGGTTTTTCAATGGACGCAAGATGTTTGTGTCTAGTTATAGAGAACATGATAGAGGAAGAACATGGACGATAGATCTAGATCCGGGATGGGGAAGATAACTGCCTTTGGTACTCACGCCACCTTTTATTATCTTCATTCATTCATCAGTATTCTATCCTTATCTTTTAATTTTTGTATTTGAAAGTTGTCGAGTTCTGTGACGTAATAATAAGGTAGAGGCCAAAGATCATCATCAGAATTTCTGGAGCTATATATTCCGAATGATCCAAATAGTAGGAGTACATTGAGAATAGAGACTCATAACATACATCCTTCCTCAGTCCAAGTATTAAAAACAAGCAGCCTCAAACATATAATTTTGCTGTAAACTTTTAACTGTAAAAGATTGCCCCTTTTATTAGTTTTACAAATGTCGACTGCTATCATATAGATCATTTCATTTTGGTCCTATAGCCACGAAACAAACTATGCAATTCTGCATCTTGCTACCATCACATTTTATAACAGAAGACACACATAACTGATAAAATTACGGCTCAGTACAGTAATTAATAATCCATTTTGAGTATCAATAGAAACAATACAAAAGAAAAGATACAAGGAAAATTAATTTGGGAAGTACAAAAAACAATGCTGGTTTTCTCCTTTGATCTAACAAAATTTGTGTCCTATCATAGTCGGAAAGAAACAAAAATTAAGACTACACACAGGAAAAAGGTGTTATCATATCAGAGTCTCTTTGCATAATTCTGTTTTATTTGTACCATCCAGCAAGTACATGCCTCAAGCCAAAACACATTAGACATGACAGAGCCTGTACAAATATTATAAAGTCAGAAGCTTGTATTTTAAGATACACTATTGCTTAATAATTGAAAAAAAATTCCTTGAAATTTTGGTTCTAATGTATGTCAAACAAAGCACAAAACAAAGCACAAAAGGTGACTAATCAGGGAACTACTAGGGTGTTATGAGAAAAATTTCATGACACTCATGATATATGACTTATTTATGTATGAATTATACTCCAAATTCCTTCACATACCTCATGATAAGGTATTTCTAAACACTAGGTGCAATCTTCTTGAGAAAAGAAGGGCACATCCAAAACTACCAGAAGAATTAGTTTGGTTTCATTTCCATAAAGAGTGGCAGGATTTTTTTTTATAGCTGGCTTGCCAAACCTATCACAACCCTCCTCCTTTACCAGAAGAATTAGTATTTTTGAAAAGGAGACAGAGTAATGTGATACCTGAAAAATGAGAAGTCTAATGCAAAGAGATTTCTCGGTGCATCGGCCGAACAAGCGAAGGAACAAGTTCACTAAGTTCATATCATTTGTACCAGTTAACAGACCTGTCTGTGGGTCAAACCTATACCAAATAAATAATTAAAGAGAGGCAATAGTTGAGAACGTTCTTCTTTTAAATTTATTTGCAAAGCAAATTGAAAAAAATAATAATAGTGATACCTCGGCAACCGATGTCTAGGGCAAGGAACAAACTTAAAGAGCTGCACAAGTAAATTTGTGCCGGTTACTAGAGGTAGAGTCATTACTCCGTAGCAGATTTGAATTGAAGGAGAAATGAACTTAGTTTACTAAATTAACTCAAACCTGTGGGCATGAATAGAGAAAATTGAGTACTTGAGGCAAAAAGAAGAGCAACAATGTTTCACTGCATAAAGATAAGGACATCAGCAAACATGATCTATAAATGTCATAATATAACTGTTCTCTGTTGTGTTTAAGGAGGAAAATACCTAAAATGTCCCAGAATTCCAACCACAGCCAAGGTCATGCCAGCAAAATAAGTGTATGTATCACCAACAAATACTGAGGAAGGATACCTGAAACAAGTGAGAAACGATAAAATGACCTAAGACATCCTGACACAGTGTGTTCACTTCAAAGTACACTTTCTTACCAATTGTAAGCAAGCAAACCCAGGGAAGTGGTCAAAAGAGGCAACATAATATATATTGAAAATGCATGAGCTTGCTTATAATCAGGGTCAGTAGATGCACCTATCTGCATCAAGTTATGAATCAAAACCTGCAAAAGAGAAGGAACGGAACTATTGAAATCTGACAGAAGTTCATTGGAGAGACAATTAGGTAAAACCAAAACTGAAAGTTGGTTATATCAGAACATGAAACTTCTTATTTAAGCCAGTTCTATTGCGCAATTGGGCCTCAATTTTTCCAAGAATTCACTGTTAACAAGTAGAAATCAATAGTGCAATGAGACTTTTAGCCCAGCTATCTGGGCTCCAATTTAGCCTTAATCTACACTGTATTGCACAAATGGAAATTTAGGCAAGAGAAATGATAAAGAAAGAAACTAATAATACGTGCCAGCATGCACAACCATAGTAGTTGACAACTAGTTCCTCATGTTCAAATTGATAGGCCCATAGGCACTGCAATTTCAGGAATAAATCCTTTCTGTCACAAATCCTCACCATTATAGTTCAGCATATTCCTCAAACTTTGAGCACTAACTACATCAATTTCTTACCCTCAACTGTACAATAGAAAAAGTGAAGCAATCCTAAAATAAATGGAACAAATAGCCAAGTTGAAAGGTTCCTGACAAAAACGGTACCCAATATTGACAAATTGATTCTTAAAATAACAAAATGAGAATTTATTGTAAGGAAAGGGGCATTACTGCAACTGCTATAACAACAGTTTGGCCGACCTCAAGCCCATTAACACCAGCATGAATATTTATTGAATTGGTGCAAAATATTACTAGCAGCCCCATGTATGCCTTATATATCAATCCTACACATAAAAGAGGAAACTCATTAGAAAGAAACAAGATGATACTAATTGAAAAAAAGAAGTATTTTACAGTATTTGCAAATAAGACTGAACAATTCTCAACTTGGCACGAGTCTTTATCTATGATATCCCCAATAAGCTATCTCAAACACTTACGTGTGATTTTATAAATTTTGAACTTATAAGAGTTGCTAGCACGTAATAAAAGAAATACTGATGAACTATATTCAAGATGGTAAATAGGCTTTGCCTCTATACGGAGGGACACAGGTTCAAGTCCCGAGAATTGGATATGAAAGCAATATACACTGGAACTATTGGGAGACTTATTATAAATAAATATTCAATATATACTAAGGTACCAATGAACGTTTTCTTTTCTTTTTTTTTTTTTTTTGTGCCACAACCTGGTACCGCACTTTATGAGTTTATTTTTATTTTTTTCCAAATACATGCTGTGACCTACTAAAGTATGGATGCGGTAGCACAGTGACTTTGGCAGTTAAAGCAAGTACAAAACATGCATGCTTATAACAATTACGAGGACTTAGCAGGTTTAAAAATGTTTACTTCTATTTACCTAGGTCAAGAACTGTCAGGCCTACATATGGTACAATGGGCTTCGGTATGATGATGGATGTATGGCCAGCATACGCGAACAACAAAGGAAGCGCTGCAAATGAAGGCAACAACAATTTCCTACAGGAAATAATATGATTTCAAGGCCATATTCAGAGATAACAAATAAAAATCAGGAGAGCATCAAAATTATGAAAAAAAAACATACACTCTCCACGGGACGTCAAGCACATCATCAACAAATCCAAGCAGAGTCATAAAGCAGATGCATGCTAATGCAGCATTGTATTCAACAAGCCACTGTATCAAGTAAATTTTTTTTTGTTAAGACAGCTCTGATTGAAATATAAGGAGGTATACACATGAACAAACGTTAATACCAAATGAAAAGTGGAAAAAATTATGATAGATAATGAAACAGTAAAGAGTGAGTAAAGGCATACATCAGAATCTGCTGTCAAGTTGCACAACTGAAGTACAATAGCAACAACCAAAAACACGATCGCCGTTACTAGTCCCAGCGTCTCTGGCCTGAAAAAAGAAATAGCAATTTAATACAGAATCTTGAAATTAAGAATGCACCTTAACCAGATAAACCATCGGTCATATAAAGTCGAGAAAGGCTGAATCTTTTTTCCCATTCCAGCTAAATTTGCTGACAACAAGTATAATGAAAAGCTGAATCTTTGTCAAATTTCAGTTGGTAATTCATACAATGCACAGTGAATTATGACATAATTGAAGTAATTGAAGCAAAAGAGAGGATTAAAGACTGACACTTTGACAGCTCCTTGAGGAGTTCCCTTCTTATTGATATCGTATCCAAACAAGTTCCTTCTCAACAGGTACCGCGCGGCAACGGGGATCAGTCGGACGGTGATGACGAACCCGCCGAGGCTGAGAGCGACGCCGATGGAGATGGAGCGGCGGAGATCGCTCTCGATCGGGTAGTAGACGAACAGCAAGTAGAAGAAGGGAACGAAGAAAGCAGCCAGGATGGAGAGGATCAGGCCCAGCTTGGGCGGCGCGAGCAAGAACTCCGCGGATGCAGGCGGCGGTGCTACGGCGGCGGCCGGCTGATCGGCAGCCGCTGCTGGTCTTCGGCGGATGGACATGGTGTACAGTGCAGTGCAGGACTGGAGATGTGAAATCGGTTTACTTTCTACTTCGATATATGGAGTTCTTTGTTGGGGTGTTCGGTGTGGTTTCTGGCCGTCCGATTTGAAACTGACGTGCGAGATGGATTCAGTGATGTCATTGGAGAAAGTTTTTGATAATTGACTTGATCGTGCTATTATTTATTTTTTTTTTTTATGCAAATCTTTGATCGTGCTGTTACGGTGAATTCTAGAAAATAGCTCGTAAATATTAATAAAGTATTGATGTTTGTATGTGTTATTTTCAAAAATACAAAACAAATACTTATAAAACTTTAAAAATGAAAAATTTTTGTATTTCCCAATATTTTCATATAATGAATTTATTGAACACCATAAATCGTGATTTCAGACACGATAACAACAATTCTGAGGCGTTGGTATTTCGGTCTGAAATACTAACGTTAGTATAATAGTCTAGCTCTATGAAATTATTATGTAAAATGTGTACGAACATGTTTTTGTTAGTCATTTTGTTGATTTTTATATAAATTTTGATATAAACATATTTAAAATTTTATTATTAAAAAATAAATGAGCTTACCGAGCCAGCTCAGTCAGCTCGTTAATTAAAAGAACCAATCTTGAGTTTTTGTTTTTGACTCGTTAACTTAATGAGTCAAGTTTGAACTTAACTTAGCTCAGCTTGGCTCACACTATTTGCTATTCTATTTATAAGTTGAAATAACGGTAAATGCAATGCAAGATTGTCTAATAAAGTGTTCCCAGCTGGCAGAAAGCACAAAATAAAAAGAAAAACAACAAAAGTACAGCAATACGAAAAACTTGTTAATCTTACAAAAAGAAAGAAAGAAAAAAAGAAAATGAGAAGAGAATTAGTTTGATAATGTAAATTGGAAAGACAAATTGAAGATGAAGATGCAGTGGATGTTGGATCTAAATCTTTCAGGAAAGCAGACCATGCTTTTTTTAATCTAACGGTTAAGAAACATCAAGATCGGTACAGTAACTGATTTTGACCATCCGATCAGAAAAGCAGGGGATCTTGGATCCGTAGATGTTGGTAGCAAAAGCATAAGCATAAGAAACTGAGGTTGGTGAGTTGGCGAGCCCTCATTGGATTTAGGGACGTGTTCTCCCTTGCTGTAAGTGTAAGTGTAAAGTCAAGTCAAGAAAAATGAATTTTGCTCCATAATAGTCAATCTCACATTCTCACTCCACTCCACAAAGGCAAATTAGTAATTTCAATCAATGACTTTGACTTGCAAGTAGAAATGTAAAATGCAACAAGTCGCAAAGTTCTCTTATATTTTTCCCATGGGCCGTGGACCCATGGTCGTCTCAAGGCTACCAAGTAGAAATGTTATATATAAATACAGAGCAAATTCAAAGTTGGGCCTTTAAAGATAGATAGGAGGCCTCGTATTCGTATATTCGGGCTATTTACTATGCCATGCTATAATGCTATGCTATGTATATCATGAACTTTATTTGGGCCCAGTGAATGGATCAGGCCTTTCTTTCTCCTTCCCTTTGAGCAACCTTTCTTATCCATTTTCTACAGCGATGGTACCCCAACTGCATGTGGAAAAACAGCTAATAATAATTAAGCACATTCCATTCTCTCCTCTAAGAATAATATAATAAAGAATAAAGCATTGAATGAAATGGAACAAATAAACTATCTTCTAGCTAGCATATAATATAATATAATATAATGTGCCACATACCTTGCCCTTCAATTTTAAATATTGACAACTTGAGGATGAAAGGGGGTTACAATTTTCGTAACAGACTTGCTGCATACGTGCGGCATAAGCAAAGAAAAGATAGCATCAAATTCTTACCCTCTTTTCATTTCATTATCCCTTAGACCCTTACCCTTATCATCTTCCATTCCATTAATTAATTCCACAGATCCAACAGTGTGACTGTGAGTGAGTGAGTGAGTGAGTGAGTGAGTTGCAATATGCCATGTGTCTCACTACAGCCATGTACATCCTGCACAATGCAAAACCAGGCTACAAGAAAGTATTAATTTCTTCCTACAAAGCTCACTCAATCCTTTGGACTTAATTTCTTCCACACTGGTCCCTTCCCTCTAGTCTCCATATTTGTCTATCCCTTTTCTTTGGTTTGGTATACATGGTGGTTGTATTACTTGCAAGCTAGGATAAATATATGCTATGCTATGCAGGATTTACCAATCCAATGCGCTCTGCTCTGGTCACTTATCTGCTAAGTTGCTCAAACAAATAAGCTACATTACAAGTTTACAACAGCAATTTCCTGAATGAGTTTTTTTTTTTTTTTTTCGGTATACAAAATCGGCTCATAAGTAGAACTAGAGGAAGATCGTGCTCCGCACGATACTGCTTATTTTTTTTAGAATTAACATTATAAAGTTATAAATCAATGTTATTATTATAACAAAAAATATGAAACAATTAGTATTCTATATAGAATCTAACCGAATTAATTTTCATTTATACCAAATTAAATACGGCTAAATCCATAAACACGGAATTCAATCATAAGTAGATAACACGTTACTCTTTGTGCATCTACAGTTCTGAATGAGTACAAATTGTTGTAGTACCATTTTTATAAGAATTTATTTGTAGAAATCTAAGCAGTAGCTAGTAGGTTATCAATGCGGACAACCATACATGATACAGACCTGATAGAACTACTAAATGATATTCTATGCGGACAGATCAAAATTCTTACATCTTTGCTTGCTATCCATATTTTAAGCACACCTCTTAACATGAATCTAAGCCAAGGAATTATAATTGAATGTACGCATCTTTCAATAAATGACTTAATAGTATTTTACTTTAGAGTCCAGCTACGGTGATATGTATATCACGGTTTTACTGTACTATGCGGTCCGTATCTCCATTTTCGTTGTCCAAATAGTCGATCCGAACTGCTCAACTTAATATTTATATCAAAATATACTAGCAAAAAACCAAATTTTATAATTTTAATTTTTTTTTACTATTTTTAATGATAGAGAGAAAATGACTACATCTAAGGGATCTGGTTTATACAAAAATAGTGATTTTATCCCCATCATTAAAATAGCAAAAAAATTTTAAAAAATTAAAAAATTTGGTTTGTTAATTAGTATATTTTGATATAAATATTAAGTTTAGCAGTTCGGATTGACTATTCGGATACCGAAAACGGAGATACGGACCGCATATCACGGTAAAACTGTGATATGCATATCACCGTAGCCTAATTCTTTACTTCATCAATAAATTAAACAAATTTACTAAAAACATGTGCAAAATAATCATATTGACTGAATGGCTGTAATTATTTATTATATATATAAAGCGGATTCATTAAATAAAAAGTCCCTTAATTTCAATATTTCACAGATTCATTCTCTATTTGTTTTTATTTTTTAAGAAAACCACAATACGGGGAAAGGTTTGAAAATAGTGTTAATGTAACTTGTAAATTTAAATGGAAGAACCATCGGTTGCTTAAATTTTATCAAAAAAGAATTGTTTTATAACAGATATACAATATACTTTCATGAATAGCTCACCTTTTGCGACCATGATGTAAACAATTAAAAAAATTGAAAATGTGGAAATGACTCTAATTAATGAGAGCAGTCGAGACTGAGTGTGTTTGTCATGTCAGTCATGTGTCAGACCTTGGTGTGGATGAGTGAAGAATTGAGAAGCTTCTGGGAAAATTATAGAATGATGAACTTAGATCGCTTGACTGAACCGCTGAAACTAATTTACTGTGCGTCACTGTTTTCTCAACAGTAATTTCACTGTAGAAATAACTGAATCCGCTTTATACAATATAATAATGTTTTTGTAGGAAGGAAAGTAACAAAAAGTGAGCAGAAGAAAATATGAGTGTACACTGGTGTAAGTTAGACTAATTATTACTACAAGTCTACAAGTAACAACAATATAGATTATAGAAAAGTGCAAAGAAAACAAAATAGGCGTAAATTGTAATTAATTAACCTAAGCTTATGCTTATAATAAACAAACGTGACAGTAGGTAATGGATCCACATATTGACGCCTGGAGATGGTGATATATATTGCAACTTGTCACTTGTCTCGGCCTCCAATTTCTTAACCAATCCATTGATTTCTCTCTCTCTTTTTTTCCTTGATCAGAAATGCAATTAAGCATGCAGTATCCCAAGAAGATACAACAATTCTTGTTCTTGGTTTGATGGTTTCTTTCCCAACAAATGGAAAACGAACACTGCAACCCCCCAAGAAAAATACATTAACACAAAACAAAGACTATGGAAAATGAAAGATTAGACGCATCCACCCACTCACTCAACCACACTCACTCTCACTTGCTCACACCTCCTTACATTTTTATCATAGATAGATACATTGTTACATAGTAAATACAAATAATATAACTAAGCTTCCATGATACATTCTATATGTGACTGCAAATAAGAAATTCCAACTTATGGAGAAATAAAAAGAAAATAAAATAAATCAAGTGAATTCTGTTTCTATTATAAATGCATGAAGAAAACCATACACTTGGACTCTGCTTTTACCAAAAGGGTAAATTTTTTGGGAGGTCACTAATTTTGCTCTAAATCTATAATTGGTTATTGAACTTTCATTTATTCATTTTTTATCACTAAACTTTGATGTTTGTCCAAATTTGGTCACTCCATTAGTTTTTCTATCCAACTTAATGGAATGGTTAACATGACATCAATTTAATTGTATAGACACATATTTTTTTCATGTAAAACTTAAAAATGTGAGAATATAAGAATACAAATTATTTTTTTGTTATTTTTCTTTTATGGCAAAATATTTTCACATTTGCATAAATGTCATAAATTATATTTTTATATGAAAAATCAATAAATAAATAATTTTAAATAATATTTTTTATAAAAGAAAATTAACTTGTCTTACATTCTCACATATTGCATACTTTATATGAAATAAAATAAATGCTTAGAGATTAAAATTGAAGTTATATTAACTATTCCGTTATGTTAGATGGAAAAACTAATGGAGTGATCAAATTTGGACAAACAGCAAAGTTTAGTGACCAAAAATTAATAAATGAAAGTTCAGTGACCAATTATAGATTTGGAGCAAAGTTTAGTGACCTTAGACAAAATTTACCCTTAAAAAAATGAACAAAAAGTTACCCTCTTGATCCGCAAAATATGCACTTATAATAATATTAGGAACAGAATTCTACAAGTTACATTACCTGGCTTACCCAAATTTCTCCATGAACTCTCACTCTTGTCTCCTTTTTTTTTTTTTCTTTTCTTTTTTTAACAGACGCTTCTTGTCTCAATGAGTCTCTCAACACTCGCACACTCACACACTCACACTAATAAGTAATAAATTGAAGACCTTATAAAAGGAAGGAGATGCCTCTTGCTCTTCCTTCACTGGCCAACTGCCCCTCCTCACCTTCTTCACTCTCTCTTCCATCTATCTACATCTACACAGATATATATATAAATAAAGATTGAGACTTGCTCCATTTTTGACACAAATTTCTACTTGAAGATGAAGTACATCATCCATCTCAGAAGCAGAAGCCTCAGAAGGCTTCTCTCCATTGGACCCAAGAACAAATTCACAGAGGAGCCCTCCAAAGCACACCAGATTGATGATCTCAACTCCTCTGATGGAAGCTCTGTTTGTTCGGAGCGACCTCAGAAACCCACCTGGAGATGCTTCTCCTATGAAGAAATCCACCAAGCAACCAATGGCTTCCACCAAGGTGTATATATTATACATATGCCGCTTTTTATCAGATACCTTTAAAGAATTTGAGTACATTGTGAAGCACTCTGCATGCTCTTGTTATTAGAATGTTAAATATTGTACATTTTTTATTTCTCCATTTGTAGATAATTTGGTAGGAAGAGGTGGCTACTCGGAGGTGTACCGAGGAGTCGTAGGAGAAAATCAAGACCAAACAATTGCCGTGAAAAGACTGACCCGGGCATTGACCGAAGAACAGAAGGAAAAGGATTTCTTGATGGAGCTCGGTACAGTCGGGCATGTGTCACATCCTAATGTATGCGCATTCTTAGGTTGTTGTATCGACCGCGAACTGTACCTGGTCTTCGAGTTCTCTTCCCGCGGTTCTGTATCTTCGAATTTACATGGTAATGCCGGTTATTTAAAATTAAATTTCAATTTATCTCCATTGTTACTGTTCTTATTGTTGTTTAACTAATTCATGGTACATGTGAATGGGAAGATATAGTGAAACTGAATTTATTTATTGGGCACTATTCTGAAATGTGGTCCATATTAGGAACGAATTTGTCCCTTTGCTTTGGCAATGTCTCATTGTGTGAATTAATTGCTTCCCAAAATTGTGTCAGGCACTGTGCCATTTTTAGTGACGCAGAATGGTTGTTGAACTGAATTGAATGAAAATTATTGGCGCAAGAAGGAGCCCGTGAGTATCCTATTTTTTTGTTGCAGATGCGACATCTCCACCAATGGAATGGAAAGTGAGGTACAACATTGCAGTTGGCACGGCAAGAGGGTTGGAGTACCTCCACAAAGGGTGCCAAAGGAGAATCATACATAGAGATATCAAGGCCTCAAATGTACTACTGACAGCCGACTACGAACCTAAAGTACAAAACAAAATTTCCGTATAATTATTCCCAAAATGCTTATTAATGCTGGTTTGTAATATATGGCATATGAACTGATTGTGCTTGTTTTATGAAAGATTTCAGACTTTGGGCTTGCAAAATGGCTTCCAACGGAGTGGAGTCACCGGGCAGTAGCACCAATTGAAGGCACATTTGGGTTAGTTTTCAAGGGACTACAGTGATGTTAATTTGTAGTTATAGTGCTGCTTTATTAAGTCTGATAACAGTCTGTGCTATTTACTGGTACTGGGGCTATCAATTTTCGAGGGGGTTCATATGAATAATTGAAATGAAATCAGACAAATTATAGCTGCACAATTGACAAAATTTTTCTGGTAGAGACACAAATAATATGTATGGCATATTAGAAGTTTAGAACAACAATTGTGTTAAAGTACATTTCTTGTTCTTTTAGGTGTCTAGCTCCTGAGTATTTTACACATGGCGTTATTGATGAAAAGACGGATGTTTTCTCCTTTGGGGTGTTCCTTTTAGAGGTTATAACGGGTCGAAAGCCAGTTGACGGGACTCATAAAAGCTTGCTGAGTTGGGTAAATCTCTCTCTCTCTCTGTCTCTCTCTCTTTCACGCTGAAAGGATTTAAACTAAAAAACTCCCCGACCTAGCTGAAAATTGAACTTTGTCGTACATAGAGACCAAACCATTTGTTCTAAAGTATAGACAAATGCAAGGTGCTGATCTAATATTCTGTGTACTCGATTACAAGTTTATTCAGTTTGCCAACACCCATACTTGTTCTCATGATAGGCTAAACACTTTCTCAAAGAAGGAAACACAGAAGCGTTGATGGATCCACGGATTAATTGTAATGGCGATCAGGAGGAAATCAAGAGGCTCGTCTTTGTGGCATCACTGTGCATACGTGCATCAGCTGCATGGAGACCTTCTATGACAGAGGTTTGTGATAAATGTTAGAAAGTTAAACCTGCATAAATAAATTAAGAAAAAAAAAGCTCGTTATAAATGCCGAACTGAGTGACAGCAGTTTTATCATCTTCTGATAAGTTACCAGCAAACTGTCCATGCAAAATATTAGGCTCTCTCGTGCCAGAAAACAAACAGTCACACAAACATAACAATATTCTTTTAAACTGCATCTGTAAATTTAATAAAAAAACGTATGAAAACTTCTCAATTAGGAAGACTAAAAGAAAGGCCCATAAAATTTACAGCTCAATATGACAGTAAACTACATATATACTTTGAAAGAGGTCAAAGTGACTGTAGTATATGAACAAGTTCATTCTGTTTTCATAACCCATTTAGCAAATCCTGTGTAGCTATTAGAATTTTCTTAGTTTCTTTGAAATGCTGTTGAGTTTCTTTGAAATGCTGTTAAGAACCAGAGCTCTTCTTCACAAAGGCATACTGAATATAATAAATAAGCTTTGAACTACCTCAGTATTCCTTTGATGACTCACGGGTTATTAACTGTACCAAAGGGGCCCCATAATCTTCTCTATGATAAGAACATCATAGTTCAGGACAAGAACCCTGAATAATTCACTCATCAGAGGGGTCTTGATTTGAATAATTTATGGATCATCTGCATGATAAATAATGCATTTGACTTGCTCTTGTCAAATCATAATCAACTGAGTAGAAGTTTGACTAGATTTTATTCATAATCTTGTTCTGCTCTGGACAAATTGATTTCTCATTACTTCTGTTAATCTACTTGCTCAGTAAAAACTAAAAAGAAAAAACAAAATTATGTGTGTTTATTTTCCTTTTTAGATACATTATATAAACACTGTACATTCTTGTAAATTTTTTTTTACCCCAAATTTATTTGTCGTTTTCCTGAATACAAGAGAAAGAAAGATCGCATCATAATTAATTAAGCTGTTTAATCATGGAAAATTATGGTAGGTTGTGGAGTTGTTGGAGGGGTTGGAGATACAGCACGATAAGTGGAAGATGCCAGAGGAGGAAGCCGAAGAAGATGAGTTCTGGGATTTCGATGATCTCGACGACGACGAAGACGACGACTATGATCCTGACACCCCGTCATCTCATTCATCACCACTGAGTGCCTGCATTGAGTTTCTAGAGCAAAGTTCTTAATTAGGTCCTTGAGAAGAACAAAAGAAAGATAAATTGTGTTCTTTTGTAGTATACATGTTCTCTTATTATGAAATCCAATTTGCTATTGTAAAAAAGGGTACTAGAGATGTAATTTTGGGTAGATAAGTTTTGTATACAAGCATTAGTAGTTGAATAGCAATCTCTGAATTGTTGAGTGTACAAATTCAGTATACCCAATTACCAGTATACAGCTATATGTTTTGTTAGGTAATATATAGATTGTGCCTTAATTGCTCAAACTACTCCCTTCTGTAGGTACCTGCTTCTACTTGGTACATGAAAATATATAGAAACCAGCCAACCACATGCATACGCATAGTTGGTGATATTATGATCCCTTTTTTTGAAGCAACTATTTTAGAGTTAAGCAGAGTGTTCCCTCTTTTTCCTGTGTTAGTAAACTACAAATGTACCTTTACATTAAACATTTAATAAAAGCAGGTATCAAGTAAACATTAAACATATTTGGTTCAAAATAGTTTCATATCTATTCTTGAATTTGGTTACAGTTGTATGCATCTGGATAATTCAGGTAGTTTCCAGAATATTGTTGTTGGTTATTTTATTTATTCATTTTTTTTTTTCATCTTCTTTTGACAAGAACTAAAATTTTTAACTTTAAACATGTAAATAGATCTTCAATTACTTTTTTTCATTTCTCAACTTGGTGATCTATAACTTAACAGAATAGACACAGGAAAATTGTACATAACCCACATTAATCGCATTTTGTTGTGAATTTCAGCAATTTGCATGTTGATTGATGTTGGTTGCACAATGCGTAGAGATAAGAATGATAATTTCTTATGATATCAAGGATTCTTGGTTAATTACAAAGAAAAAAAAAAAAAAAATATCCCAAAGGACAAAGTATCAGTATGTATAAGACTTGTATTGAAAGAAGCAAAGTCAATTGGCAGCATGCATCAAGAGGACAAAAGACTGCCTCAACTTAAATCTTTTTGTGAGTTGCTCTGCTCCTCTCTGTGGCAATACCTGTGATAGACTTCAAAGAAACTAGGTGTCATTAATCATAGGCTAATTCTGCTGTGGATGGGATAAAATATGAGCCATTCATTTTTTATAATCAGATGGTCACGATATGTCTTTTAAATGCAGTTAGAAAGACATGTTTGATAAAAAACCGCTCGATTCAAAATGAAAGGTTGTTTGGCCGATCTATAGCAGGACCACTTGATTATATCATATTATTATTCACAACGAACCACAAAATTCTCTCTAAAATATAATTAGATGAATAGTAACTAGAGGACCCGGTCTTATGAAAATCTTAACATGCACCAGTGTTAATTTATAAAAAGAAAATGATATGTTCCCCCATTTTTTTTTTTTTATATCAAATCTTATATATATTTTCCCAGATATAATTTATAGCAGCAGGAGCCAGGGACAGATTACTATTTTTCGGAGAATAATAATTATATCATATCTAACTGCCATATATGTGTCAGGTTGTTGCGTTTACTATTCGCGAGCAACAGAAGAAAGAAAAAATTAAAGTTTTGAGTTGTTATGCCAGATAGTTATGAATTAATAGTCGCCTTTTTTAAGAGTTATGATTATGAGTTATGACTTAATTTGTGCTACTGAATTTTCTTTTCGAAATCTTTGCGGCAGCTACAAAGTTGCTTTGTGCTATTGAATTTATTGTAGTGGTTCCGGGTTCGCCTTCTGATGGACAATTAATCCTGAATATCGATCTATCTATCTGATCGATCGTGAGAAAGAAATGATTGTACACTTAATTTGTACACAAGAAAGATGATCATAAGATGCACTTGTTTATGTTTGCAACATATAATAAATTTAGATTAGTAATGTTAGCAAGTAACAGGCGCATGAAGCTTTCTGAGGTGCATGAAGGCATATTAAAAATTACCCTTATATTTTTGTACAACCGATAAGAATATGAATATGTGATGTAATTTGAGAACCAAATTTGACATATAGAATCAATAGGTTATTGGTTAAGTGAATTGAAAGGTAGATTGTTAACTTAAAACTTTGTTGTTATATATCCATCAAAATATTAAAACAGCACTAATTTTGAGTACAATCGAGGTCTCATACAAAAAATACTTATTTTCTTCAAGAATTAAAAGTAATAAGTATGTACAAAATATTTATAATCAATATATTTATTTAATCTCAATGAAAAAATTCACTGCATGTAACTCGCTCGATTATCGAATAAGATAAGTTTGGCAACTATACGACTGAAAATTTTTTTATGATTATGTTCGGGTGTAAATGCAAAAATGTTAGTTATCACTTTTCCAAACATACAATCCAAATAACCTTTTGACCATTCAAAATTGGCCATATCATTATTCTCATACTAACTAAGAAATCACTGTGTTCTCATTAAAAATTATCAATGTTTTATTCTTACACCATTCCTTGTCCTTGGTGATCCAAACATATCCTATAGCTTCAAATATATTTTACATGCTGAAGCTATGACATGTTCTCTTATGTTCGAATCCAAGTTCACTAAACATATATTACGATAAGGAAAAGTATTAAATGCCCCAGGTTCGTCTCCAAGTGCCCTAATGACTTTGGCAGTAGGAGGGCTCACTTCGTGGGACCCACATGTCAGTGTAAGAGGGGGAGATCGGGGGTAAAGCATGGGACACTATATCAGCATCAGATAAACAACGTCAGATAAACAACAACAGACTTTATTGGTTGAAACAACAAAAAGATTAAAAGATAATTGACTCGTGCCGGGCTTAATCCATATTAAGATAATTTAATTCTACAAATTGGGGTGCCCTTTTAATGTTTTAAAATATTGAATATCTTATATATAAAAAAAAAAAACTGACAAAGTACATGAAAGCCTTAATAAAATAGGCACAGCAAGCAATGAGCTAGGGCAGGGCAGGGCAGAGTTAACTATGATGGTTGGAAAGCAGAAAAGTGGAAGAAGAAAACAAACAGTTGAAATGCACAGCGTGCACTGACAAATAAAAATAAAAATAATGCAGTGCAGCCGCATCAACTCCCTTTCCTTCTTCCCTTTATTTATGGCTTCTGAGTTATGACTTGTGAGCCCGAGCCCATGCCCATGTCCATGCATGCTGACAACGCGTGTTATGCGCGCCCTTTATGGCTTCTGAGTTATGACTTCTGAGCTTTTTAATTTTTTTTCTTATTTAATTCTTCAGAAACATATATTACTTGTGTAATTTACAGCCGTTAGATCAATCGTCAGAACAAAAATGTATGCCGATCAGATCAGCAGCAGTTCAGTACGTACCTGATTTTTTTCCTCTCTACTTTTCCTCTGAGAATCAGAACATGAACATCACCCCCTCTGCAGCTCTGCTCATAATTGAATTTATAAACCAGCAGGAAAATGGTCAAATAAGATGAACCCTCGATAATTGCTAGTTGCCATATAGACACGAAACTCGACGACCATCATGCAAGCACACAGACACAGTCCTGAGTCTTAGTCTTAGGGACCCCATACATATATTATTTGATGGACCATATATTATATAGCAAGCAGCTTTGCAATCAGGCAATACTCAAATGATCAATCAACCATCTTAATACCATAATAATATGTTATTCAATAAATTATTCCACGGTCGTCGCCCTTCTACTGGATTTATTTTATTTTTTAGAAAAGAGCTAGCTAGCTAGGTGTCTCAAAACAACTACGTCTATTTAAATAGGTTATGGTTATCTGTGAGGATTAGATTGCGTCTTAGAACTTTCTAGTGGCATTAGGAGAGCGACTTCAGGCAGTTACACCTTTGGACTTTCCTATCATTAATAATTGATTACTTCATAAACTTATTTATTTTGGTGTCAACAAGCTGAATACTACCATCAAGCTTATGGCAAATGTTATGGGCACTGAAAGAGATCTGATTTTGACATCCTAGTATCGTTCCAAATTTCTAATACATGTTACATATAACTGGAATCCATTACCTAACGATTTTTTTTTTTTTTCAAAAAATATTTCTTAATGCGTGACATGCCCATAGGTTAATCTCCATTTCAATCATGCAAAAAAATATTATAAATGATTGAATTAAAACCAGAATCTCCGATTTTACTAGTGTACCGGTTTCTGGTTTCTAGTTTCTGGTTTTTGGTTAGAGACCCAACAAAGAAAACGTGTCGCAACACAAACGTTTCTTTCTTATAATTAAGGTTAGCTCGTTTATTACTATCACTGGAATGTATCTTAGTGAATGCCCGAATGGCATTAGGCGAACCACCTCAGACAACTAAACCTTTGGAATTACTCGTAAATTTGCGTGAGTGAAAAATATCAACTTGGCATTCAGAAAGACTACCTAGAAAGAAGATAGCTTATACTACTTTAAAAGGGTTAACAATGCTGCTGCCATGCATAAAAAGAACTATCACCTATTGGACAGCGAACATGAATCTTAAAGGAGATACCTTGTGTCCATCCAATAGACTTCCATCACACTCACAAAAAGTCACATGGTGAGTGTGATGGACCGTCTATGGATGGACGGTAGGCCCACCACATCACACTTTGTGAGTGTGATGGACCGTCCAAAGATAGACGGTAGGTCACATCTTAAAGTGGGAAATCAAATCAGCCTTTTTCTATTATATGTCTGAAAAGTTCAAACCAAACCCTGCAGCCGTTCACCGATTTTATATCCTTTCGAGTAGAATATGCTGTGGAAGCCCATAAAATAAGAGCACACTTGTTCCCATCCAACAATGCTTCCATAAAATAAGAGCGCACTTGTTCCCATCCAACAGTGCTTCCATATCTGATATCTCGCTGCATAATTATTAATTCAAAAGGCGTGCGTGCTGATTTTACGTGGATCCTGGCAGGGCAGGTGTGCATATAAAAGCTCTTTTTTTTTTCTCTGGTAATGGTCAATACGATATTTGATAAAGGTGATATTCAGGCATGCCACCTTACATTATCATACTTTTATATTTATGCAGAGCAAGAAAAGCAAAAAAAGTTAGCAGAACCTAATTGTACGATATATGAAAATCAAGCGCTAATACATCCTTTTTACCACGACTCATATATACTCTTCTAATAATGGATATTTTATGAAATACCTGTTAGAATAGCTTGTTACTGCTTTCAGTAATTTTGAGCAGATTTGTAGTGATTTTCATCAATGGTGGAATATATGTGACCCACGTCCACTAGATAGGCCACTGCATCCCTGTTTCACATCATGCAAAACTGAAGTGAGTAATTGTCACAACAAAGAGAACTTAATTAATCAAGTTTTGTATTTTCTATTACGGGAGGGGAAGGGGTTGAAATATTACAAAACATTGTTCCTTGGCATGCCCAGCTTTCTGATAACATCATCAATATGCAAACCATGTTCATGGCGACTGAAACAGAGGAATGATTAAAAAGAATAAGGTAGAAAATATAAAGTGTCATTGACAAAGGATTTCTGCATCATAATAGGAATCTAACTAAAATGATATATAAGGCATTTTAGTAATGTCAATAAATTACACAGCCTTTTCATTTATCCCATAATAAAGAGTTTTGATGCCTTATTCGAAATATAGTTGAAATACAGACTTAGAAACAGGTTACAATAAGCAGGAGAGCAGATTGTACTAATGAAACTAGCATTTGATAGTCTCACAACAATAACTCAGTTTTTGGAAGGGGGTTTTCTAAAAGTACCCGTTGCCCTGTTCAATAAATTGATGAGTCACTATGTCTGGCAGACCACAATCAGATGAGCAACATAAGTATGACTGATAGGATATATTGATGTTCTGTACTATAACAACCATTTTTAAATATGGTCTGGTGAACATTAACTACTGCATTTGTTTTAGTAACTTTTTGCATGTGTGCTGTCACTGAAGGAACTGCTGACCCTGGAATCTTACAGAAGGCTAACTTTTACATGTTTTAATTTCTTCTTACTATCATTTTGGACCAAGAAAACGGTGTTATTGAATGGCCCACATGACTTTTCTCTTATTTATATAAATAGTAATATAATATAGAAAATATAACAATCTAATTTGCTAAACAATTTTGGTAAGTAAATTCAATAAGAGAGTTTGGGCTGTAGCGTCAGGTTAATATTTGTTGCTGCTATTTATTCATCACCCCTTAGTCTTCACCATACAATATCAAATATTACAAAAGAGAGAACAGAATTTATCATCAACCCAGTTGAAATTTAATCTCGCAGCAGTTTGGTTTAGGTGAATTTCACCAATCCAGTTGAAATCTCAAAGCATTTTAGTAAATTGAGGATGTAAATCTTACAGATTAGCAGGATCCTGGAAAACTTCTAAGACCATACCAAACATGGCATTTCTATTGTTGTCCATGCTTGAATAAGAATATGTAGTCTACAATAATAGAATACAATGACAGTGAATTCGGTCAAAAAACTAATATAAACAAATCAACCAGTAGTAATCAACACCAGCCCAGACGAGGAACACTATGCTTTTGACCCATCCAGCTTTATTTTGATAACACTAAGTAGTCCAATTATGCCCTCATTAAGACCCAATATAGCTGAAGATTGACCAAATTAACCCTCACATTTATGCAATTAGAAGCAAATTAGAAATTAGTTGTCCTAAGGACAGGCCAGTAATCAACTGCTGCCGTGTGGCAGATTAAACTACAAATTCCTCACTAAATCTGAACATAAATTCTATCAAACCGAACTGCATGTAGTGACATAGCATATGGAAATGTTAAAACTATAAACCTGATTTGCTTGATTGGTGAAAGGAGCTTGGTATGCTGTTGACCCAGGAAAAGGGGCAGAATAAGTAGCATCCATGTGGGAGAAATGCGTGGGTGTTTGACTTGGAGCAGCCATCTGGCTGGCAGTAGAGCTAATATTGTTGTGTGCAGCAGTCACCATGTTAACTCTTGCAGTCAGAAGATTTGTGTGTGTACACTCTAAGAAATGAAGAACAATGTCATTGAAATCGCTCATTGGTCTGCATAAAGATTGCCAGCAAAAATTAGTCCACAGACCATTGTCCATTCTTCAAGAAATTGAGCAAATTGAAGCATTCCATCTTAATCCATGCAATGTACAAAACTTAGTGTTAGGGATCCATCCCCTATACCATTCATACTTCTCTGACAGGAAGTAACTTAAAAGTTTAGAACATTGGCCGCTATCTTTCTAGGTGCTAAGCCAATTTCCGAACTTGGAAACTTCAACTACCAGTGAGCTGACTTCTTTAAAGTGCAAGACGAAATGATGCTGTTTTCTAAAGTCGTCCAAAAAAATATTATATATTTATTTGAGTTTCATATCTATTAGAAAGTGCAAGACCATTAAGCTGCAATTTCATGAAAAATGGTGCAAGCACTTAACATTAGAAAATTTTCTCACCTGGCAGATATCAAATATCCGCACATATTGCCTTGAAATCCCTTCAGATCACCATGTACTCTGACATACATTCCATTTCTTCCAAAAACAGAAATGCAAGATAATTAATTCAAAATACCAAGGTTATTGATGAGATTCAATTTCGAATGGTAAAAGAAGCATACTGTATGGGTGCTAGCTCATTTGTATCAGAAGGATCATTAACCCTACAAGTTCAAAAATAATGTCAGCTTAATCTGTCTGCAGTCTGCACTTACACACACACACACACACAAAAAAAAGGAAATTTTCAGGAATCCATATAGCCGTTCCAGGCTTCCGGCAACAAGAAAGTAATATACTTTCTTCTGCCAGGATTCACTATTATGTGACTTGTATTATGTTTCCAATGATGATGCACCTCATGTATATACCGAGTAGTACAGACAATTCCTAAAATTACTATACTAAAGTATCAGGTTTTCATTCTCATTGTTTTTGATAAATGTGAGCATTCTCATCACTTCCTCTCTCTTTAGCTGATTAATTTATCCTTTTGGTGTTTGCTAACAAAGCAACAGATCTGTTTCCATGTCTGTGCATGATGCACGAATACATTACACGGTTTCATAACAATATAAGATAAACTTGTTTGAGGGGAAAAAAATTAGAATCTACCATCTGTTGAAATTGATCTTTCCAGTGCCATCATCTATAGTGAAAGAAACATCAGTGAGCCTCTCCACCTTGTTAGTGACCATCCCTAGAACCCTCACAATACTGATATCAACTCCATTGAAGCTGGGATTTGATTTGTCAGCACATGAGGCAAAGGCATCTGCAATCTGTTTCACTGTAACTGGAATGATACCTTGATGTGAGCTGGACCGACCCTGCAATAGAGATCATGCAAATACCCATAATTGCATGTCCAGAAGACATGGAAGAATTAGGATTGACAAAACCATAAATTCAATCTTATATACATAATGGAATTAGGAGTTACTAATACATTAGATGGACTATTGGCTGACAGATACCAGTAATCTCTAAGATAACAGACAAAAGCAGATTATTATTAGGGAAATAAACCATCACATTACATAGTTTAAGGTTTCATGAGTTGCAAACTAATTTCCCTAATTTAATGTAATAACAGCGCAGAGCGACTGAACAACATACCAAGTGAAACAATCAATCAATCAGTCAGTCACGACTCACGAGGTATACAATACAGATACAAGTAGACAGATCTGACAGTCAAAATCATACAGAAAAAGTAAAGTAAAAGGGTAGCAGGGACCTTGGAAGAGGGGGCGGAGGAATCGGCGGCGGCGGGCTGAGTAGGCTGGCTAGGCATGAAGCCCGGCCCCGCGAAAAGAGAGGCGGAGGAGCTGTGATCGAAGTGCTGCTGATGATTCATGCTTTGAACAATTCGCGATCTACTTCTGCTGAGATGGGAGGGAAGTTTTGTAGAAACCCTAGTGAGAGTAGATTCGTAGATCGGGGAGAAGAAGAAGCGTGAGTGAAGAGTCGAGAGTGTGTCTAGCGCGGGAAAGCAATAGTATTTTTTTGGGCCGACTTCCCTCGCAATTTGTTCAGGACAGGTGTCATGTTATAATTTAGTTGGTTCCGTTTTGGACCCATCGGGTCCGTTTGACAAATCAAGGAATAACACTAAAATAGTGTTATCCGATTAGTAAAAATAGATTAGTGATTGTTGGAATAGTGATATTTAGAGTTATTCGGCTAATGAAAATGTTGTTTGGCAACTGCCAATTGGAACAGTAATTAATTTGATATTCGAATATGGGTGAATAGTTATTCAGTGGGTTGGCTCGAATAGCGGAATAGCTTTTTTAGAAGCTATTCGTTTAGTATATGATATATTTGACACCTCATTTCAGTTAGAATAGACTTTTATTTTGAATTTAAGGTGCCAAACAGACTCAAAATGAACAATGGATAAAAAAGAATTATGTTTCAACATAATTATAAGAATTCTTGGTCTTTTAACATAATTATGCTGAGCCAACTAAATGGAAGTAGAAAACGGATATGCTTTTATCGGAGAAAATAGTGGATTTTTGAAGCTTATATCCCATACACCGTGAGAGGTTGCAACCACCATCGGAGGAGGATGAAGAAGAAGGATTAGAGCGTCTCTTCGCTTCAATCCGTACAAATCGTGTCAAATACCTTCACTTTCACCACGATTTCCCAATACGATTCGGTCTCCTTCAAATCTCGTCAAGTAAAATCAATTCGTGTGACAGCTTCCGTTTCGATCACAAATCATAAATCCATTTCCATTTCTATTTTCCGTTTCCCCTTCACGAAAGCATTCCGATCACACTATAATTGTATTAAGTAGGATAGGCCTATATAAACCTATCTTACCAATATAATTGTGCATGTTAAAAATGGAATATTGAATTCTTTCTCTCTTCTGATTCTGAATATTGAATTCTCGAACTGAACTCCCGACTTCAATTGCGGAATTACAACCGAATCAATAGCACCATGTTTAGTTAGGGAATAAATAGGGAATAACACCTTTATTCCCCATTTAAAGAGCCAAACATAAATAAATTGCTCAGGTATAAAAGAGAATAGCATGGAATCTTGGCTCCTTAATTTAAAGAGCCAAAATGGGTGGTATAACTTATTCTCCCTCTTCAAGTATCATGAGGCCCAAACATTTAGCAAAAAGATATATGTAATTAATATTATCACATACTTAATAATATTAATGATAATAAAATAATATAATAATGTTAATAATAATTAAATTTTATTATTTTATTATTTTTAAATAAAAATAATGTTATATATAATGACAAAAATATAATGTATAATATAATAATAAATAATTATAATACCAAAAATATAAAATAAAATTAAAAAAAATAATAAAAGTAATATCAATATAATAATAATAATATAATTTAAAAAATAAAATAATAATATATAATTAACATAACAATAAAATAATAATGATAATGACACTAATAACAATATTAACAGTGAAAATATCATGTTTTTATTATAATAATAAAACAATAACAATAAATTAATAATATCAATAAATATTTTTTATGATCATAGTTATAGTAATAATGATAATAATAATATAATGATAATGATAATAATAATAATAATAATAACAACAACAACAACAACAATAACAGCAACAACAACAACAACAATAACAATAACAATAACAATAATAATGATGATGATAATAATAATAGTAATGATGATGATAATAGTATTGTTAAATAACCCAGATACCTTGATAGTGCAAAGTAAGAGGGGCAATAAAATTAATAATATTATATAATTATCATAACAATAATAGCAATAATATTTTATTGTTATATTAATAGCAATAAAATTAATAATATTATATAATTATCATAACAATAAAATAATGTTATTAATATTAAATGCTAATTATAATACCAATATTATTATTAATAAAATAATAACAAAAACAATACTATAATTAATATAACAATAAAATAATGTATGTTCTTCTTATTCCTCCACTTGCTCAAATAAGAATATTTTATGGTGTCATAACTTGACATAGTGAGTTACACTTCTTTAACTTTATTTCCTAACTAAACATGGTGTAGAAGAATAGTTTCATGAGAAGAGGCATCGAGTACGCCCCTCTAGTTTTTACTGGGCCGATCTGGGCTGGATTTGCGGCCTCGTGGGCTCCTGCTATATTTGGGCTGGGTTTTATTTGTCGTTGTTGATGATAAAGTATGAAGGGACAGGAGAGGAACACACTTAATTGAGGAAAAGTGCCAGATTTGGGCTCTGGCACTAAAACATCAGTAAGGTATTGCGAGCTGACTGAGAGCTTACGAAATGTTATTCGAGTCGAGGACCAGGAAGGAGTATATACTCCAGTATTATTTTATTTGTTGCTTTGCTAAAAAGGACAAGAATACATGAGCAAGGACATGCGTATACACTTCATCTGACGATTTTGACCTTCAGATACAAACAAAAGGACATTCGTATATTAGTTTTCTAATACTTAAATAAATCCTGCCTGACCTATCACATTAAGTACGCATGTATGAGATTATATTTTTTTTATATTATTCTTGGGCCATCTTTTGGGATAAGTCGCACGCACAAGCACAATGAACATTCATATTAAAAGAAAGATGATCAATAATGCAAAGCAACTCTCCAAAATAATTGATTGCATTTTGGGAAGAAGGAAACGTGTCATTTTCAATTCCCCTCTTATCTCTTCTTTTGTTCCCAAGTTGAAGCCAAAACAATCGCTTTCCAAAAAGCCTCCTCCACTAGACAATAAACAGCATATTCTATTCTACAAGTTACAACACAAAATACGTAGATTATCTGAGTAATTAATCTATTTCGTCCGTAACAAAACATAATCAAATTAGTGGAAGACAAAAAGAGTTTTATTTACACTCTTGTTATATTAGGACGACAATTATTAAGTAATTAACTATTGTTGATGATTGCCAACAGTGTGCTGACAATGATGACGACCCCAACAAGCTAAATAAAAGCCTGTGTTATTGGCTTTAAACAAAAAAGTGTACTCGTTCAAACTCAAAGGGGCATCATCAAGCTCTATTGATGAAGCTAAAAAGTGAATGCCAGAAAAGGTTTGATGGGGATAGTTTGACAATATGCTTGCGGCTCTTTCCTCTTCTTACATCAACCAAGCATTCCCTCTATCCCAAAAACACATACGTATCATTCCTTTCATACTAAATATGAGTTCATTTTTGGGCTAAGAAGTCTTTTTTCTTTTTTTTTGAATTATTTGCAGCGGCTGCAAAGTTTTGTGAGGCAGGTATCGAACTCAACCTTTGAGTAAACAACATACCTAAGACTCATCTCCTAGCCAACTGAGCTATCACCCATTTCCCCATTTTTAGACTAAAAAGTCAACTGTAGCAATATATGTTTCCAATAGTTTTTTTTTTTTTTCACTTCTCACTAATCAGTAATCACAACAAACCATTATACAGCAACAACAAAGTGCCAAACAAGTTTGGCAGGCTAACCCTTGTTGGAGGTTGAACGGTTTGTTCAAGAAATTGTATTCAATATAAAGTACCAAGCACAAATATCAATAAAATTACACAAAAAATTGAATTTCAATCCTTGCTTATTTTTAGTGAAACCTTTGGTTCCTGATGGAACTTCATCAACTTCAAATAATGAGGAAAAAAGCACCACCTTCCAAGAAAACCTAATTTTTTTTTTCCTTTTTTCCAAGCAAGATGTCCATGTACAGAAATGTCCACAGATCTTTCACCAAACAAATATCATCTATGAGATATATCAACTAAATATATACAATAGAGTTAAAAATAAATGACAAAACCCTAATTTTAACTGTGACGATATTTGAGTGTTATTTTTATGCACAGAGGTCAATTTTTTGAGCTCCAAACCGTGGCAGCCATAATAGAGAACACCGGAAATAAAAAGTTGATGCAAGGGGGTGGCTCAATCCGTACCAACCACGACTGCTACACTATCAGAACTTACTGCTCACTGTTGCTCCTCTGACAAGAATTTAATGCTCATATGTGATTGGTCGCCTTCTCAACCTATCCCTGTAGATATGACCAAAGAAATTTCAAATAAAAATAATTAATAATAAGCAAATATTTAAGCAGTGTTTAGATAAGAAGAGGTTCTTTAGTTTTCAGTTCCACCATTGTTCAAATTGGATTTAACAATATGTTTCTACTTGAGCTAAACTAGAGCCATAACAATCTGTTTTACCCAACTAACTGGTTCTGGTAACTGTATAAAAACAAACAAAACAGCCCTATACCTCAGGGATTGTTTTTGCATTAAATAGCATAAACATTCATTGATCAATTATTAAATAGACAAAAAGGTTTCACACTTTCAATAGAGGATCTCTGTAACCAGATATGTGGCCAAACAGCAAAAGATTCAGGTTACAATCATTCCAGTAACTAAAAATATTCTGCACAACAACGGACAACTACTATACATAAATAGATGCTTTTTCTTTGAGCTCTATAAAAGATAAGAGCAGGTTGACTTCATATGCAATCATGATTGTAGTTGTCCATGCTGATAACTCTTTCACTGATATGCAAGTTTCAAACTTGCAAATCAACACATGAGCCACTGGAATGTTTTCAATAAAGATAGAGAGAACTCAACAGGCATGCATGAAAATTGAAGAGGTATATCTAACTTTATAAACATACAAACTACATATGCAATATGCCCATATAGAGATATTCATCTATATTTAAAGCAGCGTGATAGTGAAAATTTTCTAAAATTGAGAAACCTGTAAATGCTGTTGAACCGTCTAGGTACAGTGCCACCCCTAACAAATTCATCCTCAACATCATCAAACCTATACTCTCTTATATCGACCACCGAACGTGCCGAGGCCACCTCAAGATTTGAACTCTCTGGATTAGACCTGCGGCTGTTACTACTGTTCCTCCTCCTGCCACCTCTTCTTCTAGCTCTACAAAATGCCTTGCATAGTATACAACTCCACCAGCGACCCCGCACCCGATGAAAGACTTCATATTCATCTCCTGTTTCGTCATCTCCATACTCTATTACATAATCTCCCAAAACAACCCCATTTGGCACTTGCGAATGAATTGTACTTAAAACATCGATTATGTCTGACGACTGTTGAAAATTCTCCCAATCAAGCCGCCTCGCTGGGTCAATTTCTGATGGACGTGCATTTGGGTGTTTTGTCTGGGTATGTTTCTGAAGCTCCATGTAATTTCCTGCGAAAGTGCAATTGCTCTCCTCGCAACACCTCTTTTTAGAGTTGAGGTGCGACCTCGCCTCCTCGATAACAATCCAGCCAATGACATCGCCTCTACACAAGGGACACGTTGGCTTTTCATTTTGGTTAGGTGGTATTATGTGTATTGTGTCAAGCTGAACTTTTGCAGAGGCAGGGGGGACACCATAAGCAGATTTGAAGCGCTCAAGACAATTGGAGCGGGTTTGATCCGTATCACAAATAAATGGGCGGCAACCCTTTTCATAGGAGGTGCAACGAAGGAGAACAGTGTTGTGAGGATGGTCAAGGCAGATGGGGCAGGTTGCATCTTCGTAGCATGTCTTCTCAATGTTTAGGTTTAGGTCAAGGTCAAGAGAGGCTGGTTTAATCATAACTCTCTTGTGTGATAATATAGAAGCCATGGATCTAGGGTTTTGGGGTTTTTGCCTAATTTGGGTTTATCATTAATTGGATTAGTCTGGTGTGTAAATTAGTCCTGAAAGAAACAGATGTGGAAAACATTGTTAGCACCAAAGTTTGAAGATTACTTGCAATAATTAATTAAAGGTGCACATTTGTAACCTAAACATATTCTTGGTTAAATATACAATAAAAGTTATATAAACATGTTATGATTTCTATCAATCTCATCAGATATTGGCATATTGCGACAAAAGTCCCAACAACAAGAGATAAAAAAAGGAAAAATAAACTTGCAATTAAAGCAGTCTGCATAAGTTATCATCACATTCAGATTTAGATTCATAATATATTTAGTTTCTCATATTCTCCATTGGAAAAGATTACTTTGAAGTTTTCAATTGTCATATAAAGAGGAGAACCCAAATTGAATCACTGTATGAAAGTAAGTTACTGCAAGCACCCTGTCTGGAACAAATGGATGAACAATCTAATATGAGATGGGAATCAGACATGACTTAGGAACATAAGTTCAATGTATTGAATGATCAAGTGAATCAACTATTGTAATTTGCAGATATTATAAGTAAATTTTAGAATAAGAAATGTAATCAACGATAAAGAAACTGTCAAATTTGCAAGTCAACTCAGTCGAACTCAATTCAGTTAAATTAACAAACTTTTTCATTGGGAAGAGCACACAAATTGTAAGATGAAAACATGATAGCAAGATAATAAGAAGGAAATCAACTTGGAATTGGTACAAAACAGATTGCCATGGAATCAAAAAGGCGATTAGGTTACTTTTAATTGATTTCTGAAACAAGGAATAAAGAGAAAAACATTTTGTTGAGAAAGTCAGAAGAGCATAAAAATAAAAGCCCTAAAGTCTCCCAAGCACGAGACTTTCTCTCAAAACTCGCTTCACCGATTCAATCAGAATTCAACAAAACATCATACCAACCCCTAAATCTTTCTAAATTAACCGAAAATAAAAAAAAAACGAGATATAAGTAAAACAAGGATTGACAAAAGGTATAATCATACAAGATAATCTCAGTAAATTCGAAGTATAATCATCTAAAACACACCTCTACAACTAAATTTCAAGTTTCAGGTCCAAAAAGGGGGGAAAAAATTAGCATCGGCGCGGCGGTTATTTCCTAGTTCAAAACTGTACAACCTACCGACGAATCCTACACAAGTACGCAACAATCAACCGAATCGGAGCAAGCAAACCCCGCGCCTGGATAACGTCACAGGGATAGAGGGATTGAAGAGGGAGGAGGGAGTGAGAGTCTTACTGCGTGCGGTCGTGGGCGAATCGGATCTGGTAGGAGTCGGCGGAGGGGGTTAGCGCAGGTGCGGGGGAGAGGAAATCGCCATTAGAGAGAGGGATAGAGATGGGTTTGAAAAAGAAAGAAAGAGGGGAAGACGTCTGGGTTTTTTTCTTCCTTCTTTTCTTCTCCTTCTTCTCCTCTTTCTCTTTTATTTATTTATTTGCTTATTTGTGGTGTGGTGTGGGTACTAATTTATTTATAGTTTTGTACATCTCTTGACGATTCCGTATCCTCTGTAGCGCTGCATTATGTAGCGCAGGAGGTGAACCGTTAGATCATCCTGAGATCTGTGCTGACACGAACCTCGAGATGATCTAACGGTTCACATCCTGCGCTACACAATGCAGCGCTACAGAGGATGAGCACTCTCTCAGTCTCTCTTGACGAATTCATATCCCCTGCTGTACTGTATTGTGCGGTTCTCAACCTCGGCCGTTGGATTGTTTGCAGATTCGTGCCCTGGCGCGGATCTTGTGACGATCCAACGACTGATCTTGTGAACTGCACAGTGCAGTAAGTTAGGGGATGAGCGCTCATCTTTTGACGACGATTTGTTTTCTTTATTTCTTTCTTTTTGGGGGTTTACGATTATAGAGTCCGTATCTGCTGTTATTCTCAGGGATAACAGGACCTTACTGTTCTAATATCAACCGTCAGATCAGAACGAATGGTGTAGATTGATACCAAAGTACAGTTTTTGAAGGGAGGGAGGATCCTCCTGAACGAATCTGATTCGTTTGTTTTGATCCAACGGTCATGGTTGAAATAATAGGGTGCTGTTATCCCAAAACTAGGATAACAGGTGATACGATTCCTTTATAAAAAAAATGCCCTCGTTTTTGTCCGGTTACAATAATTCCCTGTTGTTTTTTTGCACGTTCCGCCCCCTATTTTGCCCTATTTAGAAGCTCCACCTTCACCCATGTTTTCTTTCTGAATTCTGGTGGTTATGTTCCTTTACTAATTATTATTTTTTTTCTTCATTTTTCTCTTTTCTTTTATTTTTTATGCGCAAATGATATTTAAAATTAGGAAAACGGGGAATTGCAACAAAGCTGATACCATTTTTTAGCAGTGAAAGCCGCTGGTTGGAATGCAAAAATAGAAAATTTGAATTTAGTTTTTAGCCTAATTTACCAGTACATGTGGTTCATCGAATTTAGATGCGCAAGTCATTCAACATTGTGGTGTGGCAACAATAAATCTGGTTCACTCATCACATGAATGGCCGCAATTTCATGTATACCTTTCTAATACTAATATATTAAAATTATGTTCAAGCAAAATTCAGAATTTTATATTTGTTTAATTTTTCAAAGTACAAAAAATGCTCATGTTTTATATATTTGTTTTTTTTTTTCCAATTAGCCTCACTATAATATATTATATTTAAGCTCAAATTAATCTAGACTTTAACAACTTTATCATGATGTAATATCTTTGGCTTCCATCGTTTACATTTTCCTGGTAATAACTCTTAAAATGTCAAAAAAATATGATACAAGGTAATACAAAATAAATGATACATCCATTTATTTTTTTTTTACAATAGAAAGCATCTTAAAATTTTCTGAAAATCATGCGATCGGATGGATAAAGAAAATATTGATTAATTACATCGCATGGAAATTTGAAAAAAAAAAAAATTCAAGAAAACTAGGGTTTTTATTTTATTTTCTTTTCCTTGCAAATAAATTCAGTCAAAAGATAATATATATTAGAGGGAGAGAGATGAAAATGACCTAGCTTTTTTCTTCTATTCTCTTTTCTTTTTCTCTGCTTTTTCACTGAGAAAGCTTTTCTTCCACTTCCTGCAATTGCTCTGCTTTGTAATTCCATTCATACATCTATATTTCTTCATGTCTTTAACGTAATAAAGTTATTTTATGTGAATTTGCCTTTTTCTTAGCATCATTTAGCAAATTATGCTCAATAGTTCAAGTTTATTAAGAACCAACCTTTGGTGTAGTGGCTAAGGGCAACGCTCTCCGTGTGAGAGGTCGCGGGTTCAAAACCCGGATGGGGGGTCTTTTATAGACATTTAAATTTGAATGGCTTGACCCTCATCTTTATCTCAAAAAAAAAAAAAAAGTTCAAGTTTATTGTCCTCCATGTTAATTTTAAAATTAAGTTTTGAAATTTTTTTACGAGTTTAAATTTATATAATTAACTTTGCATATAGTTAATTACATAACACTTGTTTTATTTTATTTTTTTTTCCTGCTACAATGAAATATGTTTATTTTATCGTTGCTTTTTTCTACAGTATTCATTTTGTACCACTCGGTAAATTAATGCAATATAAAGAGTAATAAATACACGTATGTATAATTATATACCAAGTCCATGTCTCAAAATTTGATCACTCCTTAATTAGCCATACATACAGAAATACATACTAATTAAATCCATATTTATCAAAATATAATCAATACCCACGTAGGAAATATAATATTTGATCACTTAATTAAAACATGCATGGTCCAAGCACGTTGTCGTGTCATCTGGATGGAATAATGAAACATAATTAAGTAGGGACGAAAAGGTCAAATCCGTTTTTTTTTTTTTATTTTAAACGAGGAATAATTAAAAAAATAAATCGTGATCGAGTATATATGAATTTTTGATAATATAAATACTACTTGGACCCATAGGACAACACACATATATGGGATATCATTTTTGTATATATTTCCGAAATAAATACTTAAAAAACTCTAAAAATGAAAATTTTTTGTATTTCCTAGTAATATATAAGATGAATTTAATGGGAACCATAACTTAAAAATTTGGACAGATAAAGTATAATTTTGATAGTTAGCATTTCAGAGTGAAATGCAAACGTTTTCACAATAGTTATACTCACGAGATATAGCAAGATAGATATTCTTTTCAGTATGCCAATTTTCCTAACTTGAATTCCCGAGTAATTTTATTTTATCCACAAGAGATGATACTTTAAGGATGAAAAAAAAAATACAAAATCACTAATGCAAAGTAAATAAAAAATAAGAGATACTCGAACAAAACAATTAAGATTATTTCTGAAGTCTATATATACAAAATCGTAATTTTTCAATATATTAGTACTGTTTCTGTTTCCTACAAAAAGGTAGTCGGTGTTGAAAAATTAAAGTATAAGAAAACAAATGTGTTGCAGCCACAAGGATGGATTCTGTGTAGAGAGCAGCTAGAAAGCAGTTGCAACTTTATCAACACATTTCAATTTCATTCAACCACAAATTTAATATATTTGTGCCCTTTTGTAGTTGAATATTTGTGAGGTGGATTAATTGGTTTTATATTTTTCTCTGGCTATGATAAAATTAAAAAAAAAATAATACATAAGTTGTTGTAAATTAAATTCAGTTAGAATTCAAGTGGTCAACTCACTCAATTGCAACGCAATTAAATCATATTACAGGTGTTAAATTAAATTACTAGCCCGTCTTGATTAATTACAAAAACTATCACAGTACATCCTTATCCTTACTCCTAATAAAAAGAGATTGGATTTTTTGACATGAAAAAGTTCCATCTTTCCCGAATAAAAGACCTCAGTCGATTGTTTACTTAGATTGATCAGCACTGTTGAAGTACATTAATGTCCCGACCCATTAAAATTTAAGGCCCGTATCAGTTTCCTCACAAGGGGTGAACTTTCGGCCCAAAACAAGTCATGAGCTCTTTAATAGTTTTTGAAATCCTCTTTCAACACATACATAACATGTATGAACAAACAAACAAGTACCAAACAAATAAACTTGTGCAGCACGCGGCAGATGCAGCTGCAACTATAACCTCTAATTTTATTAAGTTATGTTATAGCTCGAATAATTAAGAGAATTTTTTATGGCAAGGAGGAGACCAGCTACAAGAGAAGAGGGTGGGCCAAGTGCGCACGCACGATTTGATTTGATGACTACAACTTGGAATATTGATCATTTGTACCACAATTTATATCATCATACAGTGTAGTCAGTTCAATATCCTTACTAATAATAAAAGCATATTGGAAAAAATAACATGAAAGGGCTATCCTCACATCTGAGCCGTTGATCATTTCCTTCGATAGATCAGAACCGTTGATACACGTTAATGCACGTTGACGTTCTCGGTCCAATAAAATTAAAGGCACATATAAATTATCTCAATTTAAGGTCCATTACATATTATCTTAAAAGTTTATTACAAGAAATAACAATTTCAGCCCAAAACAAGGCGTGGGCTTTTCACTAGTATAATATATATATATATATATATAAGACCAACCTAGAATTAGAATCGATGGTTCATAAATAAATGAACTCTTTTGAAATTTGTATGGTCTTGAGAACCGGTCTTTGGTCTAGTAACTAAGGGTAACATTGTCTATGTAGGAAGTCGCAGGTTCAAAATATGGATAGGAAGTCTTTTATAGATATTTAAATTTGAGTGGCTTGACTCACCTGGTCTTTTATCTCAAAAAAATTTGTATGGTCCTTGTTGTTGATATCTTATAGTGTGTGATGCCTTAGAGGATCCTGAGTCTTGATTATGGAACCTTTAAAAGTACTGGTATAAGTTAACTACTACAGAATAATCCTGTTAGTACAAATTATATTAACATAACCAACCGTCGATTGTTTCACGAGTGCCATATTGATGGAAGTATTATCATGAGCTGTTGCGAAAACGTTTGCATTTCGCTCCGATAAAACGGTCTAAGTTATATTTTGTCACATCTGAAATTTTAATTTATGGCTCTCATTACACATCATATGAAAATATTAGGGGATACAAAAATTTGAAAATAGTAATAAGTATTATATTATTACTATTTTTGGGTCATATTGAAAAATCCAAAACAAATACTTAAAAAGTTTCAAAAATGAAAAATTTTTGTATCCCCAAGTATTTTCATATGATGAATTTAATGAGAGCCATAAATCAAAATTTCAAACGTGGCAAAGTATAATTTAGACTGTCTGCATTTTACTCCGAAGTGCAAACGTTTTCACAATAGTCTTGCTCTATTATCATTCAATATCATGGATGAATTTTAGTGGTGGATTGAAGGAACGGAATCAGGATTTTGCGAGGAAAATTCCACCAGACAACTTAAAAAGCTAAATAAGTAAATAACAGACTAGTCCAGAACCAACCAAAAGTAAGGTCAACGTCAATTATTATGCGGTGCCCTCGTTTTTCCAAGCTTTCTCATTTCGAGGATTTGTTCTCGCCTTCTCGGTACTGCCCAGGACAACTAGCCGAGATTTTATATTTAATTGGAGTTCAATATGATCTGAAAATAGTTTTTTAGCTAACAATTTTGACAAAAAAAGTTGCAATGTAGCAGAAAAGATGTTGTTAGTTCATTAGAATCTTTTTGACATTTGTTGTGGAAAAGAAGAAGTGGACTTGAGCAATTGAATTGCGACCCCAGCCCAGCCCAGCCCAGCCAAAAATCAGCCCGGAACAATCTGAACATGTACATCCATCCTCATCCTGCAGTTATCAACTCCCTTTCCGGAGTTAACACACGTTGATGTTGATGTTGTTGTCAATTCCTTTCTATGAATTTGGCACACCGCTGGCTGGCAACTATCTTACAATTAGACGCTCGCTGTTGGCAGCTCTAATCTTCTTAATTTCAGTAGATATTATATTCGGCATAATCATTTTGACATCCTTAATAAAAGAACAGGATAACAACAAACAAACTTCAAACAATTTAAAATAATATTGTTCGAAACTATAATAATAACATATATAGTGGACGTGGAGACTGCGTTTATAACGTTGGATTTCATACTAAGATTTATTTTTAAGATTGTCAAAGTTCACCAACTGTTGTCAAGGTCTCCCTAACCCCCGAGTCTGATTTTGTTTATCCACTCTTCAGAGATTGGACTGAAGAAAATTTTCACCATATGAATAGATACAAATTTTAACGGACAATTGCTAGAAGAACACTGCAAATGTAATAATCGTGAATCATAAACATTGGGCTCTAGAGTTCTGAGGAATTCATCAAATATTTTGTAACGATTTAATTTGAAGTAAATTCCAATCATATATCCTATGAGAGATCCTTTTGTTAGGGGGAGGGGTGGAAAACAGTGAACAGCGACAAGAAGATAATATGAAACTAGTACCATTTTTTTTCCATAAAAATGACTGATGTTGTAAAATACAACAAATTTAAAGACTCGTAATTGTAATAATTTGACTTCATGAAGTTTCATTTTTTTTTTTTTGTTCAGATGATGTTATATAGGTCCATAACTGGAACCAGTAGCCGGCTAATTTCAGCCTCAGCTGAGCATCCAGTGGCATGAGACAAGTTTAATGGAAATTGTCCACAAACACCCAAATCAACTATCACTATTAACGGCTACTGACAGCTCCATCTCAATAATAGGAGAGCTAGAAATTGTACAAACCGAGCTGTAAGCCTTTAAATTCATCAATAGCCATATCACAGGACAGCAGATGAAAAACATGATAATCATTTTCCTACAAAATATGTTCAAAAAGGTTCCCGCTGTGTTCCCCAGAAAAAAAAAAAAAAGGAATATCAGCTTATAGTACAGAACATAATTCACCAGTAAAAGAAGTAGAATTAGATAACACAACATGTTCTTCCAACCTGGAGCTAACCTACAAATCATTAAACAAGAGTCCAACAAGGTGGTCGAAAAAAGTAACAAGCACCGTGCTGGCTTTCATAACTCATCGACATACATACCACCCGTAGATGAACAAGATAACACTTTCTGCTTGAAATGCACTAAAAGATCAAGCATCCTGAAACAAAAAAATAAAACATCAAGTAACAATTAGTTCAACACTACTACTTAAAGATCCATAGTTAATTTAAGAAAAAATTTTATGAGCTTGTTTAAACACCTTATTAACTCAATCACTCATCGCAGGATCCCCTCCATTTTCATTTTCCTCCACTTTGATGGTAAAATTGTACTCCTGATCACAACCCAGGTACGAGTCACACATAAAGTAAACTGTCAAATTCTTCTTTCCCAGCTCACTTGGGGCGACAAAATTGAGCTTCACCTTGGCCCTTCTTTGCAAGGCAACACGCTTGATGGCAAGGAGTTGGTTAGTGGAGGTGTCACCAACCACTAACCACCATCCTTCCTCCTTTGGCTTCGGGAACCGCAGTGCATCAACAGGTCCCACTTCCATATTCGCTTCCAGGTCTCGTTCCAAGGTCACCTATAGGCAACAGTTGCTAGCTAGATTAGTCAAATATCACTTTTATTAAACATGTAAATAATTGGATCTACATTAATATGCTAATCCAATCTCAACTTCTTGAGGTGGGTATTATATTTCCTCTATTCGCATTGCTCTTTTGCTCAGATATCAATTGAATTAGTCCAGAATTGAAACAAGGCCATAATACCAAGCTAAATTGACATAAGAAAGGAGACAGTGGCACAAAACAAAGAAGTGATATTATCTATATTATATCTGACAAGAAAAGCTGATAATATTAAAAAGAATATAATATAGTTCTAACCTGAAGAGTGACATTGTCTCCAGGGCCCACATCCTCTCCATCAAGGACCTCATATGCCATATCAATATTGGGGTAGCGGTTACAGAACCTAGCAATATCCAGCAGCTGCATATCAGACATCTGCAGAAGCTCTCTTCTCTCAGTATCCTCCATCTCTACAAGATCAAACACTGTCTCAATGCCCCTCTCCTGGCACCTTTTTGCCAACTCCTTGCTGACATAAGGTAGCTGCATCAGCACCGGATCCCGTTCCCACATCCCCTGTGTTACCATCTGGCTAACCTCCATAGCTGACAGAGCCAGTGTCAGCCAACCATTGCTCGAAATTACATCCACCATGGCTTGCAAAAGTCTATGGGCAGAGAGGAGCACCTCCCTCTGGTCAGCAGCAAGGTTACCTACCACCGTATGTCTTGAAAAGTGTGCTTGCAGAAGGGCATTTGCCTTTGTATGTGGATCAGCCATGCGAGGGTTGTCGACTGAGAACCTCTGGTGGTTAATCAGTTTGCGAATCTGTTCCTCTTCGCCGGGCCGAATTGGCAGGTCTGCATACTCGGAGGCAGATGCCAAAACATCTAATAAGCCCTTCATCTTGGTTTTAGGAGTGAGAGATGAACCAAACCTCTCTACTGTGGCATAGCTGATGTAGTAGTAGGAGGCAATGAGCCCCAGATTGAGTGGCTTGAGGTACATGTCCTCTTCAATAGCAACACATTTGCTCGACTCTAAGTCGGTCAATACATTCTCCACCATCTCTGACAGGTGATCAGAAAGATGCCGGTGGCTGACACCCTGTAGGTTGTAGTAGTTAGGATTTTTTGTCAGACGGCGATACATGAACGTCCACGTAAGGTAATCTACAGCATCTTGCTTGTTTTCCACAGAGCCCACCACAACTTCAGCATTCATGTGATCATGCAAAAAAAGATGCAAGTGACTCTCAACTGGAAACGCCTCATACAAGAATTTCTTATAATACTCCTTCCGAGGAGCATGGCATAAAATCACACACTTGCCAGAGTTGTCCTTGAGAGGCCGACTAGCATGTCCCATCATCTGAAGTAGGTCAGTGATCGGATAGTCAGTTCTTGCATTTTCCCTACCATCATAGTACTGAGTGCCCATGATAACAACTAAGTGGGCAGAAAGAGACCGGCCCCAGCACATGGACGAACTGGCCACACAAACCTGGATCCGACCACTTAAGAACAGACTAATGACAAGTTCCTGTTCATCTTCAGTTAGACCTTCATGAAGGTAACCGACACCATCAGCCAAGGCATGTTGTAATGTCTCCTCCTTTGCCATATCGATGAAAGGTTGCATCTCTTCCTTTGACTGGAGAAGGAATGGGCTGTGGTATTTCTCCTTATCTTCCCTGTCACCATGCTCCGCAAATGCATATGCACAAAAATCAGCAGCTGCCATCCTCACATGTTTTCTTGTGGGAACAAATATAAGTGCCGGTTTGCCATTCTTGGCATGTTGTGAGATGGCCGTGTAAGTTGGTTTGTACATGGCCTGCATCCTTGCCTCAAAATTCGCAATGTCCACACCTTGGATGTGTATCTCCAGTGGGACTGGCCGAACACCATGTGGGAAATTGAAAAGACCATGTGAAGTCGCACCAATCCATTCACCTAAATCCTTTGCATTTGCAAGTGATGCTGAGAGAGCGACTATTCTTATATTATTCTCTATCTGACTTGATATGCGTCTCATTCGTGAGACAATTATCTCAAGAACAGGACCAGACTCCCCACCAATCAAGTGCAATTCATCTACTATGAAAAGAGTAACTTGCTGTATGTGCTTGCGTTGCTTCCAACGGCGAGAGAGTGCATCCCACTTTTCAGGAGTGCTGATAATAATCTGACCTTTCTCAAGCAGCTTCAAATCAGCTGCAGTTTCTCCAGTTAATTGAACAACACGGACCCCAAGTTTGTCAAACCTCTTTTCCCAGTCACGATACCGCTCCTTTGCAACCGCTTCAAGTGGTGCAATGTACACAGCTCTCATGGCCGTTTTTGTCTCTGCAGCTTTCTGGTGGCTGCGTAATAGAGCAAACTCCGCACAAATAGTCTTGCCACTGCCAGTCGGAGCCGCAACAAGCACATTATCATCAGTAGTGTACAGCACTGTGAACACCTGAGTCTGGATTGGGTTGAAGTGCTTGAAGTCTTTGTAAAGAGACTCGTAAGCTGGATTCCGCAATGCAGTCACCGGAAGAGGTTGTAAATCCAGTAACTCAGTCGGAGGCGCATATTTTTCCGGCAAAATCAGATGACGGAAGCAAACTGGAAGTATAGTCTGGGACCCAAGCCATCGATCTGACACAACTCGGATGAAGTACTGGGGTGGCAATGGTTCATAAATTGGCACAGTGAAATTTATTGTGTGGTCTTCATCCATATACTGCTTCTTCAGCAAGAAATATTCATGGTGGAGAATGTACTCACCATCATTATCCTCCACGATCACCCAAAAAGGTTCCACATAGCCATGATAAGCATCATCCCACCTAAAATCTGGGGTTATTGTCAGCTCAAACCCAAGAACCGTACGGGTTATAGGTTGCACATGGGCAGCGAGGTTGAGTTTGGGAAGGTGATGAATGTACTTGTGTACAGTCTTTCCAGTGATATTTTTATTTTGGTTGCCAGATTTGGCAAAACGGATCAGCTCACCTAGTTCTTGGGAGGAGAGATCATAGTACCGTTCCCATGCAAGGTCTTTCTTCTCAAGTTTCATCAGAACCTCCTTTGGAAGACCAGCAAATTGGCGGAGAGGGATCTGTACACTCCACATGCGCTTGTCAACCATCTTGCACATGTTAAGGGCTTTCTCTGCCAGCTGGGCCCAACCACGCTTCAGCACAATCTCAAACAATGCCCGCATAAGCCGGCCAGCACTCTGCAGTTAAGTTACACAAAATCAAAGAGTGAGCACAAAAAGTATTTCTACATATTAGAAGAGTTACTTCAAAAAGTCTTTACACCATAATTCAGAATGCACAGTTATATATTGCTTAGGAAAAGCCCTCCATGTCTTATCATTGGGTCACACACTTGAGCTTCAACAGATAATAAACATTAACAGGAGTAAATGAAAATTGTCATTGACACAGTTGAATTGTAAGAATGGAATATCATGTTTACCAACACACCAACTCAAAAGCTCTTAGTTGAGGTATAAAATTTCAGTGCAAAGCTACCAGAGAAGAAAAGTAAAACACACCTGTCTTATAAAGACCATATCAGAAGTAAGAGAGAGCCCCTCAAGCTTAAGCCTTGAAATGTATGCTTGCAACAAGACATTGATCTTGGCACTGGGCTCCTCGAGGCTTTCCTTCACAGGAATTGGAACACGGTCAAGCAGCTTGGCAAGCTCAATCTTTTCATCCTGACGCACACCAACATACTTGAACTCCTCACTGAGGGAGAAGAGACGGCACAGCTCAATGTCACCCATAGTTGGCTTAAGGTACTGGTTGTATGTTGATATAGTGCCATGTGTAATGTAGTAGTAGCTCGCAATACGGCCCAGGTCAGTCACTTGGAAATAGCCACTCTTACGGTCATATTTAATAAGGTTGTTCTTATCCAGTATCGTTGCAGCTGTATGGATCTGTTCAAAGCAACGAGTCAGATACGGAAGCTCAAAACTAACAAGAAAAAGAATCATTAAGCGGGTATTTATTACACTGAAAGGTTTTAAAGTAGATAAAAAAGCTCCTATATTTCATACCAACTGATATTTAATCCAGAAATAATATAACTGAAAACAAACAATCCACAATTTCTTACCAAGGAGGAATTTATCTACATCATAACACCATAACTAGATAAATACCAATATTAATCATAATATAGGTAAAAATGCAAGGACAAGCAAAGCTAAATGAAGTAAATAACTAACCAGGTCAGCTCGTCTTTCCTCTAATTGCCAATCTTTCTCTAAGGCATCAGCCGGTAGACCATACAATGTTGGATTACGCAACATCCTCACAAAGAGATAAGTGTAAAGTAACCACGTGCATGCTTCTCGGGCATTCTGCACCGACCCAAGAACGATCTCAGCATTTAGCTGGTCGGCCAATTTGGAAATAAACTGACTCTCAATAGGCAACTGCTGGTTCATCAGAGAGAGGTAATATTGCAATTCACTATGCCCGGTAATAATTATACCTTCCCCGTACGAGTCAAACTGAGGCCGTCCTGCCCTACCCAGCATTTGCATCACATCCAGAGGACTTAATTCAGTCCATGCACCTTTCTCGGGATCATATACCTGTGTTCCTTTAATAATAACAGTATGTGCCGGTAAGTTAACGCCCCATGCGAGTGTAGCAGTAGATACCAAAACTTGCACGTGACCATCAGCAAACAATTCTTCCACCATGTTTCGATCCGATCTGACTAACCCAGCATGGTGAATGGCAAATCCATATGGTAATAGCTCCTTAAGATCATTGCTTTTCATCAAATCAACATGAGTGAGGAGAATCTCACGACTCACACTGTCATCCTTCAAGAACCTGCCGACAGTGTCATTAGCAAGAGCTGTGTCACGGATTGCACGTGCAGTTTTTGCCGTTTCTTTTCTGGAGTGCACAAAAATAAGCACCTGGTGCTTACCTGCTGAGGCAACAACCTTCTCATAGCATATCTCATTCATCAGCTGGAACCGTTGCAGAGGTTTTTTAACAGTTATGCCAATGTACTGCTGTTCGAGTGGGCATGGTCGATAACTATTGTCAAAGTAAAATAGCCCCTTATCAGGATTTACGCGCAAAAAAGTGGCCACATCCTCATAATTGGGCAGTGTGGCTGAGAGTCCAACCAGCCGGCATAGCTCCCCCGTTATCTCTATCTGGCGAATTGTCCTTGCAACAATGCTCTCTAGCACGGGCCCCCGGTTGTCATGCAATAAATGGATTTCATCAATGATCAATAGCTTCACCAGTTGAGTGTAAGTCCGGTCACCAGATTTGCGGGTCACGATATCCCACTTCTCAGGAGTTGTTACAATTATTTGGGTTTCATCAATCTGCTGACGTGTCAGATTCTGGTCACCACTGAGTTCTCTCACAACAACCTTATATGACTTGAGCCGGTTCGACAAATTACCCACTACCTCAGCAACTAATGCTTTCATTGGAGCAACATACACTATCTTAAACGCACTCCTATCCACCTCTCCATCTTCTTTCATATGCAAGCCAATTTGCTGTAGAATAGTGAGCATAGCCACATTTGTTTTACCAGCACCAGTTGGAGCACACAGCAGCAAGTTATGGGAGTGGTTAAATGCCGCATCATAAACACGGCTCTGCACCCTGTTTAGCTGTTTCATCCCTCCAAAAGCCTCCTGGGCCCACTCCGGTAAGTCAGAAATCTTGACCAACTTCTCACCTGGTTCAAATGCTCTCTGTTCCAGTCGCGGCACATACACCTCTTCGTAACCTTTGTGTGCAATTCGTTGAGACATATGCAAAGCAATCTTCTTGTTTGACATGAGCAAGCCACCTTGGGGAAATGCAAGACTCTCCAGATCAAGCAGTTCCCTCTGACCCTTCATCCACGCACTATCTGAATCCCTGTCCATTGCACCGCGTCGAGCACCACTAGCTGCGGTCTCATCTTTCAACAACCGCCTTGCCTCCTCCCTAATACTCTTCTCCATATTCTTCTGGCGCTCTATAGCTGAAGCCCTGGTAGCATGCAGCTGATCGAGGATAGAAATTCCAGTGGCTCCCTTGGCAGCCATCTCCTCCTCAATGCTCTTCCTCTGGTCCTGATCCTCAGCCCTCGCAAGCCGAGTGCACCAGACAATCTTGAAACGGTTGCGCACCAACAACTTAACAAGGTCGAACTTATCAAAGTCCAGCAGTGACACGAGAGCTCTCTCAATATCTTGATCTTCAACTTCCTGGGCTATTATTTTGAGAATGTCTTCAGCCAGGCGCTGGCTATTCTGGGGGTCAATCGAGTTGCCATAGGCCTGTGAGATCTTACGCTGGAGCCAGTATGCATCTATGTCTTGCACATTTACTGTCATTCCCTCAACAGAGTGGTCAACATCATCATCGTCTATTCCACCCATCTGCATGGCGCCAGCTTCACCAGCAGCCTCCTGTACTTCCTCCTCCTCTGCATCTGACTCTTCTTGCACCTGCACAAGTTACAAGACGGTATGCACTCAGTCATCCATTACACTTGGAATCAGTGTAATAGTTTTTATAGACCTAAATTACATTAGTTTGCATGAAAGAACATCCTAAAAATATTCTTTTTAGCCTTTTCAGCTTCATATCATGAGTAACAATACTAGAGTACATAAATGCCTAAGGAGATCAGACTTATACTTGGATCTGGGTACCAATTCAAGTTGACGCCTTAAAAGCAACCAAAACTATTGTGCGAAAACATAAGGCAAACTGAACCACCAACTAAATCAACTCATTTCATAACATATAATATGTTGTTATTCATCTAGACTGCAAGAGAAAATTAATACAGTTAACACTGCAGAGTAAAATGAAGCAACACACTAGTAAACAATCAGTAAACAAAAGAAGTTTCGGCCGTACCTGATCGAGATCGCTATCCTCATCCTCGTCATCATCATCAAACTCGACGGCAACTCCTTCGTCATTCAGACGTGTCTCATCTCCATTTGTTGCGGCTCCATCATCATCATCATCTCCACTCGGTCCCTGGTAGTCGGTAATCAGCTTCCCAATGGACACAAATTGGTCAAACAGCTGATTGGAGATGGGGTTGAGCAATTTCTCAATCTCTTTCTTCTTATCAGGATTCTTCCTATGATCATCCTTCAAGATTGCCAAAACTTCATCGGCGGCACCTCTCAGCACGTCTTGCGGCTGACCCCCAAGCTGCTCTTGGATAAGACTGAGCATGGCCTCATAGGCAGCACGGGTCTCCTTAGTCTTGGGTCGGTACACCGCATCATCATCCGGCAAAAACAAAACACTCTCTTCTTCACCTCGGCGTCTCTTCTTAGAAGAGGACTTCTTCACCGCTTCTTCCGCGGCAGCCTCTTCCTTCTTCCTCTTAGCCTTCTTCTTCTCCTCTAACTCCGGAGGCTTGCCACGGGCAGCGCGATCTCCAAAGCTTCTGGGGTCGATCTTACCCCAGAGGGTCTCAGGCTCCCCGGTGGGCTCATGGGTGTCGCGGGGCCGGGAGTCGGTGGTGAGAACGAGACTGGAGTTGGCGCGGTACTCGTACTGCTTGTACCGAGCATGCGCCTCGGCACCCCCGCCGCCGGGCTGCGACATGCTCCTCACTCCTCAGAGGGAGTAACTCGATCAAATAAGGGAAGATCAATGTACTGCACCTATGAATAAAGAAATAGAGATCTTAGATTGGAGAGATACAGACAGTACTCTATCACTGTAAGTGAGGTTGAGATTGGAGAAGACAGCTGTTGACGGACAAATAATAAGGAAACCCTAATTTGAAAAATAAGATTTAGGATTGGAATGGTACCAGAAAAGAAAACCCTAGAAGAAGAGAAGAGAAGAGAAGACAAGACAATAGGGAGGTTGGTTTTGGACATAAACCATCGAATTAAGAAGTGCTCTCCTCTTAAGCGAAGAGGAAGAAGGATCTGAAAGAGGAGGAGGACTGGTACCTGAAGATGAGATAGATGTTGTTCCTTCGTCAGTTCCTCGGGGGAGCAACAGGCAGATGTTCTTCCTCGCGCTCGCCTCGCCTCGTGCGGCTTGGAGATGGATCGGATAGAAGAAGGGTTTTCGAATGAGTAAGGCCAGCCAGGGTTTTAATTGGAGAAAGGGTTCGAAAGAAAAGAAAGCTCAGTGAAGCAAGCTGGTCTGCCTTTCGTCTAGGTTCTAGGCTTCCAGCGAGCGAATCGCGAGTCTAAGACGGAGGGAGGGAGATGGTATCTGAATGATCACTAACCACCGTGGATAGTTTTATCGGACGGACGAGATGAACCGACTTGGATCTGGGATATTTTTCCTCTGGCGGAACGGAATGGAATGGAATGGCGGTCCAGTAAAGGCTTACTTAAGGCGGTTCAAGGAGTTCTGTTCGGTCCTGGTTCGGGTTCGACGGGCCACAATCCAATCCAACCAACAGTCCAACACTAGACGTGGGCCGCTGCAGCTCAGAGCCTACGCCTGAGGCAACTTCACTACTTCAACCGCAGTGCTAGACTGCTAGTCAATGCCTCTATGGGGGACTGCGTATCCTCATAATAAAACATAACAACACTATAATACACTTACTTTACGTAGTAACAAATATAAGATATATACGTTGTTCATATGAAGAGCAAAATTAGCAAATCCAGTCATACAGCTAGCTACCAAGCTCAAAAATTATCCATACATGACTGTTAGTAGAGTAACATCTAATTTCCTAATCATATCAATTTCTGTGACTTTTTGCAATATGTATACATTTCAACACTTCAAAATAACAAAATTAAATCTACTGATCAATATATCGAATAATACAAGATTTCTATGCATTTGCCATACACAAATATTTGTTTTTAATTTTGTTCAATGATAGACAAAATTGATGGAATGAATTGATACGTCCCAAGTATCATGGTAGAGACATAACATAACTGTGACTATATTATGTTTAGTACCAAAAGCTGGTGCTGCCATACTTTTTTTGTGTCATGGTATTTGGGACCCACAAAATTGAGCACCCCTATCGTATTTATTCCGAAATTTCAATAATAAAAATAATGTTAATGATTTAACAAAGAACAATAATGGTAATAAAGTACAAATAATAATAATATAATAGTACTAATAGTAACAATAACAATAATAAAATAATGGCAAAAGGCTATAATTAATATAATGATGAGATTAAAAAAATAAAACAATAATAATTAATATATCAATCAAATAAAAATAATGGTAATAATATAATAATAACAACAAAATTAATAATAAGTTAACTATAATTATATAATATTAATAAAATAATAAAAAATAATATAATAATGTATAACTAAAATAATAGTAAATAATGTAATAATCTATACTATATTATAAAGCACGTAAGTATTGGACGTCTCCATTTTTTTTTCTCCTCCTTCAAAATTTTTTAATTTCCATTCTACCCCTTAATCAACGGTAGATATCAAAATGTATTGATTTTAAAGATGTTGATGTTCTCCAATTAAACAACTTCCTCTCCATTTTGGTTTTTACAAAAATGGAAATATATCAATTTTGGTATGGAAGACATCAATTTGATTAGAATTTACATTAATGAGGAATTAATGCTTTATATTTTAAAATTTAATGAGTTAATTTAGTGTAAAGATGAAATTTGAATAGTAAATAATTAGCCAAAAACCAAAAGCATGTTATATGCACGGCATGAGCTCAAAATTTGAAACGCCCGCAAACGGGCGGGTTTGTTGCTAGTTAGTATAAATATGGAAAAGGTTAATATAATAATAATAATAATAATAATAATAATAATAATAATTATTATTATTATATATGTCTTCTTATTCTTCTACTTGCTTAACTAAACAAGAATATTTTATGGTGTCATAACTTGACACAACAAGTTACGCTTTTCTTAACTTTATGATCTAACCAAACATGGTGAATGAGAATATGTGTTAGCAATAGGAATGAAATAAATTTTTTTTCTGGTTGCGAATGGTTTGATTGAATGGGTTAGGATGTTGGTAACTTGGAACTGTCAAGGGAAAATATATCAAGTGTTACGAAGCTTTTTTGTAATTTCTGAATATTAAGTGGTATATTGTGAAACTAGCTAATGCCTTGTCAGAATGGGATTTCCTCGCATCTTCTTTTTAGATCAGCTGCATGAAGAAGTATTCTTAGATTTATCTTGTATTTATTGGATATATTATTTTGTGTGTAAAGTGCTATTAGGCAGATGAAAACGAGACAAGAAATTTGAGCAGCCGAACACCATAAGCAGCTAAATCGTATTACTTGTAATAGAGCTGTAAGTTGGGTTTCGCCCGAAAAGTGATATCAAATAAATAACTAAAAATTTTATAAAATTATGAATATTTATATTAAACAAAACTTTAAAAAAATTTGTAAATTTTTTATATAAAAAGATGCGTATAGAAGATTTGTATAGAAGATTTTATAAGAGTAATGGTGTGGCATAGTTGAGGTGTTTGAAAATCTACCCCCTTTTTATGAAGTATAGATTCGTATAGAAGATTTTGGGCAGCCAACGCTCCTCCCAAGTTGCGCCATTGAAAATTAACGGCACAGATCATATACCTTAAAGAGGCGGTGCCGCCTAATTGCCTAACATTGTGCTCTAGAAAATTGAATGGAAGGGGAGGGAATGGAATGGAAAGGTATGGGAGTGAAGAGGAGGGGAAAATTTTTCTTGACTCACTTGCTCCACAAGGTGAAGGGGAGAGGAGGGAAGTGAATATGATTATGAGAGTGTACCCTCCTCTACACTCCAAATTGGGGATGACAATTTTGGACTCTCCAATAGAACAAAGTCACTCTCTCTACCATACCCTTCCATCCATATTTTTTTAGTAGAGCAAGTAAAAGGGTTCAAATTTCCATACCCTCCCCTCCTCTTCCATCCAATACCCCATGTGGAGCGAGGTGTAAAAGTTTACTAATGAACGGTTGGATTTCAATCCATCAATATCATCACATTCTAAAACCAACCGACTCAAAATGTACGCAAGCGCGGACGCACTCCAAATACTCGCCTCCCCTCGCCGCCATCTCTCTTCCCAGTCTACCCTTCTCTCCAGTTCCTTTCCAGGCCCCCCTGATCTCGACGCCGAATGCTGCGCCACATCAACCAAAAGCCGAAACCAATGGCTCATAATTAGCACTGCACATCACCAGTGCTCCATCCCAGGAGATGATAGATAGACACAAACCCTTTCTAATCTTCTCCATTTCAAAATAAATTCGTCACTCTCCATTTCCTTTCCCTTCCGAAGCTCGCCGTCTCATTTTTGCGAGCGAGCGAGCGAGAGCGGGAGGAAGGATGGCGCCAGTGACGTGCAACGCCTGCAACAAGGAGTTCGAGGGCGAGGTCGACCAGAAGGAACACTACCGCTCCGAGTGGCACCGCTACAACCTCAAGCGCAAGGTCTACTATACTATCACCCTCTTTCCTCACACGCTTTACCTATTTATTTACCCTTCGTGTTCTTCCATGTTCAACAACCTGTATTGGATTAGTTGGATTGGATGCGTGCAAATCTGTATCTGTTGTTGACTTGTTGCTGCCTGATTTCTAGGGTTTAATGAAAAGAGTATTGGTACAGTTATTATAGTTATATCAGCATTCTCCTGTGGCTCCATTCCTGTTATATCATCATATAAAAGATGATGATATTTACACTCAGACAGAATGTACTGGTTTATTTTAGAGCAATAAGCTAAGAGGAAAAAAAAAGACTTTTATATACATACATTAAGTTAGTTAATTTCACAAAAGTTCATCTCATTTTGTGGTTTGCACTTCAAATTGATGCCACAGCTACAATTTTGTCAATACGAAACAACTCAACTTTTCTTGTCGACATCGCATCCACCATTAAATGCAGAATACAGATTATATTTGAAGTTTTTGCATCTTTCAATTCAAATAATTTACGCAAATTATATTTTTGGTTGACGGAATAGATCTTGATCATTAAAAGAATGTTATATGCAAGCCTGATTTAAAGTTTGTGACTTTATTTTTTATTAGTGAACTAAATATATAATTTGTTTTCTGCTTTGTTATGTTTTAAATAAAGTGTAACAGAAATACAAGAAAAGTGAATTTGTTCGTGCAGAAACAAACCCTTATGTGCCCAATGTATCATGGATAGTTTGAGCAACTTCTCAGAATTCTGCTGAAAGAATCAATATAGACTACAACAAACAATAAATTTTGTATATTAGTATGCTTTATGTAACAGCTTACCTTGAATGTTAGTGGTTGACTTTTTTTCTTCTTCTTCTTTTTTTTTCTGGATCAGGTTGCTGGAGTGCCTAGTGTGACAGAAGCATTGTTTCTGGCGAGACAGGCTGCTTTAGCAGAAGAGAAATCAAAATCATCTCCATCTCAGATGCTATACACCTGTTCTCTATGCTCAAAGGAATATAGAAGCTCAAAGGCTCACCAACAGCACCTAAACTCCAAAGCCCATGTACTGAAAGCCTCGCTTCAACCTGAAACCTCAGTTGAAGGTATCACAGTTGTGAAACCACTTGTCCGCAAGTCAAATCGTGCACCAAACAAAGCAGAAGCAGAGGAAGAAGAAGAGGAAGATGAATGGGTTGAAATGGGCTCAGATGAGGAGATGGAGGAAGGAGATGAGGTTGGACCAGATGAGGAAATGGAGGGGATGGAGGAACTAGACCCATCCAGTTGCTTCATGTGTGATGCAAAGCATAAGAACATTGAGAGCTGCATGGAACACATGCATAAAAAACATGGTTTCTTTATACCTGATGTAGAGTTCTTGAAGGATGCTGAGGGACTCCTCATCTATGTTGGTTTACAGGTGAGGTTTGTTAATTTTTAGGGTATAACCCACTGAATTGTTATTTTTTATTTGTATAATAGTTGTTTTTTATAATAGTTGTTATTGGGTCAATGTCTAAGTTCAGTATATAGCATTGAAAGATGTGCTGCTTTCTATATTACTAAAAAGGGTGCATAACTCAATTTCTGTATTTTAGTCATCAACTGCAATGGGACTGTTTTCAGATGGTAGAAGTTAGCTTTTTTTTTTTTTTTTTTTTTTTTTTTTCTTTTCTTTTCTTTTCTTTTTCTCCCTGGGATATTGACATGCTTGTTTGTGATGAATAATTAGAATGAATATTATAATATAAACTTCATATTTTTGTCCTTTCAACGGGTCTAATTCGATACCTGCTTGGTGGCATTTTCCTTTGTTTTGTGATGAATATGGTTTAATCATATCTGTAAATTTTAGGTTAAGAGGGATTATACATGCCTGTATTGCAATGAGAGGCGTCAACCTTTCCAAAGCCTTGAAGCGGTGAGAAAACACATGGAGGCAAAAGGGCATTGCAAGCTTCGCTATGGTGATGGAGGTGATGATGAAGATGCTGACTTGGAAGAATTCTATGACTACAGTAGCAGGTTCACTATTTATTATATTGCTATATGCAAGTTGATCCTTCCATGTCAAGTAAACATTCCAAGTTGATAGTAATTGTCTGTGTCAGTGTCTTCTGGTTAAGTTTGGCTTCAGGTTTTAAGCTCAGATCTTGGTTTGCTGACATGCCCGTCGAAGGAATGATGTAATATTAAGCTTTAGATTGTGGCATCATATTAAAAATGATTGGAACGTTTATTTGCTTTTATCAAGTTGCGCATCTTTTTCACTTGCCATGCATGTATTTTGAGGGTTTAAGTGAATATCTATTGACTGATAACACGATACAACATGATATTTAATTTTTTGCTCCCATGTACATTGTCATATTTTATTTTATTGTTAAACAGCTATGTTGATGCTGAGGGGAAGCAGATAGTTCTGTCAGATGATGCGGAGAACATCGAGCTGGGAAGTGCTGGGGCTGAGCTGGTTATTACCCATAAGAGTGAAGATGGTACACGTGTCAGAACCTTGGGTTCCCGAGAGTTTCTGCGGTACTACCGCCAAAAGCCAAGGCCCACCCTTTCCAGAGACACTGCCGTTGCCACTGCATTGGCCTCCAGGTTTGTGTAAATCGTCATTTCTTTTTGTGTGTTTACATTTATTGTTTGTATATATTTGATTTCTACAACTATCTTGTTATTCTGTGGTGGTATCGGGAGCTTGATTTGCAGCGGAATAACAAATCAAATAAAATTATCTAGATCAATTATCATACATTGAATCCTATTGGCGTATGTGCTGTTGATGTACTTTTTGGCTTTTTATAGCAATTGTGTTCCCATAACTAGAGTCACTATCAGATTAACGTTTGAAATTTTCTCATACGTCAGTGCAGTGTAAAATATAAAATCAATATGATTTCTAGCCAATGTCTATAAATGTTTGGATTTTTTGCAATATGAAACAATCTCTCAATTATATGACTGATTGTGTGCAGAATTAGTTTAGAAGTGTAAATGTAAGGTATATCTGGGATTTGGGACCTAAATACTTATTGTTGATTCTGGTGTGCAGGTATAAGAGCATGGGATTGGCTACTGTGCAATCAAGGGAGCAGATAGTGAGGTTGAAGGTGCTAAAGGAGATGAGAAGGCATGGTGTTGATGCCATGCGTACTAAGATTGCCATGAAGAGCAATGTTATTCGCAACCTCCCTAAAAATGTCCCATATTAGTTACAATTTTGTAGTTTTTATTGTCGTTTGTCCCATACCCTGAATCAATGAAGAACAATAGGTTCTTTCTTTGTGGTATAAGCTTGTCTCACTGATACCTTACATATGTTATTCGTACTTTCGCTGGAAGTGACTTGATTCAGATTATTACAATGATTGCCTTCAGTTCCTATGTTTCTGGGTATTCTTATTGCGTGTGGAGTGTGCACTGTGTTTAAATGCTCAAGTACCTGAAGGGATGTTGGATGGATAACACAAGTGCACAACTGGTATTTCATCAGAAATTGTTCTTGGGAAGGAGATTTATTCAATTTGGATGCATTGCTATGGATCCTGTATCTTTCTTTTCCCATGCTAACAATTGCTTCTTGGTGTGGAGTTGAGCAGTGTAAAAACGTATTTCATTTTGTAAGCTAAATAATCGTGTCTAAAGAGATCGAAAATACCTACAATCCGCCCCATTGGGTGAATCATAACAAATTATCCATCCATTTCTTTGTTAACAATGATCATAATTAGGGATTCAATGGCCGGTTATTTCAGTATTTATTTATGCATAAATTGATAAATATAAAGCATTAGATATATTCTAAATTATCACAATAATAATATGTACATAAAAAAATAATGAAAACTTAGTCTTGTTTCGGTAGTTATTAGAGAGAAGAGAAAACTGTTATAAAATTTAAACGGTTGATTTTTTGTTAGTGCTTGTTATATATACGTAAATAAAATTAAAATGGTTGATTTTTTGTTAGTGCTTGTTATATATACGTAAATAAAATTAAAAATGATGTAATTTATTGTATACAAATTAACAAAAAAAGGTGTAACTTTGAAACAACTATAGAGAAGTCGATGTTGCAAAGGTAATTTGTTTGTATTAGAACGTCCAACAAAATTTACAACTAATTAAGATATGGTATTAATTCTTCTAAATGTCAAGCTTTACAAAAGTAACAAATATATATACAAGATTGATTGTCATCCCAGAGTTATCAGTTTCCATCATCATAACTCACATGCAGTATTTTCTGTCACAGCACACAAGATGCTCCTTTGATAGTACTCGTCTCAGCAAAACTGTGATTACTCACAGTAGCCCTTTCCTATAACAAGGTTAAAAAAAAATGTCAATTGTATAAATGAAAAGATAAGATGGACCAAACACCAGAGCTTGTATATATTTGACATATTTCTAGAGGTGGCAGATTGTCGGGTCGGGTCGGGTCAGCTATCGAGTTGACGGCTGCCGACAATTTTTTTGGGTCTGGAGATTTTGTACCTCTGTGGTCATCTCGGGTTTCGGGTTGGGACTGGTCGGGTTTGGGTCAGTTTGATTTTTCCTGAAAACACGGGTCGGGTTGGGTCTGATTTTGCCACCTCTACATATTTCTAAGACTGCAACTAAACCTGCCCACAAAGACTGGAAATGATTTTTTGCCTATTTGTTTGAATTAATCTTGTGGTAATATTTACTGTTTTCTTTTCTGGTGTAAAATTTTTGTCTATTGTGAACTAAAATTAAACAATTTCTTACTATAAAGCTGCGAGCGCGGTGATGTTCCATGAAGAACGGAGTATCATGCATAGACTCGGCGAAGGCAACCAGGCATGTCAGCTCAGGCATGACAACTGATCCCAAGTCGGGGCGGTCTTTTCGTCTGAGCTCGGAGCATTTGAGTGCCAACTCGACAAGTCTTGTCGTCTCGTCCAATGGCCAATCTGGCACCTTTTTGTCCAACATGTCAGCCAGATTACCCTCCTCGAGTGCGGTCGCGACACTGTGAGTGAGGCCCATTGGACCCTGGCCTGTTACCAGCTGGAGGAAGATAATGCCAAGTGCATACACATCTGATTTGGTGCCGACCATGCCAGTCTTCTGGTACTCCGGGTCTATGTAGCAGAACGTACCTGCCGTGCTTCTTTGGTTAGTGCTTAGCACAATATGGCAATTTTTGTACAATTAATTAGATCCATAGGGTACCTGCGGCAGCCGTCATGTGGTACATTGTCGAGTTGGACCCACCAGGCATCGAAGGGATTAATCTAGCTAGACCAACATCCGAAATCTTCGCCATGAGATTATGATCAAGGAGTATGTTTGCTGGCTTGAGGTCACGGTGAACCAGCGGCTCTGGGCGCTGCTCGTGGAGAAACAACAAGCCTGTGGCGATTTCGTACGCAATTTTGAAACGAAGTTGCCACGGGAGCGGAGCTGTGCCCGACTCGCATGCTAAACGGTCTTCAAGACTCCCATTGGACAAGTACTCGTAGACTAGGCACCCGTACTCGGGGCACGCACCCATGAGGTGAACCATGTTTGGGTGTCGCATAGAGCTCAAAACTTCCAGCTGGAAGAGAGATTAAGGAACACGTTAGCTCAAACCGATCGTGAAAAAGATTTCTTTTCGGTAGATAATTCTTAAGTGCATATAAGTTTTAAGATTCATCACACTTTAATATTAAAAACATATTTCTTCGCCGTATAAACATACCTCCTGTTGGAACTGTCTCAATCCCTGAGTTGTCGATACATCAGAACGAAGAGCCTTGATCGCAACGAGTGTGTGGTTAAGAGTCGCCTTGTACACAGGTCCATATCCACCTTCTCCTATCTTGAGCTTGTCAGAGAAACAATCAGTCGCGAAATCGATTTCGTCCATGCTGTAACGGCAGTAGCTGGCTTCTGATGTGAAGCCTTCTATGAGCTTCCTTTTCTCCTTTGTATCCGGTACGACGGTTGGTTTTCTATGCCTTATAGGTGTAATCACCATGTCATTATCCTCCGTGATATCAGATCGCGGTGAATCTCGACTATAATGCTTGAATTCCTGTGAAAAATGAAGGCATGATGATGATTTAATAAGGAACACTCCCTTAAATTTGCAATTAGAGAATGAACAAAGTAAATTTGCACTGTTTAGGGTTGAAAAGTTTCCACTATTTAATCATCTTATGTTAAATGATGTGTTTTCTTTATGTTAATCACACTATCTTTTTTATATTTATCTGTCCTTAAATATTATATTATGTAGCTTGATAATATCTCTAAAAGCTGTACAGCATTTACCTTCTCGAACTTGTCTGACAGCTCAGAGTTCTTTTTAAGCTCGCGCTTTAATCGCTCCAACTCAACTTCCAAATCATCCTGGAAAAATTAACAGAAAATAAGATCTCCAAAAATTGTGATTTTACTTGAAGGATATTAAAAATACACAAGTCCCACCAAGCTGCTAAATAAAACAGCCAATGAGTCAATATTGCTGAAAGATGCAGTACGGCAAACATTTTCGATATGACGGTTCTCTTTATTTTGAGTAGATTTAGTTTGAACTTTTGGTATAAAAGTAATTTATCGTAGCACCGAAAAATATATGTTGTAGCCTAGAAAAGAAAATTTAAACAAAATCTGTTCATCTAGTATCACAGTACCGCAATCATTCTATTTTGGAAAAATCATTACCATTGAATCTGTGAACTGATCTCCTAGAGCTTCATCATGCGACAAACAGTTTTCAAGCAGGCTCGGGCTGGATTGCGAGGGAGGCATTCTTTTATTATGGCTAGCACGAGATGGGCTAGGGCATGACACGGAACTCTCCTGAGAGTACGAACTTTCATCTACATCCAGCCATCTAATTTTATCAGTGATCCTATCGTCATAAGAAGACGCTGTTATGAATGAATGGTCAGACGCCGCCCTGGCAAAAAAAAAAAAAAGGTGAAAATTGAAGTTGTTAGAAAGAGTAGTTTAACTGAAACTAAGTGATAGTACATGGAAATCTGCGGTACCAGTTTGGCTTTACATGCTATTATGCCAGAGCAGTTAGTACCAATTAGTAATGGGAATTTCACAAATTTCATTTTAGAAGAAAGCTTTAGGAGGGCTAAGATTACCACCTAAAAAACCTTCTAAGTGTATAAAACATGATAAAGATGTACAATTACAAACAATGTTGTATATAATTTTTTTTTCCAAAAGTAAAAGAAGTCGAAACAACCTTGGGGTTGCTTCAAAAGATTCATGAGAGTGCGGCTCACCTGAAAAACGATAATCTATGGTCATTAATTCTGTTTAGTAAATTAACAGTATAGACAGAAACCATGATTTTGAGGTACAATGATATAGTATACACACTTTTAACTGACTGGAAGGAGGTGTTTCTGGTTGGCGCAATCTCTCCGATGTATCTAAGATGTTGGCTACCCGTGGCGTTATTTGGGCGTGAAGCCGGTCGAACTGACACTATTTTACTGCCCTTTGCAATCACATAAATTGAACAGAAGTTGGCTGCGGCTCTGGAAACAGCAGTTGGCACATCTGGCTTCCCAAATGCCCTGTTATCCAAGCAAAAGAAAAACTAAGTAACAATCACATATAATTATTGGGTAATAATTATACGGATGCTAGATACTGTCCATACATCCATAGAGGTGTACAGAATGTAACAGATATATCCCGAAATGTAACAGATACATTCCGAAATGTAACCTATAGATGCTATGGACGCTAGATAATACTCTTACCCAATTAACCGCCCAGTTTTGAAGTATACAGTAACTACAAAATAATAAATTGTTGAAACTATGATTGGAAAACATAGACAAAAAAAAAACCTAATGAATGCACCAGCAATCGGGCCACGGTTTGACGCCCCCAGGACGAGTTTGTCAACGGCACGGTGCATCACAAAATCTACGATACCCTTTGCGATATCTATGTCATCCAAGATAATTTCCTTGCACTGCAACTGCACAACAAAACACATGAAAGTACCAAAATCATCATCAGTCCAAACATTAACATAGTAGGTATGATCATACATCATACTAAGAACGGCGACAAGATTATTAGAGCACTTACTCCTCGGCGACTACAGAAACACTGGAAAGGGAGAAGCAGTTCTTTCGTCTGGAGATTGCGCTGCTCCAGAAATTGCGATGCCACCTCATTATCAACATCAGATATCGGCAGATAGCCATCTATAGCACCAACCAGTTCAAAAAACTATCGATTAGTACAATAAAAACAATTGAAAACATACAATAAAAACATAAATTCATGAAATGTGGAGCCAATTGGAACACAACAAAAAAAAAAAAAAAAAAAAAAAAACTCACCAATAGTAGGAACAGAAGTGATCTTCCGGCGAACATGCAACAGATAAAAAATCTGTCCCTGCGCCAGAATGTGGTCGCCGGCCCATCTGAGCGCATACTGGCTGTTGCGGTCACTGTCTACAGCCACGGCCACGACACTGTTTCCTCTAGCAGCGGCACCTGGAGGCGCTGATCTTCTCATGATTAGTGATCAGAAAGTGAATTGCATTGCAAGAGCCAAATTTAGTTTCGGTAGAGTTTAAAATGAGAAAAGCTTGTTGAGGGGATTGTTAGAGAAGGCATGACATGACAAGGAGGGAAAAAAGGAGTTTTAAATTTGCTGGATTTAGGGGTTTAGAGGTTAGAGACAGAGGAGGGCATGCAGTTGGGATCATGAACTGAAAGAGTAATTTTGTTGTGCATGTTATTATTATTTTTGACTGAACAGAAAATAACATTGGATGGTATCTTCTACTTTTGACGATCAGCAGCTCAACTGTCTTTTCGCCAATCTGTTTTTTTTTTTTTTTTTTTTGTGTTTCCTTCTTTTCTTTCCTTTTTTTTTCCCCCTTTTCTTGTACTTGAGCGAATGATATAAAGTCTAAGGTGGGGTTAAGGATAACAACCTATTATTTAAGACAACAAAATCTCTGAATAATATAGAAGGAAATCTGAAAAAAACATATTATAAATAGAAAAATTTTACTGTCCCAAGCAATATCCTTGCTGTTCTTAGGCCTGACCAAAGTCTAATAAACGGGTTGGGTTCAGGGACGGAGACAGAGGGGGACTAGGAGAGGCCATGGCCCCCCCATGATTTTTGAAAAAAAATTTAGTATGCTATTTTAGGTTAAATATATTGAAATATTAAATATAGATCTTTCTTAAATGTAAATTTTATAATATATGAGCTTGCTTTTCATCAATGTAGTAATAGATATTTCTATAATTCTGTCTTGCTATCTAATTCTAATTTCGGATTGCTAAAAAGAAAAACTTCTCAATTAAACAACATTGCAATAATATAGATTAAGTGCATCCTTAGATCATACATAATCTTTCAAGTTGTTCAATATTGATGCTGTATGCACACTAGCTAAAAAATTTATCCGGCTAATTTTTCAGATAATGAACTTCTTCATCTAAGATATCAATTGCAACATTATCAAATTGATGTGCTAAATCATTGCTTATATTGAGAAATAAATTGCAGAACATATTCGATCTAAGGATATAATAGATGATTTTGCAAAGATAAAAACTAGACGTGTTCAACTCATCCTTCGCTAATGGGTTCTTATATTAGTTGCAGTTATGCAATTTTTTTTTGTCACTTTTAGTATTAATTTTGATATTAGTTTTATGTTATCATCGAATAGATTGCTCAATAATGGAATCATAAATATAATGACTTCAATTATGTTGATTGCATTTGTAATAAAAACTAATAGTTTTGAATGTGTAATAATTAATATAAAACCATTTTAATTTTTAAAAAATATTTTTGCGGCACCACCTTTTTGGCCTCCCCTATGATGAAATCCTGGCTTCGTCCCTGCGTGTTGGTCAGGTTTCGTATAGATTGGTAATCCAAATTATTCTAGTCGGGTTGCACAAATTTCAATCCATAACTAACCAACAAATAATAAAAACCTTTCAATTCGAGTTTCAATTTTGGTGGTCGGGTTACGCGGGTTTCGTGGGTTTCAATTTAAGATATTAATCGTTAAAAAATATAAGTGAAACTAAGTTGTGATGAAAAAAAATATAACAACAAAAATTCAATATACACTAATTAAAAGTAAAATAAAATAAGTTTCAATTAAAAATATACAAAAAAAATTCAATATACATTAATTAAACTAGTCGGGTCGGTCTTGTTGCGCTGGTTGAACGGATTGGACTAACACCCTATTATAAGAGAGGGAATATCTTGACAATGTTTATTTTGATAATACTATCATCTGTCAATGAACTCCCAATAAAGAATATATGTTAACGTGAACTATTTTATGTTAAGATATATGCATATTTATTATTTTTTTTTTTTGGGAAATTTATATGCATATTTATTGATAACGTAAACTTTGCGAGGACACTAGAGAGGTGGACCCTTAGCAATGCTAAGAAAATTGCGCACCTAATTTTAAACTTTCATACATAATTACATTAGAATTTTACCTTCGAGTTTCGTATATACAACAGCCATAAAAGAAATATTCTTTTTCAAGTCCTTTTAGTTACTATGTATCATTACAATATATTCTACTCCTCAAAGCTATTGCTGGTAGAAATACGTTGTAATTATCCAACAAAGATGAACTGTTTAGAGCTTTACTGGTGGGAAAAAAAACGAAAGAACTTAAACAGAAATGGAATGGAAACAGTTACAGATCGCTCATGGGATAAACAAAAAAAGAAAGGAATAGTTTGACATCTATATATAGATATTCTTTCTGCTTAGATTTGGACATTTGGCCTTTGAGATGTAACGGCTGCAACAAAGTAGATAACGAACTGAAATGCAGGTTTTGTAATAAAAAGGAAAGAACTGAAATACCATAAATGCCAGACTTTCCATGCCAAATTGCGATTTATGTTAATCCAGTCTAGGATCAACTAACTAATGCCAGTAAAATCACAGTTCAGTTGACTGATAACTGCATTAGTTGCCACTAAAAACTACTTAATCCCGAAACACAGGGCATTAAGAACAGACCACCCGAAATCTAGAGCAATAGTCTAACAAAATGGTACTATATCCAACCCAACATTTGATGCTGTATACAGAAAAATTGTAAGAAAAAGAAACCATGGCATCACACTGCAGATCAAAGCAAGAGATGCATTATTGGTACTACAAAGCTATACAAATGCAAAGCTTCTTTTGCTTTTCCTACCAACAAAATACACAACACAACTGACCATCTTTATAGCTCAAGTGAAGTAAACCGACAAAAGACTACAAAAGGTAGTTAATCTTATGAATTTTCAATTACCTACTAATAATGATCATGGTAATAAATACCCAACAGATTTAGAAAAGAACTAATAAACACACAAAAAATCAAACCAGAGTGCTTGTCAGAGACAACTCATGTATTTCAGTTAACATCCATTCCTCTCCGGTTTGACCTCCGAGCACTATTGCACGGGTCCCACCCACAACACAAGTGCTATGTCCCCATGCAAACCGGGGTGGCCGACCTGGTACATTTAAGATTCGCCATGTCGGTTTATCCTCTGTTGGGTCCAACAAATACAACTGAGATGCTGAGTGGAGACCTGCAACGGACCCACCAAAGATAACAATTCTGCCACCTGGTAGACTTACTGCCACATGGTCGAGCCTAGGTGGTGGGCCAACTCCTGCAGGATTCCCTGCCCCTGGCATACCACTGCCTGTTATGCACCTCCAGCATGGCTCTTCCTCACTCAAATCCATTGTGAACACATCACTCGATCGAAGCCTGAGAGGTCCACTTTTTGCCAAACCACCAAACATTAAAATCTTCCGGCCATCATAGACTGACAGCGAGTGGCCCAGTCTGGATGGTGGGGTCCATGAAGCAGGTATCTCTCTCCAAACAGGCTTCTCCATTGTCACATCCAATAAGAATGTGTCACTCAGCAGCACACCAGAGTCTGCGCAACCCCCTGACACAACCAATTTAGTGCCATCTACTGTGCAAGAGCTGTGCCATGACCGAGGCAGAGGCGGTGCTAAGCTGGATATCTCTCGCCATGTAGGTTTCTGGGCATCAAGATCTAAAATAAATACATCATTAAGCAAACCCTGTCTGCCACACCCCCCAAAGACCACCAACCAGGACCCGTTAATACATGAGAGAGTGTGACCCCAGCGACCAGGCGGGGCTGAGCTGACATCAACGTGCCTCCACTCAGGCTTGGTTGCATTCAAGTCCAGCACGAAGGTGTCATTCATAGGTTGCATATTCACACCTTCACCACCAAATAGTACAACACGGTTGCCAACTGCACACGCACTGAAGTTGCAACGGGATGGCTCAACAGCCCCACCAACAGTCAGCTTGCGCCATGCAACTGCTTCTAGTGTTGTTAGCTCTCTGGCTAGACGACCCCATCCAAGCCGTTTTGCACCCAGCCCAGTTTCCAATGCACGAGTAGTCTCGGTTCCCCAAGCATTCTGACAGACCATCCGCCAGAGATCCTCATTCTTTGTTAGCTGGTACAGTCTCTGACAGACAGAACCCACTGATGCGATATCTCTAGGGGAAAGTCTGGAGAGTATTTTCTGACACAAGACTTCATCACTCAACTGAAAGATGTTACAAAACTCGCGGCACACAAATGAGTGGGGAGAGACTGAGACAGGTCTGTAGGAGCCAACAGCTATAGGTTCTTTCACACCAATGCATCCAGGTATGGAGCCCAAATCTATGTTGGCATCAGTGAAGAACTGGATGCCCATAAAATGGGTTATGGTTTCGTCATCGCCATAAATAGGGGTTAACTGCAGTCGGTTCATGACAGGTGAACCATCTTTGCGAAAATTCAAAAGATCTCCTCGGAATTCAAGCCCTTCTTCTATGCATCGCCTGATCTCAGCAACAACATTATCATCAACCAACGGGTGCCGTCTCTGTGCAAATGGACCTCGGCACTGCAAAAACCGACTGCCATGGGAAGCAAATTGAAAGAAAATAAATTGAACATGTGAGGAAGGATTCAATATGAGTGAAAGCATAAGAAAAGCACACCAGTTGGGACAGATTCAACAACAAAATTAACATGGAATAGCCCACCATTAAAACTAATCAATTAAAGGTTCTGGATTAATCCTAGATTACAGTAGACCCCCCCAACAACAGACACACACATACAAAAAAAAAAAAAAAATTATGACAATAATTGTAACACAGGAAAAGAATGTTATTGCTAGGCATAACAAATAGGAGTCTTTTTCCTTTTGTTAACTGATTCCACATCAAAGAAACACTAATTACCAGGCTAATAAAATTTGAAAATGAACTAAAAGCAAGTCTAAACCCGGTAAACTGTTCTATTTAAGTTCACTTCATTATCAGTAGGTAAAAGTTAAGTCCAATTTGTAATGATAACCTAATTTGTTATAGTTACATAAGGGCAGTTCTAACCTATGTTTAGTATTAGACCAAATAAAAAGTTAAGAACATTTGAACATCAAAGGTCTATAGACAGAACCCTGACTCCCAAGTAAAACAAGGCCACTTTTTGACTGTGATCTTTTTACTCATTTATGAAATCAATCATTTCAAATAAGAGTTAAAAAACCTGCATGTGCTTATATGATTGTACCAGTTATAATTTCCTGACCTAAAGGTGACCAAGGACAGCCAAATAATCCTAATATTTTCTGCTAAGGCTAAATTTGAACAAGCACACCTTCAAATTGAAGAAAAACTCTTAACTAACATAATAATGTGACGACTTTAAGCTATAACTTGATCCAAACCTCTAGAGGAAGGGAGGGGGTTTAGATGAGGTCACTTGCTGCAGAAGGGCATATGGAGGGGAGGGTTATTCAGTAAAATTTTGTAAATGATCCCTTTGTCCTCTCTCCACACCCCTAATTTGGGTATAGTTTTTCAAATATAAGGTAATTCAGTAGCTCAAATCTTATCATTATTGTTTTATTTCATAAACAGAACTATACACCAACTGAATCCGACATACAGCTACCTACCTTCTTTGAACTTGTTAAAAGGTGAAGTAACAAACATAAAATAAAAACACACACACACACACATATATATATATATTCTGGTCTTCATTTAATATACAGACATAATTCTACCAAAGACACGAGAAACAGAATATACGACAGAGGAATTGAGAGCTGGTCACATATATGTCTTAACTGTTTTAGCCTAAGTAAAAGACACCACCATACTCACCTATTGAAAAAAGCTAAATGTGAAGACACAAAAAAACTAAACATGGTCTGTCTCCACATCAAGCTCACCATCACTAATCACTAAATCAGGTATGCAATTTCATTGAATGATGTTCTGGGTACAGAAACAATCAGGGAATTTTCTAACTGAAGTTACACAGTTGTTTGGATTGGGGAATATTTCATTTCATTTAACTCAACATTTTGTGACAGTGAGCGCCACACCAATGACCCCAAAATACACTGAGACCATATGTTCAATTTAGGTGGTCAATTGCGGTATGGACCAGGGTATAACAAGGCAAGACAATATGACCCAATTGGCCAGTTTGGAAGGGCAATTGATACAACAAATCAAACAGTATAGCAATGAACTGAAGAGAAGTAAGAAAAGAAGACTTACCAATTCCTTCCAAGCACCTCTTCGGCCTGATACCCGGTAGCCTCCTCGAACCCGCGATTGACGTAAATAATGGGGAAATCGGGCTCGAGGGCATCGGTGACAACAAAGCCCCATCCGGGGTCAGTCCCAGGTCCACCCCCGCCACCCCCATCACCAGGAGGATTGGACCCTAGAAGCATCCTCTCCACAGCAAAGGAGAAGGTAGCCGCGGCGCCCTTGCCGCCTTCCTGAAGCATGAATCCTAGCCCTAACCCTAAGCCGTCGTCATCCTCCTCCTCCTCCTCGGCCCCGCTGGGTCCCTCGGATTCACTGTCCCACTCCATGGCGCAGTTGAATAGGGATGTGGATGGAAAACCCTAACCCTAGATTGGATCCGGGTGGGGGGAGCTCACCCCATGGGAGAAGTGAGGGAGGGAGCGAGTAAGTAAGAAGAAGAGGTGGCGCTGGCTGGGAAGGGAAGGGAAGGGAATTAGGTGCGCGGGGGTTATGTATGTATGTAAGTATGTATTGGATTAGTTAATTAGTTTTTAAGGTAGCGAAGGGAGGGGAGAGGAGAGGGAGGGGATGGATGAGTAGCGGAGGCCGCGAGACGTACGGTGTGTGTGACGGAGGGAGGAGCGGATGCGGATTGATTTGGGCGAGGATGGATGGATGGCTCAGTCAAAGGCCCTTCCCTTCATCTTCCATCTTCAGCGTCCGCTTATCCTCCCTCTGCTACTTCGCAGCGAATATCAACGACGAGGATTATAGGAGATTTTCTTGAGATTGAGTGTCACGAATCTTAAAGCAGATCCAACAGTTGAGACGCTGCGCAGTAACTTACTGCGCAGTAGAGGATATGAATTCCATCTGTGTTCAGCCTACCCTTGAATGTGTTCTCCGCCTCTCCGTACTACCGAGCAACGGATGCTCTTGCTCTTCAATTCATATCCCCCAACTTACTGCATATTGCCGTTCACAACATCAACCGTTGGATTGTCTGGAGATTCTTTCCAGTGCGGATCTCGAGACAATCCAACGGCTGTCGTTGTGAACTGCACAATGCAGTAGGTCAGGGGATAAGTGCTCCTCTTGCTCTTGCTCTACCTTTACCTATACGGGAGTTGCTTGGGGCAGCGTCCATATTACTTTAGAACAGCTTTTATACTTAAATCTGACCGAAATGTCCTCTGAGAAAACTGAAATATGTTATTGATCATAGGGATATTTTAGTCAGATTTGGGTACAAGAGCTGTTTTACGGTAATTTGGACGCTGCCCCAAGCAGCACCCTACCTATACGCATGACATGATGACGAGACGGATGGAGAAGGCCCCAGAGACAAAAAGGCCCTCCTCAACATTACTTCTTAATAAAATATATGCTTCAATCCATAGTTTCACACTTTCACTACGTGGAACACTTATCAGCCCTTAACCGATTTTAAATGCGAATATTGCTTACTTATTACCACCTCTCTCCTGTCTCTGCGAGTCCCTATACAGTATACACTATCATCCCATTAAGGATTATATTATTGGAGTTATGATGTGTAATTAATTATTAATTTAAATATTTATTCATATAATTGATAATTATATAATTGATAATTGTTAATCATTTTTTTCTAAATTTTTTTACTATTAGTTCATTTAAATGACAACAATTTGAAATGTGAAACACTAATAATAAATATAGAATAAATAAATAAAAGATTCATAAAAGTTTCAAACCACAAAGATAATTAGTAACGAACACTAATTACACTTGAGAGTCAAGATTGACAATCATGATAATAACTTTTAAATAAATTTATAGAAAATCTTAGAAATGTAAAATCTTATTCATATGTTCATACATTTTATAGATTTGATTGTGTTTCAAGTTTTATTCAATTTAAGTATTACACAATACTTCATCAAAATATTTTAAAATTGTATGATAATTACAACATTAAAAATTTAATCATTAAGATTCTTAATGTAGTGTGAGCTTTGGAGTCGTAATTTTGATATATAGAAATTATTGAATGGGCGCCATAAATAAAAAGTTGAAGATAATTACATATCTTGGTTTTAATACCGAGGAGGGATACATTGACAATGATTATTTTGACAATAGTATTTTTTTTAAATTTATAAAAAATCACAAAAAATCTTAAAATAGAAAAAAAAGTTTACGGAAGTATTACTAAACTTATAGATTGATTATGTTTCCGATTATATTTAATTTAAGTGACATTTGATAGCTCTTTAAAGACCCATTAAATTGCAACCGTTTTATAAAATTTTGATAAGACACCAAACGATATTCAAATTGATTGAAACTTGAAAGTTGAAACACCATCAATCTATAAGTTAAGTAATGCATCCATAAAACTTTTTTGTGAATTTTTATAAGATTTATAAGATATATAAGATTGAAACTTGATTAGTAAGTGACATTCATAAGATTTTTTGTGAATTTTTATAATTTTTTTTTAAAAAACCTAATTGTCAAGATTGTCAATATGGATATCGTGAATGGATCCTCCTCTTTAATATTTAGTTGATGTGAGCGTAATGTCTGGTGAGGTTAAACTGATAATTAGTTGTTTGAAGTAGATATAGACAGACATATATATAGAATGGAAAGAATTAAGTATATTTTTTCGTAATCCCTTATAAGTTACGAATTTATGATTACTAGACACGTGATCGCGCTCCGCGCAATGAATATAAAAACATCGATATTAATTTTGTGTTGTAATTGCAAGAGTAAGATTATCATAAGCTTAAACTCACATAGTCCTTATGTGGACATAACTTTAAAAACATATAAAATCACCTTTAAATTTTTATTGATATGGCTTAATAAGTTTCTTATATCAAAAGTTCAAAACTTATAGATATACAAAATTTTTATTTTTGAGAATTTTTCAGTATTTGTTTGAGATTTTCTTAGAAGCGACTATACAATATAATAACATAATCATTATTTTATATATAACTCTTAGAAAACACAAAAAAATACTAAAAATTTTAAAAAATAGAAAATTTTCGGTAAATTTTTTATATAAAAAAATTATTGAGCCTAACTCATGATAGCTTTACGTCATTTCCTAAATACATGGAGTAACACCACCTATGAGCTTAGTTGTAAATATATTAAAACTTAAAACAAAATACTTAAAGCACTATAAAATAGAAAGATTGCAACCATTGCATTTTTTTAAGAATCGAAAACTTAACAATAAAAATATTAACACTAACATTGAAATTTTATTGTAATTAGTGAAAATCCAAAAAAAATTAAATAAACCAAACAAAAAAAATAGTGAAAACCAAACCCAAAAAAAAAAAATAATAACAACAACAACAACAACAATAAACCAAAAAAAAAATTAGCAAAAACCCAATCAAAAAAAAAAAAAATAAATAAACCAAATCCAAAAAAAAAATACTATTCTTTTGACACTGTAGATCTCCAGTGTATAGGCATGTTGAACCTTTAATATCTTTAATTAATTAATTAAATTAATTAATAATGATGGTCATGTGTAAAAAGATGAGAAATAGAGGAGCAAAAAGCGCAACAAACAGCTTGGGCTTTGCTAATTGCCATTGCTCCGGACGGAATGGGTCCGTCTCCGTCGAATGGGAGGTAGGTAGTCAGTCAGTTCTCGCTCGCGGTCACTCACACCTTGGCTCCCCTCCTCTTTCGCTCCTCTCTTCTCAATTCTCATGGCCTCCGGATTGCCTTCTGCCCACCCCCAACCCAAGTGCTTCGCCATCCCTCCCCACCTTCTTCTCCAGTCAGTACTCATTCTACTCTACTATCTATCCCCCCCCTCTCTCTCTTTATCTCTCTCTCGCATTCAACAGCCGCTAACGTCATACCTGCTCTTTCCATTCCAGGTTCTCCTCTCCGCTCATCCAAACCCTAGCAGCCACCCCATACACCCCTCCCGAATCATCCCCGATCTCCATCAAGTCCCATCTCCAATCACTCCTCTCATCCCCTGAACACCGGATCACCGACCTCTTCCTCTGCTTGGCTGCCGTCGCGTCCGCATCCGCATCTGACTCCCGAGATTCGCCGACCCTGTGCTGGATCACCGCCGACCTCGCCGCATGCGCGCAGTCGGCATTGCGGCAGCTCTGCGAGGCGGCGCGGTATGGCTCGCTGGGGGAGATGGTTGCCGATTTGTGTCCGGAGATCGTGCCTCGTTTGAAGGGGGCTATCAAGGAGACCTGTGTTGATTCAGAGGATGGAGAGGAGTTTGCGTCCGCTGGTAAACCGGTCGGTTATTCGATTCTGGCGGCGCATCAGTTTAGATGGATGGTTTCTCAGGTTTTTCCCTATAATTCCTCTGAAAAATTAAATTAGGTATATTACAACTATGCATGTAATCTGTTTGTTTTTTGTTTAATTTGTTAATAGTATGATATGTTATTGATATTTAGGTGGTTCATCCGACGCTGGGGGATTTAAGTTGGCTAGTTATTCCATGCGCACTGACAGCATTGGATCACTGGTCTCCTGAGGTCAAGGTATCGTTGTATTTGTCACAAACTTTGTTTCAAATTCAGAAAAAGCCCCACCCATTAAATTGCAGCAAGATGCTAAAGTCAATAATTTCAAATTAAGGGGACAAATAACTATAGATTTTCTTTATTAAGTGGACAAGTAACTCCTCCCCTGCCCTGATTTAGGATTTTACATTTCTGTTTCTCAACAGAGTAAAATTGTTTTGCAAATACTAAGATGACGTTTTTGGCAAATATGGGTACTACTTTGTGCAGTGGCAGAATTTTGAGATAGTAAAAAGGGCCAGGGGCTATAATTCTATAATGTAATAATTCTCTAGTCCATTACAACTGTAAATGTGTTTGTGAGTGTACTTGTGTATCGTAGTTATATTTTAGTTTTTCTTAAATAATCAAGAACAGAATATAATTCTTATCTATTCCTAAAAGCTTAGCTCCTGATAGTTGGTGATTTTCTGGGCACAACAGCAAGACTTCATGTACCAGTTGGTTTTATATATATTATTGTAGTCATGACTTCACTACTCACATGCCTTTTATTTTTTATATAAACGGATTGATTGTGGTGTTCTGACACTTATGAATAGGAGCAAGGGATGGTGACTTTCATTCACATAACAAGGAATGTGAGCACTGCAGAGTTTAGCTGGTACGAGGAAGCAATACTTGATGCATGCTGTCGCAGTATTCCTGCTAGTGATGAACTCTGGTACCGTGTGGTTGAGGTGTCTGTTCTTTTGTTGACACACACTCAGAAAAGCAATCCGCGCAGCCCTTGGTATAAATTCAGAATTTCTTCTTTCATTTCTTTACTTTTATCATACTTCAATTTTTATAGTTCTTGAGGTCCCTTATCATCCTTTTATTAGTCGACGTGTGATAGCAAAACAAGCTAAGTTATATGTTTTTGATCTTTTTGATTTTCCTTTTCTTGTTTTACTGGTGTCTAAGGCTTTTTGGTTGCACGATATTTGTCTATTTTTGTACTTGGAAGTGGGGAAACCAGGATTTCTGTTTGAGAAGCAGTTGCCAACTGAGCATCATCCCATGTATCACTGTAAATTCTGGCTTGTTAGGTTAACTATTTGTGTACCGGTCTTCAGTTATATACGTTATATGCATGCAATGTGTGTTATAGGGCTGGATGGTACTCGGTCAAATTGTCACAAGGAGGTACAATTCCAAATGAACTGTATAGAGGAAATCACAAGTTCACAATGTCCTTTTTCCCTTATAATAGAATGTGGATCGATTATTTGATTAATATTAATTTTATTTTTTACTGATTTGTAAGGTTTGATCGAATGCTTAGTGAGATGCTGGGCCACCTGGAACGACAACCTTTCAACAAAGAACGCCGCATAGCATGGCTGTCTCTCATAGAACCCGTTTTTGATGCAATGGGTCTGTTTGTGTTGGCCCATTTCAGACGCCTTTTCTCACTATTCTTTGAATGGATGCATGCTGATGATGATGAAACTGTTAATTTGGTATAAGGATAATTAGAATTTTCTCAAAACATTTCAGTGTTGATTCTTATTCAGGCTTACTACTTACTGCTACAGGATGGTCTTAGTTTCTTGACCAGAAATCTATCCAAATTGGTCAAGCCTGAAGTTCACTGTTATTTGGTCAGGATATCTCAGAATCAGGATGTTCTAATATTTATTAATCTTACCAAACATGTGTGTTCAAAGTACAATATCACAGTTTCTTCCTAACTTACTAAACACTTAATTTTGTTGTGTCTTGTCAGGTTCTAGAACGGCTGAATACAATTGTTAAATTGACATGGATTCGGAAGTCACCTCACACTGAGAGGTTGGGCAATGCTGTTTGTTCATTGTCTTTTTAATTGTGATATTTATGAAAGAGTCCATGTTAAGTTTATTAGTTCTGATGAAATGTAGTGTCAGTCATGTGACTTACAAAATACATTAAACTTTGTTTTTCTTTTCATTTCTAAAGGTTAGTAGATGAACTAGTTCTTATCTACAAGGAATCAGCAACAAGAAAGAACCGTGAACTTCTCCGGAGTAAAATCTTACAATTGTTGTCTTTGCTTCAAAGGTATCCAACTTAAATATTTCTTTCCAGTCATCAACTTTCCTCTTTTTCAATTTTGTTAGCATAAGATGGGCTGTTCGAGTTAACATTCATGTGGTCGTCTCAACTTTTTCCAAGAGATTTTAATTTAAGTCAGGTACTGAATGTAATGTTGCGAAAATTCATCCTTATAGATCCCATAATGCTAACTTGTGTAAACTTACAGCTGCGGCAAATAATTCCCGGACCCAAGTTTAACTACCTATTTCTGATTTTCTACACAGCATCAATCCACTAATTTTAAATTAGGGTTTTACATACCATATTTCTTGATGTCTTGCTGATCTCTTATTTTACATTCATTTCTCCTGTAGATGTAAAGGAGTGCAGTTTGAGAGCACATGGGAAAAGCATACACATGATCCTGACCTGGTTATGTTGATGTCTTCTTTCAACCAACAACAAGTGCAGATAATTGGTTCATAGCGTTCTTCTCTAGGTCTTAACTGATGCTTCTAGCATTACCTCGCCATACACCGTTTATGTTTGTTTATCCTAGTTTTATAATGTTGCATAGTTACTGATATTAGCTATATACTAATTATCTGTATGCTTAGAACAATGTACAATTTTTTTAAGTGGTTAGGATTCATATGTAAATATGATCTGCTTCGGTATTATTAATCATTACTGTTTTTATTTTTTTAGGAGTCTAGTGCCACAATGTGATGCTACTAAATAAAGGATTTTGTAACAGGGCGAGCGAGAAGTTGCTTGTTCATATTGCCTTTGTTTCTTACTACCACCGCTGAGGTAAGGTTGTTACCAAGTACCAGGTTGTGACCAAGAAAATGATCGAACGGATGGAGCTTGTGAAGAAGCTAGAGAACACAAAAGAGAACTTCCTACCATCTTCTCTATATGAATGCATTGAGCAATCCAGACAGGATTAGAAAACTTTTACTATCCAGTTAACTACGAATGCACTTCACTCTTCGGAAAAACACTTTGTTTGCCATTTGAAAACAAGAACTTCTTTGTTTGAAAGAAAAAGCTTATATTCAGTTCGGTCCAGTGTGGATACAAAGGTTTTTGTTTCAATTTTGTATTAGGTGGGAAGGAGTGCTTATCCTCTGCTGCGTAGCGAATCAACAATGAGGATTATAGGTTTTTTTTTAAGATTGAGTTGCACGAATCTCAAAGCAGATTCAACAGTTTAATTACTGTGCAGTAACTTACTGTGCAGTAGAGGATATGAATTGGGTGGGAAGCGCAGGCTGGACTATAATGGACTATATAAATACGATGACAACATTAGTTGCAAGCCTAGAAATATTGAAACACAATGTGCAGCTCTTTACTGGGTCATGGCGTACATTAATTGGGCTTTTCATGGTTCGATTGTTATCGGAAAGCAGTCTTACAAGTGATAGTTTATCAAGTTCCGTTCAAGTACATTTTTATATGCTATAGCATATATTTTCCATTATGTTTGTTTGGAGTACATCAGCTGTACGATAGTCACAATGACGATTCCAACATCTGACCGAGTCATCTAAGAATCGTAAAAGATTCAAGTTGTCTACAAAAGTAGTTGAGACTTTACATTCACTATACTAAAGCTTATAGCAATCAATTAACAATTTCTGATTGCGCACTTTATATGTGTCCCTCAATAGAGCAGACAACAGAAGATTCATGTTTCTTAATCGTTACAAGTTTTGCTGAATCTGAACAGAGACTTATTATTGGTACATTTATATTTCTCTCCCAAGATATCAGGAGGGGAGATTTCAGATTTGCCTAGTGTGGTTGGTAGCTTCCCTTTTATCCAAAATCCTTCTGTCACCTATTATTTTGTCAGAGAATATCTTCTTGTCCCCCTTAAATGTCCCCCACCAAGATTCTATTAAGATTCTATATTAAGATTCAGATTCACACTAATTACATACTTATTTTGACTCTAAAAGTCGGGTCCTACCACTTAATAGTCAAATTTGTTGGATCATAGCGTTATGATAAATAACTGTCTGCGCAAATCTGGTGTTCATACCTATCTGTTGGGGTGTTCATACCTCCCACATAAGGTATTAATAGTTGACATAATTGGTGTTCGTACCTACGCATCGAAGATTCTGCATGGGTCGTCCAAGATTCCACGAGATTTCCATGTTTTGGTGAATAACTGTCCGACCTAACTTGAGTGTTCATATAATGTATTGACAAGTGTTCATATCTGTTATATTGGGGTGTTCATACCTTATGTACAAGATGATGTACTGATGGGGGACATTTAAGGGGGATTTTTCTTGGGGGACAGTTAGCATACCCCTATTTTTCAATCAACCACATATCATTTTTCCAATTTATATATCAGACAAGTCGCAATTTCCACCAATATTTGGCTGCTGATATCAAATTATCCTACCAAATATTTATTAATAAACAAGTTCCAAACTCTTAGAACAAAATTGATGATATCTACTTTAAAACAGAATTTTTTTTGAAATAAAGAAATTCTGTTTTAAAACAGAATTGATGATGTGCAGATTTTGAAGCTTACATAATAGACAACAATATAATTATCTGCGTGAGATTTTCCTAAAATGAAATAGTTCCATTTCATTGAGGATTTCATTATAACTTATGCACCTCAAATACACTTTTAAATTAACATTAACATAAAAATGAAAGAAAAAAAAATTAAGACTATTCCCATTCTGTTCTGAAAAATTGAAGCAGCACAACAGCATAAACAACTTGTATACTAGACCAAGGGCGACATTCTCCGTGCAGGAGGTTGTGGGTTCGAAACCCGGATGAGGGTTCTTTTATAGACATTTAAATTAGAGTAGCTTGACCCTCATCTTTTTTTTTTTTTTTGATAAAAAAGAAATAGAGGTCGAAGCCTCTGTTTTCTTTATATTAAAAATGAAAAAAAAAAAGAAAATTACAAATTGTTCGGAAAAACAAAATACAGAATATAAAGAAAGCCATAACCTAACAAAAAAAAAAAAACCTTTATCTCAAAAAAAGAAAGCTTGACCCTCATCTTCATTAAAAAAAAACCTTGTATAAATAACTGGACACCCTTTTACCTCCCATGAGATGGAGAAAGATTGTTCCCAAATGCAGATCGACATACTGAAGTCTAGATTTCAAGAGCTTATATAATACATATTAAATCAAGGCATTAAATTAATATGGAATAGCTTTTCTCTCCCTTGACATGTCTTGGTGGGTTGCCTCAACAGAGAGTTCCAGATTTGCCTCAATTTTTTTAAATGAGCCCTAAATACAAATCACGAATTTCGGCCCCATTACACACAATTTTTACATTTAGAACGGACGTTAACGTCCATCCGGAATGTTAGGGTACCGCAGCGTCCTTTAACATCACTAGGACGCTACTGAACCAAAGCGTCCCTGTCCACGTCACGTCTGACCTGTCCCAAACGTGGACGCTGCAGTACCAAAGCGTCCTGCTCTAAAGCGGGACGCTATGGTACGTTAGCGTCCTTAATTAGGCTTCTTCGCAGCACTCTCTCCACTCGTCTCAAGTAAATTAGGCTTTTAATTTTTTAAACATAGGCTTATTGATTACAGCTACGAGCTGGCTAGCTGTCAGTTTGTTATACGACATTGCCAATCTGACAGACTGACAGTTTGCCATTCGCATTGCCCCTCTTGCCCAAAAAAATTAATATAACCAAACTTTTGGTATATGAGAATAGTAGTTTGCTTTTTTATCATGAGTTAGAATATTATATTAGTCCCTGATATATATACGAAGGTCTTTATTAATATGGGGCATCCACTTAAAATAATTAATTATTTTATTAAGATAAATCTGATTCTTCCATACTCCCATACTCAAGATATTAATAACATATCACTCGTATACGATCACAAGAATAATGATCCAACATTTCGAACTGAAATTCTAATGTCTCAAAATTTATGTTATCATGTCTAAAATCATGATTTATGGTACTCAATAAATTCTTTATATGAATTTTAAAAAAAAAATTATTTTTATAGTTTTCTAAGTATTTATTTTGAATTTTAGAAAATAGCTCATAAATATTAATAACATATTGATGTTTGTACATGCTATTTTCAAAAATGCAAACAAATACTTAGAAAACTCTAAAAATGAAAAATTTCTGTATTCCCCAAAATTCTTTGGGGAAGATAAACTTTTGATATCAAAAAATTCAATATGCTTTTATTAGGAGTAAGGATAATATCTAATTTGTTTAAGGTACTAGACAATTATGTTAAAAATTAACAAATAATATTTTATTTAATTAATTCCTTAATAAGAAGTCTTATAAATTTTTAGTTGTACAAGTTTGTAGCTTTATATGAACATGTTATATAACATTCAATGTGTTTCTAAAATATGTTCTGAAAAGGTTCTTTTGAGTGTCAGAACCATCAGAGAATCATTTGATATCAACTCTCAAAAACGCAGCCCCACCAGGCCACCACCCAAGCACTGAACCCTTGCAACACTTTATCTTGCAGTACAGAAATTAAGCCTTCCGATCGTCTCAACATTCGCGCTATACCAGATCTCCAGACAAATCTAACGGATTAGATGATATACTGTAAGACTCAATATAGCAGGGGATATGAGCTACCACCGCCCAGTAACCCAGGTCCTCTTTCACAGTGAAAAGGACAATGCGAGACGAGTGGAGAGGAGTGCTGCGAAGAAGCCTAATTAAGGACGCTAATGTACTGTAGCGTCCCGCTTTAGAGCAGGACGCTTCAGTACTGCAGCGTCCATGTCTGAGACAGATCACACGTGACGTGGATAGGGACGCTTCGGTTCAGCAGCGTCCCAGTGATGATAAAGGACGCTGCAGTACCGTAGCGTCCCGGTTGGATGCCAATGTCTGTTCTAAATGTGAAAATTGTGTGTAATAGAGCTGAAATTCGTGATTTTGTATTTTTCAGGGCTCATTTAAAAAAATTGAGGTCCAGATTGGTATTCTAGTGTTTTCTTTTTACAACCATATCTTGGCACATCTCAAATTTTATACAAGAAAAATTGATTTCCTTAGGCCTCAACAGGCTGTCAAACCCTTCAATGCATGTGTGCAAAGGTGCCTGGCCTTATCCAATTATTAATCTTGCTAGATATATATATAAATGCACTTGAGAGATCAATCTGTCGTATGATTTGTTCTTTTCAAGAAACACTATAGCTGGACATGCATAGTGATGCCTTATTAAAAGATTTCAGAAAGATATATTTTTTCTTTTCATGCTATTTATTTGGAAGAAAACCTATGAGGTAAGAGAGAAGAACTTGAGATTTGTGGCAAGAAAATGCTCAACAACAAGGTAATTCCTTTCAACAGCTACTAATTTTAATTTTTGTATCTAGTAAAATGTTCCCCTTTTCTATCTCATGAATCATGATACAAGCCTTTTTTTCTGTTACATTTCAAATTTATGCAGGAATGAGAAAGCTGCACGCCGCACAAAGCTCCTATAACAGTACTTTGCAAAGTACTGTTGTTCATATTTGAAGAACATTGTCATTCAATGCCAATGGAGGACACCAAGCCGCGAAACAGAGAGTCTCTTCGCAGAACTATAATGAAACAAGATGAGATCTTTAAACATCAGGTACGTAGTCATGTACGTGCAGCTGGTACCGGACCCTCTTGCCAGTACAGACTGGTACAAGGTTGTGAAAAGGATATAATCAATTTGTAAAGAAAACTCAGATTTATATACAGCTTAGATATTCAATTTGTTTTCTAAATGGTCCTAAAATGCAAATGTTTTTGCACATTTTCTTGCAAATATTTTTAGGTGCATGAGCTGCATCGTCTGTACCAAACACAAAAGTTACTAATGACTGAGCTAAATCAACTGGACCATAACCATAGTTTCGACCTATATGTCGACTGCCTTCAAGAAACAGGACAGCGCAAAGGGATTTCAAGTTGTAACTATAGAACCAGCGCATCAACCTCCGGTACCAGTAAATACAAGCAATATCACGATTACTGTAGTGAAGGTACTGAAAGTTTAAGTGATGATATTAATCTGAGTTTGACGCTAAGTGTCGGCATCGGATCAAAACCCGAAACTGAAACAAGGATTGATGATAACAAATCAAGTGCAGCCGGTGTACCTTGGTTTTACCAAGCCTTGAGTTGAGTTAGAGGCTAGAGCAAGATCATACCTTACTCATTTCTCTCTTCTTACTTCTCTTTTTATTTTTGTCCCTTGATTCTTTTGTCAAACAGATATATATGGATGCAGCTTCAGAATTCATGTAATTTGAAGTCAATTTCACAGTCCATTGCAAATTCAGTTACACTTCAACCTAAAATACAAATTCCACATTCTAACTACCCAAATCTGACCTTTTATCGCTTCTGACATCCCGGGTAACACATATATATTGAAACGTGTAAAATTTAGAGCTTTTTTTTTTTTTTTTTTGGCAATGATTTACTGTTTTGTCACAACAAACTTGAAGCATTGTCAACAGTTCATCTGTTTAATTATACAACCGATCGAGCACGTTATTAGTTTAGTGGGTGCTTGATTCGATTGAGCCTAAAACAGTTTGTGTGCGACACTATCAATCATAGAAACATTAACCAAGTTCTTGAACTCAATTTTGATTTTCCAGTGTGGCACGAGCCGCACGACCGCACAGAATCTTGTATATTTCGTTTTGCCTTCTTTGAAAAAAAAAAAATAGAATGACCATCTTCTTTTGCTTACATGAGAAAAATAGAACAGAGAAATTCTAATCTTCTATAATTTCACAACGAGAAGCACATAGATCATTTATTATGGAGGAGATGTAGTTTCAATGAAACTAGTGGAGCATTCCACTTTCTTCAAAAAAAAAAAAAAAAATTATGCAGGAGATGTACTCGTTAACTTTCTCCATATCTTTCTGTTTCACCAAAACTCTCTCTAAGACACTACGTACACTACACACTCTCTCAGATGGAGCTCGTGCATGCGCTCTTGACCACCTCCTTAAAACACCGATAAGCCTCCTGTACGGTATACCTCACCGATTCAGCACCGTGTGCAACATGCCCGGAGCAAGGCGGCAAACTCCTATCCTCCAGACGTGTGTACCTGCACGTGCCCAGATGGAGAATTCCAATGGGGTCTTTTCTTTTTGTTTTTTAATGTTAATGTTCATGATTTTCCATAGTTTCTATGGAATTTTCGCATAGCATATTAGCATATATTAACTAAGCATCTATTAATTAACTAAATAAAAAGGAGGGATTACTTGACAATTGTTATTTTGATTATCTTGACAATTGAAACTTAAATAAATTAAAAAAAAATTAATAGAAAAGTAAAGATTGTAGATTTTATTGTAAAACTTAGATTGAGAGCGTTTTAAATTGTAAGCAATTTGAATATCATTTGACAGCCCATCCAAAATCTATGCAACTTTTAAATTTTTTATCAGGATAGATCGAGTACTGAGATTTCCTTTTCTCCTTGAACAAGCCATATTTGAGGATCTGTCTAAACAAGCTAAACTAAACCAAAGAAAGAATCTCATTCTTTCTCTTCTCTATTTAATTTCTTCATCTGCCCACTACTACCTTTTTGTCCGAGCTTACTTTACTTCTCTCTTAAAATTATTCTTGTTTGGTTAGGGAATAAATGAGGAATAACACCCTTATACCTCATTTTAAAGAGCCAAACATGGATAACTTGCTCATACATAAAAGAGAATAGCATGAAATCTTGGCTCCTTAAATTAAAGAGCCAAAATAGGTGGTATAACTTATTCCCCACTTTAAGCCACATGAGGACCACATATTTAGTTAATTGATATTTGTAATTAATCTTATCACTTACTTTAATAATATAATAGTGATAGTAGTAATAATAAAATAATATAATAATGTTGATAATAATAATAATAATATAATATTTTTATATTTTTATATTTAATTAAAATAATATTACCTATAATGACAAAAGAATAACATAATGTTTAATATAATAATAATATTTTATTAAGTAACAATTCATAATTATAATACTAAAAATACAAAAATAAAATTAATAACAATATAATAATATTATAATGATAAATAAAATAATAATATATAATAAACGTAACAATAAATAATAATGATAATGACACTAATAACAATATTAACAATAAAAATATCATGTTTAATAATAATAATAATAATAATAATAATAATAAAATAATATAATAATATCAATAAATATTTTTATAATCATAGTTATAATAACAATAATATTGTAAAAATAGTAGTAGAAATAAAATTAATAATAGCATATAATTATCATAACAATAAAATAATGTTATTAATATTAAGTACTATTAATATTATTAATTATAATAATAATATTATTATTAATATAGTAATAACAAAAAAGAATATTATAGTTAATATAACAATAAAATAATGAATGTTATCTTCCTATTCCTCTACTTGCTGAACCAAACAAGAATATTTTATGGTGTCATAACTTGATATAGTGAGTTACGCCTCTTTAACTTTATTCCCTAACCAAACATGGTGGTTGTACGTAATTTGGTTGTAAGGACAAATCCATTGGCAAGTTATCTTTAAAGGGTACTGAGTCTGATCGAACAAGCCATAATTGTTGAGTATCTTTTATCTCCTTCGCACTAAGTTTTAAATTTTTTTTTTTAAGAAAGTAAAATACTCCACCAGTTTTATTGAACTTTTTATTTTTGTGCCCATAAAGGATTGAAGCCATGACTTCTTGGAAGTCATCTTAGTTAGCTACCACTTGAGCTACTAGGCCATTTGCAAATTCAAAATTCTGTATTTGCATATATGCTTCATTGGCTTTAATTTCTGTGTGATCTTTCTTGAGAAACATCCGATGAACGTCCATCACAGACACAAAGTGTCACGTGGTGGGCTCCACTTGTTACACTCTGTGTCTGTGATGGACGTCCATCGGATGGACGCTAGGTGTTACTCATCTTTCTTCCGCGCTTCACTTGTTTGTCCATTATCACGCAAATAAAAAGTGAAGATGAAAAAGAAGAAGAATAAGAATCTCACTTTTTTCTTTCTCTTTCTCTCTTTCTTTTTGTTTCTGATTTAACTTGGCGTGTTGAGGGAACTCAAGTAGATCAGATGGCTTGCTCAACAAGAGCTAGATGAGTTTAACTTGCGCAGTGCGATTGATATATCTACAACCTGTACAAGTGCTACCTCTCTCTATATATAACTGTCTCCCTCTGCGTCTGCTGAAAACTGAAGTTTCTCTCGCTCAGAACTGTCGAAACTGCGGAAACCGAAATTAAGACATTATTTCTTTTTTATCTCTTTATGTTGTCGAAGCTTGATTGTGCTTGAATATGTACAACTGATTGTTCGAGCTTAATTGTAATCTATCAACAGCATAAAAAGCCGGAGACTTACAACAATGAGCTGAAGAATAGCTTGGAGACGGAAGGCGATTGAGCATATCTTAACTAATTAAGGTACATAACAGTATGTTTATTACTGAAAAACATAATTATCGAGATTTAATGCCATTAACATAGTAATATTTATCAGTAATTCTATATTTATTTTGGTTATCACTCAACTTATATTTCATCTTCTTTTGAAGGCCAATCAATCAACAAGTTCTCCCACACGATTGTAGTCGATTCAGATCTCCAATTCAGTAAGTCATAGACAAAACCTATGGGATTAATTTGTGAAAGTATTGCTTGTACAACACTCAAAAGATCCTAAAATACACTTGGAATTGTTTCAATGATCCACTCTGTTGTTAGCGCTTTGTGAAACATTTCGATAAGAGTTTCCAATCGAGAGTTAGGAATATTTTAAGGTCCAACGCTCAAAATTATGGTTTATCGGGGTATTGTTCGCTTAAAAAAAATTAATTTTAAGCTCAATGTAATTTTTTATTGTTATTCATGATAATTCATTTATGTTGTTATTCATTTATAATTATATTTAATTTAGTTAAAATAAAGTTATGTGCTAACTATTTACTAATAAACATGCTTGTTTTGCAATATTTTTACGGTTCTTTTTGTGATTTTCTATAATTTATACTAAAAATAGTTTAACAAAAATTATAAAATATAATCTGTCTATGATTTAAACTAAACCAAAAAATTGACTCAAATCCGGTGAAATAATAACTTAAAATAAAATTAGAAAAAAAAAAAAAAAGATGGCCGAGTGTACAACTTGGGCCTTCCATACCAACTAAAAAAATCTCCTATTTTTTTATCTGAATTTTTTTGAAAATTTCTAAAAGAACAAAAATGGGATTTGAAGGGGCACATTTTCTCCTAGCATGCGATCAACTGAAGATGAAAAAAAAAATAGATTCGGGTTAAAAATCCAAAAATGAACAAAAAGTCAACCAATTTACGCCAAACTTATTGATTCAATCAAATTAAAATTAAAGCATTTGCAACTTAGCTAGTAGCCCCATAACAATTAGATTAAAACTCGAATAAATCTATTTTTAATTTTTGTTTATTAATTAAGAAAAACTATATAAATTGGGTATTAATTAGGTGCGACCAAATCGAAGATGTCAAAGAGTATAAGTAAAAAGGAAGCAAATTTAAAGGCGAGCGTGGAAGAACTCATAGAACCGTTATTAAAACGGATATCGGGTGGCAAGTGTAGTCCTAAAAACCAAGAGAGCATCGAGAGGCTAAGCAGATTGGTAAAAGGGACGAAAGATCTGATAGAGGAAACACGGAAGTCCAAGTGTGAGCTGATCACTTACTTTGGGAAGATGGAAAGGGAAATTGATTTGTGTGAGTGTGAGGAGGTTAACAACAACAACAATAATAATAATAATGAGAGAGATGACACATGGGGTGTGCTAATGGACAACCTTGAGGCACTGTTAGTGAAACATGGAGTGGATTTGGATTTGCCAGCAACGGTTAACGGCTCTCATGATCATAATTCTCCTCAAATCGGCACAAGATTTGAATTTGGTGAATCATCAAATTCAAATAACAAGTATCAAGAGAATGATTGGGAGAACTGGTTTATAAATTATATCTACAGAATGGAAAGCGACAAAGAAGTACTAGTCTGTTTTCTCGCCATTTTTCCCGAAAATGCTATACTAAAGAAAAGGCAATTGATTAACTTTTGTGTGGGCATGAGATTTCATCTTGATATGGACAAGCTTTTTAATAGCCTGATCGACGAGGGCATCCTGGTACCAGTGTATGCCAAAAAACATAATCAAGTTACTGACCTGTGGACCATCAATCCCACATTTCAAAGGATCTTGAATCGGTTGACCGCTTCGGTAGTAAAGCCGTATGAAATCGGATACTCTAAAATATTCTGCACTAAATACAGTTTTTATAATTATACCGGTGGCGGTTGGCAACCAACAACCATACTAATTAATCGGGACCAACAGTACCTCTATTCCTCGGATCTTATAAAACTTCTTAAATTGGTGAACAATGATGCAGACATCAATTATGGTGACTCCGTGCAAGTTGTTCAACTTGGTAAGCGGTGGGGTACTGATCTCAAGTCCCATGACCACATTGAGGTTGATGATACTTACTTCTTGAACGATCTTGCAAAATCAACCACATGCCTTGGTCTCCAGGGCATTTCAAGAATAGGAAAGCTCCCTGAATCCATTGGAAACCTACCGAATCTTAGGATATTGGATCTCAGGGCTTGTCATAATTTGGAAAAGTTACCAGAAAAACCACAGTCCAAACGAGGCCAAGTAACATGGTTCTCCAATCTAGTCTATCTAGATATTTCAGAGTGTTATCTGTTGGTTCATATGCCAAAATGGATCAGCGAGCTTTATAGTCTCAAGGTGTTAAAAGGCTTTGTAGCCGGCAATGTGAGTAAGAAAGAGCAGTCCTGTCAACTACGTGATCTTGTGAAGTTGCACAAACTAAGAAAGCTCAGCATTAGAATTGCTAAGCATTTGAATCCTGTAGATGCGAGCGCCTTGGAAAGCATGACGCTTTCTATTCTGACAGTAACATGGGGCATTAAACATAACAATGAAATTGAGAGAGATAAGGTTCAGACGATTTCTTTCCCTGAAACTCTGGAAAAATTAGACCTCAGATGCTATCCTGAAGCCAAGGCGACAGAGCTGAACCCTGCAGCCCTGCCAGAATTGAAGAGGTTATATATAAGGGGTGGGAAGCTTACCAAAATTGAAACCAGTCCCCCCTGGGAAGTTTTAAAGGTATTACGCCTTAGGTTCTTGAATAATTTGGTTATGCACTGGTCCGAGCTCTTGGCCAAATTTACCAGGTTGGAGCATGTCGAATACGAGCAGTGTCCCCTCCTCAAACATTTCCCCGAAAATAGGACTACTTGGAACATGAAGAAGGACCGATACTGAGTGACCGGCCTTTTTCACGGATGGTGAGATATCCAAACACACGTTACTCATATTTTTTATGTATTTTTTTTCCATTTATGTAGATGAAAACAGAACCAATGCTATCAGAATACCAAATGTGGTCACTGGTAACCGATGCAATTTTGAATCAAATTAAATCTGAATCATAGAAGCCTTAATTAAAATTTCTAGTTTCATCAATTTAACTTTTCTGTCTAGTTTTTTTTTTCTCACATTTTTTTCAATGTTGATGCTTTATAATTCATTAATTTACTTTTTCACATGAAACATTGATCACCTTTTTTTTTGCCCTGTTATAATAGAGGCTTGACTATACAGTACTAAAATACTAATATGGGTTTGTCCTTCAAATGCAAGCTATCATTGCAGATCGAACCATTGAAGAAAAATAATTCTGGAACAATAAAAATTGAAAATCGCACACAATTCGGAAGCGCCGGTTGCAAAAAATGAAAAGAAGTTGATGCTGCAGCTCACTGCCGGTACTTCCATCTGAGGGCTTCATTAGTTGTTGCTCAGGCTGATCCTTAAATGTAATTACTATCAAATTTGGTGATCTATACAGCGGAGAGGTTCAGAAGGTAGCTAAGGATGAAGTCGCAGGTAGTTGAGAAGTAAATGGTTGTGTTTATTATTCAGGAAAAAAAGAATTACAAATTACAGTTGTTATAGTCTGTGTTTAAAAGTTATACAGAGTTCGAACCAGATCGCTGATATAATCAGTCATGTTAATTTAAGTTGAGTTTATCATTCTACTAATAAATATATATTAACCAAACAGAATTCAGTAACAATGAATCCATATAAATTTGTATTTTCATATATAAAACCTTAAAATTTAACAATGCTTTGCCATAAAGCACGCCAGTATGTTATATATAGAAGAACAAACATTATTCCAATAGATGTATATACACATTTTTGTGTGGCTGCATAAGTACAAAGAATATAAAATAACAGGAGAAACCATATAATAGCTACCTCATTTTCTGCTTCATTAGGTCAAAACTGATATCATTGTCAACCGGTACGAAACTATACATGGGTAATTAAATATCCCGCAATTGTTCTACAAATTACCTTTACTACACTTGATGGAAAATCGATTCTACAAATAGTTTGGCAGCAGAATGCAAAGATTATTATGATCAGTCATCATAATCATCGTAATCGTCATCCCTTCGTCGCAAAAAGTTTCTGACGACAGAGCTGATTGTGCCAAGAACTAGGAACCAGAAGAAGAGGTCGAACCCACCACCAACTCCGATGGCAACACTGGGCCCGGGGGCAAAGTAACTGAAGGGAGACCAGCCCCAACCGCCACCAAAAAATGGCGAACCATACCCGTAGCCACCTATCAGCGGAGGCGCAACCGGTGGGTTCACATAGATGTTTGTCCTGCTCAAATTATATACAATAAAACAAATGATCACTTCTCTTTTTTTAAATCTTCGTTCTTTGGAAAAGAATAGTTCTGGTTGCAAGTAGAGCTTCTGCGGATTTTATAACGGCGATGTGTTGTAATTACACTGAGACTTAAGTAATTCATTCATACCTATTGTTGTTAATACGAGGCCCCGAAGACCTAGGTGCCGAACGAAACGCCTGACCTCCAACTCTACCACCTGATTTAGCTGCCATCGCTCCATCAACCGATCCGAGCGCAAGCACGCCGGCTGCCAGTGTGACCGCTGCGAGCTTCACCAACTTGAGCTCATTCTTGTTGCTGATGAAATCAAACAAAAACAGTCACAAATTGTTATTAATTATTATGTGGTCAATTGAAACCCAGTGCTCGATGAATTGCCAAAACTAAAATCAAAACAATTGAATGTCGAATTTACCTAGATGATCCGGATTCTTTCTCCAGAGAGGCCCGGCAACTGATCATCAGAGGCAATTGGCATGTCCTTCTAAGAGGCCTTCGAACCGGCGACTGGAAATTGGTTCTGATCAAGCTGTTGCAAGAGGTTGTTGAAGCTAGAGCCATGACTTCAATCATCAACAATTTCACCTTTAACTTCCTGCAGTTCTCTGATCAGTCAGTCTTGGGTCCTTACCAGATATTTTGTACAGTTTATTTATGGGACTAAATTAATATATAATAATGTAAATGCAACAAGAGGCTTATCTATCTAGAGATGGAGATGTGCTCCACGTGTTCCACACTGACTGGTGTGTTAGAAGTTTCAAGAGCAAGAGAACTCCATGCCAAATTGCCAACTATACATCACTTCTGCTCTCCAGTGTCCAGTCTCCAGTACTTTTCATTTCTTCTACGGATTTTGTTTCTCTTGTTGGGCCTGAGAAGGATGAAAGGGCTTCAATTTTGAGGCCTTTTTCTTGTATGATAAAAATTGTGGAATTGAAGTGACCCATTTATGGCCCATTTAAGGCCCATTTTTATTGGGCCGTAATGTGATAAAGAGACCCAATTTAAGAAGAGAGATGAAATGATGTGTGGAAAATAGGGCTGGCAAAAAAGTTTGTAGCTCGTAATTCGCTTGAGTTCTATTCGGTCTGAGCTCGATTCGATCTAAACTCGATTCGATTTTTTGTCAGCTCGAGTTCGATTTAGCTCGGCTCAATTTTTTCCTGATTCGGATTTGATTCGTAATAGCTCGATATATAGTAATTTGTACATTTTTTGAACTATTTTGTTTTATTATTTAATTAACAAAATATACTTATTTTATTGTTAAATTAATAAAATATAATTTTTTAATCATAATTTATTATAAAATTAATAAAAATAGCGATAATTTGTTTATATTATCGAAAAATGACAAAATAATATACTTATTTTAGCTTTAATTATCTATGGTAATCATAATTTATTATAATAATTGAGCTCGTATGGAGCTCGGAGCTCGATTCGAGTTCGAGCTAGTTCGATTCGATTTCGGTTCGGTTCGATTTCAGCTCGATTCGGTTTTGGCTCGGTTCGATTTCAGCTCGATTCGATTTAGATCAAATTCGATTCGGTTCGATTCGTTGCCAGCCCTAGTGGAAAATATCACATTCTTCTTATTTTGACTTTGTGATTGCTGACATGAATTGTCACTTTCTTGTTATATACTATATATGATGCATTAATGGTTATTCTAGTTTAGAAATTTCCAAGATGCGAATCAAGTAGTTATAATATCTTAGTTCCCACAAGACTAACCATATTAATTTCCTTCCGTATATAATTTGACCCATTCTCAGTTTCGAATAAAAGAATACACCGCCCAATTACTGATTACCCTTCTCTGCAACTGACAGTCCTGATAGTACCCCTTTGGCAGCATACAACAAATTACAGAGAAGCCTCAATGTCGACAGTTTTTGATGATAAAGAAAAGATGGCGTCAGCTATACTCAAAAGAATAATTAATACAAATTACCATTTTAATTACCAAGCGTAAATGGTTAATTAGGTCAAATTTTAATTACCATTTTCATGACTCGGTATGTACTGACTACTGAGGTTGCTTTCTATCATACATTTTCATGTACTCGGTATGCAGGGCCAGAAAGAAACATGTACGGCCAGTAGATCATGGTGTGGAGAAAACGAACGAACGAACGAACGGATGAATTAATTATATATAGATTAGGAAAGTAACAGTAATGAAAAATCCAGCACATAGCTTTCTAGCTACTCTACCATTATCTTATAGTATTTTTTTGGCCAAATTAGTTACATCCCCTTTGAATTTGCTCTAATTGGAAATATCCCCATCAAAATACATAAATTGGATATTTCCCCATCACTTATTGATTTGCTTAGACATATACCCTATGGTCTTGATTTGTAATATAAATAATCAACTTAATTCATGTTTATTTATAAAAGACAATTTTACCCTTCTAAAACAAAAGCCAACCCTTATACCTTCCGACTTGCACAGTATATGACAATAGTACTTCTTCCCGGGTTACCTCGGGTTTTGGGTCGTTCGGGTTTAGTCGGGTTCGGGTCAGTCTGACTTTCCCTGAAACACAGATTGGGTCGGGTTCGAATCAATTTGACTTTTCCTGAAACTCTGGTCGGGTCGGAGGCGTCAAGTCAGATTTGTCCCGCCTGATGCATTTGTCCTTTCCAAATCATTAGTCCATGAAAATGAATTTCTGATTATTCATCAATTTCATTTATCAACTTATTTAAGAGTGGATCAACAATTTAAGATGAAGACGATGGAATTCATATCCCCTGTTGTACTGCACTATGCAGTTCACAACATCAGCCGTTCGATTGTGTCAAGATTCGTGCCAGTGCGGATCTCGAGATGATCCAACGGCTGATGCTGTGAACTGCTCAATGCAGTAAGTCCGGGGATGAACACTCGTCCTCGAGGGGGTCAGAGAAGCAAGAAAAAATGGCCTTGTATAATCTAACTTTATATTTAAGATATTAAGGATTCTAAATAACAGTGAAGGGAAAGGTGAAAAGTTTTATTCAGTTTTGAAGGGAGGGCAAAAGTGTCATTCGTGAATTACCATGAAATTAGTGTTTATTTTAATTACAAATTAAAACCGTAGGGCATATATCTAAGCAAATCAATAAGTGATGGGGAAATATCCAATTTATGTATTTTGATGGGGATATTTCCAATTAGAGCAAATTCAAAGGGGATATAACCAATTTGGCCTATTTTTTTTTTTTGGTAGAAGTTGTATATATAGCCGGCATAAAGATATAGAAAATGAAAGCTGCTTTACAGATGGAGGTAATAAACTAGCCAATTCAGTATATTCAACGATAAGCTATACTAATTGTAATAGATCAAGAACCCTCAGTTTTGATATTGAGTTAGGATTTCTGACGTTTTAATTGAAAAACTCTTTATTCTTATAATTTTATTCGTACTTTTTCTTCCGACTAATAAAGAGCCCACACTTGTTTTGGCTGGAATCGTTATTTCTTATAATAAATTTGTAAGATAATATGTAACGAGTCTTAAATTGAGAAAATTGATGTGGGCCTTAAGTTTTAATAGGTTGAGACATTCAAGTACGTCAACGGTGGTGATCAATCTAAGTAAACAATCAACGGCTGAGATTTTTTCTTTGGGGGAAGATAGAACTTTCATGTCAAAAGATCCAATCTCCTTTTATTAGGAGTAAGGACTATACATTAGAGAGACAGCTGCAATTAAGAGATCTGGTCATTTGTTATACACCTGCTAATTAATGAATTAATAGAGCCAATAATTGTAGTATGTAAAGGTTAAGTACGATTAAACATGCATATCCTTTTTACATAAAATGATATAAAGGACCAATCAAAATGGCGTTAGTCATGCAGCTTCAACTTAGTTTAGTTTATTGAAATAAAAAATATTTATAACTATCTTATACCATTTGACCACGCTGCTGCTATATTAATACAAAATTCGGAAGAAAAGGTCTCACTGATGCAAAATAATTCCTTGTTTTCTTTACGTGTTGCGCTTCAGAAAGTGATGTGTATGATTAATTATAGCTCATGTTATTTTTAATTTAGTTACAAGCTTATCTTCAAGCATCTTTTGGCGTAATTAATTAAGTTTTTTTATTAAATCATACTTAATTTAACTAGAGCTGTAACTCGGGCTTCGTCCCCAAAAGTGGTATCAAATAAATAACTAAGAATTTTATAAAATTATAAAATATTTATATTAAACAAAACTTATTGAACAAAAATTTTAAATATTTAATGTAATTAAATAATAATGCATTAATTTTTAAATAAGAATATGTATAAATGTTGGACCATTTTAAAGGTTAAACTTTGTTTTAGACATATCACATTAATCTTATTTAATTAGGGAAAAATAAGCCATTGGATCAAAGTAGATGAATAGTTTCAAACAAAATCAATGGCTAATAATAGTGATGATGTCGCATAGTTGAAGTACTTAAAAATCTACAACTCTTATGGAAAATCTACGACTTTTATGGAGTATAGATTCTTGGGAACTCATAATTATTTTGGCGTAATTAAGAACTCATAATTAATATTTAAGCATGTAATTTGGGGGCAGGAAGGTAGAAGAAGTTAAAACCATCAAATTTTATTATTTTAAACAAATGAACATATATAATTACATCTTTTTTTTAAATACCTGAAACACCTGAAACTGTACGCAACACAAGTACAAAATAGACAAATTAACAATTGAACAAATGGTCGAAGGTCAACAGATATCAATTCTCGATCAGTTCGGAAACCGGCAATCCTTGCGAATTTCGCCGTCGACAGCGGTTTTCAGACCGAGTCTTCCGAGCTTGACCATGGCACTGACGAACGCATCGAAGAATGCGCTCTGGTTGGCTGCGAAACTGTCGACTATGGGCTGTGATCTCGTATCCATATACAAGACCTCGTCCGAGAAGAGAACTCCCTGCTTCAGTTGGAGCCGCTTGAAATAGTCGTTGTCGAATGTATTAACACTGTTATCAAAGAACACGAACTGATTCACGTCGAGCGACGCAGGACATGTGCCTTGCAATCGGCTTGCGAAACCCGGGTCCAGGTTCGAGTCGGGTGTCGGGTAGAGACGGTCTTGGATATGGAAACAGCTGGTTGCACCAAGTGTGTGTGCCCCTAGCATTACACAAGTCAAATCAAGACATTAATCAGAATTAATTATATGCAACTTATATAAACGTCAATCAGTTAATGTTGTTCAAGTAATTAACGGAGTAAATCGATCGGTCGCAGATAAAAATGTCAAACCTGAAAGCGCAACCATGTCGGTCGGGGTGAAGCTGTAGACAGAAAACCTGCTCATGAGCTGATCATAATTCTCCTTTGCTTCAGGCAGATTAACGCTGCTTTGAGTCGATATCTTTCCGTCATACCGCCCGAGTTCTACTTTCCATGTCGGACCGCCGCTCTGATCATCGATGAACACAAAATTAATTAAGAAAGCCTCAGTGATTACATACATATGATTTGCCTTCTAGATACAGAAATCGTTACCAGAAAAACTGCATCTCTAGCAGCAAGAGCAACTATATCGGCACAGGAGACCTTGTTGGTGCACTGTGGATCGGCATCAACTGCAGCCTTTGCAGCCAATACAGTTCTGTATCCGTCCGTCCGGAGGAAAAGGTTTTCAAAGTTGTCCTTCTCGTCGTCTTTGTTCGGATTCTCGATCAGAATCGAGGCATCACAACCCTGCGCACATCAATTGAATAAGATGTGTGTGCATATAAAGCATATTGACCGTGAACGTGCCAGTAGAACTAACTTACCTGAACGAAACAATCGTGGAAAAACAGGCGGAGCGTGGCGGCAGCAGCGATGGGCGTCGTCGACATGACCCCTTGGACGGCGCCCTGAACAAGGCTCTCAAGATTGGGGCAGATACCGGCATAATAGGTGTCATTGAGGGCTGTTCCACTGGAGCAAAAGATTGCAAGAGTACATGCCAACAGTAGAAGTTGGAGTATCCTCATAACTTCTTGTACTGACTTCTTGTACTAACTTCTCTTTTAAGACTTTTCTACTTAATTGGGTCTGAGTTGAGTGAAGAAATGAAACAATTAGTGTGTGCTTATATAGAGCTATAATCTTGTTGTCTCACAACTATTAATTACGCGTTAATTAGTTGAGAGACATTCTTCCATTACAATAACGAATATATGTAGAAATAATGGAGATGGATTTTTAGTAATAAGAAGCGTGGTCAATTGAGGTGAAGAGGACATGCGTTTGAACTAGCCGTAGAAAGAAAGAACATGCATTAATTTGAGAACGAAATGAAATGGGAGATGGTGGATTGTTGTCCACTATGTTAAAAAAAAATTAATTTGAGAACGATTTCAATTTTTTTACTTAATTTCGTTTCCTTTTTTGATTCAATTTCGCATGCATATGCATGTGGATGACATGTATTTTCAAAACAAAGCTGTTTAATGTACATCTTTTATATTTTCAAAATAATGATATTATGTAAATTTATCATATTGTCAAAATAAAGATAATATATTCATTTTTAACATTGATCGATGTTCATAGAAAGTTCGGTATATATTTGGGGGTGTAAAGTATTTATTTCTGAATTTAGATAATGAAAAGCATTAATTTTAAGAAAAAAATTGAATAAAAACAATAGATAAGTTGACAATTTTAATTTGCTTATATTTTAGTTTTTTTTTTTTTTTTTTTTTTGAAGAGTTAAAATTTTAATTACGTTAATAGATCTACAAAAAATACTTTTTTTGTTTGGGTCCTATATGGCAAGAGGCCCGAATACATCAATATGACGTAAAAGTTTTCCTTTTATACACAGTTATTCTGCCAATTCAATGATACGACACTATAAATATTATATATTTATGATTATGTGTAATGAAACATAAATATGATATATTTATGATATGATATATTTATGATTATGTGGAATGAAAACATATCATTTGTTTATTTACGGTGACAAAGATATCAAGTCTAATATTGGTTTTCTATATATTCAGGTTAGAGGTGCACTGGCAAATTAAGGTGAAACCTGACAATGATTTTTCGTATAGTTAAGTTAAAAATTCTCTACAAAATGCTTATAGAAATATTCTTCTTAAACATATAGATTATAGACTAATTTTATTTTAAAATTTTATATATACAATTCAAGTGTCATTTAATTAACATTATATATATGATTCTATCAAAGGCCATTACATATATCACCTTATATATGACAGAACTTGCAAGATTTAGTATTTGAGCCAATTTTAATTTAGCTCTTAATTAAACCCCAAGTGATGGCAGCATGTCCCATTGCCCCTTAATTAATTTAATTAGGTCCGTTGCACGCACTAATTGTCATAACCACAATATAGCTATAGAAGACCCGATCGAAAGCCTCTTGATGCACTCCGGATAGGACCACAAAGATCGAAGGCAGTTTTCGGTCGGAAATGTCCATTCGTAATTGACTAAACAAATTAATTATTTTATTTTTATTATTACGAGTCATCATCACTATGGTTTGCAAAATTGCTAATATATTTTACTTTCCATCATTTCACTATTCCAATTTGTTTTTGCCAAACAATATTATTTTCACTCTTCCTAATAGCCCTCTCACTATTGTTGTTACTTTAGATTAGACTTTAATTGTATATGAGAGCTTGTAACTGACTCGATGCACAACTTGGGAGTTGGGACTATCAAATTGAATTGGATTTTTTTTTTTTTTATCTTCAACAACCAAAATGATAGATGAATAATATATATTATTTAGAAAAAAAAAAAGAAAAGAAAAAGAAACGTTAACACTAAGATGGTTATGAATTTGATCCCGTTACTTGATCGAACAATCAACCCCCAATTCAATTATTTCAATTGCATCAAATAATCTTTCAAATATTGACAATATAAATAACTAAATATTAAATGACTAATAAGTTTCTAAAGCAACTATTGATGAAATTTTGAAGTAAAATTAAATTCCCGAGATAAAAAAAGTTAGAAGTTTGTGCATGCATAATTCAACCAAAATTGGCATGCAGTTAATTGTGACAAAAATAAAGTCAGATAAGGCCATCCAACTATAACATTTTTATAGATAACAATCCATTTTAAATTAACTTCCAACTAGCAAACTCTAGGTATGCAACTATGCATGGCAAATATATATTTTTCTTGAAAGCTATAATGGACATGTTCGAAACATACATACATGCTTAATAAATTTATGAGTTCAAAATGGTTCTAGGCAATGTCGGCTTGATTATTTCTTTGACCAATATTTATTCCACTTTTTGTTATTTATGATGGTTTCTAGAACTCTACTGACGGCTTCTCAGTTCATCAAAATAACAAACATATTAATAAAAAGAAATTATCTTGTTCCCTTAACTTCCCCCTATCCATCCGCTAGTTAAATTGTTTAATATTCTCTCATTTTTTTTTCATACTCTCTCAATTTTTTAGTAAATTTTTTTACTATTTGCTCTTTCCATTATGCATGTAAGAGTTTTTTTTTTTTTTTTTTGTATGATTAAGAATATACATTTTGACCATCAAAAACATTATTTGTTACATGTTAAACAAAATTTTCAGTTAAAAATATATTAGAGGATAAGAGGGATTTTTAATTAGAGCTACAATTATCACCTCCCATTAATAAATACAGTATATATATAGACGACGTCTCATGATATGATCTTTTCTCCGTATAAAATTTCCATGCATAAGTTTCGATAGTGGAGTCCGGATCGTCTACCGCACTGCCGAATTTGCAGCGCGAATTTGACAGTGCGCTAGACTTAAGAATCCGGACTCATTACTTTTCACAGATTCCGAAGTCCAGTGCACCGTCAGATATACACTGTAAATTTGGCAGCACGCTAGACGATCCTGAGTTTATATTCCTTTCGCGTCTATTTCAAAGGCAGCTGGTTTCACAGCGTTTTTCGGTCTTTCCCACATATTACACAAACAAGAGAAGGCTAAAATATCCTTCCTTGCATTCATTAATTATATTAGGGTATATTTCTATGACGGTTTTTAGATAGGGCTATTATTCTTTTATCTTAATCGGTTAATTTTTAGTTTCTAAGAGGAATATTTGTCATTTAATTCCTCGTGTTGTTTATGCATTGACCTCCATCATTGTTTAAAAAAAAAAAAATAGCAAATTGTAATATATATTAGACGGTTGCGTGCATGCGTTAAGCATTTAATTTTTTCACTTAATTGGGTCCCAAGTTTAATCAAACAAATTAACACACGGCAAACTAATTAAACATCTTGAACAATTTATCCATAGTTAAATGATATATATGCAAATAATCATATTCGACTTCTTGATTGATTATTGTTTTTTTTTTTTTTTAACTTTTAGTTTCAGGCAGTCAACCAATTATATATTGTCACGTCCCTAAAATATAGTCGCTGAGCTGGATGATTTTTTTTCTTAAATATATAACCTGGAAATAAATTTGCATTAAATAATACTTCAATATGGTTAGAATTAATTTATAGCGTTTGAAGTTTGAACAAATAATGATTAAAAAATTGAAGCTTTGAACCAACTTTTATTTGAACCTAAAAGGTTGAAGCAAATGTAAGCAGCATGTGGGTAATTGTGGATAAATAAAAGAAAAAAAATATGACTTAACCATATAATTTTTAGTAAACAATTAGTAGTAAATTTTTATTTTTGCAGTATTGTTTTTCTATTAAATTTACTTTCATTAATCATACAATCCAAAAAGTTCCAACCAGCTTATGTACTCAAAAAAAATCTGATGTAATATAGCAAAAGTCCAATAATCATTTATTCAAAACTCAAAAAGGTTAAGTCAAAAATCTATATATGTAGTTGTTGAGAATCAACGCTGAGGCCCAAGCCCATCAAGCTCAAGATCAAGAATTATCTAGAGTAATGTGGTGTTTAGATATTTCTTAGGAATAATCTAGAACATTATGGATATAAGAAAAATATCTTAGGTCTAGAATTATCTATAAAAATATCTATGGAAAAATATCTAGGTTCTAGAATTCTCCATAGAACTAGTATAAATAGGGGTGTGGAGTTGGATGAAGCAAACCAAGCAAGAGATAGTAGTGAATTGGAGGTTAGGTTGTAGTAAGAAGCTAGGGGTATATGGAGGTGTAGTATTTGAGTAGTAGTAGTTGTAACAATATTTTGAGATATAATAGAAAATATTGTTATAGCTAGTGCCTCCATACTCAACAATCTGGTATCAGAGCCGGAGTTGTCGGAGCTTGTTCAGAGTCGGTGGTAGGGGTCAAGCATAGAGCCGGAATTCTGCCGGTGTTCCGCCAGTCAGTATAGTGGTATCGACAAGTTGTCGAAGGAGCCGCAGCTTGACGACAGTCCGGGACTGCGAAGTGCGGTGGAGGAGAAATCTTCAAGAAGGCTTACTAGACGTCGGCCGTCCTAGTTGAAGCCATGGATTTCTCAGGTACGATTGGTGGAATGAAGAAATTGAATTCTAGTAATTATATATATTGGAAGGCATGCATAGAGTCCTACCTCCAAGGGCAGGACCTATGGGAGGTAGTAGGCGGGTCTGAGACGACCCCGCCGAAAGTTGATACCGTAGAAGAGACGGTATCGGAACAGGTTGCTGACCCCAAAACGAAAAAGAAGAAGGCTTCAGAGAAGCCAGCCGAAACTCTGTCCGTGGAGAAGCAAGCCGAAACTCTGCGGAAATGGCGAATCAAGGCTGGGAAGGCAATGTTTGTACTCAGGACAGCCGTTGAAGACGAGCTACTGGAGTACATCAGAGAAGCGCCCACGCCGAAGGTAGCCTGGGATACCCTAGCAACACTCTTCTCAAAGAAGAACGACGCGCGCCTCCAACTACTTGAGAAGGAGCTCATGACAATCTCACAAGGTAAGATGATGATTAACCATTACTTTACAAAAGTAAAATCTCTTTGTAGTGAGATTGCTCAAATAGACCCTGAAGAAAAGATCAGCGAGCAAAGGATGAGAAGGATTCTCATCAATGGGCTAAGACCCGAGTACAGCGGGTTCATAGCAGCCGTCCAAGGTTGGCCAACGCAGCCAACACTATTGGAGCTGGAGAATATGCTCGCAAACCAGGAGGCTCTAGTGAAGCAAATGGCCGGAGTCTCGTTGAAGCAAGAAGAAGAGGCCTTGTTCAGCAACCGAAAGACGGGTCGACCTGACCGAAAGTCAAGAGGTAGACCCGAAGGAAGGTCTAGCCAGCAACGAAGGCCTAAAGAGAAGACTAATTCTTCAGGGGGAGCTCGAGACTCATCCGATGACAATGAAGACGATGACGATCGATGTTATAATTGTGGCAAAAGAGGGCATTATGCACGAGATTGCTGGCGGAAGAAGAAGAAAGGCCATGGTAATGTGGCGACCTCAAGAAGCCAAGACATTGTCCATGAGAGCAGTAGTTGTGAAGAAGAGTGGGATGCAGAAGTAGCACTCACTGCTGCAATCATGGAAGATGAAGAAAGCCTCGCGGTGACCACAGTGGAGATGGTGCCGGAGGAGGTCCCATATGAAGAAGATTGGGACGCGGTGGCGACTGTTGGAATACAGTCGGTAGTTGGCATAGAGGTTGCTGAGGTTGATGAGCCAGAGGAAGAGGAGTTCGACATGGAGTCGTGGCCGATCAAAGATGAAGAAGATGCCATAGAAGATGAAGAAGAGATCGACATCGAGGCTTGGCCCATCGACAATATACGAGACATTGTAGAAGTTGATGAGCTTGAGGAAGAAGACGTCGAATCGCGGTCCTTCATCAATGGCATAGATGTCGAGGAGGCCAGTGATCTCGAGGAGGAAGAGATCAGTTCCGAGTCATCGTTCATGGAAGACATCAAAGATGTCAAAGAGGTAAGTAAGTATGAAAATAGAACTGACTTTGAGTCATTGTTTTTTAAAGAACCAATTAAAGAATTGGTCGATGAGGAGACCAAAGTCGTAAAAGAGGCCGAAATTATAAGCTGCATCGTGGCTGATGAAGAGAAGCCACAAGAGAGCGCCAAGGTGGAAGTCATCACCAAGGAGGGTGATGCTGTCAGGATGACATATAGAAGTGTCACTATAGCTGAAGGACGTGAGTTGGTGCAAGGAGTTACAGCCCGTCCGGTGATCCGTCGAGAAGTCGGACCTCGACGAAGACTAGTGCCGGGACCACTAGTAAAGCGGGTTCAAGAAGTCCATCGGGAAGTTCGATCGCAAATAACTGAGGAGTGCCAAGCTCAACGAGCACAAAGGCGAGGTTGCAAGTATGATGATCCGGATGGACGCGGAGTACCAAAATCGGAATAGTACAAAGTCAGCGTTGAGGGGGAGTGTTGAGAATCAACGCTGAGGCCCAAGCCCATCAAGCTCAAGATCAAGAATTATCTAGAGTAATGTGGTGTTTAGATATTTCTTAGGAATAATCTAGAACATTATGGATATAAGAAAAATATCTTAGGTCTAGAATTATCTATAAAAATATCTATGGAAAAATATCTAGGTTCTAGAATTCTCCATAGAACTAGTATAAATAGGGGTGTGGAGTTGGATGAAGCAAACCAAGCAAGAGATAGTAGTGAATTGGAGGTTAGGTTGTAGTAAGAAGCTAGGGGTATATGGAGGTGTAGTATTTGAGTAGTAGTAGTTGTAACAATATTTTGAGATATAATAGAAAATATTGTTATAGCTAGTGCCTCCATACTCAACAGTAGTGTTAATAGTTGAATAGATGGATGAAAGACTTGCCGGGTAGGAGTAGGAGATATTTTCCCACTCCATATGGCCCATCTTGTTCGTTGATAGAGGTGGCAGCTTGTTGCGCCGAGTCGGGGTCGGATTTGGGTAGGATCGGATCAGTTTGATCGAATGAAAATGTCGAATCGGATATTAGATTGTCTGCCGACATTTTTTGGGTCAAGTCAGGTCGGGTGGGTTTTCGGGTCTAATCAGATTTTGCACCTCTATTTTCAGGTCATCTCGGGTTTCAAGTCGTTGGGTTTCGGGTTGGGTCGAGTTCGGGTCAGCCTGATTTTCCCTGAAACACAGGTCGAGTTTGGATTGGCCTGACTTTCCCTAAAACGCGGATCGGTCCGGGTCGGGTCGGATTCGGTTCGGGTCAATTTGATTTTCCCTAAAACACGGATCGAACATATTTTTTGGATCAGGTCAGATTTTGCCACCTCTTTGAATCATTGTATCCGGAGAATAGATTAAAAGTTTGCAGGCCCTTTTGAGTGAGTGCTTATCATATGCCTTTAAGGTAATATGCAGTGAAGTATGTGGGCTATCGGATTGTCTCAAGATTCGTGCAGAGTCAGATCTCAAGAACAGGAAACTAGATCATAGTTTTCACAGTCTTCTGCTACGTACCGGTACTGTGATGCCGATACGTAAATACGTAATTAATCTTACGATACTGTAGATCGAAATTTGCCTCACTATACTGCAGTAAAAAAGACCAAAATTTAAGAATTCGTATGTGATGTATACCTATCCAACAACCTCCATAATTAACCCGCATTTTAAATACCGTCCGTTGAAAATAATAGCCTTGTCATGATATAATTAATTCATTTAATCCATAATTGTAAAATTAAATTTATTAATTTCTCAGTTGGCCAAGCAAAAGAAGCCAAGTTAAAACTATTGCACGAAAGAAACCATAAAAATATAAAATAAATGGAGGAAGACTGAATCAAAGTATAGTTATGTAAGGAAGTCTTATCTATTGATCAATCAGCATAGCTTTGTCAACTGCTGACACAAGTGACATGAGTAATGCTATTTATTGCTAGCTAACAAAAATTATTCCTTAATTATGATATGTAATAAATTATTTCGTTTACTTTTATAAAGCGAATAATTGTGAAAAAATTCGCTCAGTATACGGATATTGACATGAAGCACTTAATTAATTTAGAATTAATTTTTGGTTTTCGAACTTAATTTCCTTAGAAAAATAAATCAATTTGATCCATAAATTGGTATATTTAGTTCCTGAACATAGAAATAAAAAAAAAGAAAACTAAATTGGTCACATCGTATTTCATCCGTTAAATATAATAAAATAAAATAATGGTAACATATATGTTTCTGAGCCCAACATGATTCATTACTTTAGCATCTTGTGTATATTCTTGTTACTTCAAGAATAAAAATTTAGTATTCTAATAAAAAGTTCAATAACCAATTCAATTTTAATTTGAAAAATTCTAGAATTTATCTGGTGTAGTTCAAAATTTAAATGCCAACTTAATTAAATTTTCTGCACAAAACTTCGAGGACCAACATAATAAATTTGAATTTTCTGCACAAAACTTCAGTACAAATTAATGCAAATTTAGGAATCAAAATAACGTTGGCTTATTAAGAAAATTGAAAACAAATTAATAAATTCTCCCTTAAAATATATTTGTTTGATTTCGTCCTTGGAATTAATATGTTCGTTATCTCGTACGTGTACAGTGGATAAATTCTTTACATTATATTTTTGGAGTTCTACAGGCTTCTGCTCTGCTCGTTTCAATTACGGAACTTTGATGGGGGCATCTCCAGATGGAATACGTACATATATAATTACTACTAAAGTATTTATCTGATTATTTCATCTAGATGAGAATTCAGAATAACATATTCATCAGTTGTTGACATACAAAAACATATATTCTTCTCACATTCAAATGTGATTCACTTTATATATGTATACGTAACTACACTTTGATTGGGTCTTCCTCGATTTATTTAGGAATGACAAAAAAAATAAAAAAACATTATGTAATTATGGGAGCTGCTACGGTAATACCATCAGTGATACCATTGGTGAAAACATAAACTTTGATTTGGTCAAACAAATTAATTGTGCAACGTAATGTAATAATTGTGTAACGTAACGCACTAATTGTGCAACGTAACGTAAAACGTACTAATTGTGCAACGTAACATATTAATTGTGCAACGTAACGTACTAATTGTGCAACGTAACGTAATAATTGTGCAACTTAACGTCTTAATTGTTCAACTTAACGTCTTAATTGTTCAACTTAACGTGCTAATTGTTCAACTCAACATCAACTTAATTATAGATAGCATGTTGATGTTAAGTTCAACAATTAGTATTCAAAGTTGAATAATTAATATGTTAAGTTGAACAATTAGCATGCTAAGTTGAACAATTAGCTTGTTTGACTAAGTTAAACTATATGGTATCACCAACGGCGTGCTTGTCCTCTACTGTGCAGTATGAATTACTGCGTAGTCCCAACCATAGGATTTGTAGGGGGGTTTTTAAGATTTGGGTCGGCACAAATCTTGAAGCAATCCAATGAACCACATGTTGCGCAGTAAGATACTGCGCAGTAGGTGATATGAATCCATCACCAACGGTATCACCAATGGTACCTCCGTAGCATTTTCCTATAATTATAGTTACTAGATATATTAAATTAATAATAGTTAAGCTCAAAAAAAATCATGGAATAAAATAATGCCCTATTTTAAAATTTGATACAATTCTAAGACCAATTACCATTCCATTGAACGATGTAGAAAGGGTGAAATGAATTGTACAATTAAAATTTAATTAGCAAATAAACTAACTGTTCTTCAGTTGCAACAAATTAATCTGGTATATTCTTATTATTGATTCCAAGAAACAATATAGTTCTATTTTGTGTATATGCAATAACCGTAATATATACAGAGTAAAGATACCGTGAGTTTAAATTTACGGAGTTTTTAAATGAGCACATCTCAAAAAATATATCAAATTGATCACCTCCAAAAATTTTGATTTATATAGCTCAATAAATTCTGTATATCAAAATCTTATGGGATACAAAAAATTTTCCATTTTAAAAAAATTGTAAATATTTGTTTGAGATTAATTAATGGTGACTATATGGTATGAATGAAATCCTGAAACAATTTTCAGCTTCTCATAATTTTTTATTTATATTTTTTAGTAAGCCAGATTTGAATCCGTCCTGGCGGGGAAATGTTAGGTGATTTTCCTACGATTATAAAATGGTAACTTAGTTTTGTTTGCTAGTGGATTTTAAACTTATATAAACTATCCGTCGAACTATCAATCTGTTTTAAAAATGCATACCGGAATATTGACAATTGAGTGTTGATTTTATTTTTCAAAGCAACACGCCTCAATGCCTCATGGCTCATAGTAGCCGTTCCCGGAAAATCACACCCACGTGGTATTAACTTCTTCCCTTTTTATTTTCATATTGAGATAGAATAAAGATAGGGTTACAATCGGACTGGGACTGACGATTTATATTTGAGCAGCAGATAGCGTTCACCCTTTTCACTTATCTCTACCTGTTCATCGTACTTTCAATGAATAAATATCATTTTTCAGTAAACATTTATATATTTCTAATGCACAAATATCAATTTTCAGTGAACAGATACATAACGGTTTCTAGTAAATATCTATACAACTGTGCTAAGCATATAAATGCACGTGATATGTCAGAACTGTGAGAGGGGGTAGATGGATGACCTACTGTATGGGGGAAACGTTGCATATGTTTCTCTATTTTTTTTTTTCCTTCAAAGTACGTACATCACATTTGGACGCATCCGATTAGTCCAATAATGTGCCTTCATCGATCCATGACCATGAGTGTATGACCAAGACCAAGAATGGCTGAATGGGTCGTATTGTGAGAATAACCGTACCGATCGAGGTACAAGTGCTTTTCAAGGTTTGCTGTTTGAGTGACGACTGAATGTGGAAAATATTGGAAATGACTGACTGACTAGCTAGCTATTATTATTACTAAGCTATGAAAAAGTGAAAAAGTAGTATCAAATAAATAATTAAAAATTTTATAAAATTTTAAATATTTACATTAAACAAAATTTTTAAAAATTTTAATGTAATTAAATAATAATAATAATAATAATAATGTGAGTTGGGTTACCATGTTTTGCATAACAAAACTACATTTTTGTTATACACTCATATCTTAACAACCGTAACTCCGATCGCCAATCCGATTGCACCTGTGTATTCTACATATCAAATACTCATTGGATACCAATTTTTACTATTTTTGGATATTCATAACTATTTTTAACGATTTTTGTAAGATGGACAAAATATAATAATAAAATAATGTATTTGGAACTCAAATTCAGGTAGTTTTTTAAATCGTTAAAAATAGTTAGGAATCTCCAAAAAAAAAAAATAGTATCTTATGAGATTTCAATATGTAGCACGCACTGGTCTGATCGGATCGGCCATCATAATTACGGTTGCTGAGATACGAGTGCATAACACACGCCAGTTTGTTATGCAAAACATGGTAACCTAACTCTCTTAATTACTATCGAAATGGTGTTAATACTTTATCATTTTATTATTTTATTGTGTATATGTTATTAAAATGATTTAGAATACATCTAACGGTTTACAATTGTCTATTTATATATAAATAATGAAATGACTACCATGGATATCAATGACCATGGTTGTTGAATCCCTCCTCAAATTACATATGGAGTTAGACTTTATATAGAATTATAAAAGAGGAGGGATCAAATAACCATGTTTTTGGTGACCGATCGATGACCGTGAAATTAAATCTTAAATAACTACATTTTAAATTCTCAAATAACAAAACTAATTGATAGAATATATCGTGTATATCATATTTTATGCCTATACAAAAAAATATATCATTTTGATTTTATTTACATATGCATCAAGCATTAACAAAAATCAACGGTTCAAGTTTTATGATTTTTTCTCCTCTCTTGATGACTATCGAGACAATGTTAATACTTTACCATTATATATATATATACATATATATATATATTATTAAGATAATATAGAATACATCTAACGGGTTATATTTTTCAAATTATGTATAAATAAAAAAAATGGTCACCATAGGTACCAATACCCATGGTTATTGGATCCCTCCTCATTATAAAAACCCATTAAGTAAGGTCTTAAAATTAATTGAAAAGTTCATTGTTTTTCGTAAATTCAATTATTATTGCTTTATTCATTTAATTATAAGAAACGTGGTCATTTTCTTATTCATCTCTTCATTCCTCCCTTTCTGTCTATCTTTTATTATGACTATTTGTGTTCGAGCTCTCAACGATACTTGACAATTTTTTTTTATGTATATGTTTGTCTTTTGAGTCCGGCGATCCGGCCCCCCTATGTCAGATTTCTGGCTCTGCCCCTGATCAACCAACTGTTTCATTCATTCAGCTGGTCGTTTTCAATTTCATAACAGAATATATAATAAGGATTTCAGAAAAGATCAGAACAACTTAATAGGTGGATAGACGTGCAAAATTAGAATAAGCTTGGGAATTACCAAAGATTAACTCAGCAGAGAGAGAGAAAAACAAAAAATAAAAATAAACATGAATTTAGCTTTTGAACTAGAATTTTATTTTTTATTTTTCACAAACTCTCGAAGAACTTGATGGAATTCAATTTAGACGAGATATGTACATTTTGATTTATAGTAATTTAATTCAATCAATAAAAAAAGGGTAAAAAGGGCTGGCTATTGCAAAACAATAAGAATGCTTATTGAGCCGTTTTGGATTGTGACTGATTTCAGAATTGTAAGCTTTTATATGGGCCTCTTATTGGGCCTAAACTACACAAAAAAAAGCAGGCTTGTTGCGATAACTCTTATTGTATGTTTAGCTGAAACAAAATAAAAAGAATGAGAACCAGCTTCTCTGTCCAAACTCCAAAGTAATCTCAAATAGAACAGAAAGGGGGCTCACCAAAATTTTTTAAGATTTAATTCTATCCTTCATCAAATGTTTCACTCTCCATTTAGTTGATTTGCATATATATTTATGCACCCAATAGATGCACCACAATTCCTGATTTGGCCTTGCACACAAGGTGTTCAATGAATTGCTTCGGTGAATTCTTGATCATAAAAGAGCCTAGTGTGGCCACTGGAGCTGTTAGTACCTTCAGCAGGGTTGGGGATTTCAAGGATCAACACTGACAGAGTCATGGGAGAAGAAGCCTTGGGTTTGATATATAGCTGTTTCTCCACTAACTCAAAGTACTGCTACAAGTTATTTATTGGAAATTAATTAGATTTTTTTATATGTGCTGCATTGCAAAGAATATATGAAATTGTGTTTGTACAATGTTAGATGTTGCCCCTGAAAACGGAGGGCTAATGGATATCAAAGCAGGCTTGTTTCTTAGATAGTGCGCCAATCAGAAGGAAACAAACAAATATCGTAAGTCATATATGACGATGGTGCAGCAATCAAGATTATTTACTGCAACTTTCAAATTTTATTTATTGCACTTGTATACACTGGATTTCCTGTCATTACACCCAAATGGAAACAAGCAGTAGATGATGATCCTTGTGGTGCAAATAAACGAACAAATGAAATGCACGCAGTTGCATATATAATCACACCATACACATTACAAACCACAGATCAAGACGCAGTACAATTAACAACGAGTTTTCAATTAGCGGCTTGGCAATCCTTGCGTATCTCGCCATTAGCGGCAGTCTTCAAACCTAGCCTCCCAAGAGTAACCATCGAATCAGCGAACGCACTGAAGAATGCGTTCTGATCAGCAGCGAATTTGTCCACTATTCCCTGGGAACTCGAATCGAAGTACAAGGCACTATCCGAGAAGAGAACACCCTTCTTCTGTTGCAGCCTCAGGAAGTAGTTATTGTCGAAACTTATCACGGATTGATCGAACGGGACAAAGATATTCGGGTTCATGCTTTGTGGGCATTGGCTTTGGAGTTCGGATACAAACCCGGGGTCTAAGTACTGGTCGCCAAAAGGATAAATACGGTTGTTGATAAAGAAACAGCTCGAAACACCGAGTGTATGACCACCTGTGTATCAATTGATTAACGAAAAAGTTCAGAAAGTTATTAATTTTTCTACCAATTCAAGTAACAATTTGGTACATTTACAAATTAAGATCTATTCTGTTGATTCAAACATTTAACCTGAAAGTGCGACCAAGTCGGTTATACTGAACCCCTGAGAAGAGAACCTCCTCATTAGTGTAGGCACATCGTCGGTGTCAGCAGGAAGATCGACATCGCTGCTCCTTGATACTAACGCATCGTACCTCCCAAGCTCCACTTGCCACGTCGGGCCACCACTCTGTTGCAGAAGTTCATACTAATTAATATTACATTTTGATTGAAAGAATAACACTGACTGAAAGAATTACTTTGAACTAAGCAAAATTACCAGAGCAACAGAATCTCTTGCAGCAAGGGCCAAGATATCGGCACAGGAGACTTTGTTTGCGCATTGTGGATCTGCATCTACCGCAGCCTTCGCTTGGACAACTGTTTTGTATCCGTCTTCTCTCAGAAACTGATTGTGTGTATTTTCACACTCGTTGCCATTCGGAGTAGCGATCATGATTGAAGCGTCGCAGCCCTGAAGTTGTGTGAGATATCAGGAAACTTGTAATTTGATATAATCAGGTGAATTCTTCATATGCAGAAAAGAAACATTAGTTGGAAGTAGAAATTAACATACTGTAACGAAACAATCGTGAAAGAAGAGGCGCAGTGTGGCGGGGGCAGCAATCGGTGTTATGGACATCATCTGCATGACAGCGCCTCGAACAATGCTTTCGAGATTGGGGCATATGTTGGCATAGTAGTCCACACTCAAGCTACCCACTGTTCCATTTGCAGATGGTGCAGGTGCTGGAGCTGTCTGTGCTGCTGCTGATATAACAAGGGAAACCTGCAGCAGGATCAACAAGTTCATGTTGAGCATCTTCATGTTTTCTTTTTCTTAATTAGTTTTATAATTAACTAAATCTGGTGTGTGTTAGTTGATCATGAGATTGTGTTTGATTATATATATAGTGGTGGACAGTGAAGAATTGGCGCGTGGTTTCCACAGATGCTCACTGATTTGCAAGATCTTCCTTTCTCATCTAATAATTTAGTCAAATGATGGTTTTAATTTGTTTGAACTAATTAATTTAGTTTCGATCAAGTAAAAAATTACTTGAAAATTGAATCCATTCCTACGTGTCAACAAAATAATAATTAATCACTCTCAAACGTATAAAATATATATCTGTCATGCATATGTCCATATGTTATAGTTTTCATTTTTGGCATGTACTGCTCTTAATCACAAAAAGCAATTATATATAATAAAACAATTAAATATTGGATCAAATTGTCGAACTTTAATTATAATAATATATAATAAAGAAGGTTCAATTGGATTATATTGCGGACATGACATTATTGTATTTATTATATACTAGCGAGAAACCCACCCATTGGGCAGGTCTTTCAAACTAAATTTGAAACAATGAATATTTATTTCAGTAATATGCAGTTTAAATAGAAAAATAGAATTATAAAATTAAGTGAAGTGTCACAGACTCTCCATATTACAAAGGAGTAAGGCCGAAGTCTAGCGGTCAAGCACGCTGGAGTAAAAACGAAGAGTTGCGGTTTCTTTATCTGAGGTTATGAATTAAAGAGAGAAAACCATTATGAATCACAAAGAACAAAATTAAAAACTGAAAAACAATATATTTTTTTTTCTATAATTTGATCATAATAAGAGAAAAAAAGGGAAAAGTAATTGGACTGGGAGAGACAGCGATGCATTCGATAGAAAAGGTGTTGGAAGTGATAAGGCAGAAAAATAAAAAAGTCATCGGTTCGATCTACGGGAGCATGATAATATTTTTTTCTCCATTTCAGAAGTAGACTGGAAACAAAAAAGAGAGTCCATTTCTAACATGTTTTTTATAGGAGTATAGATATAGATATGGCAATTGATCCTAGTTGTTTCCGAAAGTATTCTGGATATACTAGATTAGTGTTTGGCTGGCATGCATTTTGGCATGCATGGGCTTTCAAATGTGTGCTAATCTACTATATATTTTAGTTATATTGTAATTAGCTGGGGCCAAATACCCTAATTAATAGAATATATGCATGTATTTAAAAAAAGAGTTGTGCTAATAGTACCCTAGCATCTGTACCCCCGGATAGTATCCCGCATTTAATGTGCTACGCGCTTCCATTCCAACAACGCGCTGACGCGCGCCAACCAAATCCAAAATGTGTGCTCCGCAGACCAACCCAAAACGCACGCGCGCTCAGCCCAACCCAAAACTCACGCGCGCTCAGCCCAATTGCCATGCATGCATGCAATCCTTGGCACCTATAGTAAATTAAAGCACCACAATTTATATTTTTACGGTGGTAGGGATTTCATTTCAGATAATGCACGAGTCAAGTAGCAGTCAGCTCCGCTATTTGTGCAAAATTAAACTAGTGGATATAATTTTGATATATATAGATTGTCCCCAGTTATTTAAAGTTGCCGAGTTGCCATTTGCGGGTGTTTATATTTAAAGCCCACGGGGTACGCCAGCGGGGTATAAGACTCGGGGGATATGGAGATTTTCTCTTAAAAAAAATCACATGTACGTAGTAGTATTGTTGCGGAATGACGTTGCCTAATTTAGATATATATTTTTTTAATAGAAAGCAATATTGATTTTGAATGGGCTAAAGTTTTCTATTGTTAAAAAAAATAAAAATAAAAATAAATAACAGAACTCGTTTTGCTCAATCCGCATTCTGTCTGAAGTTGAACAGGTCAACCAAATTACAATTAAATGGCCTGTTGGGAGATGGCTAGATCCGCAAAAGCCCACGGGGTACGCCAGCGGGGTACAAGACTCGGGGGATATGGAGATTTTCTCTTAAAAAAAATCACATGTACGTAGTAGTATTGTTGCGGAATTACGTTGCCTAATTTAGATATTTTTTTTTAATAGAAAGCAATATTGGTTTTGAATGGGCCAAAGTTTTCTATTGTTCAAAAAAAATAAAATAAAAATAAATAACAGAACTCGTTTTGCTCAATCCGCATTCTGTCTGAAGTTAAACAGGTCAACCAAATTACAATTAAATGGCCTGTTGGGAGATGGCTAGATCCGCAAAAGCCCACGGGGTACGCCAGCGGGGTACAAGACTCGGGGGACATGGAGATTTTCTCTTAAAAAAAATCACATGTACGTAGTAGTATTGTTGCGGAATGACGTTGCCTAATTTAGATATATATTTTTTTAATAGAAAGCAATATTGATTTTGAATGGGCTAAAGTTTTCTATTGTTAAAAAAAAATTAAAATAAAAATAAATAACAGAACTCGTTTTGCTCAATCCGCATTCTGTCTGAAGTTGAACAGGTCAACCAAATTACAATTAAATGGCCTGTTGGGAGATGACTAGATCCGCAAAAGCCCACGGGGTACGCCAGCGGGGTACAAGACTCGGGGGATATGGAGATTTTCTCTTAAAAAAAATCACATGTACGTAGTAGTATTGTTGCGGAATTACGTTGCCTAATTTAGATATATTTTTTTTAATAGAAAGCAATATTGATTTTGAATGGGCCAAAGTTTTCTATTGTTCAAAAAAAATAAAATAAAAATAAATAACAGAACTCGTTTTGCTCAATCCGCATTCTGTCTGAAGTTGAACAGGTCAACCAAATTACAATTAAATGGCCTGTTGGGAGATGGCTAGATCCGCAAAAGCCCACGGGGTACGCCAGCAGGGTACAAGACTCGGGGGATATGGAGATTTTCTCTTAAAAAAATCACATGTACGTAGTAGTATTGTTGCGGAATGACGTTGCCTAATTTAGATTTTTTTTTAATAGAAAGCAATATTGATTTTGAATGGGCTAAAGTTTTCTATTGTTCAAAAAAAAATAAAAAAATAAAAAAATAACAGAACTCGTTTTGCTCAATCCGCATTCTGTCTGAAGTGGGTAAACAATTGAGAACTAAACATAGTTCTTGTTGATCCATCGCTTTAGTGGTTATATTATTTTACTTTATTAATAAATTTTTAACAATACATTTTATTTTATTTTATTTTTATTTCTTAATAGCTAAACAACTGGTTTCCAAAGCAGAGGAATTTGTTATAATCTGCTTAATTAGTTCTTCTAGCATATTATTTTTTTCTTTTTATAATTTTAAAGTAGTTAAATAGTGTAGCAAAAATTTAGTTATAGCAAAGTTTAATTCACATAAATGGAGAGGCCATGAATGCATTTCTTAATTAAATCATAACAATGAGTACTTTGAATTTATGATAATATGGAGGTTAACCATGTAGCTGGTTTCCAAATTAGACATTAAACGGTATGAAGGCAATAAATTTCAAAACGTCATTCCGATAGGCTCTAATTAACTACCGTGCATGAATTAACATCGGACTTGCATCCGCTATCATAAAAAACTAGAGGAAAGACGGAATTTGGTCCCTCAATTGTTGTATTTGGTTCAAATTGGTCTCTAAATTATTTTTTTTATTCAAATTGGTCCTTGAATTATTGTATTTGGTTTAAATCAATGTTATCAGAACTAGACCGGACATTGACCCGGTAAAGCTTCGGGTCAATGGTTCACTGGTCGGATCGTCAGGTCGATTGGTTTGACTGCTGGTTTTTATATACATGCATATACAATATATATGTATTGTCATATACTATGATATATAAGATATTTTTACGAACTTTGATGAAAGAAAATATTTAATAAAATAATCATGTTTTAATATAGTAATATAAAAATTTAGACGTACAAATTTGAATCAAATTCGGTAATATATTTGATTATATAAGAAAAAATGTATACATTCTTTAAAGTTCAACATCCAAATAAAATGAAATCAATTAGTTAACATTTCATCATTTTTTAAGCGAGACAAAATATAATAATCCAGAATTTTGATTTTGTCTAATTGAGTATCAATAAATCACTTTAATAACATATACTTGTGGTATAATATAAGATACTGAAAAGAAAAATATATTAGTTGGGATAGATAACAAAGACTATTAGTGATTATCATGTTTAAAGTGAATATAAAAATAAGTTTAGACTATTATACTAACGTTAGCATTTCGGTCTGAAATGCTAACAGCTCAAAATTTATGTTATCGTGCCCGAAATCATGATTTATGGTGCTCAATAAATTCTTTATATGAAAATATTGGGGAATACAAAAATTTTTCGTTTTTAGAGTTTTTTAAGTATTTATCTTGAATTTTAGAAAAAGAGCTCATAAATATTAATAAACTATTGATGTTTGTACATGCTATTTTCAAAATGCAAAACAAATACTTAGAAAACTCTAAAAATGAAAAATTATTGTATTCCCCAATATTTTCATATAAAGAATTTATTGAGCACCACAAATCGTGATTTCGGACACGATAACATAAATTTTGAACCGTTAGTATTTCGGTCCGAAATGCAAACGTTAGTATAATAGTCTAACTCTATAAAAATAATTATAGTTATACTGCGCATGATATCCAATTATCTATAACATACTATAAAAACACATATTATAAACTTTACAATGATATATAAAAGATGCAAAGTCTTTTATGTAAAGAGGAGGGATCCATTGACAATGATTATTTTGACAATCTTGACAATATAACATTTAAAAAATTTGTAAAAATTCATAAAAAGTCTTAAAATGGAAAAAGATTTATGGACGCATTAATTAACTTGTAGATTGGTGGTGTTTCGAATTTCAATCAATTTGAATATCGTTTTATAACTTATCAAAATTTTGTGTACATTTTAACGGTTGTAATTTAACGAATCTTTAAAAAGCTATCAAATATTACTTAAATTGAATATAATCGGAAACATAATCAATTTATATGTTAAGAAATACTTCCATACACTTTTTTTTTTCTATTTTTGAGAATTTATATGATTTTTTATAAAATTTTGAAATTTCAAATTGTCAAGATTGTTAAGATGAGAATTGTCAATGGATCCCTCCTCTTATGTAAATTACTAGGTAAAAAATAATTGAATATGTTGAATGCACATAAAAGTCCTAACATATTCATGATTGTAGCTAGGCCTAGCTAGCATGATCCATGTGACCAAGCAGTCCCCACCCCCTCTAGCTGCATTAAAAGCATCAGTCCAAAACCGGGACTTCTAAGAAATCGAGTCAGCGGTTTCAAGAAAAAAACCAGATAAAAAACCCGTATAGTACCGGTTTAGTAGCATAAACGATCCTTTAACTGAACCAGACCGGACAGGGGTCCGATTCCGGTTATTTCCGGCCGAATCTCCGGTCCGGTTTTAATAATAGTGGTTTAAATTGATCCCTAAACTATTTTTTATTAAAGTTGGTCCCTAACATATTGTATTTGGTTCAAATTGGTCCTTGAACTATTTCTTAGTTCAAATTAGTCTCTAAATTTATAAGTTTGATTCATATTGCCCCTCCTAAGTACTTCATTTATACTAATTGATACCAAAATTAGTTCCTAAACTATATCAGTAAGTATAATTAAATTGAAGTACAATGGTGAGTAATACGAACCAAACCATATAGTTCAGGAAGTAATTTGAACCAAAAAAACAGTTCAAGGTCCAATTTGGACCAAATATAATAGTTTAAGGACCAATTTGAACCAAATACAATACTTATGAACTAATTTGAACTAAAAAAATAGTTTAGGAACCAATTTAAACCAAATACAATAGTTCAAGGACCAAACCAGACCTTCCTCAAAAAACTATGGCCGGATGCTACCAACACTGATAGGTGGAACCCACAATTCAAAAGCACTTGTATTTCTAAAATCCTAGCCGTTTAAAGAAACTAGGGTAAGTCCCCGAGCTTCGTGGTGGGGCAATATGTATTTGTAAGTGCTTTACAATTTAGTTGTAAATTTTATTTAGCTGAAAATAGTGAAGTTGTATATTGATTAGATGATATTTGTTTCACAATCAACTTTGAATATATTGTTTAAAACTACATGACAATATGGAAAGTAAACAATCGATGAAACAAAGGAGATCAGAGATGAAATAATTGGAAGTATGCAATACATGAACGATAGGTTACGAAAAATGTGCAGATTAATTTGTGCAAGACAAATCAAACTTACGGAGAAATAGATAAATGAAAGTGTACAAAAAAAAGATCCAATTTTTTTTTTACCTTTTAAATAAATATGAACCTACAATTTACAATTTATAAGTAAACATCCATAATTTTTATTTGAGACTTTTTAACGGTGACCGCAATATTACTAAAATAATAAATGTTCTATCTAGTATGAATGAAATCCTGAGACAATTTTCAGCTTCTCATAATTTTAATTTATATTTTTTAGTAAGCCAGATTTAAATCCGTCCTGGCCGGGAAATGTTAGGTGATTTTCCCCTTGAGTTAATATATATACTGTCCAATCTATGTACTGTTTTCTAAATTTAGAGGGGTTGGTTTACAATTGCATAAAACAATTTGGAATGCTAAAGTGGCTTTGAAAGTAAAGGTGTTTATTTGGTTGCTTCTGAAGTTGTTATGCATATTAGGATGTAAGAACTGTAATTTTTCTACAAAGAAATGGAAGAAGGTGATAATAAAATCAATTTTTCAAAAAAAAAAAAAAATGGTAACTTAGTTTTGTTTGCTAGTGGACGCTAGCTACTAGTCATGCTTCATAGTAGCCGTCCCAGATCGAACATCACACTCACGTGGTATTAATTTCTCTCCTTTTTTATTTTCATATTGGAATAAAATAAAGATAGGGTTACAATCGGACTGAGACTCATGATTAATATTTTTCTTCACATTAATTAAATCTCATATTTGGACGCATGCATCCGATTAGTCTAGCTAATAATGTGCCTTCATCCATCCATGAGTGTTACGAGTGTATGTGTATGACCAAGACCAAGAATGGGTCGTATTATGAGAATAAACGTACCGATCGAGGACAATGATGTTCAAGGTTTGCTGTAATTGACTTGAGCGACGACTGACTGTGGAAAATATAATCTGACTAGCTACACATTCATATTCCCCTTTGGCTTTGGATGATCATGTAATCATGTGAGTTATATTGTGAGATAAATGGAACTAAACTATATATCTGAAAATATTGTAAATTAGAAACCCTATCTCCATCTGTGCAGCGGGTTTTTTTTTAACTATTTAGTAGAAACATGCAAAAGCTAGGTCATCAGAAGAGCAGTTTTAAACTTTTAATAAGCATCTGTTATGGATTTAATTATGGTCTTGTTATGGATGAAGTGTGCATGGCCGCAGCTGATCAATGAAGGTTTGGATATATAATGTGGCATGCAGGTGTTGATCTTCCTTGCATGATCAAGGGCAACGCATGCCATGCACTCATGTCATGCTGCTTAATTTGGCGTTACCTACTTCATATTAATATTGTAATTCTATTCATTGCGGAATTCAAATGAACAAGCTAGTGACATTTATATACAAATTTAGCTTCCAAATTTGAACCAGCTGTTTCATTCATTCAGCTGGTGGTTTTCAATTTCATAACAGAATATATAATAAGGATTTCAGAAAAGATCAGGACAATTAGTAACGAGTTCCTGTCATTACACCCGAATGGAAACAATCAGTAGATGATGATCCTTGTGGTGGAAATAAACGAACAAATGAAACGCACGCAGTTGCATATATAATCACACCATACACCTTACAAACCACAGATCGAGACGCAGTACAATTAGTAACGAGTTCAATTAGCAGCTTGGCAATCCCTGCGTATCTCGCCATTGGCCGAAGTCTTCAAACCTAGCCTCCCAAGAGTGACCATGGAATCAGCAAACGCACTGAAGAATGCGTTCTGATCAGCAGCGAATTTGTCCACTATTCCCTGGGAACTCGAATCGAAGTACAAGGCGCTATCCGAGAAGAGAACACCCTTCTTCTGTTGCAGCCTCAGGAAGTAGTTGTTGTCAAAACTTATCACGGATTGATCGAACTGGACAAAGATATTTGGGTCCATGCTTTGTGGACACTGGCTTTGGAGTTCGAATACAAACCCGGGGTCCAAGTACTGGTCGCCTGAAGGATATATACGGTTGTTGATGAAAAAGCAGCTCGAAACACCGAGTGTATGACCACCTGTGTATCAATTGATTTATGAAAAACTTCAGAATTTATTAGTTTTTCTACCAATTCAAGTAACAATTTGGTACATTTACAAATTAAGATCTATTCTGTTGATTCAAATTACATTTAACCTGAAAGTGCGACCAAGTCGGTTATACTGAACCCCTGAGCAGAGAACCTCCTCATTAGTGTAGGCACATCGTCAGTGTCAGCAGGAAGATCGACATCGCTGCTCCTTGATACTAACGCATCGTACCTCCCAAGCTCCACTTGCCACGTCGGGCCGCCACTCTGTTGCAGAAGTTCATACTAATTAATATTACATTTTGATTGAAAGAATAACACTGACTGCAGTAATTACTTTGAACTAAGCAAAATTAATTACCAGAGCAACAGAATCTCTTGCAGCAAGGGCCAAGATATCTGCGCAGGACACTTTGTTTGCGCATTGTGGATCTGCATCTACCGCAGCCTTTGCTTGGACAACTGTTTTGTACCCATCTTCTCTCAGAAACTGATTGTGTGTATTTTCACGCTCGTTGCCATTCGGAGTAGCGATCATGATTGAAGCGTCGCAGCCCTGAAGTTGTGTGAGATATCAGGAACTTGTAATTTGAACTTATAATTTGATACAATCGGGTAAAATTCATCATATGCTGAAAAAGAAACATTAGTTGGAAGTAGAAATTAACATACTGTAACGAAACAATCGTGAAAGAAGAGACGCAGCGTGGCGGGTGCAGCAATCGGCGTTACAGACATGATCTGCTTGACAGCACCTCGAACAATGCTTTCGAGATTGGGGCATATGTTAGCATAGTAGTCCACACTCAAGCTACCCACTGTTCCATTTGCAGATGGTGCAGGTGCTGGAGCTGTCTGTGCTGCTGCTGATATAACAAGGGAAACCAGGATCAACAAGCTCATGTTGAGCATCTTCATGTTTTCTTTTTCTTAATTATTATTATAACTAAATCTGGTGTGTGTTAATTAGTTGATGAGATTATATTGTGTATTTATATAGTGGTGGAGAGTGAAGAATTGGCGCATTGTTTCCACAGATGCTCACCGATTTGAAAGATCCATTACTCAGTCAAGATAGAGAAATCCCTGGATGCACGTCTTCCTAATTTCTCATCTAATAATTTAGTCAAATTAATGATGGTTTTAATTTGCTTGAACTAATTAATTAAGTTTCGATCAAGTTAAAAATACTTGAATCCATTCCTACTTGTCAAAAAAATAATTATTTTCTCTCAAGTCTCAACGTATAAAATTATCTGTTATGCATATGCTCGGTATATATAGTTTTTAGTTATACTGTAATTAATTAGCTGGGGCCAAATAATACCCCTAGCTAATAATTAATAATATATATATATATATGCATGCATAATGCATTTAAAAAATCACAGGTTGTAGTATTGTTGCGGAATGAACGTTGCTTAATTTAGATATTTAATTACAATAGAATGAATTATGATTTTTGAATGGGCTTAATTTCTTAATTTATTGTTTACAAAAATTAGCGGAACTCGTTTTGCTCAATCCACATTCTGTCTGATGTGGGTAAACAATTGAGAACTAAACATGGTTATTGTTGATCCATCGCTTTAATTAGTGATTATACTATTTTACTTTATTAATAAATTTTTAACAATACATTTTATTTTATTTTTTATTTCTTAATAGCTAAACAACTGGTTTCCAAAGCAGAGGAATTTGTTATAATCTGCTTAATTAGTTCTTCTAGCATATTATTTTTTTCTTTTTATCATTTTAGAGTAGTTAAATAGTGCAGCAAAAATTTAGTTATAGCAAAGTTTAATTCACATAAATGGAAAGGTTAAATGCATTTCTTAATTAAATCATAACAAGTTGGATTCATCATTTGGTCCTGAATAGACGTATTTGGACGCATTTGGACACATAATTAAGAAAGGCCAAATGCATTTCTTAATTAAATCTCATATTTGGACGCATGCATCCGATTAGTCTAATAATGTGCCTTCATCCACGAGTGTAATGTGTATGACCAAGAATGGGTCGTATTGTGAGAATAACCGTACCGATCGAAGACAATGATGTTCAAGGTTTGCTGTAATTGACTTGAGCGACGACTGACTGTCGAAAATATCAATGTTGGAAACTATGTATCTGAAAATATTGTAAATTAGAAGCCCCTCTCCATCCATCTGTGCATGCAGCGGGTATACATATATATAGAATTTTGCTAAAATGAGTCATGACTCACGAGCTGTTTCGTGAGTCACGATCCAAAAACATATCAAATCACCTCCAAATTTTAATTTATATGGCTCAATAAATTCTTCATATCAAAATCTTATAGCACGCAAAAATATTTCATTTTTGGAGATTTTTAAGTATTTGTTTGAGATTTTTTAAAATGATATATAAAACATTGATTATTTTATTGATATTGTATAGTCACTTTTAAAAAATCTCAAACAAATACTTAAAAATCTCCAAAAATGAAAAATTTTTGCGTGCTATAAGATTTTTGATATGAAGAATTTATTGAGCCATATAAATCGAAATTTTGAGATGATTTGATATGTTTTTAGATCGTGACTTACGAAGTAGCCCGTGAGTCATGACTCACCGTAGCTAGACTCCATATTATATATAGGTGGTTTGATATGCAAATTTTTTTCATTTTTGAAGATTTTTAAGTATTTATTTTGGATTTTTTTAATAACAATATACAATAATCAAAGTTTCATATGTAACTTTTAAAAAATCCGAAATAAATACTTAAAAAAAATCTCTAAAATGGAAAAATTTTGCATGCAACATGATTTTGATATAAAGAATTTATTTAGCCATATAAATGAAAATTTTGATATGGTTTGATACGTTTTCGGTGTTAAGCTCACGGGAGGCAACGCAATTAAGAGCACGGTAGTTTTACTCATATATATATATATATATATATATATATATATATATATATATATATATATATATATATATATATATATAGTAAAAACAAATTTAAGGTCTTCAAAATAACAGTTTTGGCATGCAATTGGCATCTGTTATATATATGGTTATGGCCATATTTTGGATGAAGTGCCCGCAGCTGATCAATGAAGGTTTTGGTGTTGATCTTAATTCCTCTGGAGGCAACGCATATATCTTTGGCATTAGCTAACGTCACCTACTTCATATTATTGTTTCTATATATATATTCACTGCTGAATTCAAATGGACAATATTATCACATTTATATATACAAATTAAGCTTCCAATTTGAACCAGCAGTTAGCTGTTTCATTCGTTCAGCTGGTCGTTTTCATTTAATGAAAAGGGTTGAACTAACAGAATAAGGATTTCACAGAATAAGGGTTGAACTAACAGAATAATGGAAATCAAGCTGGTTATCATTTATTCCCTGGCAATCGAATAGACACGATTTGTGGGAATTGGATTACCGCGCTAAATAGTGGGTTTATCTTATTCCCATGAAGATGTAATGATAATTTTCCATATATGTTCTCGTCTTCTTCCATTAATTTGATATTGCTTTACAAAATGGAAACGGCAAGCTAATAAAGTTTCTTTCACTCAAAAACAAAAAGCTAATAAAGTTTCTTTAAATAAAGTCCCTATTAAATACACAAAAATGATTCCAAAGCATCATTTTAAAGATAACCAAATATGGTATATGTTAATTAAAATCCGGCAATTTTATTCCTGGTAATATGATGGCCAGGCATTCTATAATTACTCGGCATAAGTGATAGCTCAAACCAAACGCCATGGTCTTATATCTGAATAGGTGGAGGATAGACGCACAAAATTAGAATAACCGTTGGCATTACAGAGATTAGCTCAGTAGTAAAAAAAAAAAAAAATTTAGCTTTTGAACTGGATAATTTCTTTTGTTTTTTTTTTTTCTTTAGAAACTCTCGAAGAACTTGATAGAATTCAAATTATAGGATGGTGGATGGGTACATTATTTTTCCCTGGGTTCCCATCTGCTGCCATAAAAAACTATAGCAAGATTGTGCCATAGTTAAAACAGGCCGTTGGATCAATCTAAACAGTCCAGATTTTAGAAATAAGTGGTCTTATTTCGTGCCATAGAAAACTATGGCAGCTGATGTGAATTCATTTTTCCCTAGTACTTGATCAAATCAATAGGAAAAAGGGCTCGCTATAGCAAAACAATATAAGAAGGCTTATTGGGCCGTTTTGGAAAGTGACACACTTTAGACTTGTAAGCTTTTATATGGGCCTAAACTACCCAAAAAAAGAAACCGAAAGGGGCTCGCCAAAATTTAAGATTTAATTCTATCCTTCATCAAATGTTTCAATCTCCATTAAGTTGATTTGCATATATATTTATGCACCCAACATATGCACCATGCACACTTCCTGATTTGGTTTTGTACACAAGGCATTCGATGAATTGCTTCACTGAATTCTTGATCATAAAAGAGTCTTACTGCTGTTTGTTGTTTCATTGGCCCCATGATCAGATTATAATATATAGCACTCGGCTGCAACAAGGCAATCAAACTTGGAAAAGCCATGGTTTGATAGCTGTTTCTCCACATACTCAAGGTACTGCTAGAAGTTATTTACTGAAAATTAAGTAAATTTTTTATATGTGCTGCATTGCAAAGAATATATGAAATTGTGTTTGTACAATCAAAGGGAAATAGATATCAAAGCAGGCTTGTTTCTTAGATATTGCGCCAGTAAACAGATTTCATAAGTCGTATTCTACAGCTTTTCTGGTTATGAGGATGGCTGTAGCTAGGATGCAGCAATCAAGATTGTTTATTGCATTTTCCGGAACTATTTCAAATTTTATTTATCGCACTTATATACACTGGATTTCCTGTCATTACACCCAAATGGAAACAAGCAGTAGATGATGATCCTTGTGGTGGAAATAAACGAACAAATGAAACGCACGCAGTTGCATATATAATCACACCATACACATTGCAAACCACAGATCGTCATCGAGACGCAATACAATTAATAACAAGTTCAATTAGCGGCTTGGCAATCTTTGCGTATCTCGCCATTAGCGGCGGTCTTCAAACCGAGCCTCCCAAGACTGACCATGGAATCAGCAAACGCACTGAAGAATGCGTTCTGGTCAGCAGCGAATTTGTCCACTATTCCCTGGGAACTCGAATCGAAGTACAAGGCGCTATCCGAGAAGAGAACACCCTTCTTCTGTTGCAGCCTCAGGAAGTAGTTATTGTCGAAACTTATCACGGATTGATCGAACGGGACAAAGATATTCGGGTTCATGCTTTGTGGGCATTGGCTTTGGAGTTCGGATACAAACCCGGGGTCTAAGTACTGGTCGCCGGAAGGATAAATACGGTTGTTGATAAAGAAACAGCTCGAAACACCGAGTGTATGACCACCTATGTATCAATTGATTAACGAAAAAGTTCAGAAAGTTATTAGTTTTTCTACCAATTCAAGTAACAATTTGGTACATTTACAAATTAAGATCTATTCTGTTGATTCAAACATTTAACCTGAAAGTGCGACCAAGTCGGTTATACTGAACCCCTGAGAAGAGAACCTCCTCATTAGTGTAGGCACATCGTCGGTGTCAGCAGGAAGATCGACATCGCTGCTCCTTGATACTAACGCATCGTACCTCCCAAGCTCCACTTGCCACGTCGGGCCACCACTCTGTTGCAGAAGTTCATACTAATTAATATTACATTTTGATTGAAAGAATAACACTGACTGCAGTAATTACTTTGAACTAAGCAAAATTAATTACCAGAGCAACAGAATCTCTTGCAGCAAGGGCCAAGATATCTGCGCAGGACACTTTGTTTGCGCATTGTGGATCTGAATCTACCACAGCCTTTGCTTGGACAACTGTTTTGTACCCATCTTCTCTCAGAAACTGATTGTGTGTATTTTCACGCTCGTTGCCATTCGGAGTAGCGATCATGATTGAAGCGTCGCAGCCCTGAAGTTGTGTGAGATATCAGGAACTTGTAATTTGAACTTATAATTTTGTACAATCATGTAAAATTCATCATATGCTGAAAAAGAAACATTAGTTGGAAGTAGAAATTAACATACTGTAACGAAACAATCGTGAAAGAAGAGGCGCAGCGTGGCGGGTGCAGCAATCGGCGTTACAGACATGATCTGCTTGACAGCGTCTCGAACAATGCTTTCGAGATTGGGGCATATGTTAGCATAGTAGTCCACACTCAAGCTACCCACTGTTCCATTTGCAGATGGTGCAGGTGCTGGAGCTGTCTGTGCCGCTGCTGATACAATAAGAGAAACCAGGATCAAAAAGTTCATGAGCATCTTCATGTCTTCTTTTTCTTAATTAGTATTATAACTAAATCTGGTGTGTGTTAATTAGTCGATGAGATTGTGCTTAATTATATAGTGGTGGGCAGTGAAGAATTGGCGTGTGGTTTCCACAGATGCTCACTGATTTGAAGAATCCATGCATTGCTCAGTCAAGATGGAGAAATCCCTGCATGCACGTCTTCCTTTCTCATCTAGTAATTTAGTCAAATTAATGATGGTTTTAATTTAATTCGTTTGAACTAATTAATTAAGTTTCGATCAAGTTAAAGTTACTTGAATCCTCTCCTACGTGTCAACAAAATAATTAATCCCTCTCTCAACGTATATATATATATATATATATATATATATCTGGCATGCATATGTCCATTATAGTTTTCCATTATAGGTAATTAAATTAAAACCTAGCGTCCATAGAAAAACTGTTCATAGCATCTATAGAAAAATTGTTCATAGCGTCCATATGTTACATTTTGAAATGTACTTGTTACATTTTAGAATGTATCTGGTACATTCCATACACATTTATGGATGCATAAACGGTATTTTCAATAGGCACAAAATGTTTCTCTTATTGCATTATTATATGACAATAATTGATCCTAGTTGTTTCTGAAAGTATTAATTCCTAGATATACTAGATTAGTGTTTGGCATGCACGGGCTTTCAAATGTGTGCTATTCTGCTATATATTTTAGTTATTTGTAATTAGCTGGGGCCAATTAAATAACCCCTAATGCATGTATATAAAAAATCACATGTACGTAGTAGTATTGTTGCGGAATGACGTTACTTAATTTTAATCTTTTCAATAGAATGAAATATTGATTTTGAATGGGCTTTAGTTTTTTTATTGCTTAACAAAATAACAGAACTCGTTTGCTCAATCCACATTCTGTCTGAAGTGGGTAATTAAACATTTGAGAACTAAACATAGTTATTGTTGATCCATCGCTTTAGTGCTTATATTATTTTACTTTAATATATTTTTAACAATCTATTTTATTTTATTTTATTTTTATTTCTTAACAGCTAAACAACAGGCTTCCAAAGCAGAGGAATATTTTATAATCTGCTTAATTGGTTCTTCTAACATATTAGTTTTTATTTTTACAATTTTAGAGTAGTTAAATGGTACCGCAAAAATTTAATTATAGCAAAGTTCAATTCACATAAATGGAAATTAAAGGCCAAATGCATTTCTTAATTAAATCATAACAATGACTTTATATTTTTAAAGATAATTAGGAGGTTAACCATGTAGCTGGTTTCCAAATTAGATATTAAACTGTATGAATTAAGGCAATAAATTTTGGAACGTCATTCCGATAGGCACTAATTAACTACCATGCATAAATTAACATCGGACTTGCATCCGATATCATAAAAAACCTGAGAAAAGTCCGATTTTAGTTCTTAAATTGTTGTATTTAGTTTAAATTGGTCCTAAACTTCAAATACAACAGCTTACGAAACAAGAAATTGTTTGGAAACTAATTTGAACTAATTACAATAATTCAAAGACCAAAATCAGACTTTCCTCAAAAAACTATGGCCGGATGCTACCAACACTGATAGGTGGAACCCACAATTAAAAAGCAGCCGTATTTCTAAAATCTTAGCCGTTTAAAGAAGAAAAACATATTGAGTCCACCCTATAAAGTAGGTCACCCATCCATCCCTCTCTCACAATCTGACATACCCACATGTATCTATGTGCTTGTCACAGTTGCATAAATATTTACTGAAAACTGTAATGTATCTGTATACTAGAAAATAATATTATTATATGTTGATCGGAAAGATATAAATGTTTGCTGAAAAATGATATTTGTTCATTAAAAATGCAGTGAACCGGTGGATTTATAAAATGGGTGGTCACTGGCTATTACTCTTTAAAGAAATCCCATGGTCTGTATTAACTATGGCAGCATCCCAAGTAACAACATCTCTTGTACAAAAACTCAAGAAGGGACCCTCCTCAACAGGGAGGATTTAGTAATTGAGGGTACATTTTTCTTTGTGGGTCTCAGCTGTCATGGACAATGGCAAATTGGCAATTTTCTGGCATAGCTAAGTATGGCATGGCAGCGGGGTTTTTTTATTAATAAAAAAATAAAAAATCAAAATTATAAAAGTTGAAAATAGTTTTAAAAAGTTGCAGAAATAAAAAAACCGCGACCTCAGGTAGCGGCTTAGTATTCCTGTTTCACATGCGCTGAAGCTCTGGTAGCGCTGAAGGATTGGTGGCACTCTGGTAGCTCTGGTTTCACTTCGTTATATAGAGGTGCTGCTTTGTTATATTGAGGTAAGAAGCTCCCCTTTGGTACTCGCTGGCACCACTATGGCCTGCTGCTGCTGCTTTGTTATATTTCGCTAATCTGCCAAGTTCACCGAAGGTTAGATATTGTCAAGTAATACATTATCTTATTATAAAAAATATTACCATGTTAAGGATTTATATTACCCTTAAAATTGTTCTACATTTTAATTTGGTTGCTAATATAATAGTTTAACCGGATTGCTAATAAAAAATATAACCCTGTTAATTAATTTATGTAGGATACTATTGGTACCATATTAATTAAAGATTCCGTTGACCTATTTTAGACACCATCCACTAATTGTACGGTATATGAAACAATTGTTTAAATCCAAAAAAAAAAAATTAGGACTTATATATTTAATTTCTGAATATATTATGAAACACTGTTCAGACTTATTTTAAACACCATCCACTAATTTAAGATTCCACTTATAAATTATTCCAAGAAAAATTTAAATCAATTTATTATTATTCTTAAAGATTTGTGAGATATTAAAACAGTTTTTTAAATGTACTGTACATATGTAGGTCTAGTTCAATGATTTCCGTGTCATTCGGTGTTCATGTCGATGGTTGCATATTTGTTGGCCCGATGGGTGTATGTTATAACCAACCACCAAGATTTGTGTTTTTATCAGATGCCAATGTGTCATTCGAGAATTTAAAACGAATGATATACCGGCATTTGGGATTGATGGAAAACGAATTCGCACTAAATATTCAGGGCAAAATGAATACAGCAGACCGTGGCAGTTTCTTCTTCAGCCCAGCTCAGATTTATGATGATCGTAGATTGCAAGCTGCAATTGCACAGACCATAAGGTGTCCGTTTTTGTCGATGGTTGAGTTATTCGTGGAAATTGTCCCACACCACTCCGGTGATGCATATGTGCCGACGGGTGACAATTTACCGGGTAGTAGTTCCCAAACATATTGGAACACCTCAGAGTACGGTCGCCATATCAACCGCAATCCCCCCCGCAGTACCAGCCGCAGTACCCCCCGCATTACCAGCCGCAGTACCAACCGCAGTCCCCCCCGCACTAACCCTCGCATTACCAGCCGCAGTACCAACCGCAGTCCCCCCCGCAATACCCCCCCCCCCCCCCCCCCCCCCCCCCGCATTACCAGCCGCAGTCCCCCCCCCCCCAACACATTACCAGCCGCAGTCCCTCTCGCGGTACCAGCCGCAATTTCCGCCTCAGTCGCCCACTCCGTAGTCGTGGTGTGGGATTCTTCGTCGGGACTACCTCATGGAGAGGGGTTTAACATCCTACAACGCATGCAATATATGGGGAATGTCAGGTTATTACTTGTCAAAATTTAACATTTCATAAGAAATAAAGGGAATTACCTCATTGGCGATGTCACGCATGCGGTGACATTCCTCAGGTACCTGTTGTTGGCGTATTTGACGGTCCAGCACCATCGTGGCCTCTGCCAGTCGACATATGTTGCCATTATTTGATTAGTAACTTCAAATTTAGTCGCAAAAATCCAAAAAGATATCAAACTTAAAAAAAACAACACCATTTTGCGCATGGTGCACACAAAAATGGAAAACAACAACTCTGGTGGTCCAAACATTCTCAAACTTTCAGGACATGTGAATAACACCTAAATGAAGGTTCCGACCAAATTTTACATTTTTCAGAATTTTCTGTGAATTGATACGATTTTTCAAATGACAACCAGAAAACCAAACCATCAAGTTTTGCTTCTTTTTCAAATGAAAAAAACTGCTTTATTCTGTAAATTGGACCGCCCCATTTTTTTTATATTCTTGTAGTAAACATCAAGTTTTGCTTGTACACAAATTTGCACTGAAAAATTTCAAGTCTAAGGCCCCCAAATAAATATTTCAATAAACTAGCAGCACTGTTTCCAGCACCACTACTTATGACCATCACTCACAAAAAAAATGAAAAAATGTGGTTCTGGTTGTCTAAAAATTCTCAGATTTTTACCACATATAAACAACACACAAACAAACGTCCTGTCAAAATTTTACTATTTTTGAAATTTTCTGTGAATTGTTATGAATTTCCGAAATCAAACCAGAAAACCGATACCGGTCCTTACTGTTACAATATTGGTACGCAGAGAAAGAAATGAAAAACTATACAAATCTATGCATTGGACTACCACATTTTATTTTATATTCTTAAAGTACACATCGAGTAGTCCCAGACTAAGCTGCGACCTGAGGTAGCGGCTTAGTCTGGGACTATGCCGCGGCCTGAGGTAGCGGCTTAGTCTGGGACTAGGCCGCGACCCCAGGTCACGGTTTTTATATTTCTGCAATTTTTCAAAACTATTTTCCACTTTTGTAATTTTTATTTTTTATTTTTTTATTAATAAAAAAATCCCCATGGCAGCAGATACAATTCCTGCAAGAAGGATGTTAATTTGTACCCTTGTTGAGGGACAAAGGGATTTTGCTTGAAGGACCAGTTGCAACTTGCAATTTTTATATGCTCCAGTACGACTAGATTTCTAGTTTAATATATTTTTTTTTTGCGTCTATCGTTTTAACTTGTAACTTGTAAGAAAGGAAGTTCTATTTTTTACAGAAAAAAATAATAAACTGATAGAAGAAGAGTTAAAACTTTCGGTCGTTTATATTTTTTGTCAAACATTAAAAATTAGGATATACGGACATTGGTCCTTCAGCTAAACACAACATAAATTTTGCACATTACCAAATTAGCATAACAAAGATAATTAGGGATAATTCCAAAGACCTAAAACGGGTCTTGCTCTTGCAGGGTGACAATGTTGAACTTGAACGTAATTGCACCAGCAATATTTTTATGCCAGCATTAATTTTTTTTTTTATAATACGATGAAGAATACAATTTTTAAAGGAAGATATCAAAACCACAGACCAGAGGTTTTCTGAGAACTTAAAATAAAACTACTTCGTTTTGGTAAAATTTGGGAGCTTTGACTCCCATCTATTTATCACAAAAAAAAAAAAAAAAAAACTACGTTTTGGATTGGAATGTTATTGTCTGATTATTTTTTAACCTTTTCTGGGTAATAAGATAGGCTTATTTAGGTATTTTTTAGGACAAAAATGTGGACTGAAAATACATAATTGGATTTGTATATATTTGAAACCAGGCCTGGTTGCTTAGACAAAAATTCTAACGGTTTGCATTAAAACCGGCCTGAATGGGCTTGCCAAAAACCCAACAAAATTTTGTTATTTTATTTACGGCTCAATTTATTTACAAAACCCAACAAAAACGGTGTCTGGGGTCTCAAAAGATATTGTTCAACCCTGAAAACCAAAAACATTCCCATCACCATCAGTGTCCCATTCTGGAGCCAATTGACTGATTGCAACGCAGAAGAAAATGCCTGACACATAGGGAGAAGTATGAAATGTACTCTTTGTTATCTATCTGCACAAGATAATTGAGTGTGTGAATCCAGTGTCTCGACAAAAAAGTTGATCATGAACCTGTCAAATTTGAACAGATTATATTTGACGAACCTGTCATATTCAAACTACCCATTATGGGTACGTTCGGACCGTGCAAGATTAGTGTAAGAATAGTGGAATTGAGATTAGTAATTGAGATTCGTAAAAATAATTTTACGAAAGACAATGATACTATGCCTCAAATTTTGCCCTCACAACCCTATGATGAGGTGGCATGTGGGTCGGGAGGGTCATTTTTATAAGAGTTTGAGGGTCGGAGGATCATTTTTGTAAAATTATTTAGGGTCATTTTTATAAATATTTTGCTGGTAGGGTCATTTTTGTAAAATTTCTTTGAAAAAGGGGTATTTCTGTAAATTCTTTTGAAAAAGGGATATTTTTGTAAATTTTTTGTCAGCACATCATATGGTGTGGGGGGAATGTAAAGGTAAGGGGTAATATATATTTTTCCTTTTTATGAAATGTTGCTTCAATTCAAATGCATTTGCTAATTTATGTGAATTAGTCATATATAATTGGTTTAAATATTTATGTTCATTCTTATGTCTCTTTGTATATATTTTCAGTCATGTTGTACATCATCTAAAACCTTGTTCTATATTTATTTGATTTAATAGAAAATCGATAGTAGGCAAATTGTCTGCTACATATAAATAAAAAAAATAAAAAATAAAAAAAAAAACTTGTTCTATTTTTATACTGTCGTATTTACTCACGATTTCACATAAAAGTACTTTTATCCACTAATTAATTATACAGTTACAAGATGCAGCAGCTTCACAATTTCAACAAGTAATTACAAGAGAATTGCATCCAACAGTTACAATTACAAACAACTAAACATGAACAAATAACCCCTCATTTGAACTACAGCAGACTGTAAACTGGTACGATTACGTGACTGTTGAAAAATCATGATTGATCAGTTTGGGACACGGCAGTTCCTGCGAATCTCTCCGTCTCTTGCTGTCTTAACCTGGAGTCTCCCTAACTTTGTCATGGCCTCGGCAAATGAACTGAAGAACGCGCTCTCATTGAACGCGAAACGTTTCACGATCCTTTGTGTCATGCGGTTCGACAGTAGGGCATGGTCGGATGCAAGGAGACCCTTACCCTGCTTCAGATTTTGATAGTATGCATTGTCGAACTTCTGAGGGGTTGCGGTGTCGAGGAAACTGAACGCACTAGGGTTGAAATTTGCTGGGCAGGATCCTTTTAGCTTCCTCGCAAAGTTTGTGTTCATGGCGACATCCGTTCTTGGGTACAGTCGGTTGCTGAAGAACTTGCAACTTGCGGCACCAATTGTATGACCCCCTTCAGGTGGATTAACGTACAATCGAGTCATGTTTATTAGTTTAGAGTGAAACTAAAAGAGAAAGGAAAATGAAAAGCTCGAGGTACGTACCTGACAAGGCGACGAAATCAGTCATCGACAGGTTGAATCTTGTGAACATCTTTAACAGAATATTCAGATGAAAATCAGGATGAGGCAGGAATACGCCTCTACGTGTCGATATTTTGCCGTCATACCTCCCAAGCTCCACTGGCCATGAAGGCCCGCCGCTCTGTGAAAAAACAATCATCAATTTTGTATATATCAACTTCTTTTTTTTTGAATTTATAAATCACAAGATAAAATATTGAAATATTAATTCATGCTTGCAGTTTTTTTTTTTTTTTACCAAGGCGACGGCATCTCTTGCTGCCAGCGCCATGATGTCAGCACAGGACACCTTGTTGGTGCACCGAGGATCGCTGTCAACTGCCGCCTTGGCCCGCATGACAGTGTCAAACCCTGAAGGTCTGAGTGAAAAGTCATCTGGGTGCGACCACTCGTCATTTCCATTCGGGTTGACGATCATTAACGATGCATCACATCCCTAATTAACATACATATATCACACTAAATCAAATTCAAAATTCTCGAATACCAGTTGCAAAACATATACATTTATTTATAACCAATGAACTGACCCTGACAAAACAATCGTGGAAGAAGAGACGCAGGGTTGCTGGCGCTGCGATCGGGGTCTGGGCCATCTTCTGTCGAACGGCATTCCGCACAATGCTTTCAAGATTCGGGCAGGTTTTGGCATAGTAATTCAGTTTCAAAGCAGCAGCATTTCCAGAGAGAACTACAAGAACAAGAACTACTAACAGTATGACTTGCACTCTCTTCATTCTGAATTGTTTCTCTTGTAATTAACTTCTGATTTTCACTCTTTTTTTCTTTTTGGCTGCAGATTCTTTGAAAGGTGATGAGAGGTATGGCTTTATGGGTTTATATATATAGAGTGGCATGTAGTGATCAACTTTAATTGTTGGTGGAAGATAAATTGAAGATCATATTTGTGTGGTTTTGCATATACTAGATATACAAACAAGATATACCCTAGTAATGTTGTTGTACATTTTATAGATATCTCATATATATTGGTATAGTTGATAAACTATATATACAAATACAAACCTCCAAAGGTTTTAGGGGTTGCATATCAATAGTTTGTCACTTCTTATACAATGTATGTTTTGTAGCTGAAAGTAGTTTTAGTGTTGTTAGACACATTTTGCATCCTGTATGAGCTATTTGATTTGGAGCTATTTTGGACGTTTTAAATGAAGAATACAATGTTGTTTCTGTCTATCAGGGTTTAAATGCTATAAATTGGATATAACTGTTTAAATGTTATACTCATAATTAAAATGTTCTTATAGATTATCAATTAGAACCTTTACAAAAAAATTTAATAACTTATGACATTTATAAGGAAGGAACAACAGACTGAAATAGGAGTGATTTGATCAATGCATAAAGAATGAAAAAAAAAAAAAAAAAATTTGTTCCTTCCATGTACATTGAAATAAATCAACAATTGTCACGATACGGAATGATTCAAATATAATTTACATATAAATATTTTTCACAATTACTCTATTATAATGTTCTTAGGCTAATTTCTAGAGATATATTATGTATAAATGCATTTGTAAAAGCTTTTTTATCCAATTCAGTGGATATGGCCAACTATAAAGTCAATTTCATATGTCACAATTGTGCCCTTCATTCATCGCTGTTGCTTCTCACTAGCTACTTCGCAAGTCATTTTCTTAGACCTAGTGTCTACAATCCGTTTGCTGCAATCTTTGCTACAATTGAACCATAATTTTATGAGGACTGGGGAGGGATCATTGACAATTTAGACAATTTTGATAATTGAACTTTTCAAAAATTTTGAAAAAGGAATCATAAAAAATTCTCAAAATAGAAAAAAGTTTAAGAAAGTATTGCTTAACTTACAGATTGATTATATTTCTGATTATATTCAATTTAAGCGATATTTCATATAGTTTTTCAAAATCTGTTAAATTATACAACCATTAAAAAGTACACAATTTTGAGAAGCCATCAAAAGATATTCAATTTGATTGAAATTTGAAACACAATCAAGCTACAAGTTAAGTAATGCATTCATAAAAAAAAATTCTCATTTTAAGATTTTTTGTTTTTAATTTTTACAAATTTTTAAAATATCTCAAGATTTTCAAGATAAATACTGTTAATGGATCCCTCTAATTTTATCTACAACAATTCTTCCGTTCGTACATACTACAAGATATATGTATGGACAAACGACAAACGCAAAATGCGGATGCCACACCATCTGAATTAATTTGATTATGGAATTATATTGTACTCATTCTAGTCGATATCATTCTATCCATGACATCGGATGAGTAATTAAAGAGACCTCGTTTGGGCTCTTTCACCAAAATTAGTGGCTGTTATTTTTCAAAGCATATCCACTGTAGGGCTGTAAACGAATCTAATCGAATCGAACTTGATCTAAATCGAATTTGAACCGAATTGAGCTTGAACCGAATCGAGCTGGAGCTCAACCGAGCTCGAGTTAAACCGAATGGAGCTAGCTTGAACTCGAATCGAGCTCCGAGCTCCATACGAGCTCAATTATTATAATTTTATATTTATTTTTCATATTACCATAAACAATTAGAGCTAAAATAAGTATATTATTTGGGCCTTCTTCAATAATATAAATTAATTATTTTATAATAAATTATGGTTAAAAAAATTTATATTTTATTAATTTAAAGATAAAATAAGTATATTTTGTTAATTAAATAATAAAATAGGTATATTATAACAAACAACTTTGGCAATATAGTACAAAATATGTACAAATTTACTATATATCGAGCTATTATGAATCGAATAAAAAAAACATCGAGCCGAGCTAAATCGAACTCGAGCTGACAAAAAATCGAATTGAGCTAAATCGAATTCGAGCTCAGATTGAATCGAACTCGAGCAAACAACGAGGTATGAACTTTTTTGCCAACCCTAATCCACTGTATATTATATGAGGAGGGATCAAATAATCATGTTTTGGTGACCGATCGGTGACCATGAAATTAAATCTTAAATAGTTGCATTTTAAATTCTTAAATAACAAAATTAATTGATAGAATTTGTTATATATATCATATTTTATGTGTACACAAAAAATTATATCATTTTGATTTTATTTATATTGCATCAAGCATTAACAAAAATCAACGGTTAAAGTTTTATGACTTTTTCTCCTCTCTTGATGACTATCAAAACAATGTTAAAACTTTATCATTTTTTTATGTGCATGTTATTGAGATAATATATAATACATCTAACGGTTTAGATTTTTTTTATTTATGCATAAATGAAAAAATAGTTACCATGACCACCAATGCCCATGGTTATGGGATCCCTCCTCGTATAATATTGCAATTTGTAACGCAAAAAGTTGATGCAAAACAACAGTTTAATTTATTATGTAATTACGATCATATGCCATCAATTAATTATCATGAACATGCAAGATCAAGGCACTGTCAATCTGTGTTTCTATATAATATTATTTGGTCAACTTTCATGCGTAAAGATAACATAAAGTTAATTCTAATACTTTCATCCAAAGTAAAAGAGAGCTACAATCATCATATATATAATGGCTTAATTTAACTGATCTTGTAGCGAGAATCGAAACAAACATCATTTATACAAATTAACAAGTACAAATTGCTAAACAAGTTCATATGAAATACAAACAAACTAATTAATTAACATACAGCAGTAAATCAATGAAATAAAATGAAATGAAATGTTGCATAAAAATACACTACAAACTACATACACGCATGAAAGGATAAATGACAAGTACAGTATTAGTTTGGGAACCGGCAATCCCGGCGTATCTCGCCGTTTAGGACCGTCTTAACCCCGATCCTGCCGAGCTTGTTCATTGCATTGACGAAAGCTCGGAAGAAAGCTCCTTGGTTCGAGGCAAACAAATCTACGGTGCCTCGCGATCTTGGGTCGGTATAGAGAAGCTGGTCTGATGCCAGAACACCCTTGCCCTGCTGCAAGCTCCTGTAGTACCCGTTGTCGAATGCAGCGAAGGTCACGGCATCAAGGAAGACGAAATTGTTGGGGTTTAGTATTGCAGGGCAAGTGCCTCTCAGCTGGTTCGCAAACTGCGGGTTCATGGTTGGATCGGTTGTCGGGTAGATCCGACTGTTGATGAATGCGCAGCTCGCTACCCCGAATGTGTGTCCACCTATAGTGAGGGCGACGGGGATTGATATTAGCCGAAGCGTAATTTTTGAGAAACAAATGGCAGAATGTGTTACTGAAAAAACAAGTTACCAGAAAGAGCGACCATATCGGTTTGGTCGAGGCCATACGCAGAAAACATCTGGTACAGTTTGTCAAAGCTGTGGTCTGGATGAGGAAGCACCACACTATTTCTCGTTGACACCTTTCCGTCATACCTGCCGAGCTCCACTGGCCAGTACGGCCCACCGCTCTGACATAACATCATCAGATAAATTTGTTCGTTAATTAGTTCAAATGTTATGAATTAATCGATGTCGATGTCGATGCATCAGACGTACGTACCAAGAATACTGAGTCTCTGGCAGCAAGGGCCAAGATGTCGGCGCAGGAGACCTTGTTGGTACACTGTGGATCGGCATCAACCGCCGCCTTGGCTGCCAGAACAGTGTAAAACCCTTCTGGCTTAAGCGTGAAGTCGTCGGGGTTACGCCATTCATCGTCCCCATTCGGATTAATGATCATGACGGAGGCATCGCATCCCTATTATGAATTGATTCAACCAAAAATTGCAGATTAGTTTTTTTAGAGAATTGGTTAATTGCAGATAATTTTCTCATTTTATATCATTAATTCATTGTCAAATTTACCATTTTAATTCAGTGATCCGATCAAACAACAATAAAAGAAAAGATTAAGAATAATTAATTATAGTAATTAACCAGAGAGCAGTTCTGCTCTAGTCATTTTGACGTCTGATGCAAATGCAAATGCTGACAGTACTTGGATGCTTACATTGACAAAGCAGTCATGGAAGAAGAGGCGCAGCGTGGCCGGAGCAGTGATCGGTGTCTGCGCCATTTTCTGTCGAACCGCGCCCTGAACTAGGTTTTCGAGGTTCGGGCAAATGTGGGCATAATGGTTTGTGCTCAATGCAGTTGTCTTGTAGTGATTTAAAACCAACAAAAGCATTATTGAGAATGCAAATTGGATCATCATCTTCATCATTCCTCTCTCTCTTTGTAGATGCTATTGATTTGGGGTGTGTTATTGAATTGTGATGGAGGATATGATGAGCATAGGTGGAGTATATGTAGGGACACTTGGACATGAAGTACCGTCAACGGAAGAAAATAAGAAATATATATAATATAGAAGTATATATATTGTACCAAGAATTGTGCATGCTCGTCTGTTTACAACCTGGAGAATTTATTTGTTCAGTCATGAACAAGTAGTATTAATTAATTAGTTTATTTATCTCTATTTTGAACCCCGCATGGCATGTTGGTTAGCAGTTCATTACGTTTCTAATTCTAGGGGCAATATATATATATATATATATATATATATATAGAATGTGTACATTTGTCAGAAGTTTGACATGAGAAGGTATGTTCTTTCATTCTTTTCTTTCTTAGTTGATTATATTGGTAATGTATATGGTGGTAGATACTAGATACGCATGGATATTATACGAGGAATCGCATATTGTGCAAAGCTATTTGGAGGGTGATTCTGAGAGCCGTATGATCTAATTGTTAGTAATTGATCAACTATGATTTAATCATGTAGGTGCTAAAAATAGTACGTTGGTTATATTTAGAATGATGGGGGGTCACACGCTATCACTGTTGATAAACATATAAATTGAATCGAACGGTTTAGTCATAACTTTGGACGGAGACTGTCCAAATGGATTTAGACAAAATTCTAGTCCATTATACAAGTGTATTACTCTTAAGAAGCTTTATACAAATAATGTACGTAATTGTAAACACATACGTTGAATTGTTTAATTTCTACCTCATTAATTAATAAATTATTTTATTTGTTTCAGAGTATAAAATCGTTCTTTAACTATTAACTAGAGCATCAAGGAATTCGATCTCCTGCAAGCCAAAGAAAATAAAGTAATAAATAGATCCTACGAGTACTTTTTTCAATTTTAATTGGATTTGCAAAACCGAAAATCTAAAATAAATTCAAGTATCCTTAATTTCATAGGGTCAACGTCAATATATACAATTATTTGGCGAAAACTCAGATATGTATTTACATGTTCAAACATATATATTGTTTCATCACATTACATAACAACTGCTAGAGAATAGTACATGTATGATAGTACATTCAAACAAGGAATATAACGAAATTTTTTTATTGTTTTTTTTGAAAGATTGATAGCGGCTACCAATACAACGAAAATTTTTTATTGTTAAAAGTATATAAAGCATATATATAAATCCAATTGGACCGATTCTAATGCACATTCTATGATTGGAATTTCAATACGCCAGACTTAAAATTTTCCTTTATTACCAAAAAAAAAAAAAAAAAAAAAAAAGTTGGCCAGTTTACTTAATTAAGAGACTGGAAAGATAATTAATTTGTATTTAATGTCGATATTTGGTGCTGTCAGAAATGAATTTTGTTACTTTTTTAACGTAATGGCTACCATGCATGTAGGATGTACACTAAATGATGAATTGGTCTGTTCCGCAAACACAAATTCCGTAGGTTTCTATAGAAATTAAGAGTCTATAGGAGATAATTTCTATTCACTGTTCAACAGACTATACTATCAATTCCTAATAGGATTTTAATCATCTAAAATGCTTGTTTTTAGAGTAAAATATTAATTAGGTTGGACTGAATTATTTTTTTGCTATCAATGATAGACTCTTCGTAGGATGTCACAACTTAAATACAATCTGGAATTCTGTTCTAATTGAAAAAAATTTCTGTAGGATCAATGATGTATGCATGTAAAGGTTGGATAGATGGGCGATTCAGTATTTATAAAAAAATAAAAAAAAAAGAATTAGTATCCAGTTCCATTCCATCTGAATCAGTCAGATATATATCTCCCATATGACGAAATAATTAAGAGAATCTACAGCAATGGCAAATATATAAAATATAAAAATACATACATACATACATGCAAGGTTGACAAAGGAATATGCAGCATGTGAAATACAAGACATTCCTCTGTGCTGTGCATTTAATTTAAGAATACATAACTGAATAAGTTTTTTGGTGTTTGGAAGTGGGTGAAGCATGCATAGATAGATATTAATTTGTTCTAATTTTTATGTAAACCTACAATTAATTGCTCCAATTTGCGCATTAGAAGATAATTGTTTGTTTTAAATCAAACAGGAGAACAAATTTCCATTTTCCCAGAGTGATGCCGCTTGATTTTCTAGAACTAGTTATATTTTACCAAAAAAAAAAATCTATAAATTTATATCATCAATAAAGTGCCTATATAGCAAGGTAAGTTCATATTAATATATTTTTTTTAATTTAAGGTAGTTCGTATTAATAATTAGCAACAATTTAACAAATAACAATAATACTCGTCTTCAATTTTGTATCGTTATATCCACTATGGTATATCTATTCATAATTTCATAGTATCATGTTCTGAATATATAATGAGTTACAGAAAATATTTGGAGTTTATTTGTTTTTTATTTATTTGGGACAAAGATGAGAATCAGCCACGCAAAGTTAAGTAATGTATGTTCCAAAATACAGCATACTAGCATAAAATTGTCCAATCAATTCAAGGAAAAAAATGTTCACAAGGGAAAATAATTAATTACATACTTTCTTCATGAGTTCTACATGCATGGTGTTGGTAAAATCATTAATATATATAATTGTAGGTAGCTCTATATGCTCCACCAAATCATGTTCCAACGTTACCTTAATTATTTGCATGGAATATATATATATATAGGATTGCCGGTGCAAAACCAAAATATATGAAGCGTCAGGTTTGGGTTATACCGTGTGCGTGGCAGGTTGATTTTGTGAGAAGTCGCGTATATATATATCGATCATTTCAATTTGGATTTTAATTAATTAATAAGAATATGAACGCTATCATTGGCAAATTATGCACATGTACGGGTGTTGGGCGGATAGACGACGGACTTAATTAATTAAGCAGTTGATTTATTAATTAATACACATTATATTTAGCTTCTTAATCGAAACTTCTATAAAAATTAGTATACTATTACATGTTCAGGGTGTATATATATCGACTTGGGTGTATATGATGGCCTTGACGTGGTTCAATTGATGATAAGCATGCATGTGTATTAATTGAGTTATTGACCAATTTGGAAGTTCATTATTATTATTATGGGTTCAGATATATGTATAATATGATGATACCATTGAAGAATATATATTACTGAGATATCATATCATGCGTATAGTTTGACTTTGTCAAACCAACTAATATAATGATTTTCGTCAGGGTCAACATTTGCACTGATTGCAATTAGATTTTTGTAATACATGGTAACAAGTATTGATTTTCTATGTTCATCAAATATTGTAAAATTCAGTAAGAACAAACTACTAAAATCTGGACTCGCATATGCCATGCTTAAAATTGAAAATAATGCAAATAAAATTCATTATGTGAGAATAAAGCAAAACTCGTTTACCTGAATGGATAAATCCTACGAGTCCGTATCTGCTGTTATTCGAAGGGTTAACAGGACCCTATTATCCTAATCAGGACCGTCGGATTAAAATGAATGGTTCAGATTGATAGGAAAGTACAGCTTTTGAAGGGAGGAGAACTTTTTGAACAAACTTGATCCGTTCGTTATGATCCGACGGCCAAGATTAGAATAATATGATCCTGTTATCCAAAGTTAGGATAACAGGTGATATATATGAATCCTAAATCCTACAGGTAAGCTAGCCCAGCTATTTCATCTTAGCGGATAAAATAAATATGAAAACGCTTCGAATCCACCCTACAGCTGATTTCACCATCTCAATAATATATGATTTTTTTTCAAAAAAAAAAAAATTGTTATAATTAATTAAGTATGGATTACAATTTATGTATCAAATCTATAAACTAGAAAGAGGGCAACTCTCCAAGCACCTTAACTATGCCACATCATCAATAATATAACTATTGATTTTGTTTAAATCTCTTCATCTACTTTGATCCAATGGTTTATATTTATTCTCTCTCCCCATTTAATAAGATGATATGATATATCTAAGACAAAATTTAATCCTTAAAGTGGTCTAACATTTATGTGTTATTATTTATAAATTATACATCATCATCATTATCCACATCAAAAATTTTAAAATTATATTTAATTTTTTTAAAATAAATATTTTTATTTTATAAGCTTTATTATTTTTTTGTTATCATATTTCGGGGGGAAGCCGAGTTACAGCTCTACTCTAGTGAATGTAACTAACACAACAAAAGGAAATAAACACCATGAATCTATGATGCATCCGTGCATGTAATGTTACAATTAAATTGAACAGCCCAATTTTATATTGAAAAGAAAAAACATAAAATAACCACGTAAATACATAACTGCTGAATATTAAAAAAAAAAAAATGAGGATCTATAACAAATAGGACAGGCTATATAATAAGTCATAATTAGTTACAAAATTACATGGTGTTTAGGGGGGAAAAAACGGCTCCTGTAGGCATTTTGTACCGATATAGCTAGGGAACCTTTCTGAAACACAGAAATTCTGTCTTTATAATGAATAAATAGAGAAAAAAAGATTCAAAACAAAGAAATTATGTCATGCAGTGACATTTCTTTGTTTTGAAAAAACTACGACCCCATCAATTTGGGAATATGCAGTCCTTGCGCATATATATCTCGCCATCTAATGCCGTCTTAACGCCTACTCTGCCAAGCTTAATTAACCATGGCTTTGGTAAAAGCTTCAAACTTTCAAAAAAAGCAGTCTGGTTCAGTGCAAACATTTTTACTGTGCCTTGCGGTCTTCGATCAGTGTAGAGGACCTGATAAGATCAGATGCCAGTAGACCCTTTCCTACTTGCAAGTTTTTACAATAAGCATTGTGAAATTCACCCTTGGTACGTCGTAAGGTCAAGGAAGGTGCCTCTGGTGCTATCTTTCCTGACAGGAGGACATGTACATTGTTTTGATTGTTTCTGTGAAACCTGGATTCATGGTTGGATCAACTTTCGGATAAGTGCAATTCTTGAAGAGTTCACATCCTGCGATAACGAAAATGTGGCCCCTAAGTGATCGAAGACAAACGATTGATGTTAGTTAGGATCGGTATATGACATGAGATGGTAAGGAAACAATTCATATGCTGGTAAGGAAACAATTCAAAAAAGTGCTGATAATCTGAGATGCTTACCTTAACAGAAACAATCAGGGAAGAAGAGGCGTAATGTGGAAGGGCTAACTTTTACAGATCGAAACTTTTTTGCTTGAACAACACCACAAACTATCCTTTCATGATTGCAGCAGGTATTTGCATAGTAAATTAACTTGCAATGCAGCTTCAATCAGAGAAAAATTGAAAATTACTAAGAACAAGACATTTTGGATTTTCTTCATTTCCCAATTTTTCCTCTTTCTTTAGCTGAAAGTGATTATGGTGCTCTTTTGTTTCAGTACTAAGAAGACCTTTTATGGTTATTTGATGGTGCACAGAGAAAGGCGAATCTCGATCGGACTGTCATTGCAGAACAATCAGATCCGTTACGCTTAAACCAAACAATTTGAAGTACAAGTTCTTGACTGTCACGAGTAACATAACATGATAAGGCAATTTAGGATTAGGTTGTCAAGTTTGTATCTTTACAAAATTATCAATTAGAATCCCTTAGATTCTTTTGCTTTGTTACATCACTGTTGCTTCTCAGTACTGAAAAAAGTTGCAAACTTTAGACAGCAACAAGAAGAAAATATGGTTTTTACAATGAACAAAATTGACTAATGACATGAATTATAACACATATACGTGCTCAGTTTAATACACCTTATTTAATATTTAACCTTTAAGTACATTATTACAAGAACCATTCAGATTCATAATTGTCTAGAACCACAATAAAAACTTCAGTGATTTAATCTTGATAGGCACACTACATTGTTGGGCTTGATTTCAATGGGTTGTAGTTGTAGATTTTCCAATGCTATAAATAGATCTTTAACATACAATAGCATATAAATATGGGCCCAAATTGTATTGGGTATTGGGGCAGTTGCCAGGAAAAAATCAGCCCATTTAATATAAAACAATGTTGCACAGACCTGAAAATGAAGAGAAGGGATCCAATAACCACGGGCAATGTGACCATTTTTTTATTTATACATAAATTGAAAAATCTAAACCGTTAGATGTATTCTATAGTATCTTAATAGCATATATACATAAAAAATGGTAAAGTTCTAACATTGTTTCAATAGTCATCAAGAGGGGAGAAAAAATCATAAAACTTGAACCGTTGATTTTTGTTAATGCTTGATGCACGTGTAAATAAAATCAAAATGATATAATTTTTTGTATACACATAAAATATAATATATAAAACATATTCTTATCAATTAATTTTGTTATTTAAGAATTTAAAATATAGTTATTTAAGATTTGATTTCACAGTCACCGATCGGTCACAAAAAACATGGTTATTTGATCCTCCTCGAAAATGAAATATAGGCATTTGGATTTAGTGGAATTTTTGTTTACTACCCAAAAATACAGGAATTTGTATTATTTAATATATTGGGGGATGTCTAATATGCGTTTTTGCCTTTTTCCCTTTTTGTAAGAATAAAGGTTTGATATTCTTCAATCTTCTTATTTGAGATCTTGTTTCTGGTGCCCTTTTAGAAAAGCAGAGGAGAAATCTTGACCTGTCATTTTTAGTTAGCATTACCAGTGAAAAGCCAATGATGACAAGCTTTTCTTTTTTGGTTAAAAAGGAATTCTGAAAATTTGTTGTCCACTAGTACCTGAGTGGAGCAAAGGTTGTAAAGACTGGGTGTTATATATCTCCATCAAACAAATATGTAATTATTGTTATAAGAATATATAAGATGCCTATGAAATATTGTAAGTGCACCAAATGACCCAAAACATAGAGACATTTGTACAACGTTCAGGGAATTAAAGGGAAGGGGAAAAAAATTCTATACAAAAAACTTTCAAAGTTTCAAAACTATGATTCAGTTTGAAGTTCAATGTTTATCAGCGAAGCCTTTATTCTTAATAATGTTAAATTTGTTCTCAAGTTTTATCCATGCCTTAACATTGTTTTTTTAATTACATAATAACATCAACTGCTTTTAAAAGTTTATAAAAAAAAAATCCCACCTGTTTTTTTTTTTTTTTTTTTTTTTTTTTTAATATCTGTAGCTTATTTTTTTTTTAATGGAATGACCTCGTTTTGTTACCAAGGCTGGTAAGCATTCATCATAGTCAGTTTTGTTACTTTTTTATTTCTCAACTACGAGTCACGGAGACTAAAAAAAAAATGGACATAATCTGAGATTCCCAGCTGAGGCAGTAAGTTGCAAATGCCATTGTCAGTTTGCAATAATTAAATTATGCATATATTCGCAAGCCAAGACTGATGCATGACATAAAAAAAAATAGCTCATCTCCATGCGTATTTGTTTTCTTGTAGTGTTTTTTTTTTCCCTGCTGTTTCAGTGTGCTAACATTTACACAACAAATTGCATAAGTTTAATATAAATAGATAGCTTCATGTGAAGAGGCCTGATCATGTTTTCTTGGCATGATATATGATGATATGAATATGATATATGAGTGAAGTATAAATGCTCTTTTGACATGTGATGAACAGGACCCACCATCACTCATCTCTAATGGAAGTTTCTGTCAATAACCAATTTTAATTAGACCAGTAGATTCTCAAGGTAACACGTATCTAGATGCATCATGATGATCACTAATTAAATTAAGGGTTTTATTTATCAGCTCCAATTAAATCATAACACCAATTGATGTGCATGTATGGTTAGTTTAATTTTTTGGACGTCGTTTCTGTGCTCACACCCAGATAATTTTATCAGTTATAGATGAATCTCATAATGAATAATATTTATTCACAATCGTCAGATCGAAAATAATTTTTTTTGGTGGGAGTATTGAGTAAAATTCTAATTTTTTTACCAATATCGAATATTATGCTCCTTGATAATTTATAGATATCCACTCGATCCAAAGCTAATAAGATGAATGTTTATATTAGTGTAAGATTATGTGGTTTTATGAAATTATGGGTCTCCCACTTTTCAGTAAATTGGTGCTGCTTCAGCTTTGTGGAAATAAATAATTAAAAGTATGGGGACACAATAAGTCGGCCAAAGAATAAATATCATTTTCATTGTGTTACTTTCAATAAGTATCAATAATTAAAAAAAAAAAGTTTGATTAGCATCTAAAATAATAAATTGAAACGTTGCACTGAGAACTTAACTCTTCCTAAATAATTTGATTATGACAACCTATGATGAGATATCAATACTATAGATACAGATAACTACCAAAAGAAAACAGGAAAATAATGGCAGGAATATTTCATGGATTTCTCCATTTCCTTTATAAAAGGACTGTTCGTTTCTAGAGGAGAGGGATCACTTGACATGAGTTGTTAAAAAAAATTTTGAAAAGTTATTAAAAAAAACAATAACATGTTATGGATTTTTTATGTTTTTAAATTTATTTTTCTGAACAATTTTAGTAATATTTGATATGATATATCATCAAAAGTTGTTAAATTTAGAACGGTTAGAAATAAAATTAATTTGGTTGAGCTATCAGATTATATTCAAATTGATTGAAATTTAAAACACTCTTAAAATGCAAATTCAAGAATGCATCTGTAAATTATTTTGTTTTTAAGAATCTCTTTTAATTTATTTGAATTATAATTGTCAGGACCGTCAAATTAACCATTGCCATGTATATAATCCCTCCTCTTCTATTAAAGGCCCAAAAAAATGTTCATAAGATTTGGTGTAATATTTGTGTGAAAAGTTCTTTGCATAAGTGGATCACTCCTCATTTCGGTATAATTATATTCTTAATGATATATGTTAAGAAGCAGCTTGTATTAAAGATTATTAATTCAATGCTTATTACAAATACAACATTTTCGTTATATATTGTCGTACAGTAACTTGACATATACACTGACTAATTAAAGCAGGATAAACTAATAAGCATTCAAATAAATTAATAATCAAAGTATTATCCTATATATCCTAATTCGTGAAGAAGAATTAATGTAATAATGAAATTTTAACATCTACATAATTAAGAACACACGTCCTTTTAATAATCTTTACAGAACAAAAAAAATCACCTAAAATGTAATTCTGTATATATATTGGATGGAAGAAATTAAACGTATATGATACACAAGCCCCCTGCTATATATCGAGACGATATATAACTTGTCACATGATGAACAACAAAGAATGGTAACAAATATGAATATACTTTCCACAAGAAAAAGAATCTGTCAACTACACACTCAAATGTCACAAACTACAGAACATCCGATCAATCGAAGCCCTAATTTACTGCGGTGCATACTCGTCGGATCTCGCCATCGCTCCCGGTCTTCACGCCGACCCGACCAAGCTTCGTCATGGCGGTCACAAAGGATTCAAAGAAGGCGGTCTGGTTTGACGCGAACCAGTTCACGGTTCCTCTGGACCTCTTGTCACTGAACAGGATCTGGTCTGAGGCGAGAATGCCCTTCAACTGTTGCAGATTCTGGTAGTACGCATTGTCGAACTTGAAGGGGGTCTGGTTGTCGAGCATTGTGACTGCGGACGAGCTGTAGTTGATCGGGCATGTCTTGCGCAACTGCCGCAAGAACCAGAGGTTCATTGGAGGATTCCATGTTGCCCTTGTTCGTGGCGCCTGCTTGAATGTGTAGATCCTTCTGACAAATTTGTCGCAGTGCGTTACTCCGATAGTGTGTGCACCTAATTAATTTAACATCAACAAAATCTCTTAGTTATTTTTTTACAAAAAGAAACATTTGCTAAGCAGCTAAGGGCACAAAAATGACAATATACTATATAAATACAAATTTACTATTCTGGTACTGATTTGAAAAACTTTGTCAGGTATGAATTTTGAATTCAATAAATATGGAAAACTACTGTTGAGGTATGGGTTGACATGCTACAGAACTCTGAGTGCAATGGACTGCAATACAATAAGACAATTTACAGTTACATTATGATCATTAAACAACTGACGGCGGGTCCACTGTTGTCTTGCAAAAGATACTCCTTAAGGAGCACCAGGAAGAGGGCAAAGTACAGTTGGGGCTAATTTTCCAGTAATTGGAGGATCCACCGACAAATATACAGCTGCTTTGATCCATACCAGTAACCCTTTTTCTGTTCAGTTTCATGTGTTCAACATCGGCTAATAGCTAATTATGATTTACTTTTACTTCAAGCAGATATGTAGAAAAAAAATTTTATCTACAGAGTACTTGGAGGGAACATTTTTCAGTCTCACAAAGTCGAGAGATTTCGTATACAAGTAATATAACAATTGTTTATTATTTTTCAAAGTATAAAAAATCTTATTTCTCTTATCAACTTCTTTATTGTCTCTTACCAAACTAGCATTTGGGACCCAAAAGCACCAGAAGATTTCAAAACCGTCAGTCATGTTAGGGGCTACATGAAGAGAATTTATATACAATTATTAGCAAACACCACCGAAATTCCTACAGTTCGCGAACGTGTACCCTGACTAATGCTAAATTCAACAATGTCTACATGCATGCATATTGCAATCAGGTTATATATTAATGGCATACCAGAAAGAGCGATCATGTCGGTCTGAGTGAGTCCATTGGCAAAGAACAGGGTGTTGAGCTGGTTCAAGTCGAAACTTGGGCTGGGCAGGCTGTACTTCACGATAGCTCGTGTCGACACCTTACCATCGAGCCGGCCAAGCTCAACCGGGTAATACGGTCCTCCCGTCTGTCAATTTTGCAACACAACAATTACTGTGAGTAATTAAGTAAAAACTGCATGCAGTTTAAAGCTTCAAAATTCTACTATTTATTAAGTAGTGAAGTTCACATAATAATGATATAAAGTAACAAAAAATTGTGGTGAAAACAACAAAGACACTACTAACATGTATTAAATCTTGTTTTGCAACAAATATGAGCTATCACTATTCAAATTTCATTAAAAGGGCATGAAAACGTATCAATCAAGATGAACAATCTACAGCTACTGTTGGAGAAAACCAGAATACTCCAAAAGTTGCCATCTAACAGCAGAGCAGAACATTAAATGCACACCAAGCATCATAAGTCCAGCTAAGGCCCATATTATTGTTATAAGTAACCTAATATAATTCTGATTATCAATCAATTTCGTTCATAAAATCATATCATACATAGGTATGATAAAGGTCCGTGAGGGAGGCCAGCTAAAACCTTGCTGTATTGACATTGTTGAGAACAAAATTGCGGGCGGTACAAAAGTCGGCTCCTTTTTTCTTCTCCTTTCTCACATTAAATGGAGTTGTAATTTATTGGTGTTATAGAATTATATGTTATGATTGGACTTGTTCTATTCTATTCCTTGGTCACATTTATTATAGCCTTGGTATATGTATATCACTATATCTCAAATTCTCAATTTGTCATGCTGTTGGATTTTATATTCTAATGGTGACATTTTGTAAGTCAAAGTTCTCCTTTTTTTTAGTTTTGGCAACCAAGTATTTATTGCCATATTGTCTTCAACGCACCTACAAAGTTTTGAACTTTTTTAGCATATTATCTTCCAACATGCATTTGAATTTCCCATTTATTACTACATATAATAATCTCACTATTTGGGCAAAGAAAAATAATATTTGTTCAATTGTTTTATGGATGTCTCCGTTTGGATTAAATTGAGAAAAACATAGCAAAAAGTAGAGCCGAAAAGAGAGTGACTGAGAGTAGACTATTATAATGCTTTCCTTTTTTTTTAAAAAAAAAAAAGACTATTATAATTATAATGCCGCGTATACGACGAATGGGGTGGTCATGGAACTCCGTTATTAGCTGTCAAATTCAGATATTAAAAAAAGGAAAGATGGTACGAGTCCCAACAAATGGTCCAAAACGCACACTTCCACATCCGAATGTCACGAGTCATGGCCAGTTCCACATTTTTATTTTATCTCAATCGAAGAGATTTTCTAGTTATAAACTTATAATCGCTTTCTAAAATATTAATATTAATATTTTAAAATATTAATATTAATATTTTAGAGTCATTTTTAAAATCCATTTACAAATAAGTATTATTTTAATAATATTTCGAGTCATTTTGAAAAATCCAAAGCAAATATTTAAAAATCTTTAAAAATGAGAAAAATTTTTGTATCCCTGGTATTTTCATATGATGAATTTAATGGAAACCATAAATCAAAATTTCGAACGTGATAAAGTATAATTTGGACCGTTAACATTTCGTAACGAAATGCAAACGTTTTTTCGGTAGTCTGACTCTATATTATATGTATAGTTAACAGCAACACAGCACATGCATATGCATGCATGCATCCTAACTATTATAGTTAATAACATATTAACATTGTTAATTAATTCTTAAATAAACATTATGTTATATATCAGTTTAATTATTAAGTTGACAGACAAGGATTCCTGATTAGGTAAAAAGGCGATCTAATCTAATCTCTGTTGCATATACATATAATAGTTATGTTAGTGCATGCAGCGTAATTAATCAAGAGAGTAATTAATTAACAAAAAGGAATTAATTAGAGCTAGGTGAACTGATGAACTCACAAGTGAGACCACATCTCTGGCAGCCATGGCGAGAATGTCAGCGCAGGACACCTTGTTGGCACACTGCGAGTTGCTGTCGATGGCCGACTTGATCTTGTTTACCAGGTCGAGCGCGTCGGCCGACAGCGTCACGTCCGCGCCCGCGCTGTGCTCGTCGTCCCCGTTCTTCGCCGATAGGAGCACCGACGCATCACATCCCTTTAATGTTCAAATTGCAAATTAATTAAGTACATAGTAATTAATAATGTTCGAATGATTGCGAATTGATCGAGTACGTTACGTTACGTACCCTGACAAAGCAGTCGTGGAAGAACATGCGGAGGGTGCCGGCGGCCGCGGCGAAGCTGGACTGCAGCTTCTGCGACACGGTGGAGTGGACAATGGACTCGACGTTGGGGCATGTGTTGGCGTAGTAGTTCTGTCTCAGCTGAGCAGTCGCTGTGTTTGGTACTAACACCAGCAGCACAAGTAGTGAGAATGCAAACATTTGGGGCTTAATTTCCATTTCTTTCTTTTGTTGTTACTTTTTTTCAGTCTCTATAACAACTGACTGAAGGTGTGCTGTGGTATATGACTTGGGAGGACAAGTGAATGGTTATATAATGGGGAAGAGGGAGGGAATAACTAGAAGAGAAGAGAAGACAAGAGTCCAATGTAACACAACCTGGATGGACTGGAGGACGGGGCACTTTGTGTTGTGAGCGGCTTGGAGTTGGAGGGCTCTTATGTTTTATTTTTTTTTCCCAATATTTATTTGGTTTTTGGGTGTATGGATGTGCACAGGATGCTGTCACGACTGTCGCCGCACACAGGCAGGTAGGGGGAGGCGGAATCCAATTCCGAATATATAACTCAAGTATGCATGTATATCCGATTTTAAAGTCTGTATAACGTATGTATGCATTAAATTATTATGTATTCATGTATTAATGTATATTCCCCCGTTTAGCAAGTGCAGTAAGTTAAAGCGAAGTAAAAAGTTAAATCATCTTAAATTAGTGGTGTTGGTGGTAGTGAAGTAAATAGATGAAGTAAAGTTGATGTTATGTGTAAAAAATGAGAAATGTTGCTAATTTAGTTTACTACACTTATATAGCTGCGTTAACTTACTACACCTTAAATCACTTCCGTTTGATAACTTAAAATTGATTTAAGAGCTTAAATCAATTTTACTACACCAACAAACGCAGGGATTAATTGCTGCTGCTTCAAGAAAAACAGAATGAAAGAAAGTATGTACATCTGTGCCATGCTGCTTTCTCAAGGAAAAGAATTTCTTTATCAAGGATTCAGGGAGATGATTTTATATAGGAAAATGTAGAGGTGGCAATCGGGTCGGGTCGGGTTCAGGTTAGTTTGATCAGGTAAAATTCGAGTTACGGGTCAGTGCGGGTCGGGTTTCGGGTGAGCAATAGCAGTCATTCATCGGGTCACGGGTCGAGTCGGGTTAGCGCGGGTCGGGTTTTTGGGTCAGCAAGACCATCTTTTGATCGGGTCACTGGTCGGGTTTTTGGCTCAGCGAGACCATCTTTTGATCGGGTCACGGGTCCGGCCAGGTCGGGTCTCAGACCGAGAAGTGTCACCTTTTGTTGGGTCAAGGGTTAAGTCGGGTCGGGTCAAGTCTTTTTTTTTTTTTGAGAAGTTGACAGTGGCTGCCAACTGGAGGTTGGGTCAAGTCGGGGTTCGATTCGGGTCATCTTTCAGGTCATCTAATCTAGTCTTGACCTCTCGAGTCATCTCTGGTTCTAACTACTGTTGTTTGTCCAAGACCTACAATATACAAATTTTACAATTCAAAACCGTTTGATATGAGTTAATACATGCCGTTTTCAATTCTAGCTTAATCAAAATTTAATGCTCTTAAGATCAGATCGGGTCAAGTCGGATCGCATCGGGTCAAACTGTTTGGGTTGTCTTGTACTTGTATGGGGTTGACCCTATTGTTTCAGGTCAGGTCGGGTTTCGAGCCATCCAATTTTGAGTTGTCTAGGTCTTGGGTATTTCAGGTTTGGGTCGGGTCGAAATCGGGTTTCAGGTCTGTAATTTAGAATAATATCAGGTCACGGGTAGTCTCGGGTCGGGTCGGGTCAGGTTTCGGGTTGCCTAACTGACGTTCAAGTCGGGTATTGGGTCATCTCGGTTTGGGACGGGTCAGGTTTCGGGTTGCCTAACTGCCGTTCAAGTCGTGTATCGGGTCAAGCCGGGTCAGGTCGGGTCGGGTTCGGGTAAACTTGACTATCTGAAAAATTGGGTTGGGTTCGGGTCGGGTCAGGTTCGGACGGGTTTGTCGGGTCGGGTCAAGTCGGGTTTTGCCACCTCTAGGAAAAAATGGAAAATGTAATAAACTAGCGATTGGCATTCACAAGGTCCTGAGTGTGAATTTTAAAACTTGAGGTACGCCGTTCAAGTTATGTTTTTATTTTCTTTGTTTTTTTAGGGCAAAACTTAATTTAAAAAACTAACTTAAAATTCCCACCTTTAATTTTTGTCACAAGTACTTGTTTTGTTATCACTTCTATGAGTCTTGGGCTCTTGGCCCTTCAATATGGAATATCATTGGCCGAAAAGTTTGCAAAAATTTATCAGCAAAAATATTGATATTAGCAGGATGTTCCTTAATACATAATTAAGAGAACCAATGAAAAGTTGTCGTTTGCATGATTATACGGTATACAAGATACTAATTTGAAAATTATGTATATTAAATGAGTTATTTTATATTTTATATGTCACTGATTGTGCTCTGATTCTTCTATTGTGAACCAAACAATATTCCAAATTGCAATGTAACAACTTTCGGACAAAAAGGAAACTAATAAACACATTAGCAGGGTAAAATGAGGCCATAACAGATCATGAAGTTTTTTATTTAGTAAGGAAGGACTTTTTACTGGGGCCTGCTGTTAAATCCGTGCAGACTGCAGACAAAAAAAAATAAAAATGAGATAATCGGAATGATTAATTTTGTGCCCTTTAATTATGGGACTGGTCTCCAACTTCCTTAATTAAACAACCTACATGCATTCATAGCCGAATGATTTTTCCAACTAAACATTAATGATCTCCAACTTCCCTAATTCAACCTCAGTGTACCATCTTCTCTCTTTCCCTAATTAATCCTCACTTTAGACTTGTAGTTAGCTGCATCTTTCTTTTGCCTTTAGCTCCCCTGTGGGGTGAATTTCTTTTATTTATTTATATACCCAGTAAGATTTGTCAATTTTCAGTTATTGGTATATCAATTTTGTGTTATGATTTCATAAACACAAAGTATATAAAATTTAGTTGCATTATTTTGTTTGAGAATTTTAGCCTACAAAACACTGAAACAGTGAAATACCAACCTCTCTTTCTTTCCATAATATCTCCCCGCCCCTAGAAATTCTCCGTGATATATAATACCGAGTACGCTTCAAATTTTTTTTTCCTTTTGACAACTTTTCAATGCTACCTTTTTTTTCCTTCCTTTGACAACTTTTCATTGATGGAACTGATTGAGAACTCAGGACGCAAAGCTGTTAAGCACAATTTCCAGTGTCAAACAAACGGCACCACGATTTAACAACAGTTCACCAAAATATAACAGGTGTCGATGAATCACTTATACTGTTTACACAGAAGCGACAAGTCCTGTTTTATTTTAAACCCAAATACAAAGGGATCATTAAATTTGATTAAAAAAACTTCATACCTAGATAATGTTGTCTTAATCACTATATTAAATTTATTTCCATATTTTAGAATTAACGTGTCTTAATCACTAATGAGATATCATTTATTTAACGATAAGACTGTAACATTTTGCATTTTTGATAATATTTGTGTTAAAATGGTTAAAAGGAGTTAAAAGGGGCTTGAAGACTGAAGCCTAACAAAGTAACAAAGTAAAATGGCCTAGTAGCTTTACCCCGTTTGGTAAGTATAGTAAGTTAAAACGGAGTAAAATGTTAAATCACCTTAAATCAGTGGTGTTTGGTGGGAGTGAAGTAAATAAATGAAGTAAAGTTGATGTAATGTGTAAAATATGTAAAATATTGGTGATTTAGTTTACTACACCTATATAGCTGCGTTAACTTACTACACCTTAAATCACTTCCGTTTGGTGACTTAAAATTGATTTAAGCTCACCAACCAAACGCAAGGTTAAGTAGTACAACCTCCGTCCACACATTTAATTTATACCCTTTGCAACTTGTTCCAAATTAAATGAACTTTACCGGTTCGATATTATTTTTTTATTCGTCTCTTGTTTCTCCAATGTTATGATTACCCTTTTATCTATATTATTTAATTGGAACATTTATTATGTAATGATTACAAATTGAGGGCATAAAAGTAATTTCACTTTTCTATTAATTCCTTTGACTTTTCCTAAAAATTCATTTATTCATGGACAGAGGTTGTAGCTAACTAGGATGACTTCCAAAAGATAATGGATTCAACCCTCTATGAGCACAAAATAAAAAATTTCAATGAAAATGGCGGAGTATTCTACTTTCTTAAAAAAAAAAAAAAATGAGTTCAAAAAAATAACAAATTAAACCATGGAAAATTTTGGCGCGAATTACATTTCCTATGGCGGGACCAAAACTCCAAACATCTCTCCTCCTGCGCATGACGATACGACGCGTGTCCCGCGGAGGATGAAGAGTGAAGACTGGTACAATAACAATGAGAATACACCTGTGTTGGATTTTTGGACCGTTTCATGTTGTCCTTCGTTAACTTCGCCGATGCCCCCCTCCAAGTTCTCTTTATTAATACAACAAGAATGTCCAGATACAATCATGCTACACAGTACTAGAGGGAAGGTAGAAGTGGTAGATTGCAGGGGCGGAGGGAAGAGGGGTGTGACTTCCCAATATTTCGAAATTTGTATACTAATTAAGCTTTTATACTGTGTATTTTGCCCAGATTTTTTATTTCACCCTCCCTAAATTTTGTTTCCCTCGACGTCTCGACCCCCCTAACTTCAAATCCTAGCTCCACCCCTGGCAAATTGTCGGGTCGGGTCGGGTCAGTTTGATCGAATGGAAATGTCAAGTCAGGTCGGGTTCTGGTCGGGTCGGGTCAGGTTGGTATCGGGTTGACGTCTGCCCGCAATTTTTCAGGTCGGGCGGGTTTTTCGGGTTTGGTCAAATTTTTCATTTCTTTTTCAGGGTCAGCTCGGGTTTCGAGTCGTTCGGTTCAGGTCGGGTCGGGTTCGGGTCAGCTTGACTTTCTTTAAAACACGGGTCGGGTCGGGTCGGGTTTGGGTCAGTCTGATTTTCTTTGAAACACGGGTCGGGTCGGGTCGAGTTCGGGTCAATTTGACTTTCCTTGAAACTTTGGTCGGACAGGTTTTTCAGCTCAGATCAGATTTTGCCACCTCTAAGAGAAGGTCTATTTACTATGACCTATTTTGGAATTTAGAATTTGATGGGGTTAGTGGGTATATATTGTTGATTGAAGCCATGGAAAGCAACCTGTGATTTTCTGGATACAGCAGGGTGTAAGGTAGGGAGGACTAGTGACAAGGGCAGTTGTTGAGCTGCATGTAACGCCAATACCGTGTGCATGCTATATTGCTATGGTCCTAGAGTAGAGACCTACTAGACAAGTGACAACAAACCCATGACAAAAAATTGGCTTTTTAGCCCTTTTACTGCATATAAAGCTTAGAGACTTATTAGAGAGCCAAAACAGCTTACTGTTGTTTACTTGTTTTTGGTATTATTTGCTATTTGCTGCTGGTTAATTTGGATGTGGAGCCATCGTATTAATGTACAAATCATGAGTACATTTTATCAACACTTAACGGGTAACTCTGCGTTTTGACTGCTCACGCATGTGATTGTATTTTTTTTTTTAAATTTATTTGACAAATATAAAATCATTTGTTAAAAAATATATATATTATTGAATTTAAAAGACCTTATAATAATATGATTAATGTCTGTATTGTTTCAAGAACCAACCTTTGATCTAGTGGCTAAGTGCAACGCTCTCCAGATAGGAGGTCGCGGGTTAGAAACCCGGATGGGAGGTCTTTTACAGATATTTAAATTTGAGTGGCTTGACCCTCGTCTTTATCTAAAAAAAAAAAAATGTCTGTATTGTTTCACTAGAAAAATTATAGCCCGTATTGATGTATAATAAAATGAACCCGTATGTATTTTGATCGTTCGATCTTTTTATAAAACAATTAACAAACTTTTCAGGGGGTTAGAGCCGACATTGTCAGACTTGGGGAAGCAACTTTAGTTGGATTTGTCAGCTTGGGCCTTGGAGCCTTGATATAGGTGATTTTTTATAATTGGTACTGTTTTAACTGCTCTATATTTTTGCTTTTTAAAACAGTAACCAATTGATTATTGACATCTCACAATATTATTTAATATAAATTTTTCATCTCAGAAATATGATTAAAAAATTATGGTGCCCAGACTTAGGATTCTTTGGAGAAGCTCAATTTTGTGAAAATCTATGTGCCGTTCCGATCCATTTTTGTTATTTTATTGAAAAAAAAAAATCAAGTTGTCATTTATATATTTTTTTTATAAAGAGAGGAATCAAATAATCATGAATTTTTGTTACTATGACATTAAATCTCAAATAACTATATAATAAACTCTTAAATAACAAAAATAATTAATAGATGTGTTTGACATATCCTTTTTTTTTATGTATATACGCTAAGATTATATATTATTTTATATTTTTATCTATATGAGCATCGGTATTAAAAAATCTACAATTCAAATTATATGATTTTTATTTCTCTTTTCTTGATTGTTATTGAAGTGAAAACCATCTTTGACGCTTTATATTTGTCAATTTATGTCTAAATAATATAATGATCATTATGGCTAATCTTTTTATATTTACTAGAAGCGTACATGCATGTTGGCTTGATCAAAAAAATAAATAGAGAGAAATACAATAGGAAATGGATGCGATCACAACCTTTCATTGTTTGATGGATGAAAATTAAGGGGAAAGTATAAGTTAGATTATGACCAATTAGCCATTAACGAGATCCATTCCTTAACTCTTTTTAAAAGAGTATAGATATAGATAAATTAGGAATTAATAAATTGATACGAAAATATATCAAGCTCGAAACCGACTGTACTAGTATTCATGTTAAATATAATAATACCATTAATATGAATATTAATATACACAGTGGTATCGCTTTTGCTATTATTTTTTATACCCCTATAACATTTTTCTATAAATTAAATTTGTAAAATGATTGAAGTAATGGAGTTAATTTGTACGTATACGAAGTAAAGCACATGTTATGTTTATTTAATTATTTCGATACTGTTCTCATCGAAATACTGGAAAATCAATATAAAAAGTGGGCTTCACGTAGGGTTCTAAAAAATGGCACGCCATGATCAATTTCGGCACGGAATGGCACGGACACGAGTGGTAACGGCACGGGCACGGATACGGCACGGGTCATTAATCGTGCCGTGTCTGAGTTTTGAAGATTTTGGAACGGCACGGAATGACACGCATAGTGTTCCAGAAACGGCACGGAACGACACGAAAAAACGGCACGAGACAGAACGGTTGTCAGACATGGTACAGTAACAGAACGGACACGACAGACACGGCATAAATAACATAGATGGCACGGGCAGGAAATGATAGGACACGGGTAGACATGGATAGGTTACGTGTAGGACACATGTAATAATTCCGCATATATTTCAAACATAACCGGTCCCAAAGCCCGAAAAAAAGAGGAAGGGTAATTTATAAAACATTATGTTTATTAATTAAGACAATTTTCATAGTATATTGATACTTTTTAATATTTTTTATGTATTTTAAATTTTGAAAAAAATAATTTAATGATTTTTTGGGGTAAATTTTAATTTTTTAATTTTTTAATGTTTTTTGGAATATTTAAAATTTTTATGTTCGAAACGAGTGGGCAAGTTTAGCAGGTTAAGACACGTAGATACGACACGGTAGGTCATGTATCCGATTGGACACGACATGAATAAGTCACAGTACGAATAATTCATGGCATGATAGACACGGTGTATGTTATCCGTGCCGTGCCTCCTCCTTCCAATTTTTGGCACGGCACGGCACGAAAAAAATATTAATAAAAAAAAGACACGGCACGGCACGGCACGGCACGGCACGAAGGCACGGCGTTTCTAAACACGGTACGGCACGATTTTAGAACTCTAGCTTCACGTTAAATAAATAAATTATTGAGCCAATGCCTCGAAATAGCATCTCGAGTTCTCGACACTGTACGAGCTGAGCTCCTTGCTCAGCGTTAGAGAACAGAGCAACGCAACTGAACTCGACAGCTCTCTGATAAATATCAATTTTCCTCGAGGTCACCATTTCTTTTTAATATTTGGCATATAAAGTACAGAACTTATATCCTTCCTATATATAAAAGCATATCAAAAAAAATGACATAAAATAGTTATTTTTCCCAAATAAGAAACTTGAGCCGTTGATCATTTCTTCCTTAGATAGATCAGAACCGTTGATTTACATTAATGTCCGTTGACGTTAACGTTTCAGCCCATTAAAATTTAAAGCCCATATCAATTTCCTCAATATAAGGCCCATTACATATTATCTTAAAAATTTATTATAAGAAATAACAATTTCAGCCCAAAACAACGCGTGCGTGGGCTCTTTACTAGTTCCCTAAAAAACTAAAAAGTAATTTTGAAAATTTCAGTTAAAATACATATTTTTTTTTTACTTTTGTCATTCACAAAATCCATTGAAAAGATATTAGGGATGAAGCAGTACATCTTGACTACTATTTTATCTCCGCAATTTTGATAATAAATTTTTCAATAAATTTATACAAAAATTTGCAAAAACAATCTCTACTTATGGTTTTTTTTTTTTATTTTGTACAAATTAAATGTCGATGTTTCATGAAAGTCCATCAGATTAAATCCTTTCCGGCTCATCTTATATGAACCCGTTCCTCAATCGAGATGCTAATAGATAAATCATTTAATATATATTTCCATTTCATAATTCATTCTATCCCAATTGTAAATTCAATTCTTATTTTCTCTGAAGATAGTTTAGATTTTGTACTATCAAATTGGAGTCTTTAAGAATACTAAAGCTATGACTCGGGCTTCGCACCAAAATATGATAACAAAAAAGTAATAAAGCTTCTAAAAACAAAATATTTATTTTTAAAAAATTAAACATAATTTTAAAATTTTTGGTGTGAATAATGATGATGATGATGTATAATTTATAAATAATAGCACATAAAAGTTGGAGCACTTTAAGGATTAAATTTTGTCTTAGACATATTATATTATCTTATTAAATGGGGAGAGAGAATAAATATAAACCATTGGATCAAAGTAGATGAAGAGATTTAAACAAAATCAATTTGATTAATAATATTGATGATGTGGCATAGTTGAGATGCTTGGAGAGTTATCTCTCTTTCTAGTTTACTAGGGCTGTAACTCGGTTTCGCCCCAAGTAGAATGCCTATTACTTAATTTTGAATTTTAAAATTAGAAAAAAATTATTTGCAAAATAATGTTAATGTTATGAACACACCGTTTTGATATTTTTATATTTTAATATTCAAAAATTAGTTATTTGATTGAGAAAGAATATATGTGTGTATAAATACATACTTTATTGTTGTATACTTTTCTATTCCCATTATATTAGATGTAATTATGAAAATAATATGAAATTTGAAATGTAACTGTTGTTGTTAGATTAATTTATGTTGGCATTATAACGTCTAGCATGAAATAAATTAAATAGGATTAATTATACTATAGATATTTTAAATTTTTGCTAAGATCAAATTTGTCTATGTTGATTGTTGAACAAAAATTAACTGAAAGTTGGAAAGCAATATAAAAAAATGTTTGGAAAATGAATAACAAGATCTCAACATTGGAAGTTTTTGATTTGATTAAAGGCAATAGGTAATACAGGAGAATCATGAACATAGCGTAGGTAGAACTAACCAATTGCAAAATAATGACATAATGACATTCCATCTTGACAGTTAGGTCCCAAAATCAAAATCATATGCATGGTCTATAATTAAACAGGAACTCTCGGTCTATGATATTCTTTTTTGGAAGCAACCTTGACATGAGGCCATTAAAACAATCTTAATTATTCCCAAAGGAACGCTTGATTCTACTCAAACAATCACCGTTGAATCAACACTCACTAACAAAATAAGAGAAATCTAACGGCTGATAATAAAAATGACGTGGCATGTTTGAGAAGGCTGGAGGCTTAAGCCTCTTTCTGGGGTATAGATTTATAGATTTGAATTACTATGGCAAGTTTGAGGCGTGCAAGTGAAAGGAATTGATTAGGCTGTGAGCCTGTGACACTCTTTGATAATCCGGCCAACACCGGCCATAATATGACCACCACCTCATGACAAAATATGTAGTTGTCAATGAGCGTTATGAGATTGTATGAAATCTCCGTTTTATCATGTCGAAGGATCTTTGCTTGGACTATTTTGCAATGTCATATATCTATGCAATAATACATGATGGTTACTGAGCTTGACAATGAGTCGATAAAGCGATGTGACTTTCTTTTGAGTACCAAAGGCTAAATGTTATATGAATAATTAATTAATATGGTATGTATGTATAATTGATTAATGCGTATAGATTATCTTAATAAATTATTATTGTAATAAGTTATGAGCTTGGCAATATACAAATTTATGATTGTAATAAAATTATTATTTTTCTTGTTTCAATACTTGAGGGCATTTATTTAGAAAAATTGAAAGAATTTGCTTTGTTCTGTGAGACTGTGCAAGATAAAACGGAGAATGCCACAAATTATCATTTTCGTTCCTTTTGTTTTTTTTTTCCTTCAAGATAATTGAATACTATCTTCATCAACTTTGGATGGCGAGCTTTAATTTTTCTTGCACCATTTTGTGTAACTTTGATAATTCTTTTTTTTTTTAATTCGTTGAATTTATATTTATATATATACAACAATTATGGGAGGGCTATACTATACATCTAGGCACCTCATTATTTATTTATCTATTTATTTATTCCTTTTTCCAGTAGCCGAAAGCAAATTATTTTTTTATTTTTCTCAGTCATATATTCTTTTAAGAATTTTGCTGAATTTAGTTATGCATGACACCTTGCAAACAATATCGCCGCAATCATCAAATAAATTAAGTGCACTCAAGAAAGTAATCCCAATCAATTATGGTCCCTAATGAGACAATATATATTGTCACATACATACATGATATACATTGCCTTCCCTTCCCTAATCGTTGTTGTAGGGTACTCATGAACCCTATCTTATATAGTTGAAGCCTATCCAAGAGAGACAGCATATATGCACCTTACGTTATATGTAATGTATCTTTCTATATATGCTTGTACAGACAGGCAGATTGCGTCTAGAAGATAACTTCGTTTGTGTTGTGTATGACAGCAACGTCTTGTACTGAATATATACGAGGGCACAATATTTTGTTTTGAGAAACAGGTAGAGTCCACCTGTAAAATAGGTTACCCATCCATCTTTCTCACAGTCCTGACACATCACGTGCATTCATGTGCTTACTACAGTCGCATAAATGCTCACTGGAAGCTGTAGTGTATATGTTCACTGGAAAACGATATCTATTAATATATACGAGGGCACAATATTTTGTTTTGAGAAACAGGTAGAGTCCACTTGTAAAATAGGTTACCCATCCACCCCTCTCACAGTCCTGACACACCACGTGCATCCATGTGCTTACTGCAGTCGCATAAATGTTCATTGGAAACTGTAGTGTATATGTTCACTGGAAAACGATATCTATTAATATATACGAGGGCACAATATTTTGTTTTGAGAAACAGGTAGAGTCCACTTGTAAAATAGGTTACCCATCCACCCCTCTCACAGTCCTGACACACCACGTGCATCCATGTGCTTACTGCAGTCGCATAAATGTTCATTAGAAACTGTAGTGTATATGTTTACTGGAAAACGATATCTATTGATCGAAAAGATATAAATGTTTACTGAAAAATGATGTTTGTTCATTGAAAATACGGTGGATAAGTAAAAGGGTGGACGCTAGCTCCTACTCTTTTATTTTATATCCAATTTTATGAAAAATACTTTGGAGATGCAAGTTTGTATGCAAATAATATTTTCTTAACCCATCGAATCCAAGTAATTATAATATTGATCAACAACGGGGCAAAAAGAAAACAGCCACCTGTTCTTAAAAGAAACTTCAATTATAACCTTTTTTTTTTCTCATAGAATATGCGGTATTAAAATACTGCAAGAACGGAAAGTCCTGTAAACCTGACTTTTGAGTTTACTTTACAGCATTCTTGCCGGGAGTATTATGCACACAACATAACTTTTTTTATTAACAAAACAGCACTACAAATTTTAGTGTTTACCCCTATTTAATTTTTTATTAATTTAAATATGCTAGATAGCTATGTTGAATAATCATAATTTTTTATTCTGAAAGACAAATATATAAAAAAAAAATATCCGGGAACTTAATATAATATAACAAGAAACATTCTTAGAGGATAAGAGAAAAAGGTGGTCCATTTGATAATTGGTGAAGAAGGAAAGAAAAGACCCATAACTGAGTAACAAACAGAACCGAATAAATAAGCAAGCAACAAATAAAGGCCCATAAAAACAAGATAACACAGCTCACAGCTGGTAACATGGAAATTCAATTTTAGCATTTAGCGATGGCATATATATCATATCATATTGTCATATTGTCATGCATTGTATATTCATAATTTATAGTTATATACAGCCAAACTTATACCGGGGACAACAACGCAAGTTTCCAGCTTTGAAGAAGCGTTTTCCAGAAGTTACAATTCCTTTCTCAATGGGGAGCGCTATCTACACTAAAACCTTTTGCTCTGCATACTAAACTTAATTTTTCTGAACCTTTATATTCTTTCCAATTAAATCAAATGGTAATAATTTTGAAATATCATCATCTTTTTTAGTATCTCATATTTTGATGCAATTAGATCAACTAATTTGAAGAAGAACTATTATTTAAAAAAAAAAAATTAAGTTTGATGTGCATAACAAAAATTTTGGTATAGACAGCGCTCCCCTTCCTCAGTATATCCTCCAATTTGTATTGTACCAACCACCCCATACTATATAGTATATAAATATTGTCAAATTAAATTATAAAAGCCATCATATTTGCAACATTTGCGACCATTTTGCCTCTGTTTTTTCTCTTGTTCTCTGCCTCTCATTGGCTCTTATAGTTCCTTAATAGAAATTATTCACGTGAAGAGATGGGCATTGATGGCCCGTTGAATGTTGTCTAAAAGTTACAAACTTTTATGTTTTTATTTTAAGAAATTTCTTTAGCATTATGGGGAATACATATTTTAGTCCTTACGACGAGTTGCAACTTAAATCATGCAGCATATTACGAAACGGAGCCGTGACATATACTTCATTTTTTTTCTCTCTCAAATTCGTTTGTGTGAATTCGAAACCCGGATGGGAGGTCTTTTATAGACATTTAAATTTGAGTGGCTTGACCCTCATCTTTATCTCAAAAAAAAAAAAAATTCGTTTGCGTAGAATTCGAAGAAGTCACGAGTTACAATAAAAATATTTTGGGTTTGAGGCTTGTGATCAGACAAACGAATTGAACAGCAGATCATCTGCTATTATTTAATGGCAACTTTTTCTCTTTAAAAACTAATAGTTTTGACGACTTTAGTAACAATCTATACCCCTGATGGGGAAGGAAAATTGAGTCTTCACATTGATTTGAGCTAAGAAATGTATGGTTTGGCGATCCGACGTTTCAAACAACTTTCAGACATTTCCATTTTTGTTTCGAACGGAGACATCGTACGTTGAGCGTACTTTATAAAAAAAATTTCACAAATAGACTCACTAACAAATTATTTCTCTTAATAGTTGAATAATTAACTTTTTTTTTTACAAATGACCTTGACTACGAAATAACATTAATAATTTCTCCTCCTTTTATCTGGAGTCCTATATCGCATGACCCAAAAAAATCTATACATGTATTAAAATTATAGCATTTATATTTGTAAGTGAGTTATTTATAAATGGGCTAAAAAAATTTAATCAACTCTTAAATTTGTTTCGGTACCAATATTTTATCCTGATGTTTTTCTTAAAATCAGTTAGAGATTATATTCTCAACATTTCCATTAGTTTGGTGAAAAATATGATTAGATTATAACATTTTCTTGATTAAATAAAATTAGAAAAAGTAAAATATTAAATTATCGATGTATCCTACACTCAAAATTTGTAAAAAGTAAAAAATAGATTTATTTTTTGCTTGGCCTATATGTTTCATCCTTTTTCTCTATTGATCTGGTTCGCCTTGCACAATTAGTTTGTTTAGTAATGTGTTGTCCATTTTAAATAAAATTTTGTAGCAAATACAAAGTATATATTATCCCACCGCGAAGTGCGGGGGGCTTGCCCTGGTTTTTTAAATAAGTTCGAAAAGCTCTTAAAAGAAGGAATAAAAAAAGTGCAATCATATTCTTATTATAATTGAAGAGGAGGGGGCCCATTGACAATGTTTAATTATCTAACTTTTACAAAATTTGAAAAAATTCATAATAAAATTTAAAAATGAAAAAAAATTAATGGATAATTTTCAAATTATAGATAGTGTTTTTCAAATTTTAATCAATTTGAATATTGTTTGAGAAACACACACTTATTTTCTTGTGTCAGCTTAATTTAAAGATAATTTTCAGCACCAAGCACTTTGTTTATCCAATATCCAAAGAATATAGATTTTTTCTTATTTTCTGAACCACATATATATTATTCCTCAGATGTCCTGATTGGAATTTGAACACCGTTTCTTCTCGATCTCTTCATGATTGTTTATTTTTTTTCAATAATAGATCATCCTTGAAAATTAAACAAGGCTGACACTGACCGATAATCGTAAACCAATAATATCACAAACGTACTTACAATGATATATACATATCTTTGCCGACATCAAATATATTATACCAGATATATACATCAACATCTCCATTAATTATCAATTGTGGTGTATATATAGTCACAGTTATACATCATTAGTCAAGTTAATCATATTAGTTAGATCGTTGTCAAGTGTCAACTCATCATAATCATATATACTCGAGTTCTCCAGAGTATATACGTGTGATGCATTTTATTTTGTTTGCATTAATTATATATACTGCAATCTAAGATTTAATTAAGCAAAGAAGTTCTTTTAATTTTCTTTTGGTTGATTATATTCTGGCAAACACACACACACACACACACATATAGATAGGCTACGGTAATATGCATATCACAGTTTTACCGTGCTATATGGTCCGTACCTCTATTTTTGGTGTCCAAATAGTCGATCCGAACTGCTCAACTTGATCCCTATATCAAAATATACTACGAAACCAAATTTTACAATTTTTAGAATTTGTTTGCTATTTTTAGTGATGCGGAGAAAATCGTTATTTTGTATGAACCAGAATCCTTGGATCTAGCCATTTTCTCTCCATCATTAAAAATAGCAAAAAAATTCTAAAATTTGGTTTTCTAGTATATTTTGATATAAAGATTAAGTTGAGCGGTTCGGATTGACTATTTGGACACCAGAAACTGAGATACGGACCGCATAGCACGGTAAAACTGTGATATGCATATTATTGTAGCCGGACTCTCTCTCTCTCTGTCTCTCTCTCTCTCTCTATATATATATATATATATAGAATTTTGCTACGGTTAGTCATGACTCACGGGCTTCTTCGTGAGTCACGGTTCAAAAACATATCAAATCACCTCCAAATTTCGATTTATATGGCTCAATAAATTCTTCATATCAAAATCTTATAGCATGCAAAAATTTTTCATTTTTGGAGATTTTTAAGTATTTGATCTAGAGTTTTTAAAATGATACATAAAACATTGATTATTTTATTAATATTGTATAGTCACTTTTAGAAAACCTCAAACAAATACTTAAAAATCTCCAAAAATGAAAAATTTTTGCGTGCTATAAGATTTTGACAGGAAGAATTTATTGAGCCATATAAATCGAAATTTGGAGGTAATTTGATATGTTTTTGGATTGTGACTCACGAAGCAGTCCGTGAGTCATGACTAACCGTAGCATAACTATATATATATATATATATATATATATATATATATGAGCAAATATACAGTGAGCTTAAGCTCACGGAGCGTTCCGTGAGCTTAACCTCCAAAAACCTATCAAATCACCTCCAAATTTTGATGTATATGGCTCAATAAATTCTTTATATCAAAACTTTACGGGATACAAAATTTTTTCATTTTTGAAAATTTTTAAATATTCGTTTGAGATTTTGTAAAAATGACTATACAATATTAATAAAATAATCATGTTTTATGTACTCACTTTTAAAAAATCTTAAACAAATACTTAAAAATTTTCAAAAATGAAAAATTTTTGTATCCCGTAAAGGTTTGATATAAAGAATTTATTGAGCCATATAAATCGAAATTTGGAGGTGATTTGATAGGTTTTTGGAGTTTAAGCTCACTGTATATTTGCTCTATATATATATATCTGAGTTGGGATACGGTGATATGCATAGCAAAACTACGTTTTTGCTATGCGCTCGTATCTCAACAACCGTAACTCGGATGGCCGATCCGATTTAACCGGTGCATTCTACATATCGAAAACTCATCGGATACTAATTTTTACTATTTTTGGAGATTCCTACTATTTTTAATGATTTTTGAAAAAAATGACCCTGATTATGAGTTCCAAATAGATTATTTTATTATTATTTTCTTGCCATCTTTCAAAAATCGTTAAAAATAGTTAGGAATCTCCAAAAATAGTAAAAATTAGTATCCGATGAGTTTTCAATATGTAGAACGCACTGGTCGAATTGGATCGGCCATCCAAGTTACGGTTGTTGAGATACGAGCGCATAGCAAAAAAGTAGTTTTGCTATGTATTTCACCGTATCCCAACTCTGTGTATATATATATATATATATATAGAGGAGGGATCCATTGACAATGGATATTTTGACAATCTTGACAATAGTACTTTTAAAAAATTTATAGAAATTCATTAAAAATCTTAAAAATGAAAAAAGTTTTATGGATGCATTACTTAACTTATAGATTGATAGTGTATCAAATTTCAACCAATTTGAACATCATTTGATGCCTTATCAAAATTTTGTACATTTTTTAACGGTTGTAATTTAACGGACATTTAAAAAGCTATCAAATATCATTTAAATTGAATATAATCGGAAACACAATCGATCTATAAGTTAAATAATACTTTCGTAAACTTTTTTTCATTTTTAAGATTTTTAATGAATTTTTATAAATTTTTTAAAGGTATCATTGTTAAGATTGTCAAAATATCCATTGTCAATGGATCCCTCCTCATATATATATAGAGTTAGACTATTATATTAACGTTAGTATTTCAAACCGAAATGCTAACGCCTCAAATTTAATATTATCGTGTCCGAAATCACAATTTATGGTGCTCTGTAAATTCTTTATATGAAAATATTAGGGAATAAAAAATTTTTCATTTTTAGAGTTTTCTAAGTATTTCTTTTGAATTTTAGAAAAATGGTCATAAATATTAATAAAATATTGATATTTGTATATGCTATTTTAAAAAATAGAAAACAAATACTTAGAAAACTCTAAAAATAAAAAATTTTTGTATTCCCTAATATTTTCATGTAAAGAATTTATTGAGCACCATAAATCGTGATTTTGGACACGATAACATAAAATTTGAGGCGTTAGCATTTCGGTCTGAAATGCTAACGTTAGTATAATAGTCTAGCTATATATATATATACTCATATCTCTACAACCGTAACTCGGATGGCCGATCCGATTTGACCGGTGCGTTCTACATATCGAAAACTCCTCGGATACTAATTTTTACTATTTTTTGAGATTCCTAACTATTTTTAATGATTTTTGAAAAAACGACCCTGAATATGAGTTCCAAATGGATTATTTTATTATTATTTTCTGTCCATCTTTCAAAAATCGTTAAAAATAGTTAACAATCTTCAAAAATAGAAAAAATTAGTATCCTATGAGATTTCAATATGAAGAACGCACCGGTCGAATCAGATCGGCCATCCGAGTTACGGTTGTTGAGATACGTTTTTGCTATGTATATCACCGTAACCCAACTCTATATGTATATAGCTGGAATGCCGACAGCTTAATTAGTTCAGACATCAGAAACCGAAAAAGATTAGACAAATGACCAACTTTACACAGGCCACAATGCCACATCCACCATGATATAATTCTCAGAAAGATCCAAGCAAAAAAGGCACCCAAAATAGTATTTGACAACTAACGATATATATCTGGATAGCAATACATTGCCTAATCATGCATTGATATATCCCAACGGACTTATCTAGCTAATGGATTTTTGAACTGTTGTCAATTATTTGTAAACATGATAGATGTTGTCTTGTCAATTTTAAAATGGACGTATAATTTGTGTGAAATGTGATTTTATTAGAAAAAAGGAAAGCAAATTCAATGTTCAAGTACCTCAGGGCTGAGAAAAAGTACTGGCTCATGATTGCACTCTACCCATTTATGTAAACAAACTTGTGCTAACTAGGTGCCTAATTGAGTACTTATGAATCATGAAGATGGTTCCTGTAAATGTGGAACACATCAGACAGAACATCGTATAAAAACAATTTTAAGTTTTCCTCCAATGATTGTTTTGGTGCTGATCAAAGAGTAGCTAATAATGCAGAGAAACATCTTGCATCCATTGAAAAGGCATCCATACGTCTATAAACATAGAAAGAATGTAACAGATACACCCTAAAATATAACAAATATACATCTTGAAATGTAACCTATAGACGGCTTTTCTATGGACGCTAGGTATTACTCGCAATGCAATTGACCAGACACAAGAATATAAATCAGGAATAAGGACTATGCATTGAATTCCCAAATGAGTACTAAAACCAACATTTTTTTTTGTAGTATATACAATTGAATGGCTTCTAGGTTTCTTCTAAGTTTAGCCTTTATTTAGCAAGTTGAGTAAAGCAAAGAACAGATTGAGAATATAATCCATAATATTTACATGAGCACGGGTGGGGGGTAAATTAAGAAAGGAAAAATCATCTATCATTTTGCGATGTCTTGCATACTGGGCACCAGTTCTTCTGACGAAGCCACTCGTGGATGCAACTGACATGGTACCAGTGCTCGCATTTCAGCATCCCTATCTCCTCTCCATCTTCATACTCTTCCTGTTAGGACAGACAGATAAAACAATTCTTCAGTCATCAATTACATAACTTGGAGAAGCCTATCTAAGATCCCAATACCCGGGCATACCTGTACGACTATACCAGACAGACCTTTTAGTGGTACAACAATTTCAGTAACGAATTGCGAGGCCGAATTCCGGTTAAACCACCAATAATACGACATAACAGGCACAGTATATTAGGAAACTAATACTAAGTTCTGCAAAACTTCCTGTACAGAAAAAGTACCTGACAGATGCAACATTTAACATCGTCAATGGAATGAGAAATTGACTCGTGGTAGATATTTCTCTTGAGACAATTTGCAAATTCCTCTTCAGAGAGTGCTGTACTAACTGTCCCCATTTTCTCCTCCAAAGCCAACAATTCCTGATCAAGGAGGCAAACTTAACGATGACAAAACGTAATTGAAAAGGAAAATTTCAAAAAAACAAAAAAATTAGAAGCAGCAATCATAATAATGCTGAATTTTAGTACTGCTTCCAGTACATGCTGAATGAAATGTAGTTCGGTACCACCTGGATTTCTGTAATATTACATACCAGATTCAGGAAACAAGACATAACATAACCAGTATTTTTCTTCGAAATACCAGCACCGGTATATCATAGCAAATATCTTCATCACAGACGGAAATGGGCGTGCTAGGTTTCAAATTTTCATATTATTATTCTAAATGGTATAAAATATAAATGTAATGCAACTGGTATCATCAAAACAATATACAACTGCTAAAAGACCTCTAATCTCATAAAAAGTAGGACGTGTCTTACCTCGTATGACATGCTGTCAATATCCATCCTCATGTCTCTATGCTCATCACGAAATGTCAAGCCATTAAGTAAAAAGTTGGTCTCTAGTATCATCATTTGCTATAATTTAAATGGGAAGGAAATAAAATATAAATTAAGAAAAGGAATAACTATAAATCTAGAATATAAAGAGAAGAGCATATGAAGTTATGAACCACCTCCGCATAGCTCATCTCTCCATGTTGTTCAATCCTCTCTAGAGCCAGCAGTACCTAAATATTCAGAAAACAAGTGAACAAAACAACAAAACATCTTAAAACAAAATACTTTAACAGTGTCATTTGGAAGGAAGCTATTAGACAAAAAGCCGAAATGAGTTCAGATTCGTCAAGCAGCAGCTTGCATCTTTAGTTGGCTTGGTTCAAAGGTCTGCAAATTTCCAAATTTGGAAAAATTTAGCTCAGAACTGAGCATAAAATGCTGCATCCGCATCTTCCTATAGTACAACACTGGACAAAAGTTGCCCATTGTTCATTTATCAGTATGTGGAGTGCACACCCTGATCAGTTCAATCTTGTAGGATATTAAATAAAAAAAAAGCCAACAACTACATTTGTCCTGTCATCCAATCAGTTCAGTTCTATCTCCTTTGTACGTTATAAAAGCGCCGTAGTTTCATCCTCCTCCCACCCAAACCTAAAAATTTTACAAAAATCTACCTCTTTTCCCAGTTGTATCTCACACAATCTCTTTTCTGATTCTTATTTGTTGGGCCTCAATATAGATCTTAGTACTTCATGTATAACCAAATTTAAAATCAGGAAAACCCTAGCTATATGAGGCTGGTTACACTGTGTTCACTGCCAGGATCTATTATCTTCTCAGTAGTGCCTTTGCTATCAATTTTGATGTTACCCTAAACCAGAAACATTTTTTCTCATCGCATCCAACCCTTCCTGAAACTTTACCATTTCAGCCATACAAAAGCCATTTATCAAGTAATTCTTTCAAGGAATCGAACAGTCAGGTTTCAGTTAGCATTTTGGTATGATAAATAAAATCAAGTGCAGATTCGGCAATTTATTGCTTGTAGAAAACATCATACCGGCACGTAATAATTATGCTTTCTAGAGCAGTATGCTACATGGCACAAATTCTTGCCCTATTGATGCTGGGAATTCTACCCTAGCAGCATTTTACTGTGCAGAGGGATCAAGTCAGATCTGCAATCGGACAATTCACATGCTTGCTTTGGGTAATTGGGGGTAGTAATAATTTTGTGGCCTAACTCCTATGATTGTTGGATTTCTAAGTTAGATGCTGCACTGTGTATTGTGTAAGTTCTGAATTCCCTGCACAGCCTGACTGCCGAAGTAGAGGTAAAGTATTGTCATTGCGCCTCTTTGGAATTCATAAATTGAGTTTGTCAAGGAGAAAGAAAACTTCTTTTTTTTTTTTTTGAAAAAATAAAGTAAATTACATACTTTTATCCTGACAATACTGCAATAAATTTTAGTTAATTCATTTTAGTATTGCATATATATCTTTTTCTCAATCTTTAATGTACTTGATCTGTTATTAATCTTGTGTCATTATTTCAATGTCATAGGCTAAACTGTAATTTAGTTGGTCTCCAATTGGCGAATTATACTAATATAGAAGAATAGATCCATACTGAACACTATCGTTTTCTGTTCAATATATTGGTCTGATTATCTGAAGATCACATTAGCGTTTTTGGTGTTCCCTTGTGTTTGTATTCACAACAAGTTGTAAAGGAGGGGAAGATCATGCAATCAACCGCAATTAAATCTTAAATAGCCTCTACTCTCCCTTATTTGAGCTTAAGCGCCGCAAGTCTCAATACCCCAAATTTGCATCAAGTAACCCTTAATTAAAAACCAAAGTTCAATTATATGTTTTAACAATACTAAACGCGCACCTCAGCAATCCCATCACGCCGGTACGCCTCCCTGTCCCTGAGCCGCAGGCCATGCTGCACTGTTCGGTGGCTGGTCCTTCCACTCTCTTCCTCTCCACGCCACGGAGCCATTCTACCGCTTAGACCAGAAGAAGAATCTGAAGTCGTGTTAGAAATCAAGCCCGAACCGAATCCTGAACCTGAATCCAATCTCGACCGGCTAGAAGATGCGTACAGCTGGTGTGGCAACAAAAAAGCAAAACGGCTTGGTTGTGCTTCATCCTCATAATCCTCCTCCTCCTCCTCCTCATCCTCGTCTTCATCTAAATCATCCTTTTCCACTTCCTCCTCTCTTTGATCCTCTTGTGACGAAGTCAGGATCCGGTCTGCCTGCGGGGCCCATAAATCAGTCTCAGTGTTCCTAGCAATCACTCTGCTTATCCTACTCTCTACCTGCGATACCCCTCTTGTAGTAATATGTACATTTGAACCAGCACCCATGCCGGTCAATGATCTAGCTACAGAAGAAGACCCTTCTCCATTAAACCTCTTTCTCACACCTTCGGTACCAGATGGTACCACGTCAGACGCAGACGTGCATCCTAAGCTTTTCATACCACTGCGCCTGTGCATACCAGTACCAGTACCATTTGAAGTGCTCCCTAAATTTATTTGCTTATTTCTTTGTGACAATAACCTAGAGCTTGAACTTGAACCAATACCCCGTGACCACACTGACGGGTCAAAATCCGGCATATCGTCTGCTTCGGCGAGCACTTGCGTAGCAGACTTACCTGCGTCTGTAGCAGTACTACTGCTGCTGCTCTCCGCAACATAGCTCCGTTTCTGCTTATGCTTCTCTTCGAATGCCCTTGTACCGAGCGATCTAGAAGAGCTTCTCCGTACATTTTTTGCGGTGTCAGCTGTCGAAGACCCAGGTTTCTCAGGGCTATGGCATTTCTGGGGTTTGTGGTGACTGCCACCAGCACTGCTGCCGCCGCTGCCGCTGCCTATTCCGAGTTTCCATGGTGGCTGTTGGATCCTATTATCCCCCGAGCTTGGATTTTGGTTTCGCAAGGATAACTCGGACCCGTTTCTCCTTGGAAATTTATACATCCCGGCATCTCCTTTGTCCATTGCGAGATTCAGATTGCGATCTGCAATCACAGGTTCCAAAATCAAAGCTTTATTATGCCAAATTTGAGGCGAAAACCTTCAGAATTAAATTTGCATATTTAACCATTATTCGATTTCTGCAATTTGGCAGTGATGCACCTGCATATATTGTTACCCTTTAAATGCAAATAATGCGAGCCACATAAATTTATCATTATCAAGCAACGATTGTGCTTAATAACCTGAAAATAGAAAATAAGTAGTACTGCAATTTGCACAGTTGTGATATCTCCAGCTTCACATTTAAACATTAACTCTATAAATAGCAAAATTTTATGTTTAGATATTCTGTTAATATTCAATGGATACAATTAATATAACATTTTTTTCCTAATCTACAGTAAGAACAAATAACCAATATATGCTCATGCGATGTATCTCACAAATTTCAGATTGAGAAACTTGAATGCAAGGCTTGGTTAGGATGCAAAATTTTCCTGATAAAATGAAATTTAAAAGTACGAATATTCAATTTTTTTCCCCTAATTGATCACAATAGGTTGAATACACAATACATAGACTTGTATTCGAAGTAAGAAACAAAATATTATGAAAGTAACTTATCTCAAAAAAAAAAAATTATGAAAGTAACATCTAATTTGCGATTTCTTCGAAAGAAAACAAATTTGCGCTTTTCAACTCAATAAACAACTATACACGCCATTAGACAACTTTACCAAAGAGGAAAAAAAAACCCAAAAATCAGAAGAAAGAAAAAGGAAAAAAGAAAAAAAAAAAAGGAAGACCAACAATCGGTGAGAGGATTAAAATCATCCCAACAATTGAACGATCGGAAAGGAATTAAGAAAATCCTGAACACCAACAATATTGATTGATCAACAAGAACATACATGGTTGAAACCATCAATCAGATACGATACGATCAGAAGGAATTGCCGCACTTTACCTGTAAACAGGGGCGTAGACAGAACGCAGAGAGAGGCGGAGAAAGAGGAGAAGAGGAGAGAAGACAGAGAGAGAGGGACAGGGTAAGGAATTAAACAAAGAAAAAGAAAAGGAATAGAATGGAAATATGAATTAATAAACGATTAGGATATAATTAGCACGGATCCAGTTCTGAATTCTGGGTTGGATTCTTTTTTGGTTTTTAAAAGTAAGATCCGGATCCGATATGAGATATTGACATGACAGGAACCAGAAAACCAGAAAGGTTTTTGCAGTCGCAGTCGCAGTTGAATGAAATGAAATGAAATAATCCGTCACGGACATACATGACATGAGACATGGTTTTAGACTATGTCATCATAGAATTCATATCCCCTGCTGTACTGCATTGTGTGTGCAGTTCACAATGACAGCCGTTAGATGGTCCAGATTCGTGGCAGCGCAGATCTCGAGATGATCCAACGGATGATGCTGTGAACTGCACGATGCAGTAAGGTAGGGGATGAGCACTCTGTCATTATGATTATAGTGCATGTTTATTGTTTTGAACGGTCTGTTTGACTCGATTTATTTACCATGGAGATGGAGTGGAGATCAGTCCCTGTCGGGTCGGGTCGGTCGGTTTGTTTGTGTCACCTGCCCTGCTGCACTTTCTGTTAGTCTCTGACTTTATTATCACATAACTATTTCAAGTTATTCTTCTTTAGAAAGAGTAATTCCTCTCCGTTTAGCAAGTGTAGTAAGTTAAAGCGGAGTAAAATGTTAAATCACCTTAAATCAGTGGTGTTTGGTGGGAGTGAAGTAAATAAATGAAGTAAAGTTGATGTAATGTGTAAAAGATGTGAAATGTTGGTGATTTAGTTTACTACACCTATATAGCTGCGTTAACTTACTACACCTTAAATCACTTCTGTTTGGTGACTTAAAATTGATTTAAGAGATTAATGCAGCGCTACTTCACTTACCAAACACTGAGAAAGAGAGTTAAGAGGAATCCTCACAGGCTCACAGGCACAGCAACCTGTCCAAGATCAATAAAAAATACTTTAAAACTGAAAATCTTTTGTAAAATATTTTTTATATAGTGTTTCAAATTTTATTTAATTAAAATTAAATGCTCTTATCAAGAACCATAAAAAAATGTGTGATAATACAATACAATGGTTTAAATTTGTTTTTTTTTTTTATGGATTATCAGAAGAAGAAAAAAAAAAAGTAAGTGTATGAATAAGTTTTCAAAAAAGTGTATGAATACGTCTTGTATATATATATATATATATATATATATATATATATATATATACACTAATATTAAAAGAGGAGTTTGACTATTGTACGGAAATACTAACGCCTCAAATTTTATGTTATCGTGTTCGAAATCATAATTTATGGTGCTCAATAAATTCTTTATATGAAAATATTGGGGAATACAAAAAATTTTTATTTTTAAAGTTTTCTAAGTATTTGTTTTGAATTTTACAAAAGAGCTCATAAATATTAATAAAATATTAATGTTTGTACATGCTATTTTCAAAAATGCAAAACAAATACTTAGAAAACTTTAAAAATGGAAAATTTTTGTATTCCCCAATATTTTCATATAAAGAATTTATTGAGCACCATAAATTGTGATTTCGGACACGATAACAACAATTTTGAGGCGTTAGCATTTCGGTTTGAAATGCTAACGTTAGTATAATAGTCTAGCTCTTAAAAGAGGAGGGTTTCAATGCCTCCATTTTTTGTACCTCCATCATGCCTCCACTTTTTAAATTTCAAATAACTCAAAATTTAAAACTCATTTTTCAAAACAAAACCGTTAGATTTAATCTATATACTTTCATTTATGTATATGTAAAAAATCATCAAATTTGAATATTATTTTGCTTGATATCAAGGGCTTCAAAAAAATGTACTAATTTGAGCAATTTCTAGACGTTGATTGTTATAACTCATTGATTTATATAAAATAAAACAAAAAATTGAAAAAATTTGTTATGTGCACGTAGAGAATATCATATTGATCAAATCTAACGGTTTTGTGTTGAAAAATGAGTTTTAAATTTTGAGTTATTTGAAATTTAAAAAGTGGAGGCATGATGGAGGCACAAAAAATAGAGGCATTGGAACTCTCCTCATATTTAAATTAGAGGAGGGATCCATTGACAATTCTTAACTTGACAATCTTGACAATTTGATATTTCAAAAAATTGTAAAAAATTGTATATATTCTCAAAAATAGAAAAAAGTTAACGGAATTATTATTGACTTATAGATTGATCATGTTTCCGATTATATTCAATTTTAGTTATATTTGATAGCCTTTCAAAGATCCGTTAAATTACAACCGTTAAAAAATATACAAAATTTTGATAAGCCATCAAACGATGTTCAAATTGATTGAAATTTGGAACACTATTGATCTACAAGTTAACAAATGCATCCATAAATCTTTTTTCAATTTTAAGATTTTTTATGAATTTTTATAAATTTTTTAAATGTTCAATTGTTAAGATTGTCAAAGTTAGCATTGTCAAGGGATCCCTCCTCTTTAAATTATTGTTCAATAGTGCTTCAAGAAATATAAATATAAGACATTTAAGATTCAAAACTCAGATTCCGGCAAGTCGACAGCACATATCAAACATCATCAAAATATGATCTAGTCCTTTATAATTTATTACTTTCCTGGAGCAAGCAAGCAGGCAGCATCTTTGATTTAGCATTTAGCAAAGCCTAGCGTAGACTTAGCCCAAGTAGAAGCAGAACAGGTCGCACCTGACCAGCTGACCTGACCGTGGTCCGTGCCAACGCTCCCCACCAGGCTAGACCAGACCAAACCGGCTAGGATAGAGCCAATATTGACTCATATTTTAGATGGATTGAAAAGGTCTTTAATCATGTGGTATATTTCTATAACAACTTCGTTCAGTTTTTTTAATTATAAAGATTTTACAATTGAAATGTTAAAACAATAAAAAGTGCAAGATGCAATGGATATTGATTCACTTGCACATAAATTAAAATGAAAGTAATTATTGACTTTTTATTTGAGGCAGAAGGTATATAGTTTTTTTTTTTTTAAATGAAAAAATCGACCTCTACCATCTACAATTCTACATAACGTCTACATCATACCTTTAGATCTTATTGGTGATCCATAAGAAAATAAAATATAAACTATTAATGTATTTGCACAAAACAAAAAAAATAAAAAACAAGTGATATGAAGTTATATTATATATATATTTATTATTACGAAGATAACATATACAATGAGGTAAAATAATGCTTTGTTTAGCTTATATTTATATATTTAACAAGTTCATATATTTATTATGGTCTTTTCTATTGAGTATTGACTGATGGAATTTGAATTATTTGCGAATGGAAGTGGATTTGGTGATTCGGTTGGGGAGGATTATCATTATGGAGCCGGTAGCCCACGCGCTTCATGCGCTAGCTCAAACTCAACCAAAATATGCTATTGCGCGTGGGGTCTCTGTTTGCATGCAGCTTAATTGAATTCTCTCTTCAATCCAAATCATTCTAAAAGATATATAAAAAGAGGAGAAAAGCACAAATTTATGTTATTATTCATTACTTTGTTGAACTGTTTATCGATAGACATTGGACAATTAATAACGAAAGAAAGAAAATATGCAATTAATACGGTGGGTTGATGTATAATTGAACAAGTCAGGACATAGTTATCGGTCATCCTATCACATATGACATTTTTCCCATTTCGTGACCGTCTCCAAATTTATTTTTTATTTAAGGATGAAGTTGGAATTTTTCATGAACCTCTGTGCGGATAAGAATAAGATACTAAACTCAAAAAAAGGAATTTGACTCATTCGAAGTGCTCAGGGAGAAGCATACACAAGGAATCAATAACATATTTTAGTTTTCAATAATTATAATAAGAAAGGCTTAATTTTTGGTGTACCCATCAAAAACTCTTAAATTGCCAATATCCCCATCATAGTGTCATAATATCTAATATCCCCATCAAAACTCAACTTTCTTTCTAATATCCCTTTTCTTCAATTAGCCCATAACTAATACATTATAAATTATTGAATTTACATTTTTGGCCCTCCTTCCAGATGAAGATCTGTTTATTATGCTACGTACAGCACAGGATAAGAAATGAAAACTTACCATGCTTTTTTCTTCTCAGTCATTTAGACGTTTTGGAGTATAGAAATAAATTTTGTTTTGTGACTAAGATTATTACTATATGCTATAAATTATAGAGGAGGGATCCAATAACCATGTTTTTGGTGACCCATGGTGACTATTTTTTTATTTAAGCATAAATTGAAAAATCTAAACCGTTAGATGTATTCTCTATTATCTCAACAACATATACATAAAAAATGATAAAGTTTTGACATTGTTTCGATAGTCATCAAGAGAGGAGAAAAAATCATAAAACTTGAACCGTTGATTTTTGTAAATGCTTAATTCATATGTAAATAAAATCAAAATGATATAATTTTTCGTATACACATAGAATATGATATATACAACATATTCTATCGATTAGTTTTGTTATTTAAGAATTTAAAATGTAATTATTTAAGATTTAATTTCATGGTCACCGATGGGTCACCAAAAACATGATTATTTGATCCCTCCTCTAAATTATATTGGAGTATGAAGGCCAATAACTTAATGACATTCCTAAAGGCTGTGCCAACAAAAATTTAACATCAATATTTTGTTCACTCGTATCTGATTTAGGCAACTACTAGGTAAGCTCGAATTAATGTTAAAAAAATAAATAAGTATGGGCTTCAACTTAACTTGCTTTGTGATAACATTTAAATAGATCATGTTTCTTCTTCTTTCTTTTGTTTTTTTTTTTTTTTAATAATTTGCAAGTTCCGGGTACTTTGTGAGAGGAGCAAAGGGAGAGAAGAGACTACCAGGAAAAACAAAAATAGTAAAGGGACAAAAATGTAAATTCAATCATTGGTAGCATATTAATTGTGGATTAAATGAAGAAAAGGGGATATAAGAAAGAAAATTGAGTTTTGATGGGGATATTGGATATTATAGTGTTATGATGGGGAAATTGGCAATTTAAGAGTTTTTTATGGGTACACCAAAAATTAAGCCAAAGGAAGGTTTCATATAACTCTTACCATGCACCCATCCCCGGTTTGAAATCCGGATGGAAATCCTTTTATAGGCATTTAAAATTTGAATGGCTTAATCCTCATCTTTATCTCAAAAAACTTTTCCGGATATATTTGGAAACTAAAATTATAATCCTCAATTCAAAGGAATATAAAGGGGAAATCTAAATAACTATTATTATTATGTAATAAACACTACAAGAAAAAGGCTGTTTAGCAGCGGTCAATTTTAGGGTTTAGCAACGGTTATGTGACCGCTGTAATCGTCAGAGCTGCTAAGTTTTACTAAAAACCGCTGTAGAATTACAATTTTACAGCGGTTATTTGGTTGAAATAACCGCTGCTAAATTTTCATTCTACAACGGTTATTAACTAATAACCGCTGCTGAATTGAAAAACAACAGCGCTTTTTTGCTAAAAACAGCTGTTGAGTTAGTAAAACAACAGCGCCTGTTTTCTAAGAACCGCTGTTGAGTTAGTAAAACAACAGCGTTGTTTTCTGAGAACCGCTGTTAAATTTGATGATTATTTTCACGATTCTTTTTTGTTTTATGTGATCAGCCCACATGCTGGCCCTATACAAATATTCAATTCAACAAACACATTTACAATCAATATAGTAAACAATCAATTTTATTCAATTAAATTCACACAAAAATCAGAACATAGATATGATGAAACACAATACGAATAATTCATTATTTATTGGTATTTCCTATCATACCCCTCTCCTATCTTTACCTTACCACTATACTTGTACTAGCTTAAATAAGAACCCCATATTTCAATAGACCAATAGTTTAAACTATCCCTAGCCAACACTAACAATAAGCATGCAGTTCCCAAACCTGAAAAGCAAAACCAAAAAATTATTAGAATTTACAGGATATTTTAACAAAGAATCATTGAAAATAGAGTTGTCAATTAAGAAATAAAACTAACTATAAGCAAGATATAACAAGTGCTAACATGCCTCGTTAATCCAAATAATATATCATCTAGTAGACTTCAGTTGGCTATGCCAACCCACCTTTGGGATTGTTCAAGGCAGCAAGATAAGCAATGCAGACATATACATATCACAAGTGTGTTCAACAGAATACAAGAAACTTCATTGAAATAAATAACATTCCTTAAACCGTGTGTGCTCGCCTAGAGACTGGTGACCATGAAATGCCCATTTTTTTAAACTTAATATGCCAAACCTAGGAACCATAAAAGCCACATTATTGAGCCATTCCCATCTTGACATGTATATACTTTACAGTACCCAAAGATAACTAAATTGACTATACCAAAATTGATAGCAATTATATTGATTTTAGCTTATTTGAAACTCGATGATTATAAAGTAAAAACCAAACTTAATCGAATTTAACAATATGGAACAAAAAAAAAAATTAGACAATCCAGGACTGAAATTTTTGTTCAGATAAGAAGAATAAATAAGGTAAACATAGTAATATAGTATCAAAGAAGAGAGCCTAATTCAATGCAGCATCACGGAGATGGCAATCCTCTGCATCACCCTCCTATTGTGCAATCTGGAAAATTCCTGGAATTAAGCTTTCCGAAGTGAACTGGTAGACTATCAACATTTTAATCATTTATAGCATTATGAGTTAATTTCCTTATTACCATGCTGATAGATTAAGAGCATATGTTCACTGCTAAAGATGATACTTTTAAGAGTATTTTGCAAGTGAGATGCAAAGTATAACATTCATTGCATTGCAGCATTAGAAAGGAAAAGCTAGAAGTGACAAAGATGTACCTGATTAATTACAAAATCAAACAAAGTAAGACAACCAGTAGTGCGCATCTCATCATCTCTGCTTTGATCGAAGAGTGCTTGAATAAGTGCAAATACTGCTAGCAAACAAAGGCCTGACCACATACAAATAGTCATGTATTAATAATGTGTACCAAAATGAAAAAAAAAATGACAATTATAAAAAGTATGGAAATGTATCTAGTGAAAATATACAGCATCTAAGTGTCCAAGAACCCAATAGTCTTGCTCTTCTACAATCCAGTGCCCTCTTGTTTAAGTAAGCTGTCTTGCTTTTATGCCTTGTACCATGCACTCATGCACTCCTATACCTCATCTTGGCTCATGAAAGGAGTTGATATACAAAGGATTTGAACACCTACGTATAAGCTCAAACATAAATCTCAAGCCAATTGCATCCAGCTAGCTACCCTAGTCTCTTCCTTGCTCTTGAGTCTTGACTACTAGGATAAATTAAGAACTATACCTTGAACTCTCAAAACTAACAAAACCGATGTCTTACTACATTCTTTAAAAAATCATGTCCTTATTAGTTATCATCTCACCAATCTTCTCATAATTTGGCTAGCTTCAATTTACTCTTGCAAGTCTTATTTCTCAAATAAATCCTAGAAATAATTATCAAAGAAAAATGGAAGAGGAAAAGACTGCCCCCTGCTTCTCTTAGACGCACATATATATTGGACTTATCCCAACTTATTTTGCAAGAAGATTAAGCACAAGCTGGAGATACAATTTCAATCTTTAAGTACAAATTGGATTCCACGTGTCAAAGGTTACAATATATATAATCCCAATCCAGATCATGGCAAAACTCAAAGTCGGCAACAATTTAACAGATGGGCCTTGCGCACAGGATTCCATCTCTAACCAAGAGCTTTAATATAGATCAAGAAAATTAATAAGACTTTTTTCAGCTTACCAGTAAACTTATTTTCAATGATGCTTCTGTACAATCCCCAAGAAACGCTTTGCTGGCACTGATTTTTGTTACGCAAGCCTGATTGCGGCCTCACTGGTATGAAATAATATCAGAAATCAGTACTTTGAACCCATTATTTGTTTATAAAGAAAACCAAGAGTGTATACCAGAACCAAATTGACAATATCAGCACAAGAGCGGTGTTGGTTGGCTGGAGTAGTGGCAACCGGGGCTTTGGAGCTGAGCGCGGTGGCAGCAGCAGGAGCAGCGACTTCGGTGAGGGCGGTGGTTGAGAGGAGACAGCTACAGCAGCGGGTTAGGGTTTACAAAGTGGCGAGCTGGCGGCTGGGGTTTTGGAGAATAGAGGCGGTTGTAACAGCAGCTTCCGGCGACGGTCGCGCGGGTCCAGCGTACGAGGAGAGGGTCGCGCTGAGTCCGGCGTGTGAGGAGAGGGTTGCAGGTCCGACGTGGAGGAGGCGACTGGAGCAGCAGCTTCGGGCGAGGTCTGACAGGTCCGGCGTGTGAGGAGAGGGCAGCGCGCCGGCTGTTGCGTGTGAGGAGAGGTCCGGCCTTGGTCCGGCTGGAAGTCATGACAGGAGGGAGAGGGAGGGAATAGATGGAAATGAGAGTTGAGGGTTTTCAAAATTTGGCCAGGTATTAATTGGGGATATTTGGGAGGGTTTTGACAGTGTGGTATACTGTGTGGGGCATTCAACAGCGGTCATTTTCTATGAAGCGTTGTAGAATATCAAGTACCAACAGCGGGTTTTAACGGAGGACTGTTGTTAAGTTTTATTTTACAGCGGTCGCTATGAAAGAACTGCTGTGAAATTTATTTTACAGCGGTCTTCTACTAAAAACCGTTGTTAATATATACAATTCAACAACGGTTATCAATTAATGACCGCTGTTAAAATATTTAGCTGCGGTTTTTTAGGGGATAGTCCAAAAGACCGCTGTAACATGGCGTTGTTAAATAGCCTTTTTCTTGTAGTGAAAGGTTCATGCACATGAGCACATCTCTTTAGATATGCAATCCTCTTTTCCTAGGTGTGTAAAAGTTTGGGACCTGGAATACTATTATACGATAGTTATTATGAATACTTAATTTGGAGTTATTATGAACAATTAATATCATTTTTTTTGTCAACAAATTATTATTTGTTAGACAGTAAATATTATAGGTGCAACATTATATATCAAAAGTCAAAAATCTTTTTCTTGTTCTCACAACCATAACAATGTTTTTTAAAAGATAAAACACATAAATATTACATCAACACTATAAGAATAATTAATGTAGGGCGTAGGCATACTATATCTATACAAAAGTATGATGATTTATATGTTTTTGTACATAAAATGACTTAAACCGATCGTCCAAACTTGTAATCAACACTATATGTTGTTTCAAATTCTTTCCTTTATCTTCCAGAAATACAATTTCATTTAAAAAGAAAAAAAAATTGACATAATGCCATGTGATCCGTCAATTTAACAAAACAAATATCTTTACAAAACCAGCAAGTAGCTCGTCAGTGCAAGAAACAATTAAATTATACTTAATTTAAGAGCTCATATATTCACTTAAATTAAATAATTATTCCACCAAATTCATATTAAATAAGACATTAATAACAATATATTATGCAGTGCTAAATGACGATTCACATAAATATTAATTAAGAATTTAAATTACAAAACTAAAAAGTCACAAAAAATCAGCTCACTGATGATCATACCTACATCCAGCCATACCCACTGGGTTTCAACCAAATAGGTAACGAAGTGGGAGGATGGTAGATTTTGGATAATTTAAATTCACCAAATGTTTCGTCTTCGAAATGGTACAAACCAAGATCGGTATAACCGGACTCTGCGTAAACCAGATTCGGGTGTGTGCTGAAGTATATGGTGTCAGCACTGCAATTTCCAAGTTCGTCGGCAGGAACACTTAGAGAAGTGTTGGCGCCCAAGAAGTACGCATTGCCCGCCAAATCCGCCACTTCCCACCATTCCTTGTCATCCAAATTAAGAACGAATGCTCGAAAAGATTTGACATTCTCACGACCCTCGGATGCGGCTTTGACATCCCCATCACCTATCCTAAATACAAGTAAAAGAGCATCGTCTACGTTTACCAGGTGCATGGTGTTGGAAGGCCGGACCTTGACTTGGCAATACTCGATCTTCCTCGCCATTCGATTTGGATCCAACTCAATGGAGTATAGTCGATTATAAGGATCGACACCGTAAAACTTGCCATTAAAGTGACTTATGTCGTTTAGTATATGAGGAACTTGTAACAATGTCCACTCCTCGTCGCCAGGCTTCCAAAAAGCCAATCTGTGATGTCCGCGAAGGATCACAAGGACGACGAAATCTTTGCACTCACTAGGGTCTGCTGAGAGTGACACCCTGTGTACAATCCAAGCTTGCGCACTTTTACAGGTGAGACATTTCGGATTACCTTCCTCATCGTAGACTACCATTGATTCATCCTCAACATAGGGACCGTGTCCCTTGCCGTAGGGGGGTAATGTAGGGAGAAGATAACTAGCACGGGTGAACGGATTCACAAGATAACCTTCTACCTTAGGACCCACCGCAAAAAGCCAACCATGGGATGAACCGCAACAAAAGGCCCCGCGCAGCTCTGGAATATCGATATGGTAATACCTGTCCTCTGACATGTTGTAGAATTTTTTCTTCTTCGTGGCCTCGTCTTCGGCAAGAACTAGCCAGGGAAGCTGCGGAAGTGGGGGGTACCTTTTTGCTTCGCTGCTAAACGCCATGTCTGGCAAACAGCAGCGAAACGATGGATATCCATAAGAGGAAGAAAGCCGGTAATCAGTTCGAGCATGTCCGGATTTAATTTCGACCAATCCGCCATCCTTTTCTAATATAGGGAAATTTCTGTATCAAAAGGGGAGAAGAATTAATTAATCTCTTCATGTAGTGCTACAGAAATTCACTTGAATTTCCAAGAGACAATAGTAAAAATGTTAGTTGCATTTGCATGCAAAAATAAAAAAAAAAAAAAAGTTCTCTATCAGCCATTAGGTTAATATGAGTATGTGACCAACAAAAATTAATAGAAAAGATGGAATGAGAACCAATTGTACAACTTGTGAAGTATAATTGAAATGATATATTGCAGCTGACTCAATACAAGTCATGAAATAAATAAAAACAAAAATTGTATTTCTATTGAACAAGAAAACAATCTGTACTCTGGAAAAGAATATATAGTTTGTTTACAGCGCAACCTATTGCAAATTTATGAAAACTATACTCGGTAATTTGGACAACATGGAAAATAGTGCAATTAATCTGGATGATGTAAAAGGTGCCTCTAGGGTAGTTTTAATGTAACAGGTTAGTAAGATCATATAATTTTCTTTTACTTAAGTTATCTATCTTAATTAGCTAAGATGATATAATTTTCTTAAAAAAAATTTTTTAAATAAAAAGAGATGCAAATAGAGCCCCTGAAATGAAATAAAAGGAATAACTGTAAACAGAAAGTCAGACATTTTTTCTAAATAAAATGTAGGCTTAATACAGCAGCTTTGGAACCTCTCTTGATCTAATCGTCTCAAAGTGCTTGATTGTCCTCTTTACAAACCAGTAATTGCAATAAAACTTTGATTTAGTAATTTTACTTTTTACATCTTAACATTTATTTACATTCAGATCAAGAACTTTAGGGTGTACAAAAATGAGACCAAATTCTGACTGGATAAAAACACATTCTTATTTCTGACGTACGGAATTAAAATATGTGAGATCGATACAAATTCATAAGACCACGAATGAGCAGATAAGTAGAACATATACCCTTATAATTCGTTCGGAGTAACTCAAGAAAGAAGAACATATATATATATATATATGAAGTAGAGAAATTGAGTAAGAGATCGGCACCTTGGAAGGGAAAAAAAGAGATCACCCTTTTTCTGCAACAAGATGAAGCCACGGCTGTGTTTCTTAGGGATCACCCTTTTTCTTTTTACTCTTTGAGGAAAGTGTTTCTCAGACCAGACCTAACCTATTCAGCAGAGCCAGAAGGATCATCCTATTTATGTATTTCTCTCTTCTAAAAATATCAAAGTCCGTAGGTTTATTATTGTACTTTTTTAAAATTGGAAGAGCTTGCCTTATTTGTGTACCTTCTTTTTCTATGTTTATTCTTGTATTTGCTTTTGCCTTTTTTGGGTCGGATGCTTCAAGTAATTGGGCCTCTCCAGCTGCATAATAATATAAAATATTGTGTTAATATTAGGAATAGGATATTTTTAAACTCTTATATTTTTTTCAAAATTTCAAATCGGTGTATCTAAATTAGTCTTTGAAGTATTATTATCATTTTTAAATTAATTGCTAAACTATTTTTTAATCTTAACCTTTTCCAAGTTTGTATATATATATATGCCTGTAATATACTTGTAAAAATGTACTTCGTTGCGGTGCCTTCTTTGGTTCCTGACTCAACCAACAAATGTATTAAACTAAACTACTTTTTAAAAAAATTAAAATTTACCACAAGCCATATTTATGGAATATATTGATCTAATATGAATAAAATATCGCTTTACCATTTAGGAGCATGAGAATTGATATAAAGATGCCACAAAGGTACTAATACTGGTGCATGATACCACAAATAAAACAACTCCAGTTCAAATATTGAAATCATCATCATCCCATAACATCAGTTCAGGTCTTTTATTAAACTATATACTCATATAACATCACATCCATTTTCGGTAGCATTTTTTTCCTCAATCCTAGAAAATAAAGAATCAAAGTCACTTCATTCTATAACTATATTCAAATGAACAAAGAAATCATTTGAAAAATCAATGTCACTATACGAAATTGAACACAAAAAATCATCTGAACCAACACCTATAGCACAAAAAACAAAATGTTGGGACTTTAAACTTTCTTTTCCTTCATGTGCATGGCCCCTGGGTACCTAAAACATTGAAAAGAAAAGAGAAATTATAATGTTGGGATATCAAACAAAAGAGCAATTAATCTGTCAGGTGAGTTGAATATTAGGTTACAATGTTCAAAAGAAATGGAAGCTTAGGCATAAGAGATTTGGAAAGGAAAAATATATCATGCCCCTTGCGTTTCCCCCACCGTCATTGATGTGCTAGCAGGACAAATATCCACATTCAAACCATTCTCATGCCTCCGATTCTAATTTGTGTGCAAATTCATAGTGATACTGCATTTCAGACTTCATACTAAACTTGGTACTGCAATCGAAACAAGTACGTTTTAGATATTGAACCATTAATTGCTTCTGAAAAATTAGATGAGCCGTAGCAAAATATTTCTTTGCCAACCTAATGACCTATCATATGACTAAAAAATTAGGCGTGAAATGACATCAAGATAACTAAAAAGAAAATAAAATTTTAATAAAACCACATATAATACCTCTAAGTAAAAATCTGGATCAACCTACAAAGAATTGAAAGTATCATAATAATATATTATTTATATAATCTAACAAATCTTTATACTAACAAGAAAGCATTTGGATACCTCTTCCATTACCTGGATACGGCCCAGCTTCTTCTTGTAACCGTTTTTGCATATCCCCATTAGTTTTTGTGTTTACAAAGAAATCATGTTGCACATGTTAATAATAAATTATTACTAACCAACACAAATTCAGGTTGAACATGCTTATCATCTATATAATTTGAAGAAGTAGCACACCAAATTTCCTTGTCGACCTACTATCCGAAACATGACTTAAAAGTCAAATGAAAAATAACATCAACACAGTTACAAGAATAAAAAGTAGATGAAATCACATTAACATAAATTACTTCTAAGTGACTAAGTATAACCTAAGAACAACTTGCAAATTAAAAACATTATGAATAATTTCAAACCTAATAGAATATCAAGCTCGCTAACAATATTACATTTTATGATTCAAGGTGATCAATTATATATGAAGTTTATTGATTATTTTGACTTAGCATTATAACTTTTTATATAAGGAGACTCAATCAAAATTTTCTCAGAAAATTAGAAATTAGGAAAACCATATTTATTTGCGAAATTCTTGAACTTCTCATGTATCATGTGTACAATGCATATTTTTAATAATTGTTATGCATTAAGCATGTAATCATACGTAAGTTTTATGTTGAAAGTTTAGGCCAATTCAGTTTACAAAATAATTATATGAAACAAAAAGTCTTACAGTGTAAATTTACTCGTGCAAAATTTTTTTTTTCACGAAATCGATAACTTCAGGCACCTTTTCAAAATACACTTGATATTCCCTTTATAACATGTTTATCGCAATTTAATTCATGTGCACATGTCGAAGTGCTTATTTTTTCCTTTACAGATATACAATTAATTAATAATACAAACATGTATGGTTTAATTATAAGGAAAAATCAATGTACATTACTACTTACCCCTCCGTACATAGCTTGTCTTACCTTTTTATAAACACGGTTCTTACCCAATGAGTGACATCATAGCAAATGTTGAGTGAAATGGATTGTTCTTCTTGCGGTATTTAATTGGGATGGATGAACTTAACCCAAACATTGTATATACTATTCTCTCCCATATGAAACAAATAATGGAAAATTCCAGCAACACTCTACCCTATGGAAATTTGATCCATATGATTGTCCAATCGAAAATACGGGGTTTGACATTCCGTCATTTGTGAAATTTTCATTATCCCTTAATTTGTGATATAAAATTTCTAGTATGGGATGTACTTGCAAAGGAAATATCAAGGATGAAATATTCATGGAAACTAACACTTTGCTCCAAGAAATTGTTTTAGAAGGGGAGAGGAAGGTAGGGTAGAGGATGGAAGGGAAATGGTAGGGTATGAAATGGTAGGGAAGGGTACAAACTTACTTGCTCCAGTAAGTTCCGAGATTCCCATTTGGTAGTAAGGTAAACAATTATAATTTGACTATATTACCTTTGTATGGTGCAAATTCATATAGATTAATAAAAGGGAGAAGGGTTCTTTTAGTAAATTGTGTTGGCGGTCCCCTTTTCCCCTTCTCTACTCCCCGATTTGGGAGGGACATATTTCAGCTTTATAAAGGGAAAAGGTTTCATTCATTCCCATCTCTTACCATTCCATCTTTTTTATTGGAGCAAGTAGGAAGGGAAATTTTCCCTTACCCTTCCCTCCTCTCCCCCAGGATACTCCCAACTGGAGCACGGTGTAATGATCTCTCTACTATATACTTTACTTTTCCGCATCTTTGAGTTGAATAGTTGTGTGTTTTGAGATTTCACGAGCATATCTTGAATTGAACTGCTACACTGTGAATTGTATGAATCGTGTGATCGAGTTATTGCCATTTTGAGTAATTGAATTAAAATCTAAATCTGTGATTATTTTCTGCAATTACAATTCTAGGTTTATCAAGTACATTTGAGTTACTTTATTACATTAGATATTACTAATTTGCTCATAACTCTTATATGAATCAAGAAAATATTCTTTAGAGGGATCAATTTAATCATGAAGATTATAAGTCGATAATATATATTTAATTAAATAATTTAGATTTAAGCTAGTAATATAAATTTAGAAAGCTGCCGATTTTTTCTCAATTTCAAGTCTTCAAACTCACTTAAATTAAAAATAATCGTAAATGATCAATATGAAAGAATATTTTGTAATCTTTTTTCTTTTTAGAATTTTTAATAAATTTTATTACTATTTTTTTAAATTATTATTGTTAAAATTGTCAAGATAAACATTGTCAATGATGCCTCTGAAGCTGTAGAAAAATAGAACAAAGAATTGGCCTAGGAAGGGGGGAAAGTCGACCCCATTAAACTATTCCATTCCATTCGCGTTTCGCCCTTTCACCCCTCCTACAGATCTACACCAACAACAGCAGAAATTAACCCCTACCTTTGCAATATACAGGGCGAGAAAAGACGGAAAAAATAGAGAAGAACTGCAGAAGTGGGATGCTTGGCGCCGGAATCCTACTGAACTCGTCGGAAAGAGGAGGACACCGAATTTGAGTGGTACCGTAGACATATCCTAGTCTCATTTTCACAAATCTTGATCTTTAAATTCATTTCAAAGAGCACAGATGAAACTTTACTGGAGTAAGTTTTTATCTTTAAATTGATAAATTGTGACTGTCCATTGCTCAGCATTGAATTGGGTATGAAAAATAAATGATTAAATGTACTGTTGATACGTTGTTACTAAATTAGATCAATTTGAAAAATCTGCGTTAGTATTTGTCGGAATAACCAAATCTCAGAAAAAGAAATGATCTTTTGTATTCTTTTGTTAGACAATGATTTTCTAATTATCTCTAGAGGTTTCATATATATACATTATTCTTCTTTTTTTATCTGAACGCATTTCAAATTAGCTGATAGTTAATTTTTACAACTATTAGGTGACGCAGTTAGCAAGGCTCAAGAAAAATGGAGTTTGGCACTTCCCCGAAAATTAATTTGTGGGAAGAAAAAGAAGTTATAATCCACATATTATCCAGGTTACCAGCAAAATCAGTGTTACGGTTTCGATCAGTATGCAAGCTATGGTCTCTCATAATCCAAGATGATGCTTTCATCGCCGAGCATGCTAAAAACCGCAAGAATCATGGTGTTCCTGGTATCATGTGCATAAATTCATTCAACTTTTCCCCTCCCACCTTGGAGTATTTCACCGATGGTTATCGCCGCTATGTAAAACACAGCATTTTATGTCCACATGATGTTAGCCTCGTGTCGAATTCTTGCAATGGTCTCGTTTGTGTCTATGGTTCCTCCCCTAAAAATACCGGGGTTTTTATTGTTAATCCGACTGTTGATGATGGATTTTTGGAGTTGCCCAAAGAAAAGAGGGCTACTATTAAGTATGACAAGTTCATCGGGCTCAGTTATGATAGTACCTCGAACAAATATAAGGTGGTCACACTTTACAGTCATCATGACAAAACATTAGGTTGTGAGTTGCTCACGATTGGCGATGCTCGCTGGAGACAACTGGGAGAGGCTCTTCCTTTCAAGATTGTGCGGCATCAAACCCCAGTGTTTGTTAACGGAAACATCCATTGGAAAATTGAGTCAAAAGAGGGCGACACGGGCCTGACCATACTTTGCTTCGATATGATTCGTGAAACTTTCGACACGATGGTTCATCCCGAGTGCAACTCTTTCAGCGATGACCTAGTGGAGTATGAAGGGTGTCTCAGTATATACAGTCGCCGTGCAGATTCCTGTAGAAGTTCTCTCATTGTCCTGAGAGATTACGCCAATGGCACATGGGTAAACCAGCATACCATTGATTTAACGCCGATTAAAAATAGCAGTGTGTCGACAAGCACCGGAAAGAGTGAGGAAATTGAAGTTGAGTGCATTGGAATCCACAAGGGCAAACTGGTATTTTGCAACAACAATTCATCGGTTTACTATTATAGCGTTGGTACTAGGATGTTCGAGAAGTGTACCAGGTTACACAGTGGTCCTGTCTCTCTAGGCATTGTAGCTTCATATTCAGAGAGCTTAATTTCTGCTTCAAGAATTTGTAAGAGCTGAGTTTAGAATTTGTGTATTTTATAAGAGGGCAATGAAAATTGCTCCCTGGTTCTGATTCTTTAATTTCATGTTTGACAATTAGACCAAATTCTGATTTCATTTTCTTTTGTCAGTGACTAACTATGATTTCTTGTTGAGGGTTATTTCCCTTGTTGTTTTATCCATGCATATTTTCTTTATTATTAGTGAAGCGCTTTTGGATGCTGGCAAGTCATAATTAGCTTAATGGTTGATATGTGCAAAAATATCACACTATTATTCTCTTCCTATTATTTGATTAATTGTATTATCGACATTTCTGTCTGATGGAAATTGTGCCTGGAAAATTCGTCGAACGAACTGTAACAATATTGTAAACTTGAAAAAATATAGAAGAGCTTACACGGGCTTATGGATTTAATAGTTAACTTGGGCTTTGTTGAAGCAACTACTACATTGCCTTCAGTTTTCAGACGTCAGTCTTATACATATGCGATTCCATGGTTCCTTTAGGTTCATAAAACTCATTTTAAACCAGAGAGGTAACTGATTTTCCTCCCATAAACTAATCTTATCATCTGATTATATATAAGTCGTGTTTTCTCAGAGAGTTCTGAGAGACCGAGACTTTCTTCTCATCTCTTTTTTAACCTTTTGGATGCTTTTGTGATCTCAAGAGCTGTAATTGGTATGCTGAAACTACAACCATACATATCAAACTCTCATAGACCTACGATCCGAGTTGGAGTTAGGCCCGACTCGACCATATAGTCATATTATGTATAAGGCTAATTGATGTTTAGTTCACAATTAAGACATATATATTTGAGTATAATTTTGTAATACTTAGTAATAATCATTGTTTATTCGCTAATAAATTATGTTAATTACATAAATACAATATTATATGTTGTCAGAAGTTAAATATTTGCAAACTAAAAATAACTGTTCTTGATTTTACAAATAAATAAGTTAATTTGATATGAGCCCACGAGCCGGCTCGAGCTAGCTCGAGTTGAGTTCAAGTTAAGGGTTTAACTCGAAACTGACTTGGGAAGCTTGCTCGACCCAACTCGTATAATGTTCAACCGAGTTTGAGCTAGCCCCAACTCGAGCCAACTAAAACTCATGTGCAGCATGCAGTCCTATATCAAATCATGATTTACAGGTAGGAAGTTCTGCTTGATTTCGTTTCTATTAATTAATCAACATTATTTTATTCAATCTTTTTTATTGCAAATCATTAAAACTAAGCACAGAGTTGTATCATGTATGCACGATATAATTGATCTTGGTTAGTGGAGCTCCATTGTAAGATGGACACAGCTATCTTTGAGCTGCTGGTTTGACTGTTCATCTTAAATCTAAGGTTATCTATAATTTCCACTGTCAATAGTTTTCATGAAATCATTTACTTGCAGTTAGTAATTAATTAGGCAAATATCATCTAATTAATCAATTTAGTAATAATTTATACAAGGGGGGAATGAATACAGAATAACTAACAAATATACCAACACAGAAAAAGTTACATTCTTTGCATTCATACATTCCTTTACAATTAAAAATTCAACAAATCGAGTTCTTATTCACAAGAAATTAAATTAGAACCTCAAAAGAATGCACAACCTCAGTATCTCACCACTGAACATAAACAACAAATATGCTCTCTTTAATTACAAATCGAATTGATCAGCAAATATATCAACTCAAAGAAAGAAGACAACAACAACCAATATAAATTGAAATTCCCTTGGCACACTAGAAACCAATCAATCCACAGCAACCATCACACAAACTTAAATCTGAAAGAAAATTAGGCAGAAAAAAAAGCCAAAAAAAAAAAAAAACGCTACAAACAAACCCAAATTTGATTTATTACCTTCTTGTGCTTCCCTCTTCAGGTTTCTGCATGACAGTTTCAAATGCACCTACAAGAGCCAAAACCTTGTTCTTCCTCTTCTCCATCAGCTTACTCTTTGTTTCCTCTATCACGTCGTTGCTGATCGCTCCTTCTCTTCTCGTCGCAACTGCGTCGGGTTTCCTAACGGCTGCCTTGTCTTTCTTCGGCTCGGAAACTGTGGCAGTAGCTGGCATTTCCTCGACCTTTGGAGTTTCAACTACAACTTCCTCTATTTTTACCTCAGTTTCGGCGGGAGTCGGTTTCTCTTCTACTATAACGGTCTCCTCGACGGTACCGTTTTGTGATTCTTTTGGGGTCTCCACTGATGCAACATTCTCTTGTACTATAGGTGTTGTTTCCTCAACCTTTGTTTCATTCTCGACGGTCAGCTTTTCTTCCTCAACCTCTTCTTTTGGTGCTTCGTTGTTTTCGGCGATCACTTCTTCTTCTGGTTTACTCTCTTCTTCGGCATTGGCAGCTACTATTTCCTCTGGCTCTATCGGCAATTCGGTAACTGCCTCCTCAGGTTTCACTTCCTCCTGCTCACTGACCGTCACGACATTGTCAGTCTCCTGGGACACTTCATGAACTACATTTACTGGTTCGATGTCGTGTGCCTCTTCTTCTTGCTTTTCTCCAATCACTACATTGTTTGTTTCTACCGGGGCTTCCGTCGCATCAGCATCCATCTTTGGTTGCTCTTCCTGATACTCCTCGGTGACTATATCATCGTGTACCTCCTTAGGACTTTCCTTCGACGACTCCAACTGTTCAATCAGATTTACTTCAGTGCCCTCTACGCGCACAAAATTGTCCTCAGTTTTCTCAGAAAAACTTGGTTCTTGCAGCTCGACATGAGGAACTGTCGACTGGATCACGGTTTGAGGAGCATGCGATGTTATCTCAATTGGATCCGGTAAATGCTCCGGCAAAGTATCTTCGATTGAGCAGATACTCATAGTGTCTCTTTCTTTAGTCTTTTTTCCAGCCGATAATTTTTTCGGCACGCTGTTACTTCTGGCAAGGTCCTTCCTTTTCGGCAATGTAGCTGGGCTTCTCGGCCTCACCGGCGTGCTAGTGCCACTGCCTTTACCAATATTGATACCGGCACCGGTACTAGTCTTCCTGTACTTATCACTTCCACTCTTCATTGCATTCGTGGCTCTAGTCAAGATTCCTTTAAGCGAGAGTGAGCTCTTGCCGGATGAAGACGGGTTCTTGTGGTGTTTCGAATGTACGCCGACGGAAGAAGGGGGTAGAAATGGCGGCTTATCGATCGACTTCCTAGGCTGATACGTGTTGGAGTTGCCATGGTGCATAGTTGAGCTGACAGTCGGTCTGAGGTACGATTTGCTTGGCCTGTTGGATGTTGAGATGCGGCGGTCCGGGGAACCTGGAGGACCCGGTGCACGGGGGGACCGCCCTTGGGCGTTCTCCGGGGTGCATGGGCGGCGAGGCGTCGAGGGCGCCGTGTGGCTGGTTGACTTCCTTGGTGTAGACATGGTTGTAATTATCTGCATGCCACATGTATGTCAATACTAATTAATTTCAATACATTTTAAAACAAACATAAAAGAAATATTGCTTGAATAAAAATCCTTTTTTGACATGATTACATTTCATGTAATACAAAAACTATTAAAGTAAATCAAATGAACCAATCTGCATAAGTAATCATCTTTTTTTTGAGCTGAAACAATTTGCATTCTTAAAATCAGTTTCAAGATTATATACATTTTTTTCACGTTTCTCTAAAAAGAAAATTGATAAAATAAGAAAAAAATAACACTTGTTGTGAATATGCTAGCCATATATATTAACCTTTCATGAAAGTGATTAATGTTCTTGACGATTAAACGAAAGATTAACACTAATAATTATGAAAATATTTGGGTAATTGGGTACCCTTCATATCTTTCATCGAGCAATAGAACAACTTAAATATGTTCATGTATATCATTTTGTCAATTATTTATTGACCAACCAAGCTCATCATTAGAAGTAACCTTAAAAAGTCAAAATTAGTGGAACACCTGAACAGCTGAACGTGCTATCCAATATGCATAAGAAACAAAAAAAAGAAAAAAAATTTAACCTGATGAATTAAATTTACGATCTTTAAACATCATCAGAGACTAAAAATTTTTTATAATTCGGTGACGGATCATTTAGGGAGTTTCTTCTTTAATTTTGAATAAATTGTTTACAGGAATTTCACAAGAGCAGATAAACTAGATTAATTGATCATTAATTCTGCACAATGAAACACACAATTATTATATATCAAAGCTGATATATTCACGATTCAAAATAACCATGTCTATTCTATTTCTACCTCATAATAACACGATTTTTGGGAGAGATTTAGTAAAATAAAAATTCGTAGTATTATCTAAATTATGAAGAAAAAATCAAAAGGCGAATACTTGAAGGGATTACAAAGTTTTGCAGACGGGAATAACAGGTCTTCTTTCATTTGAATTCGAATGCATAATTTTTCATAAACTTCATGAGAAATAAACCAAGTATAACAATTCGATTATGTAGGTACAAGGCAACAAAAAACATTCCTTCTGAAACCAAGAAAGTTTTTTTGATTGATAATTGAAAACCAAATTAATAAAGTTTCCTTCTGAAACCAAGAAAATTAGAACACAATAATTATATTGGTAACAGAAGACAACAGAAGATAATTGAAAAGTTAAACAGGACATACCTTGAATTATCCAATTACTTCATGATTGATTAGGCAAGCCTCTTTTGTTCCAATCTTCTCTGCAAATTGTAAAGAGAAAGGGGGAAGGCAAGAAAGGGGGATAGAAACTCGGTTTTGTCAATTTTACAACAAGGTGGCTGTCACGCATAGGAGAGAGGAGAATTGGAAAACCAATTAAAAAAAGGGCATAAAAACAGAGAGGCGATACAAAGTGTATTTAATTAATTTTGAAGGAAACTGAATCATCTTTGCAATTAAATTTTAATGGAAATGGACCGTGTCAAATTGCTGAGGCCGTTGGAATTTTTCCTTTTTGTTTTCTTCAATCGGTTTTGATTTGTTTGGTGTTCTAAGATTAGCACATCATGCTTTAAAAAAATTGAGGATTTGGATTTCCCATGGATGAGATGATCCCAACAATTTCTGCTTTTGGCAACCATTGTGCGTTTTATTTGGTGTTGGGGTAATTATATTGTTATCCAGTTGGTCAGGTCTAAGACAATAGCCATATTATTTGGGATAGCAAAACTTCTGAATTATATGGAATTAAATCTAAAAAATCATATTATAAATAGAAAAATTTTGTTGTCCCAAGCAATATCGTTACTGTTCTTAGGCCTGACCTATCCGGTTTTAATATGGAGGTTTTTTAAATTACTACTTATGGAAGGGATTCAATATTTTAAATATGTAATTGGATAACTCTTTTGTTATGTAAGTGTATTTATTGGCAATTAGATAATGAATCAAGATGATGTATAAATTGCAAGCTTTTAAAAACTTAGTTTTAACTTTGTTTAAACTGTTAAACCCTTTTTTGGACCCTCTTACGTTAAGTATCTGTAAAAAATCGTTATTTGTGGAAAAACCGTTCTAACAAAGTTAAAACCGTTAAAATCCGTGTTATAGAGGCGTTTAAACGCTGTTAAAATATGTTTGCACATTATTGACAGTCTGGAAGTTCACAATAATGTTTATCCTACGCATATTAACACTTAAAAATTTTAAACTCTTTATTACTATTGTCTTAAAATTTTCTATTATAATCTTTTAATGTTATAATTTCCGTTTCATAAGATTTATAACTTTTTATGTACTTAATTAGTTTTGTAATTATTATTTGTACTTAATTATTAAGTATCATTGTATGAGAGTATATTGTGTAGCCTTTTTAAATATAAAAAATATATAGAAAATGAGAACCCGTTTTTTAATTTAACGGCCATATAATTCCGTTTTAACGTCAAACCGTTAAATGGTCACCTCACCGTTAAAAACCGTTAAATGTTTTTTATTAGCTTGATAAATTGGCATAGCTCGAGTTTAAATACATGCAACTGCGAATGTAATTCCAGCAACTATTTATTGTTAGATTAAACTCCATTGCCAGATTAAAATTTAGCATCATCCGAAAAAAAGGAACAGAATATCAAAAGCTTACATGATATTAAACACAACGAATGAGTGAGGCTATTGTACTTTGAAAAGCACAAGTAGGTATTGCGTTCAGTCCGTTATCTCAAAATCGTAGCTCAAATGGTCAATTTAAGTTGCTCACCGTAATCTTAATATTTGAAACCTAGTTGCATACAACAAATTTCCAATTTTAGAGTTTTCTAACTATTTTTTTGGATTTTTGAAAGTTGTATAGAACATGTACAAAAATTTGTATATAAAATGGGTTATTTTTCACAAAATCCAAAATAATAGTTAGAAAACTTTAAAAATAGAAAATTTTGGTATGTAATTAGGTTTCAATATTAAGATTATGGTGAGCAACTTGAATTAATCATTTGAGTTACGATTTTAAGATAACAGAGTGAAATACACTACCTTCTTTTGCAAAGCACAATAGTCTCACTCTTAACACAACTTATTATATTATAATTATTTGAGGATAGCTCTTTAGTCCTACCAAACAACAAATCAAAAATCTTCACGAAAGCTGCTAAACAGATCAGAGATTAAGGATATCTATTTTGATATATTAGCAGAAAATGTGTTGGGCATATATGTATATTGAAAATGAAATTGGTATTTGTGTTGCCTTTATACATGGCTTCGTCAGAAAATTGTCGGTTCATTAAAATATGCATAGCAATATTAAAATGGTCAGATGATTAAAAAAATATATATATAGTAAAATGGTCGGCCTATTAAGATGGATAAAATTTAAGAGAATTTGTTGATGGCTGATGGCTCCACATTAAATAATTGATTGGCTAATTAAGAGCAATTGCTTTGTCCATTCAGAATTACTTTGTTAATATATTTAATCATGGCTTACGTACTAATCACTGTAGTTAAAATTATCTTTCTGCAGTCAATTATTTATGTATCCTATTATCAATAAGTACATAATTAATATTTTGCTTGAAATGTATAATTAAATAAGTATAGTACTCACTCATACTTCCCTTATCTACTTCATTTTCCTATTTTTTTTTTTTTTATACTTGTTAACAAAGGGAGGATCGGTCGATAAGGAGGGCAAGGAGAACAGTACGGGGTATTGTGAATACCATAGGGAGTTCTTTGAGTGTGTGTGTGTAGAATTATGGTATACTGTATGAGTTCCGAACCCCCATCCCATCGCTATCAAGGCTTATATACGAGAGAGAGGTGGGGTAACTTGTAAAGTGATGGCCTGTGCATGGGTGACGCATATATCAGCCATGCACAGGCGTTCTTAGACCCAGGTTTGTGTGTCATCTCGGGCCTTTTGGGCCGTGGCATGTGTCAGCGGTTATGGATATATAGGTTAATATGCTGTTGGGTGACCATCCGGTCTTGTGGACCTCATTGGGTCGTTATGCTTTGTGAGTCTTGAGGGCATGACCCTATTGCTATCGCTCTTGTTGCTGATCAAACTGCATGCTTGCGTGAATTGAATTTTCAGATGAAATATGCTAGGTTCATCTCTTGTTGCTCATGATGAAACTAGCTAGCCTATTTTCTGATCCAGCCACAAGAACAACTTGTTAGCATGCATGCTCCGAGCTGGTAAATTAACACTATGCTGTTTGTATGTCGAGTCGAGTCACGTAACATGAGCGAGATTGATCGATGCATGCGCTTTGTCCCTCCCTCCCTCATGCCAATCATCCTTCTAAACTCCTTCCTCAATCACTGCTCCCTAGTGAGTTAATGCTCTTTGTTCAAATGCTAAGGATGGATGTTGATGGTATCGTAATCGGTTCAGGCATCATGAACTTAAAGACCTGATTTATAATTAGGTACGTATAATTGAGGATAAAATTCTCAATCACTCAAAGATCAGTATAACTTTGATTAGCTAATAGTTACAAAGTTGGGGAATTTATGGAAGGAAAGGAATAGGAGGATCTTTCAGAATCAAGCCAAGAGCCCGAGAATCCTGAGGGAAATCATCAATGCTGAGGCAAGGCAGTGGCATACGCACTGTTAGAATCGCATCAGCAAAAAAATTGCATTTTTGTGGCGCAATTTCAGTTTTACCTTTCCAGATTTTCATAGTAGTACTAGTATTAGTCTGCTGGGTTTTTCTTTCTTCTTTTCTCTCCCTCTCTCTCTCTTTGTTCAATAAGCATAGAATTGATGTAACTAAATATGTGTGCGTGCTGTAAACTCCTTTTATTTTTTATAAAATGAAAATGCAAGTAGACGTCGTCTACTTCCTCAAAAAAAATAGTTACGAAGTTGGGGGAAAAAAATGATTTTGTTTGATTGAATTTGATGATTTGAGGTTATCATATAATACTATATATAGTGAACTGCTTGTTACAAAAGGACGACAACCGGACAACCACATCGATCTCTATGACACTATAGTAGCAATTGAACCAAAAACAGAACAAGATACGGTACTGTTTATACTTATAGGTCTGGGTCTGTTTCTGTTAAGATATATCAGGAACCAAAACCATTTAATCAACTTCTTCTTACAGATTGCCACACTCGCACAAAACACACACTGTGTGGCAATTGTTCTACCAAATACAAACCTAAAGACAATCAACCAAATCGATCAACTGAGATACGATTGATCAGCTGAGTTCCAAGAACCGACGGGCCATGGGATGCTGCGCTTCCGACAGGCGGGACGCCTCGAGGACCTCCACCAGCTCCCCGTCAACCAGAAGGCACACAACGTCCGCGATCCGCTGTATCTGCTTCACGCTGTGCGACACCATTATCGTTGTCAGCCCCTGGGTCTTCTTCAACCTTACGATCGCCTCCTCGATGTTTTGCGTTGATATCGGATCCAGTGCACTTGTTGGCTCATCCAATAGAAGCACCTATATATACATATTTATCACCATATATATAAGAATCACTTTTTAAATCAAAATTTACCCTTTATATAATATATATGAACAACTATTTAGCTATGATATGCCAGTATCATTATTATTCCAAAATTCTCAAGTAACATCTGCACAAAATGCATTTTGAAGATAGTTTACATTACTTATTCTTTGATGAGGAGGGATCAACTGACGATGCTTATTTTGACAATCTTGATAATAAAGATTTTTAAAAAATTCATAAAATTTTTTTAAAAATTCTCAAAAATAGAAAAAGTTTATAGACATGTTGTTTAACCTATATATTGATAATGTTTTCAATTACATTCAATTTAAGTGACCATTTTTGAAGAGAAACATCTTGCGTCCATCGAAAATGTATCCATAACTCCATATATCCATATATAGACACACCCAGAATGTAACAAATACATTCAATTTTGTAACAGATACGTCTGATTTTGTAATCTATGGACGCTATGGACAAATATTCTATGTATTACTCATTTTTGAAAGTGTCATTTCTTTTTGTTGACATCATGACGTACAAAATTCATTTCTGTATGAATGGGTTGAATAGAAGAGATACTATACCTCAGGGTTATTGGCAAGTGTACGGGCCAGAGCAACACGTTGGGCCTGGCCCACGGAAAGCTCAGAGGCGGGCCGGGAAGAGAGAGTGGGATCCAAATCTGACAAACTGAGAAGCTTTTGCACCTCGGCATCTGTCAGCTTTTTCCCTCTTAATTGGGGTCCAAATCTTACGTTGTCTGCCACAGTTCCTGTTCAATTAATTAATACAGAAATACATAAATAAACAACAAAAAAGAAAGTTTTAATTTTGGTAGATTAATCTGTTAACAACGTGTCATGTGATATTGTTATTTATGATTTTTGGAGATTAGGTGAACTAAACATCTTGGATTTTACATAAACCTTAATAACTACATGCCACTGTCTTTCTCTTAAAGGGAAAAAAGGAAGGAAAAAAAAAGTCTGCTTACAAAGACTATTGGAGTACAAAAAGTTCGAGTGACGCTATTTACTTTCACAAATCGCTTTAATATCGATGTTTTGGACTTGAATATTAAAAAACAAAGTCGAAGAGAGCTTGCTCAAGTTGATATTTGAAAATTTGTGAACCTATTTTTATTGCAAACAATATTATTTGAATATTTTTATAGTTATCTTTCAAAAATTCAAGAAGACAAAATAAAAAAAGGGCAATTTTTTATTTTCAAATTTCGGTATTTCTTGATACTAGCTCTATGCGAGGAGCATGACTTTTATTTACACTAGCAAGAAATCCGCCCGTTGTGTGGGTCTTTTAAATTCTATCTCATACCGTGTAATACATATAATGTGCTTTCGGATTTTGACTAATTACTTACCATTTAAATTTCATCTTTACACTAAATCAACTCGTTGAATGTTAGAATATAAAGAGTTAATTCCTTATTAATTAAAATTCTAACAATATATATTGATGTCTTCCAAACCAAGATTGATATGATTTCATTTTTGTAAGAACTAAAATAGAGATGAAGTTGTTTAATTGGAGAACATCAACACTTTTGAAATCAATGTGTTTTGATCTGTACTGTTGATTAAAGAGTAGAATGGAGATTAAAAAATTTTGAAGAAGAAAAAAAATATGGAGATACCCAATTCTTACATGGTTTATAATATAGTACAGATAAGAGTAAACTAACAGTTTTATTAACAACTTGGACGTATTGGGGAATTTAGTCTGGTCGAATATATTCTAGATTTAATGGGCAATTAAATATGTGCTACATTTTGACAATTTGTTGCTTTTAGTATATGAAAGGGAGTTATTTTATTTTGTTTCTTAAATTATAGAAGCGGTTGCTGGTCAACATGAACATGCATATATATCTCCACCGCACAACGTGCCCTCCTCTCCAATGAGGCAGTGACCATTGCATTATAATGCAATTTATTGACAAGATCAACTCTGGTTATAATATATATATCTTCTACGAAAAATGAATAAATATTGTATATCCCTCATAAGTCCACTTTAAAAGAGATCATAATACCATTAAAAAAAAAAAAAAAACATTGCAGTCATTGCTTCCAAAGGTATCATATAACACGTAAGGAGTACGGACAGCACAAAAAGATGATTTTAATATGAACTTGTTTCATAGGGGACACGAGTCTGGTACAGAGCTTCCATAAGCATTTCAGATTGAAATATTTATAGTCTAAGTTCGAAAATCTGTCGTCCGAAATTTTAATCCAAATAGCTCATAATAAACTTGACATAATTAAGTTGGATGATGCCAATTTTTACCATTTTAGGAACTTTATTACTACTTTTAATGATTTTTTGAAATATGACTCTTAAATTAATTTAAAACAAATTAATTTTGTATGCCAATCTTTACAAAATTATTAAAAATAGCTAAAATTTTCATAAAATGAAAAATTTTGGGATTCTACAAGTTAACTTTATGTTAAGATTATTATGAACTATATAGATTGAAATTTCAGACGACATATTTTTGAAATTGGACCGTAAGTGTTTCGGTCCTAAATGCTTATATAAGCACCGTAGCAAGATTCTAGGGGACGCATATATCATCTCTTTTAACATGACATGAGTACGGAGTAACACCATTCAATTAATCTGCTAGAAAATATAAACATAAACACTGAAATTTCAGCTTATGATTATCTATCAGATATATTCATATTTGTGACGAATTGTGAAAATTTTAAATTGATCATTAATTACATACAATATTTGCACTTGTTATGTGTAAAATTGTAAATTTATTTATATATATTCAGTACAAGAGTTTACTTACTGTATTCTTGTGTTAGTAATTCATAAAAAAAATTACATTTACGGTTGACGCTATTAAATAAGGCTAGGCAGCCATAAAAATGGCGTGCTCATCCTCTACTGCACAACATGCTCCTGCGGAGCGATCCAACGATGAGGACTAATAGAGAGCTTTTTTGAGATTCAGCTGCACAAATCTTGAAACAAATCGGATGGCTGGAACCTGTGCAGTAACTTACTATGCGCAATCTATAAACTAGAAAGAGGGGTAACTCTTCAAGTACCTCAACTATGTCATATCATCAATATTATTAACCATTGATTTTGTTTAAATCTCTTCATCTACTTTGATCCAATGGTTTATATTTATTCTCTCTCCCCATTTAATAAGATGATATGATATGTCTAAGACAAAATTTAATTCTTAAAGTGGTCCAACATTTATGTGCTACTACCTCTGTCCCATTTTAGATGGATTTTTTGTAGTTCAAATGAACTACAAAAAATCCATCTATTTTGGGACAGAGGTAGTATTATTTATAAATTATACATCATCATCATTATCATCATCATTCACATCAAAAAATTTAAAATTATGTTTATTTTTTTAAAATAAATATTTTTATTCTATAAGCTTTATTCTTTTTTTATTATCATATTTTGGGGCGAAGCTCGACCTACACCTCTGGCAGAGGATAAGAATTGATAAAAATGTGACTCATTATCATATGGTAACAACTACCAAATGGCTCTCGGGATAGAAAAGGTCTAATCAAATATATAAGACCTGTAAATTTGTAGTCCTGATTGAAATTCATTGAATTTTTCGGTACAGATGGACTTGACACGAGCTTAAGAAACGAAAATGTTACAACCAGATTCATAATTGGTAACTTATTCTTTGAAAAAGAATAAACAGATAGAGAAAAGGAAAAAGAAAATAAAAAAAAAGGAAGTCTGAAGCTGCTTATAGCGAAACAGTTGGCACAAAAGATAGGATAAGCATAAGATCATAAGAAAAGGACTACACAAAGGGAGCCGCACTAAGCCAGGTCCAGCGGACACGAAAAATATGCTGCATTTTTCATTTTACCGTCTAACAACACAAAACCATATAATTTATTATTGTAATTTTTATATTGTTTGATGATCTGTTGAAGGCCCTTCTTTATAATTTTAAATCCTTGAAATTTAAATTTAAATTAATATCGATGAATGAAGTATTTTGCCTTTTTTTGTTGTTGTTGTTGTTGTTTTGAAAGATAATTCAATGAATTACGGATTTGGTCATTATCAAACAAGTCAAACCAAACAAATTTCAATTCTGAACTCAAAATTGTGATTTCTGATCAGAAGAAACCAAATTTAAAAACTAACCATCAAACATGGCCGGCAGTTGAAAGAGCATGCCGACTTTCCGTCGCAAGCTCAACACGTCGAGCTGGCATATATCCTCTCCGTCCAGAAACACTGACCCCTGTGATGGCTCCCAGAGCCGGTTCAGCGCCCTGAGAAGGGTCGACTTCCCGCTCCCGCTCGGTCCAATTATCCCCATTATCACGCCCGCCGGCACATCCAGAGTGACATCCTTCAGTATCAATTGTCCTTTGTTTGCAATTGCATCGGATGTTTTTGTCAGTCTGTGAACATGGATTTTTGTCCCTCGTCCCGCAACGTCGGTCGGGACACTCGTGCCGCTTTCTATGTCGACGAGGAGCTGCTGTCGCATTTCATCTGCCATATATATATCATGTCAAACAAGGAATTTTTTTTTGTCAATGAATGAACTACATGTCATGTTATATGAAGAAAAATGTGAAGATCATAATTAAACTGTCCCTTGCAATATAGAATTAAAGTACCAAACAGCAAAATTCTGTATGCACCTTACAAACAGAGAATGAAATGGATAGAATTAATACCTGGAGCTGAACCCATATGTAATTGTAATTTGAAGAAGTGGGTCTAATTTGTTCTTGGAGATGAGTTAGAGAGAGTAGAGCAAGAATGTTTTAAAATGAGAGAGGAATTAAAAAGGGGAAAGGGAAGGGAAGGGGGGATGTGGTGAAGGGTAGAGACGTAGTCAGAGCAAAACACAGAGAAATGATATGGACCGCTAACTTTATTCTTCGAGTTGTTCATCTAATTCTACCTTATTATTTGTACTAGAATGTTTTTTTTATAAAAAAAAAAAAAAAAAACTCAGAAATACTAGGAGACATTCTTAATAACTAATACATGGTCTTATGTTTGTTTCCCAGAAATGTAGTTTGGTATACTATAATAATATATCAATATATTATATTATAGGAAGAAACAACCAATTCTTAAGTTTTCTATATTTTTTTTATATAGAAATATGAGAGTCTAGCTCCTCAAATTCCATTTTGTGCTAATAGAGGCTTGAACACGACATATTAAAAGTTATCCTAATTAGCTATCATTTGAGCTACCTGACCATTTGCTTCAAGTTTTCTATATTGATCAGTGTTTTAAAATTATTCAGATTTAGAAAATAGAACAGTAAGTAAATAAGAAGTTCATATAACTTATCATAGATTGAGCAGGATGACTTGTGACTATGACTCTGAGCGCGCTGAGTCGCTGACCCTTTTTATACCATGTTGTTTGGTCTTCTGTGAAGGAAAATACCATAGCGGCTTTTCTTTTTTCTTTTTAGAATTTAGAATAGAATGAATCTCCCTGTACAAAGATTCATCTTTATTAATTATTATACAAACAACAGTAAAATTCTTTGGGCCAATGCATCAATGCGTTTATAGATTCGCTTAAGTAAATTTGAGGCTTACTCTTAATTAGTCCCAAAACAGATAAAATAATAAGAAAATTTTAAAATCATAAAATTTTAGATAATACGAATATGACACAATTTAAAATACATTATGGAAGCAGGAATTACTTCGTTAATTATCAAACACGCAATAATAATAATATAATAGATATGTAACGAGCACAACTAGGGAGGGCAGCACACAATAGAATAGAATATAATTTTTTTTTTTTTTTTTTTTTTTTTTTTGAGGAATGAATAGAATAGAATTGAATTGAATTGAAAAAAGCAGAATCTTGGTTGGTACCTAAACTTGATGGAGGTGGTACTTTATATGAAGGTTGTATTGCAACTGAGCCACCCCAGATCCCACCTTCCCCACCACCGCTCCAATTCGTCAGAAATTCAGAAAGAAATGAAAACGGAAGAAATTAATTTTTTTAGAATTTTACTTCAATGCTCTCAAAAAAAAATATATATTTTTTCAATTTGACGATTATAAATGAATATTACCCGTTACGAGATTTGTAACAGATTCATCTGTAACTGATAAAATTATATGGGTGTAAACATAGAAGCAACGTCCAATTTTTTATTATGAGATCAATCATCATTTTCTCGATCTTCTGTTAATTGTTTGGCTGCTCAATTGAACTGAGATTATTATGAGTTAGGGGACAGGCGATCTTTTTACATTTACAATCGTTATTTTAACATTTTTTTGATGATTCATAATATAACTTCAAACAAGTTTAAAAACTAAAAAGAATTTAGAAGTAATGTAATCACTGTTTGATACCCCGAGCATCGTAATTGTTTGCAAGGCATGCAATTTGAAGCAAGCTGGCATTGTATATCTACGTCCAGGCGTTGCTTTGGACTCAAATTGTTGTTTCTTATAATAAACTTTTAAAATAATATGTAATGAGCCTTATATTGAGGAAATTGATATGGGCCTTAAATTTTAATGGGCTGAGACATTAACGTCAACGAGCATTAACGTAAATCAACGGTTCTAATCTATCCAAAAAAATGATCAACGGCTCAGATTTTTTATTTGGGAAAGATAACTGTTTCATGTCATTTTTTCCAATATGTTTTTTATATATAGTAAGGATATTGTTTACTAGATACTGGACGATATTTTTCTCAAAGACGTTTGCTGATGTTCGCTTTGTTATGTTTTTGGGCCTGTCATTCTAGTGTAATTTTATATGAGAATCTTCCCGAGTTTCAGAAAAGTATCAATCTTTTGGGCTCTTTACAAGGTTCAAATAGCATATAAGCCCATAGCTGAAATAAACGAGTCCAAAATTATACACTTAGTCCAAGGCCCTGTCCTTATAATTCGAGTGTGTCAAGGATTAGAGGATTACATTTACATTACACGAGAAGAAATCTATAAACTAGAAAGAGGGTAGCTCTCCAAACCTCTCAACTATACCACATCATCAATATTATTAACCATTGATTTTGTTTAAATCTCTTCATCTACTTTGATCCAATGGTTTATATATATTCTCTCTCCCCATTTAATAAGATGATATGATATGTCTAACACAAAATTTAACTCTTAAAGTGGTCCATCATTTATATGCTATTATCCTATTTATAATTATTACATCATCATCATTACTATTATTCACATCAAAAATTTTAAAATTATTTTCAATTTTTTTAAAATAAATATTTTTAATTTATAAGCTTCATTATTTATTTGTTATCATATTTCGGGGTGAAGCCCGAGTTACAGCTCTAGTTCCAATAATTGAGAACTTGAGATAAAATATTTGTAGATGACTCCATATATATAGATCATTACTGAAAGACCAATGAATAATAATAAAAAAAAAAAAGTGATGCAAATTTTAGAAGCGAAATTATCTTCCGTCCGTAGATGGACTGTCCATGGAGTCATATGTGTGACACAAGTTGTTACAATGGAGTTCATATGGGTTCCATTTGTCAAACTCTGTGACTTCTATGGATTGTCCATATATGGACGGTAGGTACGACTCTTTTAGAAGCTGCCTTTATCATGTACTCAACCAATAGTCATTATTTTTTTTTCTTTTTTTCATACAGAAACCGATCTAACAACTATAACATTACTGCCCTCTCGGTGCCGGCTACTGTAGGAAAATTGGATGCTCCTAAAAAAAATATCGGAAACATCTTGCGTCCACTATGTGGATCATGATAGAAGACAAATAAGTTACATTATGGATCTCACTTGTCACATTTTTTGTGTCTTTTATGATTGTCCATAAAATAAACACTAGGTCTTACTAAAAAAATATCTTCTTTGTAGTCCGTAGACTTGAAATTTTAGTTGTTTTAGAAAATTTCACTATTAATTTATTATCATCATCTGAGACTGAATGCAAGACAAATTGATTGCAATCATAGTCTCTCGCCATTTATCATTTTTATTATTAAGCCGATTAATTTATAGAATGGAGAAATAATGGGACAGACAACAGGAGGAATTTCCTCCACCATGCCTACCATACTACCATAAAGTTCATAAGAAATTCATTTAAAAAAGTTCCAGTTGCAGTTCGAATAAAGCACCAAAATTAAACATTTTAAAAATAAAGTAATCAACATGAATAACAAAATTGGAATAACTCTCACATTTGTGACTTTGGGTCTGCTCCAAAAGGAGGAAGAGGAGGGGAAGGGAGGGGAGGGGAGAATTGATTAAGTTTGGAGTTACCTGCCCAAGGTTATGTTAGTTGCTTCATAATTACAATTTGTGTATTGTTACCCTCTTCTCCTCTCTAGCAATTGTAGTTGTGGAGCAAGTAACATGACATTGGGCAGGTAACTCCAAACTTGATCAGTCCTCCCCTCCCTTCCCCTCCCCTCCTCTCCCCCCTTCTGGAGCATACCCTTTCTGAGTTTAAATTTAAATTAAACAGGAGAACGTATAGTTAATCTAAATGCAAATGAAACGGAGTTTAGATCCAATCACCGAAAACAAAATAGTTTGGATTGGATCTAAGTGTGTGTAAGTGAAGGTGGATGTATAGTATACCAGTATACCTAGCTATGGAATGATCATGTGTTGCTAAAATGATTTTTCTCCTCGTCTTATTCTGAATTGTCCGTCTCTAATTAATTTTCGACAGTCTAAATCAACAAGATTGTCCAGCTGTTTCCACACGCCATTCCTCCTCAATCAGGTTTTGATCATATTCATATGATGATGATATTGACATATCCATATCCATGGTGATATATAGTACTACCCCATACCACCAGGAGTCCGTATCGGCTACGATCCAAATCGGATCGGAGGGCCCTCCAATCTCTGATCCGACGACTGTGGTTTTTAGGGGAGGTTTTTTGAATTGATCTCAGTCGTCCGATGGAGATTGGAAGATCCTCCGATCCGATTTGGATCGTAGCCGATTTCAGCGCATACCACCAGAGAGGATCCAAAACTCCAAACCATGTACATGCATGTGCTCACCGCCATAGTATGTAGAGTCCGTATCTGCTGAGATCCAAATCGGATCTGAGGACCCTGAGATCCTGATCCGACGGTTCTCAGGGCCCGTATCTGCTAAGTCCGGATCTCGGAGTCCCTGAGAACCGTCGGATCGGGATCTCAGGGTCCTCAGATCCGATTTGGATCTCAGCTGATTTCAGCGCATAGTATGTATGTGAATGTCCGTTTATAACACTGCCACACTGACCCACAATCCAGAACATGGCTGGCTAGAATTTATTATCATCATCCATGTACTGTCAGAAAATTATCCATCTTATTTTACACCACATACAGGGAAGGATTTGTGCATAGGCAAGCTTGGCAAGTATCTGGGCTTGATTTTTTGAAGCTATGATATATATAGTATGTTTCTACGAGATGTCTATTAAAAATACTAAGTAAATATCATATTGCGGCTTAGCTTGATTAACAATTAGGTATGTATCTTCCACTTAAAATCTAAGTGTGCCCTACCTTGTTCAAGAGTCTGGCTCCGCCCCAGCATATCCATATATATGCACATTATGATATTGTTAGAATGTAGCATAATTATAGTGAAAAATGGACAGTGCAAGAAGGAAGAAAGATCCAACAGCTGATGATGTGTGATTAATGATCTAACACACACACACACACTTACCTTGTGACTCTGCATCTCTCTGCATTCTCCAAATTTAAAGCAAGAAAAAAACTCTTCCAGCGGTGGTCCAGTTCAGACAAATTAATTCGAAATTACTCAAATTTCATGTTTTTGTTTTCAGTCCATGTGGGTCTCATCAGAGAGCCTTCTAATTCTGGAACTGAATTTAATGAGAACCATCATTCAGTGAGCTGTGAGTTCTGGGTCTAACTTAAATTTGAATTCTAAATGTCTTTGTACCAAATTGGCAATACCATAAAGTTTATCTTTTCTTTTTTATATTTTACTGAAAATAAATCATTGGACTATTTTTTTAAAATAAAAGGTCTTAATTAAATAAGTACAAATAAAAAAAAACCTTATGCTGAATACAAGTAAAATCGGATCTCAGGAATTCGGCCTAGGCCGAATCCACCAGATAGCTCTATTTGTTAGCTTTCCGTAGATGCAGAGTTTGCTCTAATCGGAGTTTTCTATCAAAAGTTATGGCCGTTTGAATATTTGAATGTTGAGTTTCCTAGCTGCTATTGTTACAAGATTTTTATTTTTTATTTTTAAAATAGGCCTAAATTATTGTTATTACATATATAATATATTTGTTACGATGAAATTCCAGCCAAACAGAAGCATGTTCATTTCTTTTTGAAGTTCTTGCAGGAGATGATCAGATATTTTTTATAAAGAAATAAAACCCAACATTTCAATTCCAATAGTATCTGTCTTGCTACAATTCTATACATTGTTTCTTGAAAAAAATACATTCTGTCAGGTCGTTTGAAACATCTATCTTTACTAAAATTTCTCTTTCGAATGTTTACTAGTCTCGTGTGCCAAATGAAATTACTGAAGAAACGTCAATCATGATTCAATTATACAACCTCCGTCCACAATTAAATGAATTTATAACATTTACAGCTTGTCCCTAATTAAATAAACTTTACCGATTCAATATTATTTTTTTATTCCTCTCTTAGTTGTCCTCAATTACAACTTTCCCTCTCCCCAATTAAATTTCCTTATTATTTAATTGGAACAATTATTATGTAATGATTACAAATTGAGGGCATAAAAGTAATTTCACTTTTTCACTAATTTTTTTTACTTTTCCTAAGAATTCATTTATTTATCCATGTACAGAAGTTTGTATTTTTTTCTTCCCTTGCCAGTTGGGAATCTGTGGTATAGACTGTATAGTGAATTAAGTGATATGGCATGTCGTATTGTCATTAATCGCATGCAACAGTATACAACCACCACGCATTTACGCATTCAGCATTCAGCATTCTTCCAGTATGTATATAGCTAAACGAATTATTTATCACTTGCAAGTCAGTCTTCCAGTGAAGTATGTATATATATCAATATCACACACAATTAGTCCCAGGAAATCAACATTTACCATAAAAAAAAATCATAATTGGCATCCACAGCTGCAAAATAATAAATAAATTAATAATCATACATATAAAATAAAAGAATTCACGTGTATGTTGCTAATCAAAATTATTAATTACACAAGAATCCAATCCAAGTATCCAACCAACCTAGCTTTGCACTTCCATGATTTCACCCATAAGACTGTCAGAAAAGGTTGTGAAGTACGATTACAGCCGAACAAAGAATTGGTATCCTCAACCTCAACAGCCATTGAATGAAAGAATCATCCATCAAATTATCATTGCAAGGCATATGCTTCTAAACCCAATTGCGAGGCAAAATTAAATCACACTAATAATGCCCGAACTTCAAATTAGTTCCCTTCCCGCTCCCTCCATGATTTGCATCCCAATTAGCTCAATTCACCATTTGCAAAACTTCAAAATGCATAAAGTTAAAGTCAAGCCAAGAAGTGCCCTCCTGTGCTCCCAAAACTGGAGGAAATTAACCGGGACCCAAACAAAAACAATCACGTGATGGGCTTTCACCGTTCCATTCCTTCCCGTCCCTCGGGTCCGTGGTACGAACTACGAATCCGGAATCCGGAATCCTTCCCCTCCAAATTAGGAAATGGCATTGGGTCGTAAATCCCTCGCAAGATCCGTGGGCACTTCCGTCAGTTTGCACTACAAGCATTTGTGCAGTTTTGCACCCTCAGCCGTTGGATCATCCCGAGAGCTGTGCTGGCACGCATCTCGAGACAATCCAACGGCTGACGTCCAGCAGGGGATGTGAATTCAAGAAGACTCCACCAAACTACTAGACAGCGAGGCCATTATTATCACCGGCAGAAGGAGGAGCGCCGGGGCCCTTGAGCCATCTGGCCGTGCGCTGCGCCGCGGCGCCGAGCCAGTTCCTCACCCTCCGCTCCTCCTCCACCTGGCTCATCATCGCCTGCGCGACCGCGAACCGACTCACCCCCGCGATCTCCGACATCGATCTCCCTCCGTTCATTTCCCCCCTCCCTCCTCCGCCACCGCCGGCGTCGCACCGCGACATCCTCCCCGACCGCAGGAACACCAGATCCACCGGCCGCAGATCGCTCCACCGCTCCACAACAGTGCATTCCCCGTCCCCCACCACGATCCGGTGACTGAACCGCCGCTCGAACGCCTCCCTATCTTCTACCACGGGTTCGGGGAGGAGAACCCGGTCCTTGCGCGTCTTCCCTATGTCGAAGCACCTGACAGAGTCCACCGAGCGGCGGTTTGACCCCTGACGGGTCCGCCCGATCTGCAGCGATCCGGTCGAGTACCGGCCGGACACTCTCCTCGCCGATGCAGCCTGAGCATCGTTCGCATCTGTATTGCAATCCTTCGAGCTCGGATTGGGGTTAGGGTTTGATTTCATGTTCGGAATAGGATCGGTGTCGACTGAAATCAGGATATCTTCCGGCTCGACGCGGACACGGCAGAGAGGGCAGGTGGAATGCGCATCGAGCCAGGTGTCGACACACTCCACATGGAACCCGTGCCTACATTTCGGCAGGATCCGCAGCAGTTCGGCGAGCTCGAACCGGCCGAGACAGACCGCGCATTCCAACCCTTCCTTCTCCCCTTTCAACATAGCGAACCGGACCACGGGGAGCGACTCCACCACCGCTCTACCCACGCCAGAATGCCGCCGAAGCTCGGTCACGGAAGCGAAGCCGTACGTCGCGGTGCTCTCGGGAGTGTAACTGGATTGGGACCGCTTGCAGTGTTTGGCGTAGAGGAGCATGAGGAAGGTGAGGGAGAAGAGCGTGGTGAGGATGCCGACGATCACGGCGACGCTCGGTCGGAAGGGGGCGAACGGCGCGGTGGGAGGAGGCGGGGGGAGAGGAGCGGCGGCCACAGCGGTGGAGAGGAGGTGGCGAAGGAACATTGAATTGGAGAGTGAGTACAGTGGGGGTTTGGGAATTGGGGGCAGAACACAACAGAATAGAATAGAGTGGAATTCTGATGTCTGAATGAATCCTGAAATGAAATCGGTTTTAGAGGAGTGGCGATGCAGGAGAAAGCGGTCCGGCAAGACGACAAAAATCAGTGGGAGAGTGAGAGTGAGGGAGTGGCAAACTTGCAATTGCAAATTGCAAATTGAAAAAATAAAATATACTTTTTTTTTTAATTATGTGCAGTAGAGACTGTATAGTATGAATAGGAGAATCAAATAATCATGTTTTTAGTAAAGGATACGTGACTATAAAATTAAATCTTTAATAATTACATTTAAAATTTTTAAATAACAAAACTAAAAGGCCTTGATAAAAAATGTTGTATATGTTATATTTTATGTGTATACAAAAAATTATATAATTTTGATTTTATTTATATTTCCATCAAGCATTAACAAAAATCAACAGTTCAAGTTTTAAGATTTTTTTCCTCGCTTTAATGACTATTGAAATAATATTAAAAATTTATCATTTTTTATGTATATGTTATTGAGATTAGAAGCGTACTTACACACTGTTGCAGGCAATTTTAATTTTCATTCAAGCTAAATATGGTGAAAGAATCTAAGAGAATAGAAGAAATGAGTTTGTGACTTTAGCAATCAATGCTTTAAAATGTCAGTCAGACAATTCGCTACTTCAATTTTGTGCTGAGTTAGAAATGGAGAGGAATACAATATGAAATGGATGCAATGTGGACTTTTCATTATTTGAGGGATAAAGATTAAGATGGGAGTTTTAGACTATGATAATTAATGGAGGGTCCAATCCTTAGCTTCTTTTTAAAGTAGTATAGATAATATATAGAATATATCTAACGGTTTAGATTTTTCAATTTATGCATAAATTAAAAAATGGTTAGCATGACACTAATGCCCATGATTATTGGATCCTCCTCTAGTATGGAATGGAGGGTTGAATTTTTTTATTTTTTATAGTAACTAGAGGTGTAACTCGGGCTTCGCCCAAAGTTGTATTAAATAAATAACTAAAAATTTTATAAAATTTTAAATACTTATATTAAACAAAAATTAATTGTCATACGTGTATTTTATTTACATAATTGACATGTATGAAGTTGTAGTTGCAAAAAGATTATAAAAAAACTTAACAAATTAAATATTTATGTCAATATTCTAGACTGGAAAAAAAATTATATACTTGTTTGCAAGAAGAATATAAAAACTTACAACAACAATATTGGCACAATTAAAGTGTCCTATAATATATTGCATAATTATATTAATTAATTTGTGCCATGACGCATTCATATCTTTTCAAATTCCGCATAATAAATAGGCTTAATTTTTTATATACCCTCCAACTCTTTCTCATTTTCTTATTTCTCCCTCAACTCTTTATAATATCTTATTTACCTCTAAACTCTATCAACCCTTTCTTATTTGCCCTTTTAATCGTTATTGTCACATTAACTCTATGAAAATTGATAATTTATCTTTTTTTTGGAAACATTATTACCTTTATACCCTCATCCTTCTTGTCCATTATGAAGTTTCTTTGTATGTCTTTAACTGGAATCCAGTATTCCATAATAAGAGAGCATACAGCGGAAAATAAGAGTAAATGATTTCTCACCAAATTACATTTGCGTGAATTTTTGTTAAAATTAAAATTACTAGTACGTACATAACTTCTAATAGTAGTACTAACGGTGGCAGAATCTAACCCAACCCGGAAAACCCGTCCGACCCGAGTTTCAGAGAAAGTCAAACCGACCCGACCCCGACCCGTGTTCTAGGGAAAGTGAGTCTGACCCGAATCCAACCGGCCCGTGTTCCAGAGAAAGTCAGACTGATTCGAACCCAACCCGAAAAAATGCCGTTAGACATCAACCCGATACCCAACCCGAAAAAAATACTGGCAGGCGTCAACCTAATACCCGACCCGACATTTTCATTTAATCAAACTCGACCCGACCCGACAATCTGCCACTTCTAAGTAGTTACTAAGGAAACCAAAGCTGACCATGGAAAAGGAAAAAGAAAAAATGTTACATGCCAATTCGCTCATTCATTTTTGAACTGGAGTTGTTACCAGCTCTGTAAACACGTTAATCAGATGTCCACATGATGATGTGCATTGAGCTCCGAAAATGAAATATCTGCAAGACTATCTCATATATATGTTGGTGAGATGAGAGGGCAAGGGTACTAAGGTAATTATATTTCTAAAAAAAAGGTATGTTTTCAATTTCCATGGAATAAATGTAAGAATGATAATTAAAAGGGCAAATAAGAAAGAGCTCAAAGAGTTTAGAGGTAAATAAGATATTGTGAAGAGTTGAGGGAGAAATAAGAAATTGAGAAAGAGTTGAAGGGTATACAAAAAATTAAGCCTAATAAATAAGTAAATAGATATCTAACTATCTAATTATTGATTAAAAAAGCTAATCTAATGGTTGGGAACACCAATGACGTGGCATGCTTCAAAACTCAACAAATCCACCCTCTTTCTGTAGAAAGAATTCCTGGGATGGGAAACGGGGTTGAAACCTTTTTTAAATATATTTTTTGTCAGTTACGTAAACTGGTAACGGAGAACCCCCGGCACCGACGTCTCGGTTCTATTTTTATATTTTTTATTTATGCTTGGTATATTTCGTAGTTCTAATGGTACACTGTGTAGAATGTAGAGGAGAGATCACCTGTGCTTCTTATGTTAAATAAAAATATTGATAATAATTAAGCTTTCTTTAACAAATTTAAAAATATATTTATAAAATTAAAAAAATAAGCATTCATAAAGATGTCTCGGGTTTATAAATTAATTGTGTTTTACAACATGAAGCAACTTAGTTATGGTTGATAATCAGCTATAAAACTAGGTGTGTTAAAATTTTCAAAACTCAAAGGGGCCGTTCGGCAACTCCTCTTTAGACCTCTTTAGACTTTTTTTAGCTCTAAGAGACTCCCTAAAAATGGATCCCAATATATCTATATTGGGTGTCATCCTAAATTTTTTGAGAGCAAATTTCACCTCAATCTCCAATAGATTCTGGATGGATCCCAATACATTTTGAACAGTCTGGATTTGGCTCTGGTTTTGGGCAGTTGGATTGGGAGTGCCCCAAAAGGCCACCAAAATAGGGAGATTTGGCTTTGGTTTTGGGACTGCTAAAAATAGGGATAGCTTTTTTGATATCTCTTGGAAATGGTTTTCTCTCCTTAATTCCCAATTTTTGGTTTTAGGAGTGTTTTAGGAAGTCTATTGGAGATGCTCTTAGTCTCTTAATCCTTCCGAACGCAAGTTACTTAGCACGGATTAAAAGTTTCTCCTTAAGCCTCATTTTGACCGGGGCTTAAGCTTTACCCGAATTCCTAAGGAAGCAGTACCTATGACTTAAGGCTTAAAACTTTTTTAAATCATTTTTCTTTTTCCGAACGAGTGTGACTTAGTGAGACTTAAATATTTAAGCCAACCACTTCCCAAACAACCCAAAACACTTTTCAACATAATTTAAAAGGAATGCACCGATAAGATTTTAATGAGTCGATTAGTTTCTCGGATGCCAATAAATATGATGCATGCTGTCACAGTATGCATTTAGCAATAGAGAGCTTAGCAGTAGGCAGCAGTAGCTGTTCTTTGATGATGATGGGACGTTTGATTGGAGGAAAAAAAAGCCAAAGAGGTCCCATCCCATGATAAGCGGAATTAAACGATCATGGGCAGTAGACGCAGAGTGCTCATCCCCTGACTTTCTGCATCGTGCAGTTCACACCGTCAGCCGTTGGACTGTCTTGAGATCCGCTCTGTCACGAATCTGGAGACAATCCAACGGCTGATGCTGTGAACTGCATAGTGCAGCACAGCAGGGGATATGAATTCAGTAGACGCAATGACAGTTTTGGACAGGGAATGTAGGCCGGATTTACGCCTCGTGGGACTATAAAAAGTGAATAGCCTGTAGAGTAGGAAAGGGGCAAAGTTGGAAAGGAGAGGGTTTTGACGAATCGAGATAATGAATGATATCATATAAGCGTAGTTCCCGCTGAGCGCTTAAATGCGGGAATTTAAAAAAAGAAAAAGGCAGAGGGCCGACCGTGTTTGATGGAGTGCTAATCCCCTGACTTAACCGCATTGTGCGGTTCACAACGTCAGCCGTTGGATCATCTCGAGATCAGCGCTGATACGAATCTCGAGACCATCCGGTGCAGTACAGCAGGGGATATGAGTTCGTGTTTGATGCGGTTCCAACTTGGGACCCGTGATTGATTCAAGTTTCTACTTCTACTACACCACCACTTTTTCTTGGATAAAAATCTGCTGCCTTTATGAGAAAACGCTGGGTATCGGACGGTCAGGATCAATTGTTACACTGACTCAAAGTACTTCAGTATTTGTTGCACCGATTTTAATATACTTCGGTGTTTTTGAACTATCGGATTAAGAAAAGTAGGGTCTGCTTTTTTAAAATTTTCTTTTTAGAAAAGGAGGTGATCCTGATCCCTTTTTCTTTGGACTTGTGTTTGTGTACAACGAAAGGATATTCGGTTCTCGAGGAACAAAGTTTGTTTTTTTTTTTTTTTGAGTAAAACGCGTAGGCCACAAAGTTTGTTATCATGATGATAATTAGTACTTAGTTTCCACGTTATTGGCTTAATTCTGCAATATAAAATATAAGTGTGATTTTTATAATATTTTCAAAATATGAAACTCATAAACTGGTTTTACAACATAGCTTATGAGCAAAGAGCAAAATTAAATGCCAATATGAAATTAGATACGTTACATAACAGATGTCCTAATCATTTAATAAAAAAATATGCGCTTAAGAAGTATCGATTTTGAAAAAAAAAAAAAATTATTTGGTAATAGTGTAATATTTGAAACTAAATTGCATTCACCACCATGCAATCCATGGATGTTCTATAAAAGACACACCCATCTTTCTCTCATGTACTGTGATGAAGTATGTACTTACCCCCGTTTTTCAAAAAAAAATTATTTTGGTAACAGTGTAATATTTAAAACTAAATTAATTGCATTCACCGCCATGCGATCGATGGATGTTCTATAAAAGACACACCCATCTTTCTCTCATATACTGTGATGAAGTATGTATTTACCCCCGTTTGGTAAGTGTAGTAAGTTAAAGCGGAGTAAAACGTTAAATCACCTAAAATCAGTGGTGTTTGGTGGTAGTGAAGTAAATAGATGAAATAAAGGTGATGCTATGTGTAAAATATGTGAAATGTTGGTGATTTAGTTTACTACACCTATATAGCTGCGTTAATTTAAATCACTTTTCGTTTGGTGACTTAAAATTGATTTAGGAGCTTAAATCAATTTTACTACGGCTACCAAAAGCAGGGGTTATTAGTTGCTTTATAACTCAACGCTCACTTGACATATTAATACATCCATATATTTCCCTGTTATCATGCTTTCATCAACAGCACGACATTGTAAAAGCTCACAGTCACAGAGTCAGCTCTCACAATTCACAAAGCAACATTGTGTGATAATATGATACAGTGAAACACCACACAACAGTGGATCCAGTTACAGAGTTACTGGTAACAGGACGGGATACTTTACAGTAGCCGGATCTTTGTTCCTACTTACTGCGACTGAGTGAAGTCATGCTCGCTCATGCACACAACAATAACGCAACAACAGCATTAACACCGGCGCCAAATGCTGCTGAATGATTGCATTGCAACAGGGGAATTCGTACCTACGGGTTTTCACTCAAAAAAAAAAAAAAAAAAAACAGGGGAATTGCTTGCAAATCCTAGTGTAGGTCCCCAAGGGTAAATGCAGCGTCCATATCAGCTGCGATCGCTGAACGATCGCAGGAACCTGCGATCTTGAAATCAAATGGCTCAGAGCCACTTAATTAAATGCACGGTGGGGATTTGTTTGGATCTATTTAAATATGAGGAGGGACCCAATGACAATGGTTATTGTGACAATCTTAACAAAGGTATTTTTTAAAAATTTATAAAAAAATCTTAAAAATAGAAAAAAGTTTACAAAAGTGTTATTTAACTTATAGATTGATTATATTTCCGATTATATTCATTTTAAATGACATTTGGTAGCTCTTTAAAGACACGTAAAATTACAACCGTTAAAAAAGTATAAAATTTTGATAAGGTATCAAATGATATTCAAATTGATTGAAACTTGAAATATCATCAATCTATAAGTTAAATAATTCATCCATAAAACTTTTTTCATTTTAAGATTTTTTATGAATTTTTATAATTTTTTGAAAAACCTATTGTCAAGATTGTCAATGGATTATTTGGAAATGATATTTTCCAATAAATTCAAAATGATTCCGAAAAAAAATATCAATATTGGAAAATGTATATTAATAGAGTGAGGCTATTGCGCTTCACAAAACACAGTGCGATTCGGAATACATATAACGTTTGGTAGTCTATCATATACCTATTAAAAAGACCCAAACAAATCCCCACCGTGCATTTATTTAAGTGGCTCTGAGCCATTTGATTTCAAGATCGCAGGTTCCTGCGATCGTTCAGCGATCGCAGCTGATATGGACGCGGTAAATGCATTCAATCAATCAGTTTTTCTTTTTATGTTTTCTCTGTAGCTCATCGTGTTACCATCATAGGGTCATTTTTTCATAATTATATTCATGGTGTACTCTGTGTTATTTTATGAGCAAATTCCAAATTTGGTCCCTCAGTAATTGAATTTAGTTCAAATTAGGTTCTAAACTATTTTTTGTTCAAATTAGTTCATTAACAATTGCATATGAATCAAATTGGTCTCTATACTATTTTTTGTTGAATTTTTTGACTCAATACTTTATCAATCTATAAATTTCACAACATTATATAAACTTTTTTTTTAAAAAATCTTATAGATTTTCAAACATTTTTTAATTTAAAAAAAAAAAAACTCATTATCAAGATTTTCTGATATATTAAAACCTAAAATATCGGATGCATATATATTTGTAAAGTGATAATGCCTCCCTTTGATTAAAAGATGACAAACATGATCCCGTTTTCCTCGCACAAACTTCTCCTGCATTTCGCTGCTACAACAAGCTGCAACTTTTGTTGGTACTCTTTCAGGCTTTAGCGCATTCTCTGCAATGAACCTGAAGGATATAAGTATGACACAACCAAACAAAAACCCATGAATTTGCTCCTCCTTAATTTAATATCAAATAGTCAAATACGTCCGTTTGCCTATTTTTATATGCAATGCGACTAGAGGTGGCAAATAGGACGGACAGGTCATGTTTGGATCGAGCGGGTCGGGTGAGTTTAACTTTTTAGAATATCTTGGGTCGGGTCGAGTGAAGAGCAGGTCGGGTCGTATCAATTTTAATATCGATTTTTTTTTTTTATCATATGTTGATTTGAATTGGATTGTATGTTGTTTGATCTTGGGTTGAGTCGGGTTCAGATTAGTTCGGATTGGGCCAGGTTAGTTTGACTTTCATAAAATGTCGGACTGGATCGGGTTTTGCCAACTCAAAATGGGACTATGCAAGGCAGGAGGAGTATAAAATTTTAATAAGCTGGAGTTGTTTGGCAGCAAAGATCCAATTATGCAAACGACAAAGGTACACAGCAGTCTGCCTGATATTCTGTCTTTGTCCCCATTATGCGAGTTCACAGAAATAATGGGTACAATTGTTTATATAAAATCAGGTATAAGAACCATGTTACAGGTTAAGCATTATAATTTATAATGAGAAGGGATCCAATATCCACAAAATTTGGTGTCCATGATAACCATATTATTATTTACACATAAATTAATAAATCTAAACCGTTAGATATATTCTAAATCATCTCAATAACATAAATTAATAAATCTAAACCGTTAGATATATTCTAAATGATGAAAATTTAACATTGTTTTGATAGCCATCAAGGAAGAAGAAAAAATCATAAAATTTGAACCGTTGATTTTTTTTAATACTTAATTCACATGTAAATAAAATCAAAATGATATAATTTTTTTATTACACATAAAATATGATATATTTTTTTAACGTTCCATCAATTGGTTTTGTTATTTAACCATTAAAAATGTATTTATTTGAGATTTAATTTTGTGGTTACCGATGGATACCAAAAATTGTGGTCATTTGATCTCTCCTCATTTATAATCACCACTTCAATACTTTTATCAAAAAAAAAAAAAAATCACCTCAATACTAAATAAATAGACCACAGAAAATTTGTCTGCCTTTTCTAAAAAAAAGAAAGTATATTTTTTATATATATTTTTTAATTTTTACTGCAAAAATTCGCTTGCCTAGGCTAGTTGCTCTCTCGGCAAACAAATACTGAAATGCAGGCCAGGCCCAGATCAGAGAAATGAAGATGAAATCCTTCAGCCAGTAACCCTCTCCTCTCCATGTATCAAATATTCTAGCCTATCAAGCCCCAAACCCATATTGATGCAGCCAACTGCAGTTACCACACCGAACCCATATATCAAATTTGTCAATTTGTTTACATGTTAATCTTTTAATTTTAGGAGGTGAAAGGGCAGGGATAATCAATTACTACACCATGAATTAATCCTACCAAGCCAATTAAGGTGATCAAATTCATATTACCAGATTATAAACCTTCAACTAATTGTCTTCCTTATATTTAGTAATTAACTCACAGTCAAAGTCATACTAGTTAACTTACCTCCATGAAACAAATAACCATATTTACAAGCATGTAACAAAATTATGCATTCTAGCTAATATAATGAATTAATGATGTTTTAAGTAATGAGATTAAGAGGTTAACCTTACATATCGGGAGCACTTGTTGACGAAATTTTCTAATTCTAACACAACTACAGCAAATATAAATTGTTGACCGCACTTTCGTTCAAAGATCACTTGTCTAAACTGATCCAAACAGCATAATCACCTTAATTAGAAGTGCCTATTCTTTGTTAATCAATTTGTTTGTAATAATTTTCAAACCTTGTTCTTGTTAATAGTTCACGGTTCGAACTATTGTTCGTACCGGGTTTTTGTTACTAATTTACCGGGGACAGTTCACTGCAGAGAATTTGGACTGATGGCAATTATTTTGACCTGTAACAATACTATTAAAAGACTACATATATATGAACAGGAATGTGTCAAACTACTAAAAAAAGAAACACAAATCAGAATTTAAGAGTATCCATATTTTATCTTCCTTTGAATTTAATTTCCACAAAACGATCACCACTACCCAAATTCATGGATTTCTCCAAAGAGTCATTTTTGTTGTGTATCATATCTCTCTCTTCATTGTTATCTTTTGTACATGGTGGAAATTTCTACCAGGATGTAGATATTACATGGGGAAATGGTAGAGGAAAGATCCTTCAAAACGGGAATTTGATCTCGTTGAGCCTTGATCAGTCTTCTGGCTCCGGTTTTCAGTCCAAAACTGAGCATCTGTATGGCAAATTTGAGATGCAGATGAAACTGGTACCAGGCAATTCTGCTGGCACAGTCACTACCTTTTATGTAAGTTCATTTTGGATGCAAATTTGAGTTCCAACTATGAAATTAACAGTTTCTTTGGTAATGTCTGTAATAGTTGGTTGTTTATAAATGAAAAACTGATGATTTTGTTTTTGGCTTTTCAGCTAAGATCAATGCAGCCGAAGCATGACGAGATCGACTTAGAGTTCTTAGGAAATGTTAGTGGAAGTCCATATACTTTACATACAAATGTTTTCACTCAAGCAGTTGGAAATAGGGAGATGCAGTTCAATCTTTGGTTTGATCCAACAAGGAATTTTCACAACTACACCATCCTCTGGAGTGCCCAACATGTCATGTAAGCCTAAGCAAAAATTGTCCCCTTTACTGACATTTGTTATCATTAGTTAACCTGGTAATTGCACACATTATTCAAGAATTTTAAAAGTTGTTATCAATGACCGTAATTGCCATAGAAAATATGATAATTCAAAGCAAATTTAATTATTTTTTCTTTAATTTTTTATTGATAATAAAAGAAAATATTATAAGCTCTTGTAATTAATATGCAATGCATGTCTCTCTACAGTATATCATAAAACATAAAGGAAAGTTTTGTTCAATAAACTCCACTTAAATTATACTGAGAATTCTTGAATGGTTACACAAAGAACACAATAATGATGATTTTGTTTTTAATTTCAGGTTGTCTTTTTCTGAAATCTAATAATAAGCCAAGAAATTTTTCATTCTTTAATTAGTGTAAAATGTACTATCTTTACACACTTAACATTTTCTCTCTTATATTCCAGTATTTTTGTGGATGGAATTCCAATCAGAGATTTCAAAAACAACGAGAAGAACGGCGTGCTGTTCCCAACATCTCAGCCACTAAAGATGTATGCGAGCTTATGGAATGGTGAGGACTGGGCAACGCAGGGGGGACGGGTCAAGACTGACTGGAGCAAAGCCCCATTTGTTGCAATGTACAGAAATTACAATGTCAATTCATGTACTTTGTCCGGCGGCAAGCCAACCTGTCAGAACAAACCGTGGTGGAATTACAACGTGACCAGCCTTACTTACCGTCGGATGCGATGGGTGCAGAGGAAGTTCATGATCTACAACTACTGTGACGATGTCAACCGGTTCCCGCAAGGCCTGCCTTTGGAGTGCAAGCTCCGGTGAAGTAGCTTTCGGAATCTGGTTCGAAAGGACCTGTTTGAACAGAAGAAACAAAGCAAGAACTTGGAAGAAAAAAAAAAGAGGAAATTTTGAATTGTAGACTGGCAAATTTGTCTCATGAAAGAGACAACACATGTCACTATGAAAGAAAATTTTTAGTAGTTGCTTGGAGTAATTACTACTAATTGATACACATAATCTATGCATTTTTTTTTGGTGTGTGTCTGTGCGCGCGCGCTATTCGTTTTTCTGTTGTTTTTTTTTTCTGAAGAGCTACCCATGCTAATTAACTTATTAATTGTAAAGATAAGGAACAAGCAGATCTGTTACCAAGAAAACACAAGAATTTCAAACATAATACGCAAACTTCCTGGTCGCATTGGAGTGCAGTTGCCGGCTAGTACATATAGAGTTCATGATCAGTGTAGGAGATAATTAATAATTTGTAATGTACTGACTCTGATCATTGTCAGCAACGAACCATGCATGCCAATGATGCCATATATATATCCCCATTGTATATCCAGTGGCATGTATACCTCAGACAGTCTGACCTGACGAATTGACGATAGAAATTAAGTTAGAAACGACGGCCGCATATATAGATTATCGCGATAGAAACGCGACCCCGTAGTCACATAAATTCATGAGATCAATTTAGTTCATTGCAACAAGTATTATTACTACAGCCAAGTTCATCCCTCAATAGAGTCTTAAATTAAAGAAACTAGCTAGCATTGGATGCGTCCAGTGCACCCAATCGTGTTAAAAGGTCTGCTCGTATCGAAAAGGTCTCCTTGATCAACTGATGAGACACTTGAATTTCTCGTTATGTTGAAGCCCATAAGCGTACCAGAAAGAGTTGTTAATTTGTGTTTGAATTTTTTTATATGGAAAAGAACTATGCGGGCCAAGCTGATATTCTAAGCCCAAAAGGAGTTGCATAGAGGAGAAACAAAAGTAGCAGAAAAAAGAGTAGATAATCTCAACACCTGAGCTGACCTGAGCTGATTAAGGGGACGACAGATTGAGAGCGGGCCAAGTGGCTCCATTTCAATAACCTTTAGAAAAGAAAAAAACAACTTAGAATCCCAAACTGAGACACGCGCCGACAAACGACAATGTCAGTGAGGGGCAGCAGCAAAAAAGGAGAGCTCAGCTGACACGTTTAATGCGAAGAGGAACAAGTGGCGCTTCCTCAGACTCAGACTCAGACTCAGACTCACGGAGAAGAATTTAATTAGGAAATACCGGGTACCGACACGCCGGAAGAGGCGATCTAGGCTGTCAGATCACAATCGGAGGGTGGAGAGCAAAAGAGGGTTTTGATTTTTAGTTTGCGGTCTGTTCAACGGAAAATATAATTCGGTCTAATATATGTATGTATGTGTAATGTGTGTGATCGTGGCAAGCACTTGCATGCCTTGAACAATCAGTATATTATCTTATTATTATTATTGTTATTGTTATGTCTGAGACCCTCACCCGTATTCAAATGCCTGCATCGAAACTTGTCAATTCCATGGATTTTCTCTTACATTCATATGCTAAGTGTTCCTGTTGCACTCATCTGGAATTATTTAATTAATTCATAAATCACTAATCACAGAATTTTGTTGTTACATAAAGTTTGGATATACCTGGACAATTTGCTCACACACACAAAAACATTATTTTTCATATAGATTGATTTTACATGAAATTTTACAGAAATAGAAAATCATTTGATGTTTGTCGAGCACTATTATATATAAAATGTTGTAAATTTCACAGCATGCGATAGACAATAAAATGCTGATCGATATAATCGTATTATGTATCAAATATAGCTTATTTGTCAGATTTTAATTTTTTATGGTTGCTGAAAAAGTCACAATTAAATCATCTAAAGAATTTCAATTCCAAGTCACCTCAAAACATACAAAAATACAAACTAATGAATGACAACGTGCATAGAAGATCCATCATGAAAGTTGTTCACCATGAAGCTGAAGCTGCTGAACTTTGAATAAGATCTGGTGAACAATTAATTTATATTAGAATACAATATTCGTAACCAAACAAAACATATTTTGTAGTTTTGTACCATAAATCAGAAACCTTGCATGCATAGTCGCATGCATTCCTCACTATTTTGCTTCATTTTCTCATCCCAATTTTGAACCCATTGATTCAAGCATGTACTGTTCTCATGGAAATGGCAATGTATTCCACATTTTGCATCTCCTAATGTTAATTTCCTTCATGGTTTGCTCAAAAGGCAGCAGCTTCAACGACCATTTTGTGGCAAGTTGGGGAGAAAGGAATGTGCAGCATCAAGATCATGAAGGTGTCCTTGCACTATCTCTTGACAAGGAAATCGGTTCAAGGATCGAATCGAAAAGCCGGTATCTTTATGGGAAGTTTGATATGGAGATGAAGCTGCCTAAGGGTGAATCTGCCGGCACAATCACCTCATTCTATGTAAATATTGAGTCTTATCTTTATCAGAAAGAAATGTGCATTTTGAATTAACATTCTATCAATTTTAGCTGATTTATATTGAAAAATTGGTGATTTTTTTTGGGTCAATTTCGGCTTAAATTATCTGTAATGCCATCATTCTTGGTTATAGGAAAATTTTTAGAATTAAGTAGTACTCTTCAATTGTGTACACACAATTAATTGGAATTTTTTACACTTGCAGATATGCACAGGAGGCATGTACCACGACGAGGTCGATTTCGAGTTCCTCGGCAACACAAGCGGAGAGCCCTACATACTGCACACCAACTTCTTCATCAATGGAACCGGCTCGAAGGAGCAGCAGTTCTTCCTCTGGTTCGATCGTACGGAGGACTTCCACACATACTCCATTTTGTGGAATCCTCTCAACATAATGTACGGCGGCCGGTGTTCGCCATTAATTATCATTTGTTTGATTGTTTGTTGATTTTGTGTTAATTATAACTCAACCATTCATGTTTAACAACCCGATCAAGGTGCAAAACAGTAATACTTCCATTTGGTCTTTTTTTGTTCATACCATACAGACTCTATGTCGACGGAATTCCAATCAGGGTTGTCAGGAACAATATGGATGACGGGATCGCGTTCCCGACGAGCAAACCCGTGCATGTCTTCGCAAGCATCTGGAACGCTGAGGACTGGGCGACGCAGGGGGGTCGAGTGAAGACAGACTGGTCTAAAGCACCGTTCACGGCTTATTACCGGAGGTTCAATGTGAGTAATGCATGTCTGTGGAGCAATGGCAGAGCGCATTGCGACGGTAACCCCGACTGGATGGAGCAGAAGCTCGACTGGTGGAGCTGGATGACGCTGCGGTGGGTTCAGATGAACTACTTGCTGTATGATTATTGCACTGATTTGAAACGTTTCAAGAACAATTTGCCACCAGAATGCCTCATACTGTAAAATATATCTTTTATATATATATGTAAGCTGTACTTTTAAATTTTCATTATAATAGTAGTGTTTTTAGTGTTATTTTTTTGAATAATCTTTTGCAGTTCCTATAATTAAATTATCACATTTTAACGCGGCTTGTTCTTAGTATTAATTGGTAATATTTATAAAGTAGAAAATAACTAAGGTTGTGAAAAGGAATACTGTTTCGGAAAAGGGTTTATATGCCCATTTTTTCAAATTGTAAAATGATATAGTTCGATTAATTAGTGTATTTTTATAATTAAAAACTATTAGCTAAACCTGAACTTTTATTGTTGCATCTGGGTTAGGACCATCTGTTTTGGGTCTTTTGACTAATTTCCTTCCAATAAAATAATATAGGTATTTAGGTACGTTATCCGCCTTAGACTATCAATTTAGATATTGCCGAGTTGTTAGAATTTGTATTTTTTTTTTAATTAACGCGCATAAAGGTGTTCATAAATTCAGTCCAGATACTGGTTTTTCATTTGTGATTTAAAAAAGGAAAGAAAAGAGAAAAACAGAGAGAGAGAGATAGATAGATGAGAGATACAGAACAATTGAATTATCTAATATCCATATAATATGCATGAACTATATAGGATTCCAGAGGTTCACACTCCTGATTCCTGAAAACTGCATATTTGCTCTGAATATATATATATACAAGGGAAGTTCCCCCTGTTTTCATTTGACTAACATGATTGATTTTAGTGCACAGGATTATAATCTTATGAATTAGGGGCTGTTCGGCATACAAAGTAGTTTAAATATTTAAGCTTCACTAAGTCACACTCGCTTAGAAAAAGAAAATGGGCGTAAGAAAGCTTAAGCTAAGTCATGGGTATAGCTTCTTTAGGAATCCGGGCAAGGCTTAAGTCCCGGTCAAAAGGAGGTTTAAGGATAAACTTTTAATCTGTGCTAAGGAGCTTGCGTTCGGAAGTATTAAGAGACTAAGGAATCTAAAGAAAGTCTACGGGGGCCTAAGAAGAGATTGCCGAACGGCCCCTAATAGTACGACCTGCACAATTCTGTGGAATTATGGAATGCTTTTGGTCCACCTGGATTTGTGACAGTCTCTCTCGCAGTTGTTTTTGTATTGAACAAGAAGGGTACTGTATTTTTTTTGTATCAGGTGTATATATGTAAATTTCTGTGGCCTTAGCAATTGGCACTACGGCCCATATGTGTGAATTTGGGCCTTTTTGGGCCTTTTCCGGCTTGATCGAGTAATGATTAAAATTGGGTCCAGGACCACTCACAATGGATTATGTTCAAGATCATAATAATAACTCGCTAATTAAAATTATTAAGATACTGGAAAATTTTCAGACTTATTTTATACGGTCTTATAAAATTTCATATAATTAAGACCACTTGATATTATATGTGAAAGAATCAAACTTGGACCATTGAAATACCAAACTAGCTATGTGATCGTGGACGATAATTTTTGTACCACATTTCATTGTTCTTTTTACTGTGAGATAAACTTGCATCATATATTACATGCAAATGTCATATTTCAGAATAAACTCTTTTCTAATATACAAAAAAAATTCAATTTTTTCTACTATGTCATGAATCCTCAGAAAAATAAAATGAAAGATATGTGTTGCTTAATTGGTTATGAGAATGACCAGCGCACATAAAAAGGGGGTTAATGTTATATATCCCTAGGCTCTTAATTTAATTTCAGTAATACTCTATGAAAGTAAGATATTGAACGCTAAGAGATTATTAGTCCGTTAATTATATTCTTGGCAACATGCATTACCATTTCATTGAAAAAAAAATAAGTGAAAGAAAAATTCGAAATGTTCATAATCAATGTGATGTTGTTTGCATGATTGGTGAGAGTACTGAAGACTTAAAATTTTTTTAGATTTCCAATTAATGTAAATAGCTGGTAAATATATGTCAAATTAGCTAAAGTTTTGAGTATTGGTACAGTACACTGACTTTTATATTTGAGAAATAAAAAATGGAAGCATTTTTAGTCGTATTATAAAAAAATTCAAAAGAGAGTTCCAATCTTTTGGATTTTATTTCTTTTCATTAATCATATGACTCACAAAAAAAGTTGGTGTACTCTAAACTTTATATGCACAAAATAATTAAGATGAAACATTTCGCATACCAAATATATAGAAGTTGTTATGTTTCCTTCTAAATGTACGCAAAGAGATTGTATCCGTACTTTTCTATAATGTATTTTAAATCTTCAATAATACGTTAGGTTTAATATCGAATCGATTAATAATTAATTGTCAATTGATTAATTATTTATGTAGTCTGATCTTATTAATTCGGTCCCGTATAAAGGAGCAAAACAAATATTTGATTCGATTCCCTAGTGGCTCTCGATGGACTCGACACTCGATTTATAATATATGCAAATGCACCAACAACAAATTAAAGTTTAATTGGTGCGCGTTAAACAATTTTAATTATGAGATGTACAAACATAATTTTTTCGTTGAACATTTGAGCTTTGTGATCATTTAATATAATTAGATTAATTTTATTAATTATTTTCAGTCGCCTTATAGTTAGGACTTAGGGGTGTTTGTGCAATGGGTGTGGGTTGGGTGGGAGCATTTTCATTACCATACCCGTCTAGAATTGGTCTTACATACCCATGCCCGTTAAAATTTGGTTTATCCTATCTGTACCCATTAAGATAAATGGGTAACAGGTGAGTATCGGTACGTAACGAATAATATAATAATATGTTTATCTTTTTATACTAAATTTATAGGAAAGATAAATGTTTCTACAAGAGTAATGTAACATAATTATATTGGAAATAACATAATTTATCATGAAATGCATTGAAAAGAGTACAAAATTATTATTCATTAACTCTATTATTTTAGAAAGAGTATAAAATATTTTTTATGCATTATCCTATAGGGTAATGGGTACGAAACGACTCTTATCCGTACCCTTACCCGTTTTCTTAATTCAAATATAATCTTACCCATACCCTTACCTGATAAGCTAGCAAAAAAAAAAATATATTACCCACACTTGTCTTATTGGGTATGATACAGATCAAGTTAATGGGTAAAAGAGTATCATTGACAGCCTTATTTATATATAGTTCTATTGATTATTTGATCTTAAAAAAGCTTGGAAGAACTTCATAAAGCAAACAATAAAAAAGGCATGCATTTTATAAATATTAAGTGCTGTTGGAGGTCGCAGCTACTAACATCACATCTAATTAAAAATGTTTTTGCACCGCACAAAATATATCCACTTAAACGTCCACTTCCAATGCATGATTTTGATTTCCACTATAGTTGAGAAATTATCATATGATATGGGTAGTAGAATTCTTGGTTGAATAGTGTCATTTCTAGCAAATGATTAACTAGCTAGAAGCTACGTTATTGGATAAAATCGCCAAAAAAAAAATAAATAAATAAATCAACAAAAAACATAAAATTGATTGTACTTCTTCTTTTTTTTTTTCAAAAAAAAAAAAAATAGATTTTTAAGAAATTCACAAGTTTGAACTTTGCATTTCTTACAATTATATTTACCTTTACAAAATAATTTTCTTAATCTGCAATTACAATTTACACCTCTATTTTATGTGGCTTTTAAATAATTAAAAATTGTATTATAGTTAGAAAATTGAAGTGTAAAAATAGTAACACGGTCTTAGACATTTATGGATAGTAATGAAAAACATCTAATAATTAACTAATTGTCTTTTTCTGAAAAAATAATCATTTGCATTATCCGCTCTAATAAAATAACGATTGCATAATATAGCATGATTAATTAGCAGCTAATGAAACTGCCAATAGGAATTTAATCAAAGAGTGGGATAAGTTTAGTGGGCAATTGGAAAAACGCACTTTAATTAATTAGTTTGGTTAAGAGAACGACACCGAGTTCAGAATCATGACATCTGTTAACCGACCCACTACTATTTTTCTTTTTCCAATTCGAATAAGACCAAAAAACCCAAAAAAAAAAAAAGTTTTAAAATTAGATATCCGATTTGAAGTATGCTCGTACCATTATGGTTTTTTAATTTGCAGTCGAATTGGACAACACTCAGCTGGTGAATATATTAAACAATGTATAATTAAACCCACCATTTTCCATTTACACACTAGGCACCAATACATGGTTTAGGACTTTTTAGTTTTAGATTTGTAGTAGACGTTTTGGATGTCATAGAAATAAAGGGTTTGCCATAAATTAATATGGCAAGAAGAACCAGCCTTTGATCTAGTGGCTAAGGGGAACGCTCTCTGTGTGGGAGGTCGCGGGTTCGAAACCCGGATGTGGGGTCTTTTATAGACATTTAAATTTGAGTGGCTTGACCCTCATCTTTATCTCAAAAAAAATATATATATATATGTATGGCAAGAACAATAGAACATAGTAGTGTGCCGGGTCGGTATCTGCTGAGATCCAAAACCGATCTTAGGGCCCTGAGATCCCGATCCGACGGTTCTCAGGGTCCGTATCTACTGAGTCCGGATCTCGGGGTCCATAAGAATTGTGCTAGTACCATTATGGTTTGTTAGTTTGCAGTCGAATTGGACAACACTCAGGTGAATATATCAAACAATATATAATTAAGAGGAGGTATCCATTGACAATGGTTATTTTGACAATATTGACAATGATGTATTTCTAAAATTTATAAAAAATCACAAAAAATCTTAAAAATAGAAAAAAATTTATGGAAGTATTACTTAACTTATAGATTGATTATATTTCCGATCATATTCAATTTAAGCGACATTTGATAGCTCTTTAAAGACCCGTTAAATTACAACCGTTAAATAGTGTATAAAATTTTGTTAAGGCATCAAACAATATTCAAATTGATTGAAACTTGAAACATCATCAATCTATAATTTAAGTAATGCATCCATAAAAAAAAAATTATTTTTAAGATTTTTTATGAATTTATAATTTTTTAAAAAATTATATTGTCAAGATTGTTAATATGGCCATTGTCAATGGATCCCTCCTCTATAATTAAACCCACCATTTACACACTAGGCACCAATATATGGTTTAGGATTTGTAGTAGACGTTCTGGATGCTTTGGAAATAAAGGGTTTGCGGGTGAGAAGTCAAGAACATTTTACTCAAAAAAGAAAAAGTCAAGAACATAGTGTTAGTGTGTGCCTTTCGATCTTTTCTTTTTTCGTGTGGTGACTCATGCATGGCCAGGCCCAGCAGAATTTAAATTCTAACTTGAAGTTCAACTATTCAACAATGCTACCATTTTACACTATTAATTGCTTCGAGAGACTTAAAAACTTAATTAGATCGTTGGTTTCATACAATGCTAATTATATATGTCCATGCACCTTTCTATAATTTGAATAAATAGACTATATATATATATGTTAATATAGATAATAAAACAATGTGGATAAGTTATGAAATTATATATGATGCTTGCATTACATGACATCTTATCCCATCCCGGGGAGGGAGTCCCTCTTTCTGTCTTTCATATATCACTCGAGTCTCTCTCGGAGTAATGATGAGTACGTCTTTGTAGTTTGTATGCATCTCCTTCCATCAAATCCCATCTAGTAGGACTTTCTACTCCAAGACAAAGCATGAGAAGGAGATATTTCGTCCTTGTTTTACCATAAACGGTATGAGCCTATACTTTAAAAAAAAAAACATTAAGTGATAAGCAATAATTGTCCATATGTTGATAGACATATAAATTCTGAAACAATTACATTAAATATTATAGGGCGCGTTTGGATTGCTATGTAATAACACTTTAATCAGATTAGTAAGCTATTCCTAACTTTTGTGTGATCCAAACACATACATGCTAATCCGGATTAGTTCGAATAGTGGCTAATCCGCTCTTCCTTGTAAAACATGGATTAGCTACTATTCTTTTCTACCATCCATCGCTATTCTAAACAAACAATCCAGACAACATTTTTACTATCCCGAATAGCACCATATTTCTACTATTCTTTAGCTAATCTAAAAATCACTATTTTCTTACTAATCTCATCTACTATTCTACTATTCTTTCACTAATCCTTGCACAATTCAAACGGACCCATAATTTTTACTATAAATTTATAACGTATGAACTCTATAAATGTCCGTTCTATATTTTATTCAAAAAACACGTATAAACCGGTGGCTAGACTGATGTGAGCTCTCCATATTCCTTCTTGCATGCATTGGTTTAATTCCTTCGATCCATTGAAAGTTGAAACTGGTCAATTTTCCATTTTTACTCTTTGTGCTGTCAATGTCGTTTCTTTTCTTAAAAGGAAAAAAGAAAAAGAAAAAAGATCGTCTTTCCAGAACATGTATCTTTTTTGTTTTTTTTTTTGTTTTTGTCTTTGAGTTAAATTTGGTTTTGTATTTTGTTGGACAATTTAATTAGATGTTAATGCACTTGATATAATATAATGATGTATTTCAACGACATAATAACTACGAAACAAGAAAAATTTAGCGATGTGCTCTACTACTAGAACTTTAGAATATGCAAACCATGAAAATTCAGAAGTTTAATGATTTCGTCGTCATTGATCATATTTCATCTTCGAAAAAAACCTATATATAACACATAATGTTCTATAATAATATTTTCAACACATTTTTTTTTTGAAACTAACACAAATAAGCTCTTGGTGGATAAAGGTAAACATTTCTGAATGAGCACTACCTAGCGTCCATACAATAGACGTCCATAAATGTAACAAATAAGCTGACAAATGAGACCTAATGAACTCTATTTGTAACCACTAAACTCACAAAAAGTAATCTATTGCTGTTCATTGTGTGGACAGTTAATGTTTCCCTTTCTAGTAGGCCGTCACAATCTCCTGATGGGTAGCCTTCCCATGAACCATGATTGATGATTTAACGAATAAAAAGGCACTCGGCATCAGTTGTTGCAATGGAGCATGGTATCATGTACTTCTTTATGCAGAAACTTTATGGGACTCATGGATTGACGGTCCAAAGAAGTTACACTGTGAGTGTAATTGTTATATTTGGGCTCATATAGTCATATGGGATTCATTTGTCATACTGATTGTTACTTTTATGGACCGCTCATCAATAGACGGTAGACCTACTGTTCTTTATGGTCTTCGATTTTTTTTTTAATTATTCCATTCTCATTTTGTTAGAAAAAGGGATGTACATTTGTCGTTTTTATATGTCAATTAATTCTTGTGTGAAATATAACCGTGTTCGGTGACCACTCTAACCCACGTGAATTAGTTGGAAATCAATACAAGCCACGGCAAATAGCTTGAAAATTATTGTGTGATATATTGCGGAAAATTGATAATTAAATCATTAATAAATTAATAAGTTCTCCATATTCATGATATTAAAATTTTAAATATCACTTGAAGAATTAATAAATAATTTTTTAAGTTTAATAGAAGTGTTCCTAGTGTTTTTAGTTTTCTTTTATTCATTAATTATTTGATTGTAAGTTTAAGATAATTTTTTTTTGAGAAGTTTAAGATAATTACAATTAAAATTTAAATGTAGTTTAGACTTTCTGTTTAAGTGTAATTTCAAGGCTAATAATAAGAGTTTTGACACTGTGACATAATGTGGTTGGACTTGCTGTTGGATTTTGAGAAAGGATACCAAATTGAACAAGTGTACGATCCATGTCATGCATTAAATAATGACAAAAATAAAAAAATAAAAAATCATACATGAATCATCTTCAAAATAACATACAAGGCGTTTCGTTACCAGAAATTTTATGTATTTATTTATTTATTAATAGTTTGTTTTTGCAAATATGAAATATCCGATATTAATTGTGAAAGCAAATGATTGTGTCTGAGTTTACGTATGACACGAAAATAAGTAGCAGCCAAAATTGAATGATGGGTACATCACAGCGGCTTCTAACATATCCACTTTGTTCCTCAGAATATTTTCCTTACTCTGCAGTTTAGTTAGAACAACCAAAGGGCCCGTAGGAAAATATCACCATTCCGGAACTGTTCGCTACTCGCTAATTCTATAAATTTTTTTCTATAAGAACAGAGATCCAGGTAACATTTGATGAAAACCTATAAAAAACCCATCATTAATAGGAAAAAAATAATTATGTCTGACATAATTATTTTTTTCATGTAAAAAAAGTTTTTTTAATTCTTATTAGGATTTGATAGTATTATCTACCGAACAGAGGATACAAATTATTTTATATAGACTCTCAATTCATACAAAAACCTATAGTATTTGAATCAGCAAAATCATTTCCTACAGACTCTCAATTCCTATTGAAACCTACAGAATTTGAGTCTGCCAAACATACCTGATCAATATTAAATTGAGAAATCAATATCACAAAAAGTACAAATTCATAATCATACCCAATGACGTGCCGCCTCCTGTCCAAGTCCAACACTCACTGGATCCAGCTATTGTTCATGGCCTCTTCCAATTTCAATTCCAATCACCTTTCATCGATCATTCCATTTTGACAATTTGTCAAAGTTATCTTGATTGTATTTGGATTTGGAACACACTATAAATACCATCCTGTATTCCTATTAATTCCATCCACCATTCCACAGACCCAACAAATCCTACGCTCTAAAAACAAATTTAATTTTGTAAAGCCTCACAAGTCACAATGATGTTTTCTACAAACAAAGCGAGCACATATGTGTTGCTTTTCTCCCTGTTGGCATGTCTGGTGAATGCTGGTAACTTGAACCAGGACATTGATGTTACATGGGGAGATGGCCGTGGCAAGATACTAAACAACGGCCAGCTTCTCACTCTTTCCATGGACAAGTACTCGGGCTCGGGGTTTCAGTCGAAGAGTCAGTACTTGTTCGGTCGGTTCGACATGCAGATCAAGCTCGTACCCGGAAACTCTGCTGGAACCGTTGCCACCTTCTATGTGCGTTATCGAATTATTTATATTTTATAACTGAAAAAATCATTGTTTAATTATTTGTTAATAGTAAAGTACTATGTTTGCAGTTATCGTCACAAGGTTCGACCCATGATGAGATTGATTTCGAGTTCTTGGGCAACCTAAGTGGCGACCCGTATACGCTCCACACGAACATTTACGCACAGGGGAAGGGGGACAGGGAGATGCAGTTCAAGCTCTGGTTTGATCCAACAAAGGATTTTCACACCTACTCAGTTCTCTGGAATCCTAATAATATTGTGTGAGTGATCTCTTATCACAGTATGATTTTTGTTCTTTGCTAATTATGTGTTACTATTGTTTTTGTTTTTTTTCGAAATCTTTGCAGCAGCTGCATAGTTGTTACGTACTATTGTATTATGCAGTAGCACTGAAATCATATATATCAACCTATATATTTACAGTTGCTATGTGGATGGAACGCCGATAAGAGCATTCAAGAACAAAGAATCAATCGGCGTGCCGTTCCCGAAGAGCCAACAGATGAGAGTGTACGGTAGCTTATGGGATGCCGAGGATTGGGCCACCAGGGGCGGTCAGGTGAAGACCGACTGGACTCAGGCGCCCTTCACAGTCGGGTATCGCAGCTTCAGTGCAGACGGATGCACCTCGTCGGATGTTAACGCGTGCACGAAGGCGAACAGCGCGTGGATGTATCAGCAGCTGGATTCGGCGGGGCAGCAGATGATGTTGTCAGCACAGAAGAACTACATGATATACAACTATTGTACTGATGTCAGGAGGTTTCCTCAGGGGTTGCCACCTGAGTGCAATTCCAATTAGTTGATTGTTCATTAATTTAAAAGGGACAAAATTAAGAGGCATGCATGCCTGTGGGAATTATGTGCATATTGAAAGAATAAGAACTATATATATATAATATAATATGATTGTATTATTGTAATACTAAGGTAATAAAGTTTGATTTGTTTAATTTGGGACTATATATATTTGATTGTGACATGTGCACCATGGAATGTGACATACAATGCACTGGAGAGTTCATGGTTATCAGAGTTGGTAAAGAATTAGAAACACTGAAACAGTATTATGTTATTATGGAGTCAACCACATTAATAACTTTCCATCAAAAATTCAACATCTTCTACTGCAGACTCAATGAAATGAAAAGAAGATTTGATTTAAAAGTAAGACCAATCAGATATGGCCTCGTTGCAAACTCTTCACATTGTATGTAGTTTTTTTTGAGATAAATTAAGATGAGGGTCAAGCCACCTAAATTTAAATGACTATAAAAGACCTCCTATTCAGGTTTCGAACCTGTGACCTCCTATACGGAGAGGATTGTCCTTAGCCACTACACCAAAGGCCGGTTCTTCTTATTAAGTTTTGTATATGCTTCATTAAGTCATAATTAAGTGCTTACAGCGCATCTGTGCTTTCTGATTTTGCACAATGTTTTTAATCAATTTAAACTTTTTTTAGTTTGAGATGAATAATTAGCCCATTTGCAACATGCACTTCATTGGGCTCACTCCACATTGTATGTCCATAATCTTCAAATTGAGCCCACTCCATATTGTCCAATGCTTCCAGTTGAGCTGGGTATTATCAGTCCAAAATGTAGCCCAATGTCATTTCTTAATTCTTATGCCTCATGTAAATTATTAACCACAAGTTAATGAAAGTTTCTCTCTTAATTTTGACTGATTATGATCATTAATTGCATGGGATTCTGTACTAAACACTCAAAGAATTATCTTATGAAAATCGATTGTTTTTTTTTTAAAAAAGAAAGATGGAGGTCTGATTTTTTTATTTTTTTTTTATATCTTGATTAGAGTGCTGCCATCCACAACAAAATTGGAAATTTTCTCGACTTCGCAGTTGGTACTGAAATCTACTGAAATTTAAACAGCATTTAGAGTTGTAACTCGGGCTTCGCCCTGAAAAGTAGTATCAAATAAATAATTAACAATTTTATAAAATTTTACAGATTTATATTAAACAAAAAAATAAAAAAAATTGTAATTTCTTTATGTAAGTAAATAATAATAATGATAATAATAATAATAATGATAATAATAATAATAATAATAATACAATAATTTATAAATAATAACGTATATAAATGTTGGACCATTTTAAAGATTAAAATTTGTTTAAGACATTGGATCAAAGTAAATGGAGAGTTTTAAACAAAATCAATGGTTAATAATAGTGATGATGTAGCATAGTTGAGGTGCTTGAAAATCTACCCCTTTATGGAGTATAGATTCTCATACTTCAAATATACAAGTGACATCATTTATCATTACAACATACAATGCAGCTCTTACAAACAAATCAACCTCTCTTTCCTGTTTATGCGATATTCTTGTGAACTTTCAGGATTGCTTTCTTGAGGACTCCGTCATGTCTTCTTTTAAGGATCCGTTTGGCAAATCAAGGAATAGAGTTAGAATAGTGTCATTGGATTAGTAAAAGTGGAAGAGTAATTGTTAGAAGAGTAGAAAGAATAGTGATATTTTAAGCTATTTAGAAGAATAAAAATGTTGTTTAGCAAAATTGAGGGCTATTCCAAAAGTCACATGAGAGCACTAATCCGCTATTCCACCATATAGTACGAATAGTGGAATAGTCTAAACCAAATGTTATTCTATTTTGCTAATTGATGTTTGGCACCCATTTTGTTGAAAAGTGATTTACTTTTACTATTCCAAAATGGAATAGAGGTAAGTAATACTTAGCGTCCATATGTTATATTTCGGGATGTATCTCTTATATATTCTTTGCATGTCTATGGACGTATGGACAGCTTTTGAATAAACACGAGATGTTTCTCTTCTTTAATTGAACTGAAGCACATGTACCTGAATTTCTGTAAGGCTTGAGCAATTGTTTTGGTTATTATTAAAGTAGCGGGCCTACTATCCCAACTTTTTATGGGCTTATACTTTGCTGCTATTTCCTTGATTGGGTATAAGTAGATGTAAAATTATCTTTGGGCTATAACTAGGGTGATTTTTTGTCTTGGATTTGAAACGTACTGTCAGATTTTACCACATAAATGTCCATATAAATTTTCACTGCAAAGTCTTTTTTTTTTTTTAGATAAAAATAAAAATGAGTTCAAGGTTTCAAGCTAATCAAAATTTTTAAATGTCTATAAAAAAACTTTCTATTTGGATTCTGAATTCGCAACCTCCTATACCAATGTTATCAGAACCGGACCGGACCGGACCTCCGGTTTAACCAGAAAAAATCAGAACCGGAACAGTTCCGGGTTGATTGTTTGATTGGACCGTACATGTAAATGAACCAGTAAAAAGTGTGCTAACCCCGGTTAATTAGCCGGTTTTTAGAAAAAACCGTATGCAGTTTCCGGTTTTTGAAGCTGGCAAAAATAGGCTATGAGCCTTAGATGTTATAGCCTATGATCTCACAAATAGGTCTCAAGACTCCAATTTTTTTTTACTTTTTCGAATTTCAAGAAAACATAATTATTTATAGCATACAGTCATACGCAAACACATTAATCATAAATGATTCTATAATAAAAAATTATGACTATTTTTTAGTTACTACTTTATTTGAAGGTTCGAAATTTAAAAAAAAAAAAAACGTTACATTTCAAGAATGTTACATTTATCAAAGAAAATTTGGATTTTTGTTTATAAGCTGATATTGTAATCTATTTTACAAGTAATTTATTGATATTTGTAGACAAATTCAACGTTATATTCACTATTTCAAAATATATGAGTAGGCTTTAACATATACTTATACAATAAAAATAATTATTTTATAACAATCTTTAAGTCTAATATCTCATAAGTATATTTGAGAAAACTAGTGACTAGTGGTTGAACCGGTTGACTCAGCGATCCAACCAATGACCCATCAACCTGAAGCTTTACCGGATCGATGTCCGGTCCGGTTATGATAACATTGTCCTACACAGCAAACTTTTTTTTTTTTTCATACATGCTAGTATTCTTAAGTTTTTTTTTTTTTTTTTGAGAGAAACCCTAGGAGTTACATTAAGCCATAATAAAGTATTCTTAAGTACATGTGCATGTTTCATGTTTGGCTATTTCTTACGTGCTAGTATTCTTAGGGCATGTTTGTTTGTGGGATAAATGAGAGATAAATTGAGAGATAGCTTATCCCTTATGAGAGTGGTGATAGGCTATCTCTCAATTTATCTCTCATTTATCCCACAAACAAACACACCCTAAGATATTACCTCTCGATCAAAAGCTGAAACATTATGCGATCGCGATTCATTTCTAGCTTTTTATACAGTTAATACTTGTTTTGTTGTTCCATGTGTGCATGTGCTTATTTCGTACAAGTATGAATTTATTTAGTAACTTTATCAAATGTTCCATTGCAATTTGCAATTCAAGAACAAATTAAAAGATAAGAAAAGAAAAAAAGGCGATCGTAATTTTTTGTTCATCTTTCTGTGGCATAAACAATAAACACTGTATAGCACAGCATATTGAGTATAACTATCGTGAAAACGTTTGCATTTCGGTCCGAAATGCTAACGGTCTAAATTATATTTTGTCACGCCCGAAATTGTGATTTATGGTTCCCAATAAATTTATCATATGAAAATATTGGGGGATACAAAAAATTTCTATTTTTTGGAGTTTTTTAAGTATTTATTTTAGATTTTTTAAAAATCCATGTACAAACAATTAAGCACTATTTTTTTTAATACTTAAAAACTCTAGAAATGGGAAATTTTTGTATCCCCTAGTATTTTCATATAATGAATTTAACGGGAACCATAAATTGAAATTTTGAACATGACAAAATATAATTTAGACTGTTACCGTTTTAGAGATAGATGCAAACATTTTCATGTTAGTCTAACTCTAGCGTATCATATGTGATATGTCATATGCATTGCTGTAAGAGGTAATATCATATTAATTACTTTTTCACCTTTTGATGGATAGGAGTTATAGGACTAGCAGGCACCAGCTGTGAGCCTGTGACATTGCATGGATGAAGGGTTTTGGCAGCAGGACCATCACCATGCCTCCGCCAATTACACTACGCGGTTACCCAAAATATATATAATATCATTCTTGTTTCAAAATGTGGTTCTTGTGGGGGAGAAACCTCTTTGTGGTTTTATGCGCCCAATGCCTCTTTTGACAATGGTATTGTAGTTGGATCAGGATCACCTGCTTTTCTAAATTTTCTTAAAACTAAAAAGAAAAGCAGACCCTAATTATTTTGATCCGATGACTGAGAAATGTCGAAGTACATTGATATCAGTGCAGTAAATACCGAAGTGGTTTAAGAAAAACAGGGTCTGCTTTTCTGTAAAATTAAGCATTTGTCAAACTCTGTGCATTTCATGAAGAAGATCTTTTAATTTGAGGTCTGAAGATATATATGAGAAGAGTATGCTCTATCATATTCATACCGATTTGTTGAGTTGAATATATGATGTACATCTACTTTCTCAAGTGTTAATTAATGATCACATTTAAGTATGATCTGTCTATTTGTCAGCAATATTTAAGTAGTGTTTGTTTCAGTTTTGATTTCAAGTGAAAATAATAGAGTTTCTTAAATGGAGTGCAATTTTGTTTGGTACAACAGCAAAATCTGTAATCTTAATTATTATCTACATTAATTTACAACATGTCTAAGCAGTTTATGCACTCTGCTTATTGATTTACTCTCTCTGACTAACAGTCTCACTAATTATAAACAGTGAGATTAAAAAAAAATAATAATAAGAACATGCAGATAAGCACATTGCACATCCTAAATAAAAAAAACAAAGAAAGACAATTCAATAAATAAAGCAGTATTCCTCACACTGAACAACATGGGCACTCTGCATTGGATCTGAACTTCTGAAGAGGAAGACTGGAAGACCATTGTTTCTCTGCCTTTGAATCCATCCAACCAGACTCCAGCAATCCATCCCCAGTACGGATCTCTGCTACCCTCCTGTCTCCAGCTCATACATTCCAATCCCTTTTCTTTCTTTCCCCCTTTTTTCCTTTTTTTTCTTTTCATTTCCTCTCCACTAATCTCAAATCACACACATAAGTAACACATTCCCTTTTCTCCTATATAAACCCCTCCATACTATACAACACTCATCACTCACTCCCAATTCTTCATTCAGTATTGATACTTGCTTCAACACACTGTCTTCAACAATGTCTTCACGCTCTATTAGTGTTTTCTTACTGGTTTGTTCATCTCTGGTTGCAATTGCTGTTGCCGGCAGTTTCTACCAGGATTTTGACATAACATGGGGTGATGGCCGCGGCAAGATCCTCAACAATGGCCAGCTTTTGACACTCTCCCTTGACAAAACTTCTGGTTCTGGGTTTCAGTCCAAACACGAGTACCTCTACGGAAAGATCGATATGCAGCTCAAGCTCGTGCCCGGTAACTCCGCTGGAACCGTCACTGCGTATTACGTGAGTATTGTATTGCTAACGTGTATGCTTCTCAACTGTTCACTCTATATGTGCAATGCTGATATAGATACAACATCTTTGTGTGTTTCTTAACAGTTGTCATCTCAAGGACCGACACACGACGAGATTGATTTCGAGTTCCTGGGGAACCTCAGCGGCGATCCATACACACTCCACACGAATGTGTTCACTCAGGGGAAGGGAAACAGAGAGATGCAATTCAAGCTCTGGTTCGACCCGACAAAGAACTTCCACACTTATTCCATCCTCTGGAATCCTAGACATGTCATGTAAGTTCACATTTTACTCAAAAACATAATTTAGTCCCCTCTTCTTTAAGATTAATTAAGCTGTTTTAAATTTATCAGTACTAATTAAACATTTTTTTTTGCAAATGCAGATTCTTGGTGGACAATGTACCAATCAGAGATTACAGGAACCTGGAAGCAAAGGGCATTCCCTTCCCGAAGAATCAACCGATGAGGATCTACTCGAGCCTATGGAACGCGGACGACTGGGCCACCCGAGGCGGTCTGATCAAAGCCGACTGGTCCCAGGCGCCGTTCATGGCCTCATACAGAAACTTCAATGCAAATGCTTGTGTCAGCTCTGCCGGTTCGAACAACTGTCCGGCAACGACCAATGTGGCTGGGGATAATTGGTTCAACCAGGAACTCAACGCCAACAGCCGGCGCCTGATGCGGTGGGCTCAGAAGAACTACATGGTGTACAACTACTGCACTGACACTAAGAGGTTTCCACAGGGATTGCCACTGGAATGCTCCATGAAATAGAGAGAAGATTTCAACTTGGCAGATAATTAGTTCATGATGATATTCATTTATTCTTTTTGTTGTTTGTAACCCTTTTGAATTGTTTCAGTATAGATGTGATCAGATTTCAACTTGCTTTTGTGAATATGAGGATTTTTGTTTCATGCACGATATATATAACTGGTCCTTTTATAAAAAAGAAACATTAAATAAAATAAAATGCAAATGAAATTAGTTATCAACTAATTTGGTGAAGGAAAAATAATGAATTAAAACCTTTTTTGGTTACATATTTAGTCTGATCATGATATTCATTAAATCAAGTTTCCCATTGATGGGCTTCGGTACCGAGCACCGAAGACCAACGTTGTTACAAGTTCAAAGCCTAAGCAGAATATTAAATGGCTATTCTATCAGCTTAAGTTCCAACCTCCACTAAGTGTCCAGGTGCTCTTTTTATAGGCTGAAGCCTAGAGCCTTCATATAGCAAGAAGGAAGATGCCGAAATAAGGCAGGAGATTCGTGATTGAAGTCAATCACGGCACTCTTTCCTTCTGGGGCGTCGGCATGTTATCTGGGTTGAGTTGCATGAGGCCCAGAATACGAAGATTCGGCCTTGGGCCCATAGGCCGGCATATTGGGCCCTATCACCTATCATAATATTTCTACTCTATTATATAGAGAAACATCTTGCATCCTGAAAAACCGTTTATATATATAGAGAGAACTAGACTATTATACTAACGTTAGCATTTCGGACCGAAACGCTAACACCTCAAATTTTATGTTATCATGTCCAAAATCTCGATTATGGTGCTCAATAAATTTTTTACATGAAAATATTAGGGAATACAAAAAATTTCATCTTTAGAGTTTTCTAAGTATTTGTTTTGCATTTTTGAAAATAGAATATACAAACATCAATATTTTATTAATATTTATGACCATTTTTCTAAAATTCAAAAGAAATACTTAGAAAACTCTAAAAATAAAAAAATTTTGTATTCCCTAATATTTTCATATAAAGAATTTATTGAGCATCATAAATCGTAATTTCGGACACGATAATATTAAATTTGAGGCGTTAGCATTTCGGTCCAAAATGCTAACGTTAGTATAATAGTCTAACTCTATATATATATATATATATACTCTATATATATATATATATATATATATATATATATATAGAGGAGGGATCCATTGACAATGTTCATAATGACAATTTTGACAATAGGGATTTTGAAAAATTTATAATAATTCATAAAAAATCTTAAAAATGAAAAAACTTTTATGGATGCATTCTTTAATTTATAGATTAATAATGTTTCAAATTTCAATCAATTTGAACATTGTTTGATGGTTTATCAAAATTTTATACATTTTTTAATGGTTGAAATTTAACGAGCTTTAAAGAGCTATAAAACGTTGCTTAAATTGAATATAATTTGAAACATAATCAATCTATAAGTTAAACAATATCTCTACAAACTTTTTTCTATTTTTTAAAATTTTTCAAAATCTTCGTTGTCAAGATTGTCAAGATAAGTATTGTCAATGGATCCCTCCTCATATATATATATACATTCCAAAATGTATATATATATACATTCCAAAATGTATATATATACATTCCAAAATGTAATTGATACATCCTGAATGTTACTTATAAGGGAAAATTAATAGACGCTAGCTATTATTCTGTTCGATACTATCTTTCAAGTTACTGAACTAATAAGCATAAATTAATCGGAAACTTCATGCCTCCATGTATGTACAATCCATAGACTGACATGGCAATAACAACGCACCACTACTATAGTAAAGATACTCCACGTAAGATTTTTTATTTCCACCTGCTATACAATCATGACCCCTACGGCCCTACTATATATTTTACTCCTTTTTTTAAAGACAAAAAACAAAAGACGGAAAAGACTGTGTACTGTATATGGAAGGGGTCACGTGTCTCCTTAAAGTTCTTTCAAAAATATACCTTTAAAAAATGACAAAAATGTACCTTTTGGGAGAAAAAAAACAAAAATATGCTTCATTTTTAATAAATTGGTTATCAACAATGAGTCTACCTAAGAAAGTTTTTGCTAATATATACCTCCAAAATTATAAAAATGTACTTCTTTAATAATTAACATTACCATTTGTCATAAATACATTTGCAGTTGTATTAATTTGTCACATAACTTGAGTAATTGTTACAAAAAAATGACTATTCGAGTCAAATGCACACTAATCATATTTTTGTAACAATTAGCTAAGTTATATAACAAACAAACATGTTTATGTAACAATTACCCAAGTTATATGTAACAACTACTAATGTTTTATGTGACAAATAGTCATGTTAGTTTAATTTCAAATGTACACTAATCAAGTTTATCATATAAATTCTGTTACAAAAACTGTTGTATTTATATTATTATAATTTATATGATAAACTTGATTGGTGTGCTTTTTACTCAAATAGTCATATTTTTACAATAATTAGCTAAATTATGTAACAGATAGTCATGTTTATGTAATAATTACCCAAGTTATATGTAACAACTGTAAATGTTTTTGTGACAAATGGTCATATTAATTTAATTGAAAATGTACACTAATCAAGTTTATCATATAAATTATAATAATTAGCTAAGTTATGTAACATATAGTCATGTTTATATAACAATTACCCAAGTTATATGTAACAACTGTAAATGTTTTTGTGACAAATGGTCATGTTCATTTAATTTATATTGCATTTTATATTTAAAAATAATTCCTTATCCCTTTTGCTTTGATTAGTGTGCATTTGATTCGAATAGTCATATTTTTGTAACAATTATCTAAGTTATATAACAATAGTCATGATTATGTAACAATTACCCCTAAATTATGTAACAACTATAAATATTTTTTTAACATAAATTAAAAATACTAAATTAAAATAAAATTTTTTCACCATATTTAATGATGAAAATATCATTATCATTATTATTTCTTTGTTGTTACCGTATAAAAATTTGTCAATTACGAAAAGTCAAAAAATAATTTTAAATTATTACATGGTCCGTAGTAAAAACTAGTGATTTAAAAACGGTCTGGGTAGGTCCGGCCAGTCCAAATCCGTCCCGGTCAACGGGTTTTCCCGGTCTATGGGTTTTCTCGGTTCGGGAAACCTCGGAAAAATTTTGGGGGAAGGAGATTGGACCTAGCTTAGGACCGTCTCTCCCGGGTTGCTCGGTTCCGGAGTTATATGTCAAAAAAATAAGAAAACAAAACAAAAAAAATATAATACACCTATTTTATATTACAAAAATCGAAAAATATACTTAAAATATGAAAAATAATTAAAAATTAAATTATTTGTTTTAATCAGATATAATAGTATTTGTATATTAAAAATTAAAAAAATTAAAATAATATTATTTAAACCGAAAAAATAACATAGAAAATCAGAAAAATTTTTTAATAATTATATTTGTTGTAAAACAAAAATTCTTTTTGAAAAATAAAATTTAAATAATATTATATTAGTTGTTAACATAGACGGGAAAAGTTGGAACTAAGTCGGGCTACCTCGGGTTATTACCCCGGGTCGGGTAGGGTCGGGTCCCGGGTTTGCTCGGGTCGGGTTTCCACGGGAATTTTTTTGGAAACATGGATACCTACCCTTACGAGGACCGTCCCTCCCGGTCCTCTCGGGTAGCCCCGATCAGACGCCCGGGTCGGGTCGGTGGTCCATTTTCTCCGAGTTACTTGGATCGGGTTCAGACCTCTCCGGATTTTTTAAAACACTAGAAAAAACAAATTAAAGTAGGCGGCGGGAGGAAGTTCAAAAAAAAGTGCAACTCATCTCACATTAATTAATGACAGACCTATCTATACTAGCTCACCTAGGGAAAAAAAAATGTAACGTGGATGCCAGCGCAACGGAACAGATCAGATGTATAGATCGATGGACAAAAATTTGATGGACGGTAGGTCGCACTCTTAATTAATCACTCGAATTCAAAGGATTTTCGACTACCAAATCCAAATCGGTTTAATCGAAAGATTAATATACCGGCCTTAGTACACTTTACTTATTTCTTCAAGTTATATGTTATTCATTCAAACTTTCATTTCATATGAACTAAGACAAAGTTTAAAATATAGTTTAGAAATAATTTTTAATCAATTTAATAATCATCAGAAAAATAATTTAATTCCTTTTGAGTAATACCGATTAATATCTTTGCATAAAAACAAGAATGAGGGGTGTCAATGGGTACCGTACATATCCGGCGGGAGTATTTTCATTACCATATCCGTTTAGATTTGGTATTACATTCCCGTACCCTACCCATACCCATTAAAATTTGACTTATCCATAACCTACCCGCACCCATTAAGATAAGAGGAGGGATCCATTGACAATGCATAATTTGACAATTTTGACTATGAGAACTTTCAAAAATTTGTAAAAATTTACAAAAACTCTTAAAAATGAAAAATAGTTTATGGATGTATTATTTAACTTCTAGATTGATTATGTTTCCAATTATATTAAATTTAAGCGACATTTGATAGCTCTTCAAAGATCCGTTAATTTACAACCGTCGAAAGCACACAAAATTTTGATAAGCCATTAAACGATATTCAACTTGATTGAAATTTGAAACACTATCAATGTATAAGTTAAATAATACATCGATGAACCAATTTTCATTTTTAAGAGTTTTTTTTGAATTTATAAATTTTTTTTAAAGTTCCAATTGCCAAGATTGTTAAATTAAGCATTGTCAATGGATCCTCCTCTTAAGATAAATGGGTAACGGGTGAATAATAATGGTACATAACGAATGATACATAATATGTTTATATTACATTTTAGAGGTGACAATATCTGACCCGACCCCAAAAACCCGTTCGACTTGAAACCGACTTGACCTGAGTTTCAGGGAAAGTCAAACTGACCCGAACCCGACTCAACTTGACCCGAACCCGACCCGACCCGATCCCGACCCGACCCGACCCGGGAATAGAGGTGCAAAATTAGACCAAAAACGAAAAACCTCCCGACCCGACCCGAAAAATGCCGGCAGCTGTCAATCTGATACCCGACCCGATCCGAGCCCGACCTAACCCGACATTTCCAGTTGGTCAAACTGACCCGATCTGACTCGAAAATCTGCCACCTCTATTAAATTTTGTAGGAAAAACAAATTGTTGCTAAAACAGTAATAACATAATATTGTTTATATTAAATTAGATGAAATTTGAAACACAATCAATTTATGAGCTTCATAATATGTTTGTAAAAAATTTTCTATTTTAGAGATTGTATATTTATTTAAGGATCCGTTGTCACCCTATCCCCACTCATTAGAAATAAATATCTTTATGGAAAATGTCAGTACCAGCTGTAGTAAGGGAAAGTCTGGCAGCAGCCAGCAGGAAGGAAGGAGGGCAGGACCATGCCCACAATTTGCCCATGCTTCTGCTCCTGCCAATCAATATTCTACGCGGTTAAGCGGATGAGGGTTTTAATGTGGGTCTGCCTCTGCCTCCCGGTGCTAGTAAGGGTCTGCTCCAGAAGGGGGAGAGGAGAGGAGTACTGACTAAGTTTGAAGTTACCTGTCCAAGATCATGTTACTAGCTTTATAACTACAATTACTAGAGAGGAGAAGATGATAACAAGACACAAATTGTAATTATGGAGCAATTAACATAACTTTAGACAGGTAACTCCAAACTTGATCAGCCCTCCCCTCCCCTTCTCTCCCCCCTTCTAGAGCATATCCTAAGGGCATGTTTGTTTGTGGGATAAATGGGAGATAAATTGAGAGATAGCTTATCCCTTATAAGAGTGGTGATAGGCTATCTCTCAATTTATCTCTCATTTATCACACAAACAAAGACACCCTAAGGAGAATGAACGCACCTATGGCTACCTTTTTTTTTTTGAGAAAAACCCGTAGGTAACCTACTGGCTACTGTTTAAGTTTCTGGTTTGTGTGCCGCAGGCCAACTTTGAAACATTTGTGTTTGGTTTTTCTTTTATTAAATTTAGAGAAACATCTTGCGTCTATTGGAAAACCATCCATACATTCATACACGTGTACATAATGTAACAGATATATCTTGAAATATAATCTATAGACGGATGCTATGGATGGTTTTTCTATGAACGCTACGTATTACTGTTAAATTTATTTTCTTAAATTTATTTTCTTTTTGAAAATGCATTGATGAAGTTGAAAGAAGAGTGCACTCCATGATGTTCCTTGATTCATTGATTGCCTAATTATACTCCCCTTGTTTCAAATGCTGATTGATCATATTGGAGTATTGGACTGGTCTTAGAGAAAGGAAAGAAATAACGAACACAAGCTTTGCTCGAATTTTAGGAAGGATTTTGCATACAATTGAAAATTGAGATTAAGAAATAACCAATACAAGATTTGACAGTTCTATGTGAAATATGAGTTTTTCCTAAGATACACTTTCTTCTTATATTTGATAGAAGTTACATATTTATGAGCCATATGACCAATAAAATGTAATGAAAAGTGTACTTTAACAATTAAATTTTAGCACTAAATACTTTATAAATCATTGTTTCTTTTTTTCAATGCAGAACGCTCAACTTTTTTTTTTTTTTTTTTCCAAAGTAAAAAGATTGATCGTTAACTATTATTTATACACAAGCAGAAGCCAATTTTGCTTTGACACCGCAGACGTATTATATATATGCACATATTAAAAGTAAAACAACGGACACATTGCCACATTGGTAATCTGTTCATAAAAAAGCTAAATAAACAAATCAACAATACAAGCATTAATCCTCCATTCATCACTTGTACATTATTTTATAGTCTCAAAATGGACCAGTATGGCTTCAACCAAGCTTCTCGGCAACCACACGGTCGCTCTGCATTAAACTCGAGACGACCCCTGTTCTGTTTCCCAATTCTTCCAGACGAATTTGTATCCTCTACCGCGCGGTAAGTTACAGAGCAGCATTACAACTGTTGGATTTGCCTTGAGATTCGTGCAAATCAATCTCAAAAAAGCCCCCTATAATCCTCATCATTGATTCTCTGCGAAGTATTTTACTGCGCAGCAGAGGATAAGCACTCCGGACATCCAGACAGTCACACCAACAATACCAGTACGGACCTCTCCTTCACCCTTGCCATCTGTTTCCAGCTCATTTCCACTCCACTATCCCAACCACACGTTTTCCTTTCTGCCCTTCATCCATCCATATATAAACCCCCCTCCATCCCACACTCTCTTCACTCCAATTCCAAGCTCACAACTACTTCACTAGTCAGTAATCACTTCTTGACCGTTGCACATTACTATTTGATTGTTTTCATCAACAATGTCTTCACGCTCTACTAGTGTTTTCTTACTGGTCTGTTCATCTCTGGTTGCCATTGCCGTTGCCGGCAGTTTCTACCCGGATTTCGACATAACATGGGGCGACGGACGCGGCAAGATACTCAACAATGGCCAGCTGCTGACGCTCTCGCTAGACAAGACTTCTGGCTCCGGGTTTCAGTCCAAACATGAGTACCTCTACGGCAAGATCGATATGCAGCTCAAGCTCGTACCCGGCAACTCTGCTGGCACTGTCACCGCATATTACGTACGTACACAATACATATATACATATATATATATTTTTTTTCGATTCAAATACAATGCACATTCTGATTAATCTGTCATTGATCATCAGCTGATTAACAGGTCTGTTTTCCTTATCTTCAGTTGTCATCACAAGGACCGACTCATGACGAGATAGATTTCGAGTTCCTGGGAAACCTTAGCGGAGACCCGTACACGCTCCACACAAATGTGTTCACCCAGGGAAAGGGAAACAGAGAGATGCAGTTCAAGCTCTGGTTCGATCCGACAAAGGATTTCCACACCTATTCCATCCTCTGGAATCCAAGACATGTCATGTAAGTTATAAATTTATTATAGACCATAATGAAGTTGTTTTAACTGTTAGTTAAAATTAAATTGTTACTAATTTACAAGTACTAATTATGTCCAAAATTTTTATTTATGCAGATTCATGGTGGACAATGTACCAATCAGGGATTACAAGAACTTGGAATCGAAAGGCATTGCTTTCCCGAAGAACCAACCGATGAGGATCTACTCGAGCCTGTGGAATGCCGAGGACTGGGCCACTCGTGGCGGTCTGATCAAGACCGACTGGAGCAAGGCTCCCTTCATGGCTTCCTACAGAAACTTCAATGCCAATGCCTGCGTGTGGTCGTCGGGGTCGAACAATTGCCCGTCTACGACCAATGCTGCAGGCGACAATTGGTTCAACCAGGAACTCGATTCGACCAGTCAGGCGAGGATGAAGTGGGCACAGAAGAATTACATGATCTACAACTACTGTACCGATACTAAGAGGTTCCCGCAGGGATTGCCACCCGAGTGCTCCTTCGCATAGAGAGGAGAAGTTCGCAGTTTGATTACAGATGATCGATATTCGTTTATTCTTTTGTCAGTACTTATTTTTGTTAGCTACCAGTAATATAATACAGTGATTAGAGATCTTTTTGTTGAATGTTATGTGAATATGATAAGTATATGGTATAACTTATGTAAGCTGTTCTTTTTATTAATAAAAAATAATAGTGAATTTTGTTTAGTTAAATACTTAAATGACAATCTCGAGTTCTTTGTTAATTATGAATTAATTGGTACTTAATGATAATATGAGGGGTGTAAAGCTGGGCTAACCTCAAGCTTGACTCGTTAACTTAACGAGCGAGCCAACTCATTAAGTATTATGGTTCCGAGTCAAAAGCACTAGCTCAAACTCGGCTCATTTAATCAACGAGCTAATCGAGCTGGTTCGTTAAGCTTATTTAACCATCAATAATATTTTATACACTTTTTTATATCAAAATTTACATAAAAATCAACAAAATACTAAAAAATAGGACATTTTATATACTTTTTATATAAAAATTTGATATATATCTATTTTTAATTTATGTAATATGCTAAAAATCTAGAATAAAATATATAAATAATATGTATCGATAGTTTGACGAACGAAACGAGTTTAATGAGCCAAGCTAGTCTAAGCTCAAACTCGCTCATTAAACGTTGCGAGCTTAACGAGCCAGCTCTTTAATAGCTCGGTCCACTATCGAGCGAGCTCATAGCGAGTCGATCTCGAGCGATTCACGAGCGAGCTGCGAGCTACGAGTTTTATTGCCACCCATATTTATACTGTCACGTTTTGACTGCAGCTAGCAGTACAATTATCTTGAGTAAACAAGATAATACAATTTGTTAGACGTGTTAAGAATTGATGATGACTGGTAATTAAACTGAGGCAATCTGATGAAAGCAAACCGAATGATCACGGGCTTCAAATTGGATGACAACTTATTGTTTAATTTAGACAATTGGTAATTTTGTGTTTTTATGAGAAGGTTATCAGACCCATCAAAACATAATTTGGATATAACTATTTTTCTTTCAGGGATCTAACTAACATGAAACCTATTAAATCGAATTAATTGAAGCAATTCTAAACCGCAAAAATTGATAATACTATATATCAGCCCAAAATTGAACTTTGATTGCGATCCAAATCAAAATTAACCATGAATTTCTGTCTGAAATGCCCGAATGGAATGTTCCAAATTGATAACTAAAACCTGTTAACACAAGTATTAGACGGAGACATGTATAGTAAACAAGTTGACTAGAGTCAACGGGTTCTTTTGTAATTAAGTAGTATTGATCTCAGATCGTCTCTCCTTCTATATTAGACATAGAAATGTATAGTAAGCTAGTTGACTAGAGTCAACAGGTTCTTTTGTAATTAAGTAGTATTGATCTCTGATTCTCTTTCCTTATATATTAGACATAGACATGTATAGTAAGCAAATTGACTAGAGTCAACAGGTTCTTTTGTAATTAAGTGGTATTGATCTCTTATCGTCTCGCTCCTTCTATATCAGACATAGAAATGTATAGTAAGCAAAGTCCCACAAAGGTTGAAAGGTAAATTTTATAGAACAGCTATTAGGCCCGCAATGTTTTGTATGTGTCAGAATGTTGGCCTACTAAAAGACAACATATCCAGAGGATGAGTGTAGCGAAGATGCGTATGCTACGATGGATGTGTGGCCACACAAGAAAAGACCGCATCAGAAATAATGATATACGTGACAAAGTAGGGGTGGCTCCGATTGAAGAAAAGGTGGTCCAACATCATTTGAGGTGCTTCAGACATATTCAACGGAGACCTCCTGAAGCACTAATGCATAGCGGTCTCCTAACCCGTGTCGAGAATACAAAAAGGGGTAGAGGTCGGCCAAAATTGACATGGGAGGAAGATGTAAAACGAGATTTTAGGGCATAGAGTATATCCAAAGAGCTGCTCTTGGATAGGGAAGCGTGGAGATTAGCAATCCACGTACTGAAACCATGACCAACAAATCAAGTTCATCGCGGTTATTATTATATTACTATTATTAGTATGACTAATATTTTCACTATTATTATTATTATTAGTATTATTTTATTATTGTTATTGTTGTTGTTGTTGTTGTTGTTGTTGTTGTTTCTATTTATTTTATTTCTCTTTCCATGATCATCATCATTGATAGTAGTATTATGTAGTATAATTCTTATTACTATGATTACATTATTATTCTTATTACTATGACTAGTATTTCAATATTACTATTGTTATTATTGTTCTTCCTTTATTTATTTTATCTTTCTTATCATCATCATCATCATTGGCATTATTATTATTATTATGTACTATCATTCTCATTACTATTACTATTATTATTCCTAGAGGAGGGATCCAATAATTATGGGCATTGGTGCCCATGGTGACCATTTTTTTTTTATTTATGCATAAAATGAAAAATCTAAACCGTTAGATGTATTCTATATCATCTCAATAACATATACATAAAAAATAATAAAGTTTTAACATTATTTCGATAGTCATCAAGAGAGGAGAAAAAATCATAAAACTTGAACCGTTGATTTTTGTTAACAATGCACATGTAAATAAAATCAAAATGATACAATTTTTTGTATACACATTAAATATGATATATACAACATATTCTATCAATTAGTTTTGTTATTTAAGATTTAATTTCATGGTTACCGATTGGTCACAAAAAACATGGTTATTTGATCCCTCCTATTACTATCATCATCATCATCATCATCTTCATTGTCACCGTCATTACCTATACTATTACTTTTACTATCGAAATACTATTATTTTCAAAATCATTTTTTTGCCACTGCCATCACCTTTGGGTCTTACTTGGTTTCATTTCTAGCCTACCCCAACTTGTTTGAAACTAAATGCTTGATTGTTGTTGTTGTTGTTGTTGTTGATCTCTGATTCTCTCACCTTCTATATTAGACATAGAAATGTATAGTAAGCAAGTTGACTAGAGTCAACGGATTCTTTTGTAATTAAGTAGCATTGATTCTGATTATAAATAAGAGATCAATACCACTTAATTACAAAAGAACTCGTTTACTCTAGTCAACTTGCTTACTATACAAGTCTATGTCAAATAACAAGCCATCATCCAATAATTAGTTTATTGAACAGTAAAACAAACGATCTCATCCAAGCATTTGAAAATGAACTATTGATACTGTTTGCAGAAAAATTTTGAGGATAACTGAGAGTGCTCGTCCCCTGCTCAGTAAATCAACGATGTGGATTATAGGAGGGGTTCTTTAAGATTGAATTGTATGAATCTTAAAGCAGATTTAACGGTTGAAGCACTGCACATTGTGATGTATATTATAATTTTTTCTTCTTTTATAAATAATCACTTGGTGAGGAAGCACCGTGTTGTAAATTGGGGATCGTTGGATAACTCTGCGATTATTGAAGAATCAATCTTTGGTCTAGTAGCTAAGAGCAACGCTCTCTATGTAGGAGGTCGTGAGTTCGAAATCCGAATAGAGAATCTTTTGTAGACATTTAATTTTGAGTGACTATACTTATCTTTATCTAAAAAAACTGCGATTACCGTCACGATGCAATCCAACAGTCCATAAACTGCACAATTGCTTGGGGATATATATGGCAACTGAATCAGGATAAGTATGATGTCAAGTGATTTGATTTGATTGGCGCTTCTAAAATATTATATTCATCCAGTCTTTATCATATAAAAGAGATGAATTTATATTTGTGTAGTGTACGTGCGGCAATTATATATAGTGATGATTACTTGTGCAAGATGCATGCATGATGGTTACAGTAGATATGTATTGCAGTATTGGGATAGATTCAAGCTTTTAATTAATCTTAATTAATCAGTATTAGTATAGAATTACAGATTAAGGCAATACTGATAATTATAACATTGACGAATTAACAATTGACTCTCGTGGTCAGCTGAACGGCTATGGAACAATGGCAATCAGTGGCGGATCCTGGGTTGATCATTAGGTGGTGCCCAAGAGCCAATTCATATATATTATTATAAAGATAACTAATACATAGATAGCATAATTGATAACAAATCGATACCGATTGTGTTAGTTTTCAAGTTAAATGAGTTAATATCCTTACTCCTAATAAAAGAAGATTGTATTTTTTGATATTAAAGTTCTATCTTTCCTCAAAGAAGAAACCTCAGCCGTTGATTGTTCACTTAGATTGATCACTACCGTTAACGTACATTAATGTCCCGGCCCATTAAAATTTAAGTCCCACATCAGTTTCCTCAAAGAAAATGAGCTCTCGGCCCTTTCTTATAAGATACAATAATTTCAGCTCAAAGCAAGACGTGAGCTCTTTACTAGTTCATATTAACTCATTTAGTACTCAAGATATTTGTCTGCACTGTATAAAAATGAGTGGCATAGTAAAGTCATTAGTTTGAATATAGTATCTAATTTGATATGAATATTAATACAGTCAGTATCACGGTATTATTTTTATTATTTTTAGTATCACTTTTGAGATCATTGATTATTATTTTCAATTCAAAATGTTTAATCCTTTTTTCTCCAAAGTAAAAAGTTGATCATGAACTATCCCCGCATTTGGTAACTGACTAAAAATTGATTTAAGCTCTTAAATCAACTTTAAGTCACCAAACGGAAGTGATTTAAGGTGTAGTAAGTTAACGCAGCTACATAGGTGTAGTAAACTAAATCACAAACATTTCACATATTTTACACATAACATCAACTTTACTTCATCTATTTACTTCACTACCATCAAACACTACTGATTTAAAATGATTTAACGTTTTACTCCGCTTTAACTTACTACGCTTATCAAGCGGGGGTATATATATATAAGGAGGGATCCATTGACAATGTATGTTTTGACAATCTTGACAATGATCATCTTTAAAAATTTGTAAAAAATCACAAAAAATCTTAAAAATGAAAAAAATTTTATAGATGCATTATTTAACTTATAGATTGATAGTGTTTCAAATTTCAATCAATTTGAACATCATTTGATGCCTTATCAAAATTTTGTACATTTTTTAACAGTTGTAATTAAAAGATCTTTAAAGAGCTATCAAATATCGCTTAAATTGAATATAATCGGAAACATAATCAATCTATAAGTTAAGCATAACTTCCATAAACTTTTTTTTTATTTTTAAGATTTTTTATAATTTTTTACAAATTTTTAAAGATGACCATTATCAAGATTATCAAAATATGTATTGTTAATGGATCCCTCCTCTATATATATTTATCCACAAGTTGAAGTCAATTTTGCTTTGACACCGCAGAGGTATTATTATATGTACATCCGTAAAAGTAAAACAACGGACAGATTGCCACATTGGTAATCTGTTCATAAAAAATTAAAAGCTAAATAAAGAAATCAAATCAACAATCCAAGCATTAATTCTCCATTCATCATCACTTGTACATTATTTTATAGTCTCAAAATGGACCAGTATGGGTCCAACCAAGCTTCTCGGCAACCACACGGTCGTTCTGCATTAAACTCGAGACGACCCCCGTTATGTTTCCCAATCCTTCCAGACGAATTCATATCCTCTACTGCGCAGTAAGTTACTCAGAAGCATTTCAACTGTTGAATCTGCTTTGAGATTCGTGCAAATCAATCTCAAAAATTCTCTATAATCCTCATCATTGATTCTCTGTGCAGTATTTTACAGCGCAGCAGAGGATAAGCACTCCGGACTTCCAGACTCACTCCAGCCAGCCAGCATTAGCAATCCAGACACCAACAATACCAGTACAGACCTCACCCTTCACCCTTGCCATCTGTTTCCAGTTCATTTCCACTCCACTATCCCAACCACACGCTTTCCTTTCTGCCCTTCATCCATCCATCCATCTATATATAAACCCCCCTCTATCCCACACTCTCTTCACTCCAATTCCAAACCCACAACTACTTCACTAGTCAGTAATCACTTCCTGACCGTTGCACATTACTATTTGATTGTTTTAATCGACAATGTCTTCACGCTCTATTAGTGTTTTCCTGCTGGTTTGTTCATCTCTGGTTGCAATCGCCGTTGCCGGCAGTTTCTACCAGGATTTCGACATAACATGGGGCGATGGACGCGGCAAGATACTCAACAACGGCCAGCTGCTGACGCTCTCGCTAGACAAGACTTCTGGCTCCGGGTTTCAGTCCAAACATGAGTACCTCTATGGCAAGATCGATATGCAGCTCAAGCTCGTACCCGGCAACTCCGCTGGAACTGTCACCGCATATTACGTAGTAAGTTACTCAGCAGACGAATTCATATCCTCTACTGCGCAGTAAGTTACTCAGCAGAATTGCAACTGTTGGATCTGCTTTGAGATTCGTGCAAATCAATCTGAAAAAGGCCCCCTCTAATCCTCATCATTGATTCTCTGCACAGTATTTTACTGAGCAGGATAAGCACACCTTCCAGTAGAGGTGGCAGAACCCGACCCGACCCGAGAAATCCGCCCGACCCAACCCGAAATTTTTCATATAGTCAAACTGACCCGACTCGACCTGACCTGATCCGAACCCCACCCAACCTGAGATCAAATAGCATCCAATCCAACTCAAATCAACATACGATCCAAAAAAAATAAATATTAAAATTGACCTGACCCAACCCGCCCATCACCCGACCCGACCTGACCCGAGATATTTTAGAAGGTCAAACTGACCCGACTCGCCCAATCCGAACCCGAACCCGAACCCAACCCGCCCACCCGATTTGCCACCTCTGGCTTCCAGACTCACTCCAGCCAGCCAGCCAGCATTAGCAATCCAGACACCAACAATACCAGTACGGACCTCACCCTTCACCCTTGCCATTTGTTTCCAGCTCATTTCCACTCCACAATCCCAACCACACGCTTTCCTTTCTGCCCTTCATCCATCCATCCATATATAAACCCCCCTCCATCCCACACTCTCTTCACTCCAATTCCAAACCCACAACTACTACTTCACTACTTAGTAATCACTACTAGAGTTTTCTTACTGTTAGTAATCATTTGATTGTTTTAATCGACAATGTCTTCATGCTCTATTAGTGTTTTCTTACTGGTCTGTTCATCTCTGGTTGCAATCGCCGTTGCCGGCAGTTTCTACCAGGATTTCGACATAACATGGGGCGACGGACGCGGCAAGATACTCAACAACGGGCAACTGTTGACCCTTTCGCTAGACAAGACTTCTGGCTCTGGGTTTCAGTCCAAACATGAGTACCTCTATGGCAAGATTGATATGCAGCTCAAGCTCGTACCTGGCAACTCTGCTGGCACCGTCACCGCATATTACGTACGCAATACATATTTCTTTTTTTTTTCGATTCATATACAATGCACATTTTGATTAATCTGTCATTGATCATCAGCTGATTAACAAGTCTGTTTTCGTATCTTCAGTTGTCGTCACAAGGACCGACCCATGACGAGATAGATTTCGAGTTCCTGGGAAACCTTAGCGGAGACCCGTACACGCTCCACACAAATGTGTTCACCCAGGGAAAGGGAAACAGAGAGATGCAGTTCAAGCTCTGGTTCGATCCGACCAAGGATTTCCACACCTATTCCATCCTCTGGAATCCTAGACATGTCATGTAAGTTTTAATTTTATTATAGACCATAATTAAGTTGTTTTAACTGCTAGTTAAAATTAAATTGTTACTAATTTACAAGTACTAATTATGTCCAAATTTTTATTTATGCAGATTCATGGTGGACAATGTACCGATCAGAGATTACAAGAACTTGGAATCGAAAGGCATTGCATTTCCAAAGAACCAACCGATGAGGATCTATTCGAGCCTGTGGAACGCCGAGGACTGGGCCACTCGTGGCGGTCTGATCAAGACCGACTGGAGCAAGGCACCGTTCATGGCTTCCTACAGAAACTTCAATGCCAATGCCTGCGTGTGGTCGTCGGGGTCGAACAATTGCCCGTCTACGACCAATGCTGCGGGCGATAATTGGTTCAACCAGGAACTGGATTCGACCAGTCAGGCGAGGATGAAGTGGGCGCAGAAGAATTACATGATCTACAACTACTGTACCGATACTAAGAGGTTTCCACAGGGATTGCCACCCGAGTGCTCCTTCGCATAGAGAGGAGAAGTTCGTAGTTTGATTACAGATGATCGATATTTGTTTATTCTTTTGTCAGTACTTATTTTTGTTAGCTACCAGTAATATAATACAGTGATTAGAGATCTTTTTCTTGAATGTTATGTGAATATGATAAGTACATTGTATCTTATGTAAGCTGTTATTTTTTTGAAAAAAAATAGTGAATTTTGTTTACTTATATGACAATCTCGAATTCTGATATTTTTTATTCTAAGTTTATCAGACCCATCAAAACCTAATTTGGATCTAACTATTTTCCTTTCGGGGATCTAACTAACATGAAACCTATTAAATCGAATTAATTGAAGCAATTCTAAACCGCAAAAATTGATAATACTATATGTCAGCCCAAAATTGAACTTTGATTGCGATCCAAATCAAAATTAACCATGAATTGTGGCCTGAAATGCCCGAATGGAATGTTCCAAATTGATAATTAAAACCTGTTAACACAAGTATTAGACATAGACATGTATAGTAAGCAAGTTGACTAGAGTTAACGGGTTCTTTTGTAATTAAGTAGTATTGATCTCTGATCGTCTCTCTCCTTCTATATTAGACATAGAAATGTATAGTAAGCCAGTTGACTAGAGTCAACGGGTTCTTTCGTAATTAAGTGGTATTGATCTTTGATCGTCTCTCTCCTTATATATTAGACATAGAAATGTATAGTAAGCCAGTTGACTAGAGTCAACAGGTTATTTTATAATTAAGTGGTATTGATCTCTGATTATAAATAAGAGATCAATACCACTTAATTACAAAAGAATCCGTTGACTCTAGTCAACTTGCTTACTATACATGTCTATGTCTAATAACAAGCCATCATCCAATAATTAGTTTACTGAACAGTAAAACAAACGATCTCATCCAAGCATTTGAAAAGGAACTATTGATACTGTTTGCAGAAAAATTTTGAGGATAAGTGAGAGTGCTCGTCCTCTGCTCAGTGAATCAACGATGTGGATTATAGAGAAGTTGATTTGCACAAATCTTAAAGCAGATCCAATGGTTGAAGCACTGCACAGTAATTTACTACTCAGCAGAGGATATGAATTATATAATTGAGAGTAGTAAATGTTCACATTGCGATGTAAATTACAAATATATATTTTTTTTCTTTTATAAATAATCACTTGATGAGAAGCACCGTGTTGTAAAATGGGGATCGTTGGATAACTTGCGATTACTAAAGAACCAACGTTCAGTGACTAAGGGCAACGCTTTCTTTATGAGAGGTCGCGGGTTAAAAATCTAAATAGGAAATCTTTATAAACATTTAAATTTAATTGGCTTAACCTTATCTTTTATCTAAAAAAACACTGCGATTACTGTCAACTCAGAGGTCGATGCAATCCAACAGTCCGTGAACTGCACAATTGCTCGAGGATATTTATGGCAACTGAATCAGGATAAGTATGATGTCAAGTGATTTGATCTGATTTGATTGACGCTTCTAAAATATTACATCTATCCAGTCGTTATCATCTAAACTAAAGAGATTGATTTATATTTGTTTAGTGTACGTGCGGCAATTATATATAGTGATGATTAATTGTTCAAGATGCATGCATGATAGTTACACTAGATATATATATATATGTACTGGCATGTATTCAAGATTTTAATTAATGTTAATCAGTATTAGTATAGAATTATAGATTAAGGCAACACTGATAAGTGATAATTGTAACATTGTAACATTGACGAATTAACAATTGACACTCGTGGTCAGCTAAAAGGCTATGGCAATTAAATATTGTAGACGTACAAAATTTTATAATAGATACATCAATTTTGTAGCTCTTTATCTCTTTGTAACTCGTGAACTCTGGATGTCCATTCTATGAACGCTATGCTGTGCTCTTACGAAAATCGAACTTACTTGTCCCATTACTATTTTAGCAATTTAGAATACGTCATATATGCAATTGCTAATTGGTTGATAATGATACTATAACTTATTAATGAACAGGGGGTGTATTCATTGCCTGTAGTTTGTAGGATGAAGATGTTAAACCACTTCTACAATATTTCAAAAGAGTAATAGGTAGCGTCCACCCATTTTACTTATCTACCGGTCCACCGTAATTTCAATAAACAAATATCATTTTTCAGTAAACATTTATATCTTTCTGATTAATAGATATCATTTTTTAGTGAACATACATACTACGATTTCTAGTGAACATTTATGCAACTATAGTAAGTACATAGGTGCACGTGGTGTGTCAAAAACTGTGAGAGGGTGGATGGGTGGCCTACTTATAGGGGTGGATTTTACATGTTTCTCATTTCAAAAGTCGATATGATAATTTCATAAATATCTGTTGATTTACAAAATGTTATACTAATTAATTACTTTTTTAAATTTCATTTGGTATTTTTTTTTTCAAAGAGAAGGGATCCAATAACCACAAAATTTGGTGCCCTTGATAACCACATTATTATTTATATATAAATTAATAAATCTAAACCGTTAGATGTGTTCTAAATCATCTCAATAATATATACATAAAAAATAATGAAAATTTAACATTGTTTCGATAGCCATCAAGAGAAGAAAAAATCATAAAATTTGAACCGTTGATTTTTGTTAATGCTTAATTCACATATAAATAAAATCAAAATGATATAATTTTTTATTACACATAAAATATGATATATACAAAACATTTCATCAATTGGTTTTGTTATTTAACCATTAAAAATGTATTTATTTGAGATTTAATTTTGCGGTTACCGATGAGGTACCAAAAGGTGTTTATATCTGATCCCTCCTCTTTTTGAAATTTGATCCTTTGAAGAACAGTTAATATAATTTCCGTAATTAATTATCTTACAATTAAATTACCTTTAGTTTAAAAAATATAGTCAAAATTGTTGAAAATATTATTTTAAAAATCCAAATTGTCATACAAATACCGTCGGCGGACAAAAAAGTCCATAACTTGTAATTCGTTTGAGTTTGATTCGGTCTGAGTTAGAGTTCGATTTAGTTCGATTCAATTTTTTTGTCAGCTTGAGTTCAATTTAGCTCGGTTCGATTTTTTCTTTATTTGATTTGTAATAGCTCGATCGATATGTAGTAGTAATTTACACATATTTTAAACTATTTTGTCAAAATTGTTTGTAATAATATACTTATTTTATTATTTAATAAACAAAATATACTTATTTTATTGTTGAATAATAAAATATAAAATTTTTTAACCATAATTTATTATAAAATCAGTAAAAATATAGAAAATTAATTTATATTATCAAAGAAGGACAAAATAATATGCTATTTTAGCTCTGATTATTTATGATAATATGAAAAATAAATATAAAATTATAATAGTTGAGCTCGTATGTAGCTCGGAACTCGATTCGAGTTCGAGCTGAATCGATTTGGTTTAGCTCGAGTTTGATTTAGCTCCAGCTCGATTCGATTCAAATTAAATTCCATTCTGATTCGATTCGTTTACGGCCCCACCGTCGTTGCAACTAAAAGTCAAGGATAAAAATCCTTTTGAAAATATTAGGCTATTACCTCACTCACAAAGTAGCAAGGTGGATTGTAATTCTTGTGACATTTGTCTCATATGTCGGTCAGTCAGTCAGTCGGTGCACAAACTGGTAACTGGTAAGTACTGGTTCTAAGCAACTCGCAGTCTCTAGCTTCCAAGCTAAAAAGGAAGAAAACAGCCTTCTTTTGTTGTGGTTGTGTTGTGACACCTTTTGTTTGTTTGTTTGTTTACTTGGTTCAATGACAAGTCGGTAATATATGCGAATGTTTTGACTGATAGAATTAGAATATGTGTATGTCCATTAATTATAGATGTGCATGGGAGTATGTAATTATGTTATATTAATTGTGCACAAAAGCTTATTAATTATTACCATGAGTGAGGGCTAATGCGATCGAGTTGCGTGGCAGCACCTTGTGAGTAATATCTAGCGTTCATAGAAAAACCGTCTATAGTGTCCATAGATTACATTTTGTGATGTATCTGTTATATTTCGGAATGTATCTATTACATTCTATACATGTCTATGAACCTAGTATGGACAGTTTTAACATGTTTCATGTAAAGCATTCAACTCATAGTTCAAGATCTGAGTTTAATTGTGTACCAGTACCTGTACCACCGGTACACCAAGAAACACCCTCATCTTAGCATGCCAAAGATGTTGAGTCTTGAAGAGATGGAATTCACACATTTTTCAACTCTTATTATGGGGCAGTTCCAATGTTGTCTCTTATGAAAATGATTGCCTTTTTAAGTCATTTTACTCTGGATTGGAATTTGGAAGTGTTGAACAATAATTATGATCAAATGGGACATTAAGACAGACAATTATTAATACAACATAGAACTATATATATATATGCATTCACAACATCAAACAGTACATTGATCAAGGTTATATTTTACAACAACAAAAAAAGGGTGAAAAAAAAGAAAGGCAAAAAGAATAAAAGAATATATTTAGAGGTTTTAGACCCAAAACATCATTCCCTTGCTGATCATTGCATGTTGCATTCTGGTGGCAAACCCTGAGGAAACCTCTTTCCATCAGTACAGTAATTGTAGATCATGTAATTCCTCTGGACCCATTTCATCCTCGCCTGGCTGGTCGAATCGAGCTCCTGGTTGAACCAATTATCCCCGGCGGCATTCGTCTGCAAAGGCGGGCACTTGGCGGAACCCGACGACCACACACATGCATTGGCATTGAAGTTCCTGTAAGAAGCCGTGAACGGTGCATTGGACCAGTCGGTTTTGATCAGGCCGCCCCGGGTGGCCCAGTCATCTGCGTTCCATAGGCTCGAGTAGATCCTCATCGCTTGGTTCTTCGGGAAGGAAATTCCTTTCGACTCCAAGTTCTTGTAATCTCTGATCGGTACATTGTCCACCATGAAACTGCACAAACAAAAGTTTTCGCCTAATTCTTTTCATACTGGTAAATTAAAAGCAGATTAATCTTGATTAACAGTAACAGAATTTTTATACAAAATTTACTGTCAAATTGAAACTTACATGACATGTCTAGGATTCCAGAGGATGGAATAGGTGTGGAAATCCTTGGTTGGATCAAACCAGAGCTTGTACTGCATCTCCCTGTCCCCCTTTCCCTGGGTGAACACATTGGTGTGGAGTGTGTACGGTTCGCCGGTAAGATTGCCCAGAAACTCGAAATCGATTTCGTCATGTGTCGGTCCTTGTGACGACAACTGAAATTACACATAACCAACAAAAGTAACAAACCTATTAACATATGATCAATGTCAATTCAATCAAAATGAGCAATGCTATATAGTACTGTGACATACATAGTATGCAGTAACAGTGCCGGCAGAGTTGCCGGGTACAAGTTTGAGCTGCATGTCAATCTTGCCAAAGAGATATTGATTCTTGGATTGGAACCCAGAACCAGAAGTTTTGTCAAGGGAGAGTGTCAACAGTTGGCCATTGTCGACGATCTTGCCGCGGCCATCGCCCCATGTTATGTCAAAGTTCTGGTTCAGGCTGCCAGCATTGGCAATGTGCAGTAGTAAACAAGAGAATGATGAGAAGATGATCAAAAGAGAGAGCTTGGTAGCCATTTTGTTGGGTGAAATCAGAAAATGGGTTTTTGCTTGGTTTTGTTGTGGAGATAAAGATGGAGTGTAGGGGTTTATATAGAGGGAAGCAGAGAAGGGGATAGAGGTGGATTCATGGATGGACAGGAAACTGAGTGGAAGATTTCAAAAAACCAAACATAAATAAATAAAATAAATGAACCAAAAAATCAAAAAAAAAAAAAAATGATGAGAAGAGAAAAAAAAAAGGTGAGATTAATGTGGTGAGTTGGCACCAGATTGGCGATAGTACAGACCACAAAGTGTGTGTGAGACAGTGAGAGAGGCAAGCAGTGTATTAAAACTCATTTATGCATTCATGCATTTGTGTTTCCAAATTTTTGAACTGTTTCAGAATTCAGAACTCTAAGAGGAGTTTGAATGTAACCAACGGATAGTTGATAACTTGATACGAGTCACCTGGCTAAAACAAAACATATTGCTTGATTTGTAGATTTAGCTTTTGTAGTTAGAAACGCATGGATAAATTATTATTATCGTAATAAAAAGGTCTCTAATCATCCTATGTATTAAATTTCCAGACCCAATTACCAAATAAGCATATCCACTTTCAATTAGGGTGCGTTTGATAGGCTGAAAAATTATGAGAAAGGACAGAAAATAACAAATTTTTTAGGATCTTAATTTGACATTGTCGTTTGATGACAAAAAATCTCGGGATAGATGATTCTTGTTTGGAGGTTGTCCCCTATTTTCCTTCACCTTGTTTTCCACTCGATTTTCACCAAAAAATAAAATTTTCCTTCATTATTTCTCCACCACTCCCAAAAACTTATCTCTTCCACACTACATCTCCTCATTTCTAGCTAATCAAACACAAGAAAAATAATTCTGGAATCCAAGTTTCTTCTACATTAAACATCCGCGATGGAAATAAAGAACCCGAAAACTGAAATGATTGAAACATGTTTCCGGTAATTTTTCAAATTCCTACATTTTCTTGTTGATCAAACATGCCCTCAGTAGAAATAAAACATTGGCTAATATTTTTTTCTCCAAATTACTTGACAACATTTTGGGTCATTAAGTACAATGAGTTAGACTATTATACTAACGTTAGCATTTCAGACCGAAATGCTAACGCCTCAAAATTTATGTTATCGTGTCCGAAATCATGATTTATGGTGCTCAATAAATTCTTTATATGAAAATATTGGGGAATACAAAAATTTTTCATTTTTAGAGTTTTCTAAGTATTTATTTTGGATTTTTAAAAAAGAGCTCATAAATATTAATAAAATATTGATGTTTGACATGCTATTTTCAAAAATACAAAACAAATACTTAGAAAACTCTAAAAATGAAAAATTTTTGTATTCCCTAATATTTTCATATAAAGAATTTATTGAGCACCATAAATCGTGATTTCGAATACGATAACATAGATTTTGAGGCGTTAGCATTTCGGTACGAAATGCTAACGTTAGTATAATAGTCTAACTCAAGTACAATTATCCTCGCAAATCATAAACATTCACTCATCTAGCAACGAGGATATTTGAAAAAAGTTATCAAACATCGTTTAAATTGAATATAATAAAAAATATAATCAATCTAAAGTTAACCAATATTCTATAAACCTTTTTTTTATTTTTGAGAACATTTATCCTTTTTTTTATTTTAAAAAAGTCTCATCGTCACGATTGATAAGATAAACATTGTAAATAGATCCTCATCTTCATCATATGGAGAAGCTACTTTCTTATTTGTCCATCTACAAAGTGACCCCTTTTCTTTTGTTATATTCTATGCTTATGATCAAACATTGTGCTAGAGAATACCACAACATAAACAAAGCTTCTTGGGTATGTATGAAATATCCCTAATAATTGTTTTCAGATATAGCCAGCTGTTATTGGGCCCAGTTTATAAAGAGAAAGGGTCAAAAAGAGTCAACAAATCGTGGAACTTTTAAAGAGCCCTGCATAATTGTCTCCCTTTGCAGTTTATATATACCTAAATAAATAAAATCTTACACAGAAAGTATATTATTCACATGAGATATTTTCAAGTTACCGCAGTTAATTATAAAACTTGGTTGAATGTTTCTGTCTCGATTTATTTCTCTAGTACAGCGGAAATTAAGTAGGGTGTCTGCCAATAGTTTTCTGACTTGAATTTATTTGTAAGTAACAAAGGAAAACATTGATTGTTAGTTAATAGTTATCTCGTATTTGTTGAATTTATTGTATTGTTGAGATTCTCCACAACATTCAACATTTTATTTTTGACACATTGATTTTTACATATTACAACGAATTTAAGTTTCAAATTTTATTCAATTTGAAAGTTGTTTGGTAGCTCATTAAAAAATTTATGCAAAATTCAACTGTACTAAATTTAAAAATCTTTGATGGAATATCATATATAACTAAAATTATTCTCAATCTGCATGTTTAATGTTTATGATTTTTCAAATATTTTTTTTCAATTTAAAAAAAGAACACATTGTCAAGATAATTATTGTCAATTGATCCCTTCCCTCCCCATTGTCAATTGATCCCTCCCCTTTAAGTTTTATCTAGTTTATTTATTCTGCATGAATTCGCATCTTTATTTTTAAAATTTTAACTCATTGTTCGACATTAAAAATAAGAAGAGTTTGTTTTTAGAACACCAAATGATTACTGAATTAAAAATGGTTCTTGTATTTTCTAATGATTGCTTATAGTTTGTTGATAGTCAACTTTGGCAGGCTGCTCTACTGAATATATTAAAAAATTTAAAATCTCAATTAATTTTTCCACTTTGATATAAAACTAGTTAACTCTCTAACATCACATCAAACTTCTAAATCATAAATAATGATCAATATATATATGGACCTTAAAAAATTGATGAATGTATATAAGTATGTTGCTTAACACCGACGTTAACTTACAGTGGTCATCGAATGTTAAATTGATATGAATTAACTATAGATTGCTTAACACTGAATTAGATTCTTTTAACCAAAAGAAACTTTTGTACATGAACAAGTGGCAAAAGTAATAGGCAATGTGGCACCTTTTGGGTGTATTATATATGCAGCTTTTAAAAGAACGAACTAGAACTTTCTTACAACAAAGTTGAGATTAGATCTCTTACTCTCTTTTTTGCACATCCACTCCACTCTTTAGAAAAAAAAATAAAATAAAAAAAAAATAGCAGTGAAATTCTGCATAATTTAAAAGCCTCATTTTCATTTAGTTCCTTTTCTCACATTTACCATTTGTTGTACTGCTTTCTTATAAATGTTATAAATCGCTCTTGATAGAATATTAAATTATCGATATTTAAATTGAACAAGATTTGAAATGCAATCAATTTACAGGTATAAGGGCATGTTTGTATTAGATTTTCAAATTTTAAGATTTTGTGCAAATTTATTTGGGATTGGCTATTAAGAGATCCCATACAATTATAATTAAGCATACTTATTACTACCTCTGTCCCTTTTTAGATGGATTTTTTGTAGTTCAAATGAACTACAAAAAATCCATCTATTTTGGGACAGAGGTAGTACTTTCTATTATAAATTAGAGCTTGAACTCGGACTTTGCCCCGAAAAATGGTATCAAATAAATGACTAAAAATTTTATAAAATTTTAAATATTTATATTAAACAAAACTTGATAAAAATATGTAAATTTTCAATGTAAGTAAATAATAATAATAATACAATAATTTATAAATAAGAACATATATAAATGTTGGACCATTTTAAGGGTTAAAATTTGTTTTAGACATGTGATTACATTCATCTTATTTAATGAGAAGAACAAAAAATACAAGTCATTGGATCAAAGTAGATGAAAAGCGTAAAACAAAATCAATGGTTAATAATACTGATGATGTGACGTAGTTGAGATGCTTGGAAATCTACCCCTCTTTATGGAGTATATATTTGCTTGATTCCAAAAAAAAAAAAAAAAATTATGTAATTAAGTTGCCCAAATTGTCAAATTACTGTTCCATCCAAGTTTCTTCCCATAACTAACTAGCTCTGCTTCATTACTCATTAACTAATCAGCATAAAATGCTTAAAAGTTGAACATAATGTAGGAAGCAAATGCTCTAGTAGAACCCTGAGTCCATTGTCTGGACACTGGGTGGGCTTGTGAAATGAAATGAAATGAAATTCGGATGAATCCAAACGTGTGCAAATTAAGCTCCACAGTGCATTGATCTGCAGGGGAGGGGAGGGGAAGGCGGTCTCACGTGCGAGGCAGGCAGGCAGGCTCCAGCAGCTCCAGCTGGGGATTCATGTACGTACGTACGCACTCGGATCTCTCTGTTTGTTACAAACAAACTTACAATCATGTATCATCATTATATATTATTTCTTTTTGGTGGACTGGACCCTTGTCATGGCTGGCACGTGTTGTCTTCTTTTGCTTCCCTTCTTCATGCATCTTTATGCCCTCCTTTTTTTTTTTTTTTTCAATTTAACTATTTCCTATTATCAGTATGTGCAACAGTGCATGTATTGTATTGAAAATTTGAATATTACTTTTCTTCCATTGCTGGCTCTTTTTTTCATGATTTTTTTTTTCATTAAGTGCAAGAAAATCTGGCAGATAATAGACTAACTTAATTTAATTTTTATGCACACAGCTTTCTTTAATTGCAAATATTGTAAATATCAAATGAATATTCTTAATTAATATAACTTTTAATTGTTATACACACACCATCTATAGTTGTTTGTACTTTGAACCCAAAAATTGTATGATTTTAAAATGACATTATAATTGACAAGTTAACAATTCGATTGATGATGATGATCATAAAAGAGCAATACTAACAGTACTCTAATAGCAATAATATCAAAACCAATGATAGCGTAATTTGATATGCGGAGAGATCTCCTGACAATTGTTATTTTGATAAACATGAAAAATTGAATTTCAAATAAATTAAAAAGAAAATTCTTACAAATAGAAAAAAAAATTCATAGATGTATTTTTCAACTTATAGATTGAGTGTGCTTTAAATTTGAATCAACTTGAATTTTGTTGATAGCTCATCCAAAATTTTTACTATATTTAATAGTTTGCATTTTATCCATCTTTATTAGACTATCAAACAAATTTGTTTCGAATTGACAACATAATCAACATAAAAAGTCCACAACATTTTTGTAATTTTATTTTTCAAAATTTTACCATTTTTGAAGATTCTTTTTTTTTTTTCATTTTTTTTTTAAAAAGAGTTCATTGTTAATATTGTCAACATAAGAATTGTCAAGTGATCCCAATATATAGGAGGTTGTTAACTTGGCAAATTAAGCCTTAATTCATTCGATTTAATCCGAACCGACAGTATAATATAGAAAAACCAAAACAAACCAATTACCAAATAAAAAAAAAAACCAGATATCATATATAATCGGGCCAAAAGGGAATTAGATTGGCATCCGAAATTTCAGTTGGGATAAGGATCATATCTCCTTGTCAAATGTCAATGGCTTCTTTGTCTCAACCATTGCCCCAATTTGTTATGTTGTGGGGGTGCATCCATCGATCCATCGCATACTGATTACTGAACAACTCTGAATTCCTGAATTTGGCATGGCGTGTTGTATGTATCGGTGCATCATGCAAACAAATGCCAACCCTTTGTACGTGTATCAACGTATCATGTTTCATGTATGATTTTGCTTGCTAGCTTGCTCACAGCTGTTGCCCCAATGCTAACAAACAAATCTTGTTGTTGAGTATGGGACCGGTCTTTTTTTTTTTTGGTTGAGATCTGGGCTCCTTGCTTTGTTTTAATTTTTAAAGAAATTTCTTTTCATTTCAATTAAGGTGTAAAATACAGTTTTAATGTAGTGGATGCAAAAACTTCTTTTGGGAAGTACAAAGGAGGGAGAAACCCTTAATACAGGAAGCAAAACAATACTATGGCCTGTTCGGTAGTCACTTATTTTACAGAAATTTTTTTCTATTAGAACAAAATTCCATATTGCATTTGATGAAATCCTACGAAAAGTTCATTATTGATAGGAAAAAAATAATTCAGTCCAACCTAATAATATTTTCCCCTAATTAAAAACAAGCATTGTAGAGGAATAAATTCCGATTAGGAATTGATAATATAGTATGTCGAATAGTAAATAGAAATTATATCCTATAGTAGAAACCTACATAATTTGTGTCTGCCAAACGGACCAAAGATTTTAGATAGTTTTTGGGTCATGAAAGAAAAAAGGAAACTAGAGGCGTCAGAGGCAGGCAGAGGCACAGCTGTGTTCCAAAGAGTGGTGTCCTTTTCTTTTGTTTGCTGTGGTACGGACTACGGACAAAGGCAGCAGCATGCAATTATTAGATGCACAGAGGACAATGATATTATGCCATAAATTTTGCTGCTATAATTTTGTGATGAGGTGACATATAAGTTGGAGGGTTATTTTTGTAAAATTTTGAGGTCGTTGATATATTTTTGTAAACTTTTTTTAGGGCTATTTTGTAAATATTTTTTTAAGGTAGGATAATTTTAAAAATTTTCTTAGAAATTAACTATATTTCTGTAAATTTTCTGAAAAAGAGATATTCTTGTAAATTTTGCCAGCTCATCATACGGTATGGGGGCAATGTGAGGGGATATATATATATATATTTTTCTAAATCTACTATTTATTGTATTCAAATGACATTTACATTTATGGATTATTGGACTCCGCATTATTGGTTGCATTTGTTATTTCACATCTTCCACGTGCCAAATTCATTTCAGTTTCTGATTTTCTACAGAAAAATCTACCGGACAAGTAAATTCCTTGGGAGGAAAAAAAATGAAAACTTTTTTACGTGTTCTATTATTTTTGTAGTTTGTTGAAAAATATTAAGCCTAATTAAATAAAATTAAATAAATAAAGTTAGAAAGATCAAACAGTGATTTGAAGAACTTGTCGGTTGCACAATCTTTTGATCTAGCATCCATTTCCTGTAACATTGTATAGCATCGAAGCGCACCCGTACAAACATACGAGTACTAACTTTAGAGAAGTATTTGCCCCACATGGTGCAGTGGACTCATGGCAATCTCCTCCCAAGATACTTCGACTCCTGCCTCCACTGATGCGGTGCACCCCGCATAAGGAGCGAACCCGAATTTGATTGCAACAATAGCTCATTGAAATTATTCTTTATTTATGTTTTTATAATCTCGAATATATATAAAATTCTGTGGAGCATTGTGGTTTATTTTATTGATCAGATTCATATCTTTTCCTCAATGATCCTCTTCTATGGTAACAACATGTACCTTTATATAATACTACCCACACCGTGTAAATTAATTAGCACCGAGTAAAATATATTTACCGTGTAGTATTAAACCCATATTTATTATGATATAATTCTCCAATAGTGAAAACGTACAGCTATGCAACGGTCAAATATTGACAATTGATGCATTGAAACGGATGATTAATTATTGACTGTTATATCCCACCAAATATATTATTTCGGAAACTGATGCTTACGGGATCATCAAGAAATAATGGGTGGCCAGCCCATTACTCCTTTATAACCGAAATAATAAATTGATATTTTGATTAGTTGAAACTTATATTACATTATATTAAAATCTTAAAATATATATAAATTAATTACTTCTAATTAATTTTCTAACAGTTATTATTGCCAAATATTATTCTTCTTAAAAGAGGGTCAAGTCTTCTAATCTTTCATATATATCAAATCACCATGCGCCAAGGCTTTTATCAACATAAATTTTTCATATTTTAGATTTGTTTGTTTGTTTATTAACATAAATGGTAACAATTGTGTGTAAGTTTTTATTGGAAAATTGAGATTCATACTTATTTTTAGTAATATTTAACAATTTTATTTATAATCACTATTTGGTGCTACTTAACATCGATAGCTTTTACTTTTAATCGTTCCATGTATTCTACAACAGAGAAAGTGATGAGAGGGCTTCTCAATTTCTCATGACTTGTTATTGCATGAGTTCGGACTTTGAAGTTGGCACGAATCTTGACACCAATGAGATGAACCGTAAACTGCGTAGTATGGATTCATATCAACTACTGAACGGTTGCGCACAGTTGGTGATCCATCCTATTGCTTTAAGATTTGTACCAACTCTAATAAGTTTTTTTATTTTTTTTTATTTTTTTTTATTTGAACATGCCTAATAGGTTTGTTAAAACCCATCAAATTTTCAATCTATTATCCGACGACAGGAATTAATTAATTAATTAATTGGTATTTGATTTTATGCATCGTGATAAACCATTAAGTTGAAAAAAATATTTCTATTGTATAATCAATTTTGCTACAGTATATATATATGTCTGATTTGACAATAGTTCACATCTGTTACAGTCTTACAGACTTAAAAAAAAATGTGATGAATTATAAGAACCATTTACTATTTCACAAATAAGATATTTCATAAGATTACCTTAAGAGAATAAATGTACAGTATTGTGAAATTCCAATGACTATGCTTCGTGAATAGAACAAGAGAATGAGACAACTCGCAACAAATTCTAACTTTGCTTATTCAGTTTATTAATTAAGTATAGTAATCAACATGATTATATTAAGTCAAATCGTTACTGTTTACTAATTAACAAATTATGTTGTGTCCATGGAAACTATGTCATCAATAATTTGTACAGACAAACTTAGATATAAATTAATGTTGTTACACAAAACTCTGCACTCCAACAACAAACAGTTGGTAGTTGATGAGAAATAATAGAGCATTGACAATGATATTTTTTGAAAATTTATAAAAAAAATCTTAAAAATCTTATTGCCAATCTATAAATTAAAGAATATTTTTACAAATATTTATTATTTTTTATAATTTTTATTGATCTTTTTTAATTTACAAAAATCTGATTGTCAAGATTGAGAAGATAAGTATCATCAATAAGATCGTGAAGATAAGTATTACCAATGGATCCATCCTCATAATTAGAGGAGTTGATGTACAGAAACCACATTTTATCACAAATTTGGTACTCTTCATTGTACTGCTTGTTTTGTTAGATGCTGTATACAATAAGTAGTAAACTAAAACTATTATTATTATCATATCATGAATAGAAACTCATTTAATATGGCTAGAAACAGGGCTAAAAGTTTTTTTACTCCTAATATCGATTTAAACTTTTTTCACAAATCAATTGTTATGAATTAAAAGAGAAGCGAAGTTCTTGGTGGTCTCACTCAAAATATCAAAACAATAGTACTAGCTGGCTATATGTATAGTTGCAATAATTACCTTTCCATATTATCCACTGAAGGGGAAATGAAAAGCACCAATTATTTGAGTCTGCAAGAGGAAATCGACCAGAATTAGCAAAAGGGTTGATCCAACTTAAAAGAATAATACCCGGGGTTCATAGAAAAACTGTCTATAGTGTCTATATATTATATTTTGGGATGTATTTGTTACATTTTAGAATGTATCTGTTACATTCCGTACACATTTATGAATGTATGGACAGTTTTTCAATGGACGCAAGAGGTTTCTCCAACTTAAATGGTTCACTCCCTCTGATTCGTCATATAGGACAAAATATTTGGTTTCAAAGTTTTCAACTACTTGGATATGCGGTGTTTATTGCATTTGGCACCTCACCAGCTATTATTTACGTCATTGAAGAATAAGTTTTATGTTGCCATATATATAGTCAGATCCACAACTAGAAGCGAAACTTTATAAAAGAAAACAAGCTAGTGTAATGTCAAAAAACGTTTGTATTTCACTCCGAAATGTTACGGTCCAAATTATATTTTTGTTGCGCTCGGGATTTTGATTTATGGTTACTATTTAATTCATCAAATGAAAATATTAGGGGATACAAACATTTTCTATTTTTGGAGTTTCTTAAGTATTTGTTTTTAATTTTTCAAAATGACACTAAAAATATTAATAAAATAGTACATAGTGAAAAATCTAAAATAAATACTTTAAAAACTTCAAAAATGAGAAAATTTTTGTAAATCTGAGTATTTTCATATGATGAGTTTAGTGAGAACCATAAATCAAAATTTCGGATATGACACAATATAATTTAGACTGTACATTTCGGAGTGAAATTGATGCAAATGTTTTTACAGTAGTTCTACTCAAAAGAGAACTTATAATATATTCCGATCTGATTTTTCTTTTTTGTTCCCATGCGTCTTAAATCGGATTCAACATAATCATGAAAATTAATTAATGTTCCTACTGATCTATCTGCCAGTCAATCGTAAATAGTTCGAAAGACTTCTCCAATGCAGATTTTAATTCTTCTTATTTGGAAACTGTATCGAAGTATCATAATTAAAGAATCAGTTCCTTTTTTTTTTTTATCAAATGATGATAAAGATAAGAGTTGAGCTATAGCACTGTTAATAGTACAAATTATGCCATACTATTAATTCATATCTGTAATTTCAAAATATTAACAGTCGATTTAAACCGCTCATTATGATCTTCATATACAATTTTACTTGTGAACCAAATTTTACATTTTTTAGAATGTTTTTACTATTTTTTAAGATATTTTGAAATGTCATTTATTTGGATAGCACCACAACTCTAAAGATAATGTTTACTCACATATTACATGTTCGAAATTCGAATAGTTTAAATATCTATTTTTACTCCTTACTAAGTGTACAATTGTTTTTAGTTGGCATCCGATGTCAACCATTTAAAAAAAACATGTATAGTTGTTTTTATCCAACAACGATCAGGATTTAATGATCAAACCTTTTGAATTAAAATGAGGCGTCCGACTAATAAAAAAAGGGGCTAGAGATATTGTATGGTGGAAGTTCAACACCGAATGTGTTGCAGTCAATTTTGATTTTTTAAATTTATTCACTCTTATATTGATTATACAAGGAAAGAACACATATATTAGAAAGAAAATAAATAATTAATACAATTGGCATAAATAATTTGGAGACGCATTTTTCTAAATCACAATCATTACGCACTTAACTATTTCCTAAAAATAAGAGCTCCTGTCGAGGAATTAAACATGAGCTTAATTACAAGCATGAAAGCTACAGAAAACTTATTTTTATTGCTTACTTAATTTTGGATGCAACTAGGTCTCAATATTAAGATTATGATTAGCAACTTGAATTGACCATTTGAGCTATGGTTTTGAGATATCGGGCTGAAGCAGAGGCGGATCCATTAAGGGGCAAGCCCAGGCACGTGCCTGGGCTTAAATCTCAGAAGCCCATTATATTTTACAGATTTTATCTTATAACCTCTTAAAAATGAACCCATTTTACCAATTGTGCTTGGGCTTTATTGTTATTGGACTGGGAAATAGCTATTGTGCCTCCTATTAACTAATGTGCCTAGACTTTCTTTAAGGCTTAGATCCACCACTGAGCTGAAACGCACTATCTCCTTGCACTTTGCAAAGCGCAATAGTCTCACTCTTAATGCAAATGTCCCGGGAAACAATATATAAAATTAAAAAAAAATTATATTTCATGAAATGTTTATTATATAAGCATATTACGCAATCACCCATAACAAAGCATGGGCATTTTACTATTACACATCTAAATGCAAAATATATATATCCCATTCATAAATAGTAAGTCTCACAATAAATCGCAAGGACCCCCCGTCGAGAAATACATCGAACCGGTTAGCGGGAAACAATGAAACACAATGATGTATTTGCTTGAAGAGATTTAATTGAGTTAGTCAACTTTGTGATGTGAGACATATGGTGACCTAATGCAATTTATATAGTTGTGAATACACATCCGCAGTTAATGTTTGTTGTCCTTGTGACTATTGTGCTATTAATTGAAGAGGAGTAATACCTAGCGTCCATAGAATATCTGTCTATAGCGTCCATAAGTTACAAAATCAAATTTATTTGTTATAAAATCGGATTTATTTGTTATATTCTGAGTGTGTATATAAACGTATGGATGCATTCTCAATAGACGCAAGAGGTTTCTTATTGAAGAGCATCGTATCCATCGTCAAATGTTCATGTACTTTTAAAATGTAAGTTGTGACTGTTGGAATTAATTCAAGCGCATTGCATTGCTGTACAATCGCTCTCTGTCTCCTGCTTAATTATCTTTCAGTTCTATCAAAACCTCAAGGTTTATGAAATTGTGATAAAAAATCTCTAATTAGTTGGGTCATATTATGCTTAATTTTTACAAATAAAATTTGAAGAAGTGATAGACAATTCTGATTCTATGTAGGATCTTATTTCAGCTTTCCAATGGACCTGATCGACATACTCAAATACAGTAGATTTTCGTAGGAATTGAAAGTCTATAAGAAATAATTTCTATGCACTGTTCGGTAGACTACACTATTAATTTCTAATAAAAAAATATTTCTCTAAAACACTTAATCCTTACTACTTATAAAAGGAGGAGTTGATTTGGAGACTCAAATGGCTATTTGTCAAAATTGATTTTGGACTGTTGGATATATCAATCTGTTTTAATCATCTCCATAAGATGAAATATTTGTTGATTCAATTTTCGATCATGGCAGAGCTCATTCATAACGTGTTTGTTTTCTCAAAAAAAGAAATGAAAACGCGTGTCGCCCAACCCAAGTTCCAATCTATATAAATGTACTGCTTAAGGCTGTCAAAGTGTCAATGGATCTCATTTATACTGGATCATAGTAAAATCAGGATTCGAATCCGTTAGGAAATCATATTTGAAACGTCAGACACAAATTCAATAAAAACATCTATAATTTGGCTGTGACAAAACTCGGTATAAAGCACATATACAGGTAACTCATGACATGTCACATATCAATTTTTGGTAACTTCAAATTTAATCATCACTTAGTTCTTGGTAAGTGATATTGATAACATGTTAGATCATGCGGGTCGGATCAAGTTAATGGGCATTGAATTTGATTACCAATTACTATTAGTATCGGTACCAACAATGGACAGCGCTAATTAAATGTACTGCTCAGCAAATTTATTTCATTTGTTGATTTATCGATTTCAAGCCACAGCACAAGCCAGAAATTTTGGGAAAAAAAACATTATGATATGTATGTACAAGGAGCTAGACTATTATACTAATATTAGCATTTCAGACTAAAATGCTAACACCTCAAATTTTATGTTATAGTATCTGAAATCATGATTTATGGTGCTCAATAAATTATTTATATGAAAATATCGCGGAATACAAAAATTTTTCATTTTTAGAGTTTTCTAAGTAGTTGTTTTACATTTTTTTTTTTTAAAAAAAACAAGGCTTGCTGATAGAAAAAAAAAGAGCAAGGGCTTGCTCATATAAATCAACTCTATATATTATATATATACACACATATTATAAAAAAAATTAAAAAATTGATATGTGTAATAAAAAGTTAAAACTAACCGCTGCAATGCGTGGACACTTGGCTAGCTAGTTTTTTATATAAAAAAAGTAATTAGGTTTGACATAATTATTTTTTCTCTAATCAATGATAGACTCGGTTTTCATAAAATACAATATGGAATTATGTTATTATAGAAAAAAAAACTGGGTAAGGTCAATGACATAGATTTGGATTCTAGTCTCACATGAAACCCCACGAAAAAAACGAGTCTCATTCGGGCATGATATAATAGGAGCTACACTATTATACTAACGTTAGCATTTCGGTCGACCGAAATACTAACGCCTCAAACTTATTGTTATCGTGTTTAAAATCACGATTTATGATGCTCAATAAATTCTTTATATGACAATATTGGGGAATACAAAAATTTTCCTTTTTTAAAGTCTTTTAAGTATTTGTTTTGCATTTTTGAAAATAGCATGTACAAACATCAATATTTTATTAATATTTATGAGCTCTTTTCTAAAATTCAAAACAAATACTTATAAAAATTGAAAAATGAAATTTTTTTGTATTCTCCAATATTTCCATATAAAGAATTTATTAAGCACCATAAATCATGATTCGGATACGATAACATAAAATTTAAGACGTTATGCTAACGTCAGTATAAATAGTCAAACTCGATATAATAGTACATACTAAAACTCCAAATGCCGTCCTTTGAAAAGGCCTAGATTTGGGTAAATTTTAAATTACTTGTCTTTCGTTGATACAGGCCCTGTTCTTCGGCTACTTGGGATTATGCCATTTATTGGGCCTGTTGTTTTCGTTTTAATATTTTTGGAGAATTTTAAAGTATGTTGCAATTTTAGAATTTAGTTCTTCGGCCTGGCCCTCTCGCTTTTCTTTTCTTTGTTTTGTTTTGCCTAAATAACATTTAAGAATCTCAATTTAATTTCTTTCTTTGGAAAATCTTCATTTTCATGTAACTATTAGATGGAAAATCTCAATATATACTTGAGCCCAAAATCTCAAACAAGCTCTCAATTATGTAATTCTGCTATCAGGCTGCAAAAATGCCTAGAGGTTCTACAAAATAACTGAAGTTAATTCATTGTTAAGGTTGTCAAGATGAGCATTGTCAATTGATCACTTCTCAAAATATATTACAAATCAAGTTTGGACCATGTCAATACCATCACAGGCTTGATGAAAGTTTTATGATGCATGAAGTCAATTAAGTCGTTCATTCTTCTATGGACAACTGTTCATTTTTAATCGAGCGATTCAAATTTCACAGATGAAGTATCTCTCTTTACTTGTACCCCAAGAATATATCATAACCATCCGATTCAGAAAAATGAACGGTCTATATCTCTTCAAATCTATATAGAAGAAATTAAATCACCTTTCCTAAAACTACTAATGGTTGCTCACATCCAGAATAAAAGCTACAAATTTGATCTCTATCATGCTGCACCGTGAAGCGAGCGTGTAGTGTGACGGGTGCATGTCTGCAGTTTCTTTCAAGATTGATGCAACCTTAATGCCGGAAGGACACCCGACAATCCAAGAGTGTCCATGCAGAACAAAATGGTAGAGGATGTGGATCCAAGCGAGTCAAAACTGTCTGGCAGTGAGCGAACCGTTTCATAATCTGAATGATGCACCGGTCAACTACAGGTCGGATCGAGGTCGTGACTGATTATGCTGGAAGGAAGAGAGAAATGCCGATGTACTTAGAGGGAAGAGGGTGATCAATTCATAAGGGAGCCTTCAGATGGCGGTCCAGTCTCGAGTGGATTCAGTAAGGGAGCAAGCTAGCCATACAGTGCAGTGGAGCATTGTACCAGACTGCCGAAATCTGATCAAGGCAGTACTGGTACAGGAGTAAGATGTGCATGATCAGGGCGGTACGGAGATCAAGCAGATGGCATGATGCCGAGGATACTTGATCGATATCCTGCACAGCAAAGGATGGATGTGGAGGTGCATTTTGATTCTCTTCAGTACACAAGCTATCAAATATGTCGTCGTATCCGGGCCGACAGCAAACTGTCGGATCCATCCGAATGACACACCGGTCGACTAGCTAGTGACTGACCATGCCGGCAAGAACAACCTGGTATCAAAACTATTTTAGCAGTAAAGGGTCTCCCATATAATTCCCATATAATCACAGTAGAAATGTACAGGATTAACACCATCCTATAAATCAGAAAACTGTTCCTATATGATAGAACTATATATATACAAGGTTAGAAATTGGCAATGCATGCCGACATTTTAATGCCACAAATAAATATATATATATATATATCACAAGGAGGACTCTTTAATCTTTGTACCTAGTTTTGAAAACCAACATTGATCAAGTACCGTTAGACTGTGTGGTCATTAATTTAAGGTACTTGCTTTCATTGTATCTTTCAGATTGGTACAGAGTCAAACTGCAAGTGTTAAACAAGATATGGCAGGGCAGGACCGCTGTTCTTTTACTGGCCTTGTGCACTGCAGTTACTGCTATATATTCTATATGGAGTAATACCTAGCGTCCATAGAAAAATCGTCTATAAATTACATTTTGGAATGCATTTGTTACATTTCGAGACGTATCTGTTACATTCCGTTACACATCTATGAACAGTTTTTTAATGGACGCAAGATGTTTTCTCATATCCTTATTATTTATGTTGGATTTTAAGTTGCGGAATTATAGTAAAATTTGGACTTTTGGTAGATAATTTTTGAGGAGGATAATAAAACTATAAACGGCCTTCTAGTTGAATTCCGATTTAAATTTAATCTAACATTCAAAAATCACAAGTCTTTGACAAAACATACATACATGCGAGAGAAAGGAGCCCAAGTGTGATACCTGTCCTGGCAATATGCAAGTAAAGGACCAACCACCAGTTCCTGTGAGGCCCAACAACCAGTCATGGGAGATATATATATATTGCCATTTATTTCTTCCCAATTCCAAGCAAATTAATATGATGAATTTTAGGTAATTAGCAAAGATGATGATTTGTTGGTCAAGAGTCAGGACCAGCAGTTATTTGTATTAACAATCTTCACAAATGAAACAAACAATCATATGTTAATATGTACAGCTATAAGTGCCTTCTTTTGCTGGAGACTGGAGATAAAATAGCCAGCTTAATTAGTAATTTTAGAATAAGGAAAAATATATATAACTTGCCGTATAACTTGCCGCCCACAATGCCCCCAGCACCCCCGATGCGCTGGCAAAAATTTATAAAATTATCCATTTTTCGAGAAAATTTTACAGAAATATCCTATATCTCTAAGGCAATTTACAAAATCATCCATGAAAAATATTTACAAAAATGACCATCACAATTTTACAAATACCTCTGACCCAAAAAATTTTACAAAAATGACCCTTCCGACCCATATGCCACCTCATCACACGGTCGTGGGAGCAAAATTTGTGGCATAGTATCACTGTCCTTCAGAATAAATGGTTTGCACAATTGAGGATATCCAATCAAAACGTTCATAATTTGACATCATATATCGAACATGTACAAAACATTTATTCCCAGCTAATTCAGTGACTTCGTTTTTTTTTTTTTTTTGATCGAAAAATTCAGTGACTTAGACCGAAATAATTCTTTTTTTTTTTAATTATTAACGCTACATCCAAACATTTAATATAACCACTCTGTCTACCTCTGCAAAAGTTGTTACTGCTTCAGTCTTGGTTCTGGTTCATGATTGAACCTATTAAAGATGGTTGTTCATCATAATGAAAAAAAGGAGACCATCTCATAATCCTTATGCAGATAATTAAGAACATAAGCTAGATTTTTTCTGACTAAATAAATTATCTACTTGAATTACAACAAGAAAAATTTAAAACCTATTGGAGTGTTTAATTTTAATTAAACAGAAATTAATTGCGATTGAAACTCATGATTACTATAAAATAAAAGCAGAACACAACAGATTAATTGGCCCACCTTTCTCCATCCTTCTGTAATTGTAATTTGCTTACTAACACTTTCTTAATCAGATTGATTTTTACATTGACCAACTTGGTTTGTACTCACTCAACAAATCCACCAAATTATGTATTTTTCATTCACTTATTCATATGGGAATAAATGGTTTGCACAATTGATTCAGGGAGTATGGGCGGAATGGAGACATTTACACTAGTCAACTGTAATTTAATCCAAATTCAAAACTCTTGAATTTGAGATCAAATTTTCTACCTTCTTTTTATGTATTTTTTATTTTATTTTCCTTTCTGAACTTTCATTCGATAGTCATGTAAAACTGTTATGACTAATAAAAGATACGAGCATGAGTTCATGACTCCTATTTTTTTAGGAGGTCACTGAACTTTACTCCAAATCTATAATTGGTCACTGAACTTCTATTTATTCTTTTTTTGTCAATCAACTTTGGTGTTGTCCAAATTTGGTCACTATATTAGTTTTTTCCATCCGGATCGCTAAAAGAAAAAGTTAACATGACATCAATTTTAGAGTTTAGACATATATTTTTTCAATGCAATACTTAAAAATGTAAGAATACAAAAATGCAAATTATTTTTAATTTTTTTTTTACATTGCTACAAAAAATTTCATGTTTATCGACGTGTTAAAAATAGAATTTACATGAGAACATTAATCAAAAAATTATTTTGAAATAAAATAAACAAAATTTTAATTTGTTTATTACATTTTCACATATTTTATATATTCTATATGGAAAAGATATATGTCTAGGACTTAAAATTGAATTCATATTAATTATTGCGTTAAATTGGATGGAAAAACTAACGAAGTGACCAAATCTGGATAAACATCCAACTTCGGTGACAAAAATGGATAAATGAAGTTCACTGACCACTTATGGATTAAGAATAAAGTTTAGTACTGACCATCCAGAAAATTCACCCATAGTATTTTTGAATACTTTTTTTTTTTTTTTTTTTCTTTAGTTTCAGAACATTCGAATTCAGCTGTATGTTGAGTGTCTCTAAATCATCTTGTGTTTAAATTTTAAATAGTCAGCCATGCACTCAGCCTTCAGCTTATTGAATTGCAGGCTTTCTCGAATCAACTTATGTCGGGTAAGTTGGATCAATTTTAGTCGATACCGGTGGAAAATACCATTTAGAAATTAGAATCCTCATATATATGATCAAAAGAAAAAAAAAATCAGTCATATATATTACATAACTGAAATTGAATGGCATTTGTTACAATTGGATCACATTGCATCTTAATTAGTCATCTACATTAAACTGTTGATTTTTTTTTTTACTGGCTTTATTCTCTTCCTATGAACTAAAGAGCAAATTCATCAATTTAGTTGCATGCAAAACCAATTAATCATAGTAAAGATAATTTGGGGTTCAGTTCTTTTTATATGCTAAAAAAAACAAATAACAATATGTATCCAGAAATTCAACTCATTCGGCTCAGTAAATCAGATATTTCACTGAATGTATATATATATGAGGTAATTCATACGTTCAGTAAAACTCAAAAGCAGGGGATGTTACTTGGGTGAAATTTACTGAATGTGAGGAGGAAACATCTTGCGTCCATTGAAAATGTATCATACTTGTATAGACACACTCAGAATGTAACAAATACATTCGATTTTGTAACAGATTTGTAACCTATGGACGCTATGGACAGATATTCTATCGACGCTAGGTATTACTGAATGTATATGTATATATTGTTCTACTAATTCTTCTATCAACTATTCAAAAGTCAAAACTACTAATTGCTCTATAAGAAGGGGAAATTTGGTGACACAGAAAAATCTATTAATACCTCAGGCTGTCTCAAATATCATAAAACAGAACTGAAATCTATTTTAACTATGAACTAAAATTGATCAAGTGAAAACATTCTGAAAGATTTAAGAGTAGATAATTAAAGGCCTCTTCTTTTTTCTTAATTTCCAAATGACAGCCAAAAATATAAAAAAATTAAAAAACCTCCAAAGCTACTCACAAAAAAAAAAAAAAGAAGAAAAACAAGCAGAGAATTGTGACATATATTACTCTCCTTCTCCTTCTTCTCTTCCTTGATCGTTTTCTTCTCCCCTCAGAAGACGAATCGATCTCACGAAACCGACAAAGTCTTCATCTTCTGTTATGCAACGGATTCGGGCCAGTCGGTACAAGCCTCTTATCATCATCTACCAAGCTATCGTTATTGGCACCATTCTTTGCTCTGAGCCGCTTCACATCCATGCCGACGGTACCAGCGGTACCAGTGCCGCTCAAAGCTGACCCATTTCCTGGCCTCTTACCCCTTCCAATCTCCCTTGCATAGCCATGCAAGCTCACACATGACATTAGAAGAGCTATAGATGCCACCATCAGAAATCTTGTCCACCTCCTCTTCATGACCCAATAAAATTGCAAAAGTGTTGAACTTTCTGAGGGAGAGAGGGAGTGAGGAGGGAGGAAAATGGCAATGGGGTTCAAAGAAGGCAATAACTAAGGCTCCTAGGTTTTTTTTACAAATGTAAAAGAGAGAAAAAAATGCTCCCCACCAAACATCATTAAATTAGCCTTAAATTCAATTCTGACCACCTCAGACCTAGAGAGAGATAAAGGCACAGAGATAGAAAGAAAGAAAGAAAGAGATGGAATAAATGAGAAGCCAGATAAAGAAACCAGTACCGATGATATATCTGACGAATTCTTGTTACTTCCAAATAAGCCAAAAAAAAATAAAAAAAAAACAATAACTAAAGAGAAACATCTTGCGTCCATTGAAAAATCGTCCATACGTCCATAGAAGTGTATGACATATAACAGATACATTTCGAAATATGACAGATACATCCTGAGATGTAACCTATAGGATGGTTTTTCTATGGACGCTAGGTATTTTATTACTCATAAATAAACATATTGAAAGATCAATAATTCAATATATATACCAGTAAGTAGAGGGATTGAGAGAAGAAAAAAGAGGGGACAGAGGAGAGAAACATGGAAGAAGGTATGAGACTTGCAGGAGGGAAGTGGGACAGAATAGAGGGATATGGAGGGGTAGTGATGATAGATGGGGCAGTTGGTTCTTACGACCTACATTTTGGGGCATTTTATTTCTATTCTATGATTCTATATATCCCTTTACTTTGGACCTTACTACTTTGGGGCTTCGGTATCATGGATTCATGGTATGTAGTAGAGGTGGTGTTGTATTCTTGTGTTGTTGTGCTGTACTGAGATTTCAGAAGAGAACAAACGCATAACTTCATGCAACTGCCACTAAATAAAGAGTTGATCCCTTCCTCTCCTGTGTTCTTGCACTGTTTTGTGCATCACCCATAATTAATGGATTAATGTCATGGCACTTGTTGAGGTATTTGTTCGACTTGTTGGATTATGTTATTGGCAACCGGAGTTAATGAAAAGCAAATTATTAGGTGTACTTGTGTGATTGTACAAGTTGGTTCATATGGTTGATGCCAAAGTGCAATTTTTTTTTTCTTTTTCTTTTTTTACAGATACAAGTTTTGTTAATGAATTTTTTTTTTGCTAATAGGGTTTTTAAAAAAAGTTACAATATAGTTTAATTAAATATATATATATAATTATAGTACTTAAATCGATTTTTTGCATATTTATGAATTAAGTATCTCAATGTTCGATTTATTTATTCAATGTTCCTACACAAGAGTTCAATGAGAACATTAAATTGGAGAAAAATTAAATCTGTCTGATAATCTGATAATTACATAAATATATTTTAATATTATTTAAGTAGAAAGCCTAATGAATTTAAACATAAAATTATGTATAAAAGACAGATATAAACATTTTCAAATTACAATACAATTATTACACAAATCAGTAAATTCCGATTGATCTCATTGTTAAAATCTTTCATCGATACCCATTTTTTTTTTCTTTTTTTCCTTATTTTTGAGGAAAAAAGGGCAAATTTTCTGAATGGTTACTAAACTTTACTCTCAAAAACAAGTGAGAAAAATGTAATGAAGCGGTTAAAATACTTTCTCAAACAAGTGAGAAAAAATATATTTGCAGGGGCGGAGCCAGACTCGGATGCAGGGGTGGTCCAACTTTTTCGATAAAACATAGTTTTGTAACTATTAAAAAAGTTAGGTATATGTTTTTGTAAAATTTTGAAGGTTATCTATGTAAATATTTTTTAGTGTAGGGCTAATTTTATAAATTTTCTTAGAAATTAAGTATATTTTTGTAATTTTTCTGAGAAAAGAGACACCCCTGGAATATGCTGGCTCGCCCCTGTATACTTTGTTTTTTTAGTATCACATTATTTGCATAATAACACATTAATATTTTTGTATGAAGTTTCAACTTACTAGACGAACAACATAAGTGACAACAGAAAGTATCACTTTTTGTATCTATAAGACATAATAACACAAGTATAGATCATGTCTCAAGCATATGGAATTAAAATATGAAGTAACTTTGAAGGTTATCATAATTTTGATCAATTTATTATCACCCTAAAAATTAAACATAGAGGTTTGCAATTTTTTAATAGTATTTAAAAGTTAAATTGATTCAGACCTGTCTAATTCTTACTTCACATCAGATTTATATATCAATGTCTTTATTTCTTGATTTATGTTTTTTCAGTATGTTAAATGTCTCCGAATTTTGTCTTACAAAAAATTTTAATATTTAGAATTTATGAAATATTTGTTTCAAAACTTTAAGTTGACTACAAGATAATAATAATAATATAATGATCGATGTTTTGCATTGAAAATTACAGTAAGTAAAAAAAAAAAAAAAACAAAACACAATTACAAATTAAAAAATTTTGTATTTCATGAGATTTCGATATAAATAACTTACCGTATAATATAAATTGAAATTTAGATTGGTTGAAGTACATAATTCTAGTTGAGACGAACAAGGATTAAACCTTGATACTCCTCAAACTTCTTTAGTGTCTTAATTCTCGCAAACATGGATTCTTTAGCACAGATTAAGAACCCTTTCGTTAAGCCTCCTTTTGCTTTATTAATTGGAGCTTAATCCTTGCCCGGTTCCTTAAAGAGCCTCTACCCTTGATTAAGCCATCCAAATGTGAGCTTCTTAGCACATATCAAATTTTAATCCTTGTTATGTTGTTGAACAACCCCGGTAGTATTACACTCGGATTCGATCCACTATCCAAAGTAGAGATCTAAATGTTCTGATCCAGTTCGGCATCAACGGATTAAACCTCCTTAGCTGAACTTAATTAAGCATTCTTAATACTTTAATATATAAGTATAAAACAAAGAATATAAGAAAATCCAATTATGCACGCACTGAAATCAGCTGCATGCGTCTGTGAACCGACGAAATCGGCTGTGATCTGAACTGATTATAGGGTCTTGAGATCCAGATTAGATGATCTCGATTACACCAATTCCCTTGCCCCCAACCCAACCCAACCCAAAGTCGTAGTCGTCGAATCGAAATCGCAGTACCTATTTTGGGTCGCAACAGACTCCTATATTGTACATCAATAGGCAACAGCTAATTAGCTACCAATAGCATGTTGCTGACTGTGTACCCAGAAACAGTGAGCAGTACTATGGCCTATAAATATAAATTAAATGCTGAGAAGTCAGAACACTATTATATTATATACGTAACATATGATTAATTAACCAATAAACAGGAAGTGTGTTGTTGGCCAATAATAACATTAACGTACGTCATATTGTACATGTTTGCTATATATATATATATATATATATACTGTTGGACACTATTTTTTGCATGCAGGTATAATATATAGTCCTTTGTATTGTAAGAATTGCCCGTATGAATTAAAGAGACTGATTTTCTTAACAATTTGTTATCATATGTACACATCTTTATTTGCTCCTAGAGAGTTATTGCATAACAGTCTTTTTGGCCGGTGCCATTTGAGTCTTTTGATGCTTTAATTTGTGTATCATGCATATTTTCGTTTTAGCATTTATTCCTTTATTTTGTGCTGTTTGGTTTACTTCCTTTTTTTCTGCTTGAAAGTTGAAACTGGAAAAGGTGTACTTGTGGACTGTAGTTGTAGATTTTGTAGTTGTAGAGGTAGCTTCATTGAATTGTAGTATCCGGAATGCATAGCATATATAGCTAATATATGTAGATTTGTACCTATGCTGTGCATCACTTCTTTCGTCTTTCTTCCCTTCTATGATTCTATCGTTCTCTTTGTTTGTATTCTTTTTTTCTTCTCTCTTTTTTTTATGATAGTTTTATTGTAGGAGGTCCTTTTGTAAGTTGCAATTTAACACATATATGCATGAAAGAGCGCTCCGAATTAATTGTTCAAATCACAAATTATTTTTTTTAATATGAATGTGCACATTTTTTTGTAGGAAACTCTAAAATTCAAATACTGATCTGATCCAACTATTCAACTATTTCTCATGAAGAGTTCAGATTATAATAATGGATCGCTACTTTTTCTATTGGCAATAGCACCGGATATGGATCCTTCGATGTTTCAAGTAACCTCTAATCAAGGTTAAATTATTTTAACATCCACCCTTTAGGGAAAAAAGGAGTATATTTTGAATTTTTTATATCAAAAATTCATATATGTTGAAAAAAAAAAAAATCTACCACAGTAATTGCTATTGTTTAGTCTAGAAATTTTTTTTTTTTATAAAGATAAAGGGCAAACCACTCAAATTTAAATGTCTGTAAGAAAGACAATCCGGATTTCAAATCTGCAATCTCTCCTATAGAGAGCATTAACTTTAGCCACTATTATAAGTCCACAACTACAGTCTTTAAATTGTTTGAACAAGACATAAAAATAGATGACCCGTAAATTAATACGTGTTGGAAAGAACTAAGCTAGAGAAACGGAGCACACATTATCAAAAAAAAATTTATATTTTCATACACACCGACCCACATGGTGACATAAGTGAGTTTAATTTATTAATTGAAGCAAATTAACTCTGCTAAAATTTTTAAAAGTACTTAATTTTTGTTTTTCAAAAATTGTATTAACGCAAACTCCGCAAAAAAAAAAAAGAAAATATTATATATAGGTCTTCAAGCGCTTTAATCAATAAGGTGGACCATTTTAATGGGATAAAATCTTTTCATCCTGTGTCCTGACCAATGGCATGCGAAGGGAAGTGAAAATAACTGATGGCTAGATCTCCAAAGGGGACCAAGCTTAAGCTTGCGATTCAATTATACATGTTCAATTAGGAATTTAGGATGTATACAAACATGCATGTCACAATGAATTAATGAAAGGCAACAATTGGAGTCTAATATATGTTGAACCAGACTAGCTAGCTACTCGATCTGTCATGAAAGAGTTTTTTTTTTTTTTTTTTTGATCTTTTGTCATGAAAGAGTTGTTACTTTACCTTTTGTTATTGAACACTTGCTTGTAACATGTACATGTACATGTACTTTTGGTACGTAAATATTTCGTTAATTTTACTTATATACTCTTGCTCAGTTGCTACAAAAAAAATTGGATCCAATTTTACCTTTCAATAAGCATTTTTAATTAGTTAGTTAAAATTGATACTCCATCATAAACCGTTCATATATCTAAATGTCATGTATTATGATGGACTTTGATAGAGTACAAATGGCATTCAAATCAAATGAAACATCTATAAGTTTGAGAAAAAAAAAATGAAGTTTTTGTTGTGACTAATTTGAGCATTGTTATTATTCAACTTATCCAATTAATTTATTATTATGAATACAAAAGAAGCATGCATGAAAGATTAAATTAATTAAGTTCATTAATAACAAATAACAATAACAACATTACATATGTCAAATGCATATGTCAATACATATGATAAATTGGATTTCACATCCTCTGCCTTAAGGTAATATGCCATGAAGCATATGGGCCGTTAGATCGTCTCGAGGTACGAGCTTGCACGAATCTTGAGGCGATCCAATGGTCCATGTGCTTCATGACACCGTGCCTTAAGGTAGAGGATAAGCACTCGATGAATTGAATAACCTTAATAACTTGAATAATTATATTTGCAAATGTCAATTATATAGAAATTTCTTGTTATTCAATGTTAAAAATAGACAATAAAATTATTTAATTGATCATTTATGATGTAATAAGTAGAAAAAACTCTAGAAGAAAGACATAAAAAGTATTAACCAATTTGAATAATAAATATGATAAGTTAAATGGTAACATCAATAAATTAAATTGTACCACTACCACCAATTAATTATAAGATGAATAATATACATAAGAATTTAAGTGTCAACTAATTAATGGTATACTTTGCATTATCCATGCATTTTTCCCTTTCTCTAAACATGTTTATGCTGTATGCGAGATATATAGATTTTAAAGATCACAAAAACCCATGTCCCTCGCGAGTCACTTCAGAGCAACTCTCGAGGGAAACCCTAGACGCCGCCGGCAACAACAAAAAACAAAAACAAAACGTCAGGTGGGGAAGTCGTATCGCCGGCGATCTCCGCCACCCCATCGCCTCCTCATATATCTCAATCCACCATAGATGGATACAACTCATTACAGCTGTCGTAGCCTCCGCAGTTGTTGTTTGTCTCAACAGCAGTTTGCCACACTCGTCGTCTCGCCCTCACCTAGCTTCCGCCTGCCTCTACTCGCCTTACATCATCGTAGCCCGCCTCGACCCATCTCGCCGCAGTCTGCCTCACCTCGCCTCGCCTCATTTCGCCGCAGCCCGCCTCGCCTCATGTCGTCGCAGCCCGCCTCGCCTCGCCTCATTTCCCCACCGTCCATCTCGCCGCATCTCACTGTGGTTTTCCGCACTCGCCTCAACTCGCTTGCCGTCTGCCTCATCTAATTTTGTCGTCACTCCCTGCATTTGCCTCACCTCGCTGTTACACACTGCAATCCCCTCATCTCGCCGCACTCGCCTCAACTCTCTCGCCACTGCCCACCGCACTCGCCTCACCTCTCTGCCACTCAACTCAATTCACCTCAATCGCTACTGCTCGCCTCACTTCATTTCCTTCACCTTATGCCATGGGGCCTGTTCGGCAGAGGTGGATCAAGGAGGCTCAAGCTTCCTCAACGCCTTGATCTTGCTTGATCCTTCCGAACACATGCTCCTTAGTGTGGATTAGGAACCCCTCCTTAAGGCTACGTTTGGTACGCACATTATCTTCCAGAATTGAGCGGAAGAAGAGATATTCCAGAAGAAATGGACCAAACGGTGTCGTAATTAGATAGAAGATAATTAACAAAACTAGAAGATCTTTCTTTCAACATTTTGGTGGAAGATCTTTCTTCCAGGAGAAGTGCACGGAGCCCATAATAAAAAATCTCTTAATATATCAAATCTTGATTTATTTATAATATTTTCTCTTTCATATCACTTGTCTTGTACTACTTTTCTATTTTTCTTCTTAAATACGGTTACCAAACATAGTGACACAATTTTGGAATTAGATGAAAGAGAGTTTCTTCTGAAAGAGCACTCTTCTACTTAATTCCGGAAGATAACGTGTGTACCAAACAGACCCTAAGCCTCTTTTGCTGTCCGGCTTGATCCCTTGCCCGAATTCTTAAGGAAGGGAAACCCATGGATCAAGCATCCTTAACACTTTTGAATGGATCAAGGCATCCGAATGTGAACTCCTTAGCGTGGATCAAATTTTGATCCTTGTTGGATTGCCGAACGAGCCCATGGGTTGCTGCTGTTGCTTTATTTTGTTTTTATTTTATCTTATTTATTTTGTTTGGATACACAAATGTAAATACTTTTTATTTTATTAATGAAAATATTGGTATATATGGCTTTTGTCAGCCACTTCAAAAGAAAGATCACCAAAACCTTGAGATGCCAACGTCTTGTTATTAAACATGCTACCAAAAAAACCAACTAATAATCAACCGGGTGAGTGTAATTAATGTAGTGAATATATATATCTCCACTCCACTCTAATCCGACCCAATAACAACCGAATCATATATTCATATATATTTGTTCTGAGGCTCTTGGCACTTCTGCCCGTACATAGGGGCAGCACTAACAGCAGAGAATTCAAGTGTAGGGTTTTTTAAAAAGCAGGGTTTTAAAAAGGCTGCCCGACCAGCCATTTATATCACCTGGACTTGCATCTTGTCTAATTCGCCTCTGCCACACTGTTTGTCCCTTTGTGCTTGTCTCCCTCCTCCTTTACCGGGTCGGATCTTTAACACTTTCAACTCCGTTTGGAAACATTAAAAACCCTGGATTAATTGCATATTTGCATTGCATCGATCAGAAATTAAGACTTTTTTGTTCTTTCTAAAGTCCTGTTAATTAATTCATAACGGATATCGTTTTCTCGTTTTGGGTCTTGTTGGGTTGCGGATCCGGAAAGGTGTGGTTAATGGATCCTATAATACCGGCTGCTGGTATTGTATATATTTGTATTTCTCAAAAAAAAAATATATATTTGTACGTACTGATACGATGGATTGGAATTTGGACGGTACGATGGCCTCCCTCGATAAACACACGCAAAATTCTGCAATAAATGATATGGGTCAGGGCAGAGAATCGATCACTCAAAAAAAAAAAAAAAAAAAAGGACAGAGAATCGACGTCAGGATTTGACTTTATTTAATTGAATTGAATTGAAATGAAATGAAATGAAATCTACAGTTTTTCACTATTTCTGTGTCTTTCATTTCATATCATTTCATTTATACATTTTTTTTTTTTTGGGTTTTTCTTGGATTATGATTTATGAGAATGATTTTGGCATGATTGTAGGCATGATAGATATGAAAATATGATAGACTTTTACAGTTTTACTGTCACAAAACTGAGGTCTGATTCCTGATCCTCTCACCAGTCTATGAAACCCTTCGAGGTAGCTTTGTCGAATCTTTTTTCAGTGAGAAAACAAAGGTTGACTAAATCGAAGCCGTTCATTTGCGTCAATATTCGTGCTTACACATGTACCGAAATGAACAAGCTTCTATATATATCTGTCTGTTCCTACTTCTGTGTGTGTATATAGCTAGGTAGCAAGCGTAGGATACAGAATTTCGATATGAAAAGTTCGAAGTGAAATAAATGATATTTGGATGTTGCTTCCATACTCACAATCAGATAATTTTATCAATTACATATGAATCTCATAATGGTAATATTTGTTTAGAATCGTCAGATTGAGAAGAAAATTTTTTTGATGGAAGTATTGGAGTAATATTCATGATATTTCTTCTTTTTAAGAAGATGAAATCATGCATTTTCAAACAAAAAAAATAGAAGAAATAATGAAATAAATGCATGATTCGAATCTGAGAAGAATCGTAGGTACCAAATACAATAACTTTGCACTATTTGTGTTGCAAATCCGAATCCCAAATGGGCGCTACTATCCGATGCAATTCATGTTCAAATATAGGAGGGTCATATAATTCGATTTGTAACGGATGAGACCAGAAGCAAATCCATAAATTCCAAACTTCATGTTTGGTGATGATAGTTATTAGTTGGAATCCTTCTGGGCCACTAAATCAGATAATCTGGTGTGATTTATAGACAGAAAAAAATTGCTCGATAAAATCATATGGATATATTCTCCAAAAATAAGTGAAAGAAGAACAAGAAAAAGAAGCTCGGATGGATATATATAGATTTCATTTTGAAGGCCGGTTGACGACGAAGTTCAGATGGATGTTGAATTGTTGATCCAAGTTTCAGAGCTTTCTGTTTCTTTTGTACTTGGTAGGTAGAACTGTATAAGCCCAATAATGTTTTGGGAAGTATCTGAATTTCATGGAGGTGGGATTATGATTGGGCCTCAGCCCGTATTACTATTGTCCCAAAACTTGTTATTATGTTACATGGAGTTAAGACTATTGTTATTACCGTACCCGAAATTGTGATTTATGATGCCAATATATTCTTTATATAAAATTATTGAGTACAAAGTCTTCTTATTCTTGGAGCTTTCTAATCATTTGTGTTGAATTTTTGAAAAGAATACCTAAATAATAATAAAATATTGATACATATATGTACATGCTATTTTCTTGACTATGGAAATAAGGTTAGTTCATATTGTTGATACCGATAGCATTTAGTGTGTATATTGTTTGGTTATCATTTTTATGTAAAGTAATTTGCTTATTTATGCATGCATGCAGTCTAGCTATGTATTAATTATACAAGCTAAACATATATGCAAGCAAGAAGCTCAAGTATATATAGCAGTTGGTTTCATGACCCCTTCGTTGTTCATCACTCCCGTTTAGTAGATTATGATCCGGTTTATATAACCCCTTCTCTCTTCACCTCTATCTTTCTATTATTTTGCAAGGTAGTTGTGGTATTATGCAAACTAATGATTTTACTGTGTAACTCATTTGTAGATTGTTTTTATTGTACAAACTACTATCCTTATTATGCATACCTAAGTGCTTACTATGCATATTGCGCGTACTTTAATTATATGCCAACTATTTTGTTGTATTATACATACAAACATTTCTACTTTGCAAATTAAAATATTATGCAACTTATTAGTTTCGTTATGCAACTTATATTAGTTTATTATGAAAATTTAGTTTTCAAAATAATCCATTCAGCTTACATAATTAATTTATTTAGTGTAAACACCTTTTTGATGTGTCCTTATTATGCATGATAATTGCTTACTATGCATACTATATATTTGTACTATGCAAGCTAAGCAGACAACGGTGCAAAGCAATTGAATTGTGCAAAAGACCGTTGACCAGGCCAACATTTTGGTATCACTGAGAGCAGCTACTTCCGCAATGCATATAAGCACCCTTTTAAAAAATACAACATAAATATATATTTAGAGAACTCTAAAAATAGAAAATTTTTGTATTATTAAATATATTTATTTAAATAATTTATTGAGCATCATAATTCGTGATTTTGAACACAATAACAAAAATCTTAAAGCATTAGCATTTCAGACCGAAATATATATAAACATTAGTACAACAGTATTGACTCATATTATTTGTTGCTATGTGAGGGAAGATCGAAAGATTAATATGTGTTCACTCGAAAGTGCACTACTTTTAATTCCCAACTAAACAACAAATTAGTCGCAAACGTACGACTAAGTTGTAGTGTAGTATGGGGTCGAATCCACAGGGACAGTTGGCAAAATCGGATTAGACTTGGTTTATTTCCTAAGCAAGGGTTGTTCTTGTAAAAGGGGTATTTTTGTAATTTTCCTAAATAATAACTAAAAGCAAATAAAGATGAATTCACTAATTAAAAAGTATTTCCAGGATGTCGGACTAGTCGATACTTGGCCTCGAGCCACGCTAACTGTACCTGTCACGTACAATTCACACGACCACTGAACCGCACTCTCGCGTCTATCAGATAGCAGTGTACCAGCCGTCGCTCTCACGTACGACTGGTGCGCAACACAAGTAAATTGGTATTTATGAATTCTTGGTATTAACACGTTTAGTTCTGATATCAAACAGTATCAATGACCAAATCGCAGCTCTCGCTTGTTGGCCTAATTCCTAACACAGTTCAAACCAACAGAGGTACAGACCGCAGCTCTCGCTTGTAAGCCCAACCTAAGTTCCGGTACCGGTGCCCTAATGTATATTTCCCTCTCGGGTAGCGTAAGACTTAGCTCTCACATTTTGTCTGGTTGCCCTTTCGGATCTCTAACCCATTCTGAATACAAACTAGACCCGACCACATGCATACTAATATCCTGTTCAAAATGACTGCATGAGGAGAATTCAATAAAGTTTAATAGAGTTGAATGGAGTAGAGTTCAATGGAATTGATTTGGAAATCAATTCTCATGCTCAAAATGAAAGTTTGGTGGGATAGAATTCAATCTAATGAATTTGTAAAATATCCAAATTTCTAGTTTAATTTACAGTTAATGCCATTGAAACCCTAGCAAAGCTCCACCCAATACAGCACAAATACTTCATGATACTCAAAGAGAAAAGGGGAGAGAAGTATGACGATAAGGGGAGAAGAGAACTAATAAACCTCAGTCGGAAGTGCTCCGCATCATAAACGAGTTTTCCGAGCCACCTTGTCTGAAGAGGAAGACGAGGGCAAAAGAGACAAATCACTGACGAGAACGAAATCAGGCCAAATACCTTCGTTATTCTCATGATTTTTCTGTTGGATTTGGCTGCTCTGAAATCGCGTCGAATCGATTCTATTTCCCTTAACCATTTTGAACACGGAACTTTAGATATCGCGAATTCAAATTCGCGTTTGCGAGGCCGCGATTTCATTTTAAACCGAGTGTAAGGCTTAAAACCTAGGGTATGGTCAATACCTACTGGTTACCTGTTTGAGCACACAATCCAAGCATAGATGCAGTTTTAATTCATGCACTGTACATGGAGAACTAAAATAAAGGATAACCAAGAAACTTCATAAAAACAAAAAACCAAGTCACAACATCATCCTAATCCTAGAAACTATGAGTTTAGTCAAACATGGCTACAACAATCACAAGTAAGCAAGTACAACAACAAACACAAGTCAACATGCAATAAGAAACACGAATCGATCACAAACGAGTAAGTAAAAGAGATAATCAGTGTGAAGTTCAGTTTCAGCAGTGCACGCACGTATCTTCGCTTGTCGGCTCGCCGGCTCGATCCCGTCGCGTCCGACTAACTCCAAAATTGCCTCCAAACTCTTGGAATCGCTCTCTACCTCCTTGGAGGCGTGGTGCCTCCAGAATGCCTCAAAACGACGGCAAAAAATGAGTATATAAGCATCCAAACTGACTTAGAAACCCTCAGCCAATTCAGCTGAAATTTCCGGTTTTGGACCTTACGGTCCGTACAGATTCTGTACTGACTGTAAGGGTTACAGTTTATGCGCAGTTAACAATGTTTTCAGCTTTCCGGACAATCTGGGTGGAGATTCTCGACGTTCTAGGGCTCGTTTTCTTCGTCTTTTCGAGACGAATCACATCCAATCATCCACGTCTTCATAAAGTGTCTGAAAATAAGAGAAAATAGAAGAAGAAGAAAAGATATCCAAAAACTACGAGAGAAATAGCCAAATATGCAAAACTTCGATGAATGGATGCAAAACTACAATTAATAGTATGCAATGCTCATAATTTGGACTAGTTTTGAAGGTATTTTCCTAAGTAAAAGGGTATATATTTAGGTGTTATCAATATGCGTTTTTTTTTTTCTTTTCACGTGCTGGTTTCCCACTACTCTCGGTCATTCATATATGTCAATCACACAAGTGGGATTTCATATCCTCTGACTGGCTGCACACTGAACCGACAGAGAGAGAAAGAGAAAGTGACCCGAGGTGGGACCCACCGAACCGAGGGCCACCTCGGTCACTCTCTTTCTCTCTCTGCCGATTCGGTGTGCAGCAAGTCAGACGAAAACTATCGACACAGTAGATATGGAATCCTGTAAATAGTTATGATTCCAATTATTACATCCACTAAATGTCTTTCAAAATATCGGTAGATATATTTTTGGCAATTATCAGGATTGACTTTTAAGGTATACTTTTTAAAGTATAGTGATAGTGTTTTCAGTAGTGTTCCCTATTTTGCTCATTATCAATCAAGGTGCATGGTCTCATACTCATACACTTTAGCTTTTTAAGGAGCCTACATTATTGGTAATTAGAAGCCAAAAACAAGAGTTTTCCTGAAAAAGGAAAAAAAAAAGGAAAAAAAAAGGAAAAAAGAAAAAAAAGAGGGCATGGTGTTGAGATAAAGATGAGGCAAATTTGAATGTCCATAGAAAACTCTCATCGGGTGCGTTTGGATGGTGCAAGATTAGTGATATTTTGGTTAGTGATTGAGAGTAGTGTGGGGTTAGTACTAACTCGGGAGACGTGTGAGTAGAACTAACTTTTGACTATTCCAGTTAGTAAAATATTGATTGGATCATAACTTTAGAGTAGTACGTACTACTCTGAGGTTCGCTAACTACTATGAACAATAGTATGATGATCCAAACACAAAGTAAAAATTTTGGATAGTGGGTGAGTAGCACTACTCAGCTACTCTGTGAAAACATTGAATTAGCTAAACAGCTCACACTCGTGAGCCGCGATAATAATAAAAAATACCAAATGCCTTGTTCATACTATTGTTCAAGATTTTGAACCTACACTTTTTTTATACTAGTATAGTGCCCACGCATTGCAGTGGGGTCTCAATATATTTTTTTTGTATTATTTCTATTAATGAATTTAAAAATTAGAATAACATCTAACTTTCTACTATATCATAATGATATAATCAAGAACTAAAAATACTAAAATATTAATCCTTCAAGATACAAAGAGTTCAGGGACCATATGAACTAAATACAACAGTTCAGAGACCAATTTGAACAAAAAAATAGTTTAGGGACCAATTTAAACAAAATGCAATAGTTCAGGGACCAAATCGGACTTTCCTCTAAATTTATATATTTTGTATTGTTAGCGTTTATAATATTATTACCTACAATATTCGGAATAATTAACTATTTTTTTTTGTAAATTAATATCATAAACATAAACATATATATTGTAAATATTGTATAACAAGCGTATAGGGGTAGATTGGTCATTTCATACCTTATAATATGACAAATTAACAGTTGGGAGGCCATTTGTCATAAAATGCATAGTTGGGGGTTGTCACAATTAAAAGTTAAGAGGCCAATTTGTCACAACCCAATAGCTTAGGAGGGTCTTAGGACATATTCCCAAAATAATTCGATCGGATGTTGAGCATTAAAGAGACGATATTAAACGTTGTCAACAGTTACAGAACTGCAATGTTCCGTTAGCTGTTCTGTTTTAGAAGACGGAAGAATTTCCATTTCCGTGTTTTGTTTTGTTTAATTAACAGTATGTTTTTTTTGTTCCGTTTGATGTTCTGTTTGAAACGGAACAGAACACGGATGTAACGTTTAGAATATCAAATGGCCACCGCTGCTTTTGTCAGTTGGTTGGCTACTTATTTGGACTTGGGAGAGATATCTGACTGATTAAAGAAGCACAAAAATACATAGATGGGCAGTTCAAAGCCTATATATAATTATACTATGGGCTTTAAATTAATCCAAACAAGGAACAGACAGGCCTTTTGATCATAGGGTGTGAAAGGAAGGGGAATGGGAGGAAGTAGAATAGTCTATTTCTTCATTTATTTATTTACGTTGTCCAATCATTTTGAGTCACGCTCTCATCTCCTGTCCCATCACTCAGGGTATGTTTGGCACCTCAAATTCGGAATAGAATAGTTTATTCTAGCTGCTCAAATGAGGTGTCAAACACATTATACACTATAAATGAATAGATTCTAAAAAAGCTATTCCGCTATTCGAGCCGACCCACCGAATAGCTATTCACCTGTCTCCGAATAACAAATTAATTACTATTCCAATTGGCATTTGCCAAACAATATTTTCACTATCCGAATAGCTCTAAATATCACTATTCTTTTCACTCTTCCAACAATCACTAATCTATTTTTACTAATCGAATAGCAGTATAGCACTATTCTAGTGCTATTCCTTGATTTGCCAAGCGAACCCTCAGATTATACACAGAATAACGGAAGTAATTGGCACGGAAGGGTGAATTTATGTTAGCTGTGCCGTTCAAAAGACGGAACCAGATTGTCTACCGTTGAAACAAAATATTGTCCGTTCGCTGTTTCATTCATCACGGAACGGACGGATATATCTACCGTTGACAGCTTTACATATGGATATATAAATGATATATTTTAAACTTTGTATGGTTGGTTCTGTTAGGCCTAATATTTAGGGTTTGCTCATTTTATTTCGTTTGTATATATACTAGTGCTTTGAAATTGCCTCTCAAGTCTCATCAACTCTCAAGTCTAGGTGCTATTAATTATTGGCAACTCTAGTTATTAATTGTAATATCTATTTTTTTAAAAAAACTAAAGCAAACATTGATCATCTGTTATGTATCTAGAGCTTCAGTAGTGTCTCAAGTTCAACAGTAGTGTCAAGTTGTGTGTTACTCCAATAACATGTGAACTAAACATCACACAAGGCCCCAAGCCAAAATTAATGATAGCACATTACCACATGTATATCAGTATATTTTTTGGCTGTTGGACTCTCTGTCTAATTTGGAAGCTAGCTTTCACAAAACAGGAACTTAATTAGCTAGGCAAGTGGCAAATGCAGGTACTATATACTGTGTCATTTGCCTGCTCCTTAATTTGTTCTAGCTAGTTGTACTGTGCCACTCCACTTGATTTGTGATTGGATTGAAATGACCAGATGACATTCAACCACTACCTCCGTCCATGAATAAATGAATTTTTAGAAAAAGTCAAATAAATTAGTGGAAAAATGAAATTACATAATAATTGTTCCAATTAAATAATATAGATAAAAGGGTAATTATAACATTGGAAAAACAGAAAATTTGAAAAAGTGAATGCGAACGTATGAGTTCTTAACAAATACAACCTTTGTCCATTAATAAATGAATTTTTAGGAAAAGTCAAATGAATTAGTGGAAAAATAAAATTACATAATAATTGTTCCAATTAAATAATATAGATAAAATGGTAATCATAACATTGGAGAAACAAGTGAATAGAAAAATAAATTCAAATCGGTAAAGTTCATTTAATTATGGACAAGCTCTAAAGAGTATAAATTCATTTAATTGTTGACAGAGGTAGTAACTTTTACTTTTTAAACATTTTTTCAGTATTAAAGGTTTGAACTCCTCATTTTTTTAGGCATTGATCAGTTTGCTAATTAGATATCACTAGCTACCGTGCGCGCTCTGCTACGCCTAATTAAACATTTTATATTATCGATCCACTAATATCAAGAGATTAAATATTTTTTAAAAGAATTTTAAGAATCCATGATCCCATCCCAACAAATATGAATTGCAATAAAACATTGAAGGACTTTAAGCAATCAACATGCAAAAGATTCACCTCTTAATCATAAGTGCCATTTAATCAAAAGTACATGGCATAAACCATTCAATTACCATAAAATAAAAAATATATATTAATTCACCAATCAATGTAAGACGGGATATAATATTTATTAACGTAAAGTCTTTTACTGACCCAAACAAATATATGGAAGTTTCCTATTCGAGCAAATGACATGAAACGCAACAAAATGATACTGTATATATCCAAAATTTGTTAATAAGTTGGTCAATCTGAAGTTATCTAGAAATGTAAAGCAGTAATTTTTATGTTAATCACAAACTGCTTTGTAAAGATATGTATGATTATCAAGTATCAACAATACTACTATCCAACCAATACCGAACAATTTAAGGTACCAAAATATATTTTTTAAATATTTTTTATAATTGCATTATATAATTTGAGGAGGGTTCAAATGCCTCCATTTTTTGTGCCTTCATCATGCCTCCACTTTTTAAATTTCAAATAACTCAAAATTTAAAACTCATTTTTCAAAACAAAACGTTAGATTTAATCTATATCCTTTCATTTACGTATATGTAAAAAATCATCAAATTTGAATATTATTTTATTTGACATCAAGGGCTTCAAAAAAATGTACTAATTTGAGTAATTTCTAGACGTTGATTTTTATAACTCATTGATTTATATAAAATAAAACAAAAAATTGAAAAAATTTGTTATGTGCACGTAGAGAATATCATATTGATCAAATCTAACGGTTTTGTTTTGAAAAATGTGTTTTAAATTTTGAGTTATTTGAAATTTAAAAAGTAGAGGCATGATGAAGATACAAAAAAAATGGCGGCATTGGAATCCTCCTCATATAATTTTGGTTACTATGAAATGCCATGGTATATATCCGTTAGAAAGATTGTGTTACAGATTTATTAAACTGAATTGTTTAAGATTTTTGTAGAAGTATAATTTAATTATATCTAAACCAATCATTACTATATTATTGAGTAATGAATTTCCTAGGAGTATGTTGGAATCAGCTGGGGTACCCCTTGGTATTTTTCTTGTTCTCTTTTGTTTTCCATTCCTGCTTTTGTCCAGCAGCAACAGAGGGCAGAGAGGGATCTGCAAGTGCATCCGCTACCAACATTTTGCATGGTAGGGTGCTGCCTTTTTTGTGACATATGGACCCACATAATTAAAAAACACCCTCTTATTTTTCTAAATCTGAACCGTTTAAATTGAATCTATGGCAGCACCTACTATATATTGATGGTAGCAGAATGCAGATACGGAGCTGAGAGAAGAGTCTGAAGATATACTCTCATTTTTCTTTGATTAGGCAGGGTGCAGTGAACCAAAGTTCACCATAAAAATTATAACAATCACATGGACCACAGCACACCAGGCGCACAATTCTTAGAGAAAAAGGTAGCACATGATTGATCAGATAGTGTTCCATCATATGTGATCTAAAAGTATGTAATATCCATGTAGTGAGTAGAAGGTAGTCAAGAAAATGGGTTAGCACTTCATGGTTAGCACTTCAAGGCTGGCCCGCTGTCAGTAACCGCAAGGGCAATAGACTACGTACGATCTGGGAAGGTTTTGTGAGGAGTTGCTGGAAAGAAGAGATGGAATTAATCGGACCATTGCTGATGAAGACCAGAAGATCGGACGGCGTTCGGGATATAAACACTGTGGATTCATATGACAGTTTCTGTAGCACAACAGTAACACTGCATAAGTTACTGCATAGGATTAGAGAAATTAGGGATATGTACATAATGTAACCTGCACTAATAGTAGGTTTACGTACTGAGGATGATAACATACAAAAAATTACGTAAGTTATTGGGAATATATCTTTTTTTCAAGGTAATACGACAATACAATAAAATAAGTAATGACTAAGATGTGAGAGGCATGGTTTTAATCATGACAAATAGCCAATGACATTATTGATTTTTTTTTTTTCTATAAATAAGTCCACAAGGCACAAACGAACACTCGAAATTCTAAAAGAAAATTCACTATAGATGTCACAAAATAACTAAGAATGTTAAATGATAACATAAAATATATTGCAACATTTTTAATAAGTAGGACCTTATTAGATATACGTTTTTTTTAGATAAAGATGAGGGTCAATCCACTCAAATTTAAATATCTAAAAAAAACTCTAAATAGATTTTGAACCTGCGATCTCTCACGCAGAGAGTGTTACCCTTAACCACTAGACGGAAGGGCAGTTCTTTATTCCTCGATGTACGTATGTATGTAGTTATCAACAAACAAATAATACAGATGCAACAAACAACAAAAACAATGCACGCAGTTTATTGTATTTAATATATTTTTTATAATGTCCAACTAATGATCTTGACTCTTGACTGAGCGAAAGAGACACCATAAGAGCAAAGAAACCAACTTAAACTTAATTGCCTTTTTTTAATTGAAAGAACAGTTACTTCCCTCATTAGATCTGTACCAATAATATATCTACACATCAAGTGTACGTAGCCTCTAATTCCTGTGCATAGATATATTGGATCCCATAATCCTAAATCAGTACAAGAGTAGTGATTTTCTGGTGAGTAGTAATTTTCTTGTTAATGATTGAATATTGTGTAAGGTTAGTACTAACTTACGTAGTGTAAAAATAGTGCTAACTTTGTACTTTTTGGTAAAGAAAAATGTTGTTTGGATTATAAGAATTAGAATAACACTATCCAAGAACTACTCACATACTCTATTTTTTTTGCTAGACCAACTCCACCAACGGTTAGCGGAGTTAGGGTTCTAAAAAATGGCACGGCGTGGCCAATTCCGGCACGGAACGGCACGGGTACGGATGGTAACGGCACGGGTAAGGCACGGGCACGGATACGGCACGAGTCATTAACCGTGACGTGTCTTAACCGTGCCGTGTCTGAGTTTTGAAGATTTTGGAACGGCACGGAACGGCACGCATAGTGTTCCAGAAACGGCACGGAACGACACGAAAAAACGGCACGACACGGAACGGTTGTCAGACACGGCACGGTAACGGAACGGGACACGACAGACACGGTATAAATAACATAGGTGGCACGGGTAGGAAATGATAGGACACGGGTAGACACGGATAGGTTATGGGTAGGACACATGCAATAATTCCGCCTATATTTCAAACATAACCGGTCCCAAAGCCTAAAAAAAAGAGGAAGGGTAATTTATAAAACATTATGTTTATTAATTAAGACAATTTTCATAGTATATTGATACTTTTTAATATTTTTTATGTATTTTAAATTTTGAAAAAAATAATTTAATGATTTTTTGGGGTAAATTTTAATTTTTAATTTTTTTAATATTTTTTGGAATATTTAAAATTTTTATGTTCGAAATGAGTGGGCACGTTTAGCACGGTTAAGACACGTAGATACGACACGGTAAGTCACGTATCCGATTGGACATGACACGAATAAGTCACGGCACGAATAAGTCACGGCACGATAGACACGGTGTATGTTATCCGTGCCGTGCCTCCTCCTTCCAATTTTTGGCACGGCACGGCACGGTACGAAAAAAATATTAATAAAAAAAGACACGGCACGGCACGGCACGAAGGCACGGCGTTTCTGGACACGGTACGGCACGGAACGGCACGATTTTAGAACTCTAAGCGGAGTAGCTAGCTAGTATCAGGGGCGGATCTATGTTGGGGCAAGCCAAGGCACGTGTCCAAGCTTGATTTTCAGATATAGATGTGCGATATCAGTTATTCTCTTGTGTATTCAAAAATAGGCAGAATTACTTCTTAGTGTGCTTGAGCTTAATTTCAGATGATTCAAAAAATGAAGTTGTTTTGAAAAATGAAATGAAGGAGACAACAAATTGAAGAAGAAGATTATGACAGGTGGGCCACTATTTAATAGTTTTAAACACTGGACCGCGGGATCTCTTATTGATTTTCAATATAAAATACTCATTTTTGATGTGTAGTACTCTGTACACAAGTACAGTCTATATGTGATAGGGGGCACAGGGGTATATATAGGGCATAGGTACATAGTAAATTGGAAAAGTCTCCGAGTGGGTTCAAAACAACTGGATACTCACTTATTGATATATTGTTAATAATTAATTATATTATTTTTTATAATTAATTAATTATAAGTATTATTTTATAATCATAATTGTACCTGGGCTTGCATAATGGGCTGGATTCGCCACTGGCTAGTACTACCCAAGAGCTACTTAAAATTGCTAAATCTTGTTTGGAGGCACCTCAGTTCAAAGTACCCATACTACTATGGAGTCCGTATCTGCTGAGATCCAAATCGGATCTCAGGACCCTGAGATCCCGATCCGACGGTTCTCAGGGCCCGTATCTGCTGAGTCCGGATCTCAGAGTTCCTGAGAACCATCGGATCGGAATCTAAGGGTCCTGAGATCCGATTTGGATCTCAGCTGATTTCAGCGCTACTACTATGAAGTACGTAGCACTACTCAGAGCCACTCAAACACCAATATAGAATTCTAGGATGGAATTTTTAATCAGTTGAACATGTATGCTCTATTAGTCGACAACTCGACATACATCGATCTTTCACAGTTGTAGTTTTGTACTGGTATTGGAGATGCCTCACAAATGAATAAATGATATATGGCTGCATTTAGGCAAGTACCTCTTCTTAAGTAATTCTAAATTCCAAATCAGCTGATTTAGACTTAAAACAGCACAAATTGATGCGCTGTGGGCCTGAAATCTGAATGGGTGCAGATTTGGACCCATTATTTAAGATATCACATTTATTGATCAGAACTCAGAAAGAAGCACATAATATTTGACACGTATATATATAGATTATAGAGCATATATTGGAAAGCTTCCAACAAACTACCAAGCAACTGCAATTCTGCAAAAGCCAATCTATATATATATTCCTCCCTATATTAATATAGATCCTGATTAATGTCGTATTTAAAATGAAATGTAATATTCTAAATTTCTGATGGAAAGGAAAGAATTAAGGCCACGTCATGTGATGTCGTACGGACGTCAGATGTACAATCATATATTTAATTTTGTAACCATAGAATTAAAATAAAAATTAATAATGTCACGATTTAAGAGAAGAATTTTTATATTCGAAAGATGTTAAACCAGTCTGCATGTGAAGTTCTTTGTGAATTCCCAAGTTTTATAAGCTGTTGATTGGGCGCCCAGCTCCAATATTTTCTCATGACTGTTTGCTTTGGATCTGTAGCATTTTGTCACAGAATCCGGATATAAACTACTAATCTTTGCATGTTCACATATTTTAAACCCTAAATTACCCAGAATATGACACGCAGAAGCAGAGCCACCATCATAATAAAATTGACATCAAAACTCGTGCTACTGCTACAGCTGGCTGTTTTATTGCTTAGATTCATTCAACTGCTATACATCTGAATTAGCTTTAATTACTGTGTTTGACAACGCAAAAGACAAATTGATTTTCTTGAGAGTTGAGATAGATTATTTTTGTTAGAGTAATGCACTTTGCTTTCCTGCTTGACTACTGCTGCTACTACTAGTAGCAAAGACAAATTGCCCTTCTTCAGATGCATTACTTAGTTGCCCAAGTGATAAATTATGCTTTCTTCTGAGATAAATACAAATCTCTATATATATAGTTATATACATATACTATACTATATTATTATATATATGACGGTTGTCAGATTCTTGTAGTACAACAATTATAATAATTTTTGTACATAAAATATATATTTTGAATTTTTTATCATACTGGCCGGAATATATCATATATATACTGGGAGGTGCTACAAACAATTTTACAAATTATATATATATACAATTCAATGACAACGGAAATAAAGACTATATATGAAGCGACAAATAGCCTGCTAATTAATTAGCATTAGCAATAGAAATATATAGGCTGCAGGGGTGGAACTAGGATTTGAAGTTAGTGGCGGAACCAGGATTTGAAGTTGGAGGTGCCGAGATGTCGAGGGACAAAAAAACAACCACATACATAAAAAGAGTTGGATTACGGTGTTATGCATAACAAAATAACGTTGGTATTATGCGCTTATATCTCAACAACTATAAATGGCCGATCCGATTCAACCTGTGTATTTTACATATTGTGTATTTTACATAGTGAAATCTCATAGGATATAATTTTTTTTTATTTATTGAGATTGCTAACTATTTTTAATTATTTTTGAAAGATGACCAAAAACTAATAATAAAATAATCTATTTAGAATTAAATTCAGGTTGTTTTTTTAAAATCTTTAAAACTTGTAAAAAATCTCTAAAAATAGAAAAATTTTGTATCCAATAAAATTTTGATATGTAGAATGCATCGGTCAAATTGAATCGGCCATCGAAGTTGTGATTGTTGAATGTTGAGATACGAGTGTATAACACCAACGTCATTTTGTTTTGTATAACACCGTAACCCAACACTACATAAATATAATTAAAAGTAAAAAAAAAAGGAAATTTCTATGTGGATACCGTGTTTGATACCATAGTTGATACCATAAAACCGGACGCAGTTTTTTTCCGATCTAATGTCGGTTCAATGAAATTCAAAAGCAATCAAATCAAATCGCGAACTTCTCGTCTCCGATCTCCTTCTCCTCTGATTTTCTTCTCTCCGATCTCATCCTCTCATAGCGCGAACTCCTCTCCGATCTCCTCTCCGGTTTATTTTCCCTCTCGTCGTCATCCTCTCATGGCGCGAACTTCTCCTCTCCAATCTCCTTCTTTTAATTCTCTCACTCCTCTCTGATCTTCTTCTCCTTTCGTTCTCTTCTTCTCTCTTCGTTCTCCGACTTCTCCTCTCTGATTTTCTTCTCTTTGTCAATTGTCGGTTCGCTTGCAATTGGTCGGTGTTCAAGTTAGACCAATAGGTATTCAAGTTATACCAATGGGTATTCAAGTTATACCAATGGGTATTCAAGTTGTACCAATGGGTATTCAAGTTATACCAATGGGTATTCAAGTTATACCAATGGGTATTCAAGTTATTTCATTGCGAATTCAAGTTATACCAATGCGAATTCAAGTTATACCAATGAGAATTCAAGTTATACCAATGAGAATTCAAGTTATACCAATGAGAATTCAAGTTATGTCAGTATTCAAGTATTTAAGTTTTAGTAGTAAATATTCAAGTTATACCAATAGGTATTCAAGTTATACCAATGAGAATTCAAGTTATGTCAGTATTCAAGTTATAGCAATAAGTGTTCAAGCTGAAAAATATGTAGTATTCAAGTTTTAGCAGTAAATATTCAAGTTATAACAGTGAGAATTCAAGTTACGTGTATTCAAGTTATAGCAACGAGTGTTCAAGCTAAAAGATATGGTCAATATTCAAGTTTTAGTAGTAAATATTCAAGTTATACCAATGAGTATTCAAGTTATAGCAATGAGAATTCTCAAATAAATGTTTCTTATTGAATGTTTGACCGGTCAACTATCTTGGTATCAACTATGGTATCACCATATCCGGACCCAAAAAAAAATTAAATAAATATATAACAGTAAACATCTTGAAAAAAAAAGACTAATTAAATAGGTTCAAAATTATAGAATATCTTAATTTTGATATTTGAGAGAGGTCATAGCTAGAGAGTAGAAAAGAATGGGGGCAAAACCAAAAACATAAAGTAAATTAATCAGCTAATAAAGAAACCAGCAAAACTTTAGAATGGAGATAATTACGGTTTTCAAAAAAAATAATCTGTTATTAATTGATGGTCGGTGGGTCTTCAGCCTTCTAAATTTGATTACTTCTTTGTATGTATTTTACATTTACAATTATTAATTTTAATCGTTAAGGCATAGACATAAGAGCAGAGTTTTGGGAGTGCCAAATGAACTATTTTCCATAAAAATACAATCAAATTAATACTCTCGATCTGTGCACTATTTCTAACACTTGGGGGTGCCCGGGAATTCGTATCCCCTAACATATGTCACATGACATTCTCTTCGGGAGCCGTTGGATCTCCTCGGGATTCGGTGTCATCTCATCGGAGTTCGGAAAAACACGAATCCCGAGAAGATCCAACGGCTTCCGAAGAGAATATCATGTGACATATGTTAGGAGATTTGGATCCGGTGCCCGGCCCCCCTCTGTCCCCCTCGTTCCGCCCCTTAATAATATTGCACCATATATATATACCATAACAGAACACAATGTGACAAAAAAATTAAAGGAATATAAAACGACGATCAGAATTTAAGTAAAGAGTAATACTTAGTATCTATACAGAAACTACCTATAGCATCCAGAAGTTATATTTTGGGATGTATCTGTTATATTATTTGTATATTTATGGATATACAGACAGTTTTTCAATGGACACAAGAACATGTTTCTCTCAAGTAAACACAAGATCTTGCGTATATAAATCCACACACCTAATGCCCCCTGGCCAATGCCAATTTGAAACCCTCTACCGGCAAACTTGCTATCAAACAAGCTATCTATCCAAAACAATGTTCCATCCATCCATGAAGGCAGCAGCCGAGCTGCTGTTCGACTGGCGATCGGCTAGTTCGCTCATCGCCACGCTGATGCTCATCAACACTTTGTCGTCCTACATCCCCCCTGAGGTTCGCATGTTCGCGACAAGGCTCGTGAGCCGCGTTTTTACCTACCTTAGACCCACCGCAGCCATCATCATAGAAGACACTGACGCCTTGGCAGGCGCCAATGATTTATACGACTCCACACAGCTGTACCTCGGCACGCACTGCCTCTCTGACTCCCGCACCGTGCGTCTATTCAAGCCAAGCAATGCTGCCTCGCCGTTTGCTTCCCTTCCTGACTCGCACACGGTACACGACACTTTCAGAGGAGTTCTTATGAAGTGGTCCTCTCAGATGCACGAGCGATCGGAATCGGGGTCGGGTCGGTTCAGAAATAGGCACATTGACGATTGCTCCGACCGTCGGTCATTGACGCTCGTCTTCGACGAAAAGCACCGCAACCTGGTGCACGATTTTTATATACCGCATGTGCTTGAGGAGTCGGCGAGGCTGAGGAACAAGCTGAGGGAGCGAAAGCTGTACACGAATCGTCCTAGCTTTCCGGGTGACGATGTTCACAGGAGCTGGTCGAGCCGCACCTTCGCCCACCCATCGAATTTTGACACGCTCGCGCTTGATCCGAGCTTGCGGGAGGAGATCCGTGCTGATCTGCTTCGGTTCATCGCCCGGAAGGATCACTACATGCGAGTCGGTCGGGCATGGAAACGCGGGTAACTTGCGCATCTTCATGGGTTCTGTCACATCATTTACATAAGAACATCACTAATATTTTCTTATATGTTAAACATTAACTAATTCACAAGGCATAATAGAGAATTTGCATGTTGTTTATAGTTCATATTTAATAGTAGTAAGCATGACTATAAAGTTGAATTTCAAACAAACTCAGACTTTCTTTTAGGTTTCAAATATTACAATTTCATTATAATTTAACCTAAAAAAAATTCTCTTATGTATTTTCATTTTTTTCATTTGTAATGAAGAATAGTTTTTCAAATTAAAAAAAAGTATTTTGGATTCCAATTTTAAAAAACAATTGCAGGAGGTATGATTCCTTTGAAATAAAAATTGCTATCAAACTTCAAACAAATTTAAGTCAGGCAATTAATATTATCGAGTAACACATATATATTTGTTGATTACTTGAAGGTACCTCTTATACGGGCCACCCGGCACAGGCAAAACCAGCCTTGTCGCAGCGATAGCAAACTTGCTCGAGTTCGATTTGTACGACTTGGAGCTAACCGCTGTGCATACAAACTCTCAACTGCGGCGTCTGCTAGTCTCGACGACCCCCAAATCAGTCATTGTTATAGAAGACATCGACTGTGCTCTCGACCTCTCGGATAGAAAGAAGAAGCACAGTACCGATGAGGATCAAGGGGAGAACATGATGGGTTGGCCACGCAGCACATCGTACCCTCGAGAGGCCTTGAACCTCTCGGGCGTATTGAACTTTGTGGATGGTCTGTGGTCGTCATGCGTCGGTGAGAGGTTAATGATCTTCACTACAAACCATCCTGACCGGCTTGACCCGGCTCTACTGAGGCCCGGTCGCATGGATAAGAAGATCGAACTCGGATATTGCGGTCCAGCCGCATTCCGAATGCTTGTCAAGAACTACCTTTGTCTCGGCGAGGAGCAAATGGAACGGATACACGCCATGGCTGAAATCGAGAGGCTGCTCGGAGAGGTAGAGGTGACACCAGCAGAGGTGGCTGAGGTGTTTATGGGGTGTGACGGGGCCTCGGCGGATGCGGCTTTGGATAAGTTGGTGCTGGAGCTCCGTCAGAAGAAGTTGTCGACGCCTGCATCGGAGCAGGCGGCACCGGCAGTTGGCAATTGAAATGATCAGAAACAGTGATAGTCAGAAGTGTAGTTCTATAAAATTAGCTGTACTAATTCCCGTGGCATTTTTTGAGGTATCAAACAATTACAATTAGTAATGAAGACTGTTTTCAACTAATGCTGCACAAAATCTAGCCTCAAGGTACAGTTTGTTTTTATGATAATTTACATTTAAGGTGACTAAAAGAAAGGTAGTAGGAAAAACATTAATTATTAAGCCATTGTAATTAAAGAAGAGTAACACCTAGCGACAATAAAAAAAGAGTAATACCTAGCATCCATAAAATATTTGTCCATAGCATCCATATTTACAAAATCGGATGCATCTCTTACAAAATCGGATGTATTTGTTACATTTTAGGTGTGTCTATGAACGTATGGATGTCTTTTCAATAGACGCAAGACGTTTCTCTAAAAAAAAACCATCCATAGCATCTATAGATTACATTTTAATTGGGATGTATCTGTTATATTTGGTACATGTCTATAGATGTATAGACGGTTTTTTAATGGAAACAAGAAATTAAACTAGTTAAAGAAAGGAACAGACCCCCTATTTCTCACCAATTGAGTTGCTTGCTTGCTTGTTAGGACAATCAGCAACCTAATTAAAAGGCAAAGAATTACCTCACAAGACAAACATACAACAAGAACCAACAATGAGACCCTACAAGGCTTTGACATCTGCAACTTAGAAAGCACTCAATTAATTATTTCATAACCTGTTTAATAATACTATAGTAGTACAAGATCTAGCTTATTATATAACATTGCACCTCACTCTGACATTCTGTGATCTGAAAGTAGTTACTAATTAAGTTCCTTAAAACCAATTGTATTTTAACATATAGAAGAAATCTAGAAAGGGATCCAGGACGTGGTTTTTGCTGCTGGTTTGATTCTTGATTCTGTGTAAAACCAATTGTATTTTAACACTGTGGAACTCACTTGTCACATGGTTTGCGTCTTCTATAGAAAACCATAGAGTGAACAGCATGAATTTCCCATTAAAATATATGTATGATTTGTTTCAGAATGTAGTTGATTCTATATTTTATAATTATATTTTTCACTTTTTCCTTTTAATTTCAACATACAAATGGAAAACTTTTATATCCTCTACAGTAAATGATAGAGAAAGGGTGCAATCTACCGTCCATATATACGTCTATAAACATTTTGCGTTCATTGAAAAGTCGTCATATATACGTCTATGAACATACAAAGAATGTAACAGATACATTCTGAAATGTAAGTTATAAACGCTATAGACAGCATTTCTATAGATGCTAGGTATTATTACTCGTAAATGATATAATTACTGGGTCAACATTTGTGTAGTTAATTAAAACAGTTTACGATAAATCCCAATTAGGAAATGGTACTAACACATATTCTTTTCTTTCAAACTTGCATTCGGATTGAAGTTGCAAATGGAACAGGAGATTCCTTCCAGGGTAGAGACTACTTGTATTTTAAAGGCTAGTACCGTTGGTCATCCGCACTGAAATCAGCTACGATCCAAATCGGATCTGAGGACCCTCCAATCCCAAATAGATGGTTGGGATTATTTCAAAAAAAACTCCCCTAAAATTCACAGCCATCGGATCAGGGATTGGAGGGTCCTCCGATCCAATTTGGTTCGTAGCCGATACGGACTCTTGGTCATCCGGATCAATTAAGTTCTCTTAATTCTCTGCTTTTATGGGCCGATTTTAAGTCATTTTGTCCTTCATTATTGGGCTAACCTGAAGTTGAACCCTTTTCCATTTCATTTGGTTTCTTCAACTTTCATTTATCTTATCACTCACTCTTCGTTTCATGCGGGCACATATATAGGAGAGTGAGTGTATGACTTACCATCAGGCATCAGCATCAATCCTAAAACCCTCCATAATTAACATTCATATGCTACATTCCAGATATATTTGTTACATTTCGGGATGTATCTGTTACATTCCGTACACGTTTATGGATGTACGGACGAGTTTCTCAATGATGCAAGAGGTTTCTCTATTCATTATCCTAATAATCAAATATCCAAGTATTGAACCGATTAATTCGCACTTGCTATAAGTCTATAACATATGGAGCTTCTCACAGACACAGTGACATGAAACATGATCACATGATGATCGACTCCTTTTTTCATGAGCTTTCTCTCTTATTGATTATTTTCCTTCCTTTCTCAATTCTCATACTACCACCACAAATTGTGAAAGTGAAAGTGTGATTAAATTAACCTTCTCCCCTTCGTCTGTCTTCTTATCTTGCTAATTAGTTTGTTTCCGTTCCACTCAACTTAATTTCCTAGCTCTTGCTCCTGTTGTCGTTTCCGCTGCTTCTTGTTGTTGGTAGGTGGAAGAATACTGGATCGAATTCGAAGGGGAAAGGCTGTTCTAATCAACTTAAATGGCGTGTAGAGGAAGGGCTAAGGTCTAAGGTATTTGTAAAATAGCGTATCCCTAGTGGATCCTATTTAAGGATGTTCTTGGAGATACTCTAAAGTTCATTTTCTTTTCTTTCCTGAATTCGATTTGGATATCTTGTGGTCCAAATTTTCTTAAGATAATGTGTTAAAACTCAGAAGTCAGAACATGTAACTTGTCATTGAAAACCATTTCCATTTTGTACTGTTATGTTCATATTGCGGTTTTTCTAATTATTGTAGAACAATAATCGTTGATATGGGTGGCTATGATTATCAGATGTATGTTATATCCATATGATAGATATCATTTTTAATTTCAATTCTATATGTATCGTGTCATAAATTTTGGCCAAATTTTTTGTATACCCATCAAAACTTGCTAAATAGCCAATATCCCCATCAAACCACTCTAATAGCTTATATCCCCATAAAAAATTAACAATCTTTCTTTTATCCCCTTTTATTATATAACATATCACTTAACCTGCATAAAATTTAAAATAGACAATCATACCCTTCTCAAAAAATGAAGAGCTGCCTTAAATTTTTTGACAGATCGGATAAGAAAAGGGCAGCGGCTTACATTTCTGCCAAAGTTAATTTTCTGCATCTCCGTTCTTTTATCAACGTTCTAATTCATTAATAATGCTTCCCATTATCTTGTCTACTCTTTGCTAAAAAATATATCAGCAAGAGTTAGGAGACCTTGTTGGTACAGTCGGAATGGTTGCTATGACGGCCTTAATTAGAGGTGACAAATCGGGCGGGCGGGCGGGTCGGGTTCGGGTTCGGGTCGGGTCAGTTTGACCTTCTAGAAGATCTCGAGTCAGGTCGGGTCGGGTGATGAGCGGATCGGGTCGGATCAATTTTAATATCAGTTTTTTTTATTGTATTTTGATTTGAGTTGGATTGCATGCTGTTTGATCTCGGGTCGGGTCGGGGTGGGTCGGATCAGTTTGACTTTCTGAAAATGTTGGGTCGGGTCGGGTTTTGCCACCTCTAGCCTTAATACTGTTTACTAGGTTGAAACATCTCAATACTGAGAATGGAAACATGTCAAATACTGAAATGGGACGAAATATTTAAAATATATAATGAGTTTATTGTTTAAGTACTAATTAAAGAGTCGTACTTTATCATATAACAAATTTAAAATGAACATCCCCATTGCAAATAAAGGGTAAAAGAGTAAATTTAGTGTTTTATAATATACTAATAGTGGGTTTTATAAATAAAAGGGGATAAAAAAAGAAAGTTAACTTTTGATGGGGATATAAACTATTAGAGTGCTTTGATGGGGATATTGGTTATTTAGCAAGTTTTGATGGGTATGTCAAAAATTAAGCCTAATATTTTTCACATCACCAAATTTGTGGGTAGATCGTTTATTTTTCAACGACTAATAAACTAAATTTAAGTTTGCATAGTTTTTCTATGAGTATATTAATTGTAGCAATGATTCAGACTATCTAATTATTATACTGATTAACTTGATTTAACAGACAAATGTGGACACTAATGATCACGAATTTAGAAAATATCAAGTTTAAAAATAATAATTGATTAGAAAAATATGTTGTATGTATCTTTTGATAGAAAAAATAATAATTAGTCTAGAATTATGAAACTTAATTACGTAAAATATTTTTGGGATAAGTAGAGATGTACCTTTCAAACTTTTAGTAAAATCAATTCAGTTCTTGGCAGATTGCCGAGTCGGGTCGGGTCAGTTTGACCGAATGGAAATGTCGGGTCGGGTCGGGTATCGAGTTGTCGTTTGCAGGCAATTTTTTGTGTCGGGCCAGACATTTTTTTCGGGTTTGGTCAGATTTTGCACCTCTATTCTCGGATCATCTCGGGTTTCAAAGTTGTTTGGGTCAGGTCGAGTCGGGTTCGGGTCAGCTTGATTTTCCCTGAAACATGGGTCAGGTCGGGTACGGGTCAGCTTGAGTTTCCCTGAAATATGGGTCGAGTCGGGTTCAGTCGGGTTCAGATCAGTTTGACTTTCCCTACAACTCAGGCGGGGTCGGGTTCGGGTTAGACAAGTTTTTCAGGTCGGGTCAAATTTTGTCGCCTTCTATCTCATTTCTCAATCCACAATTAATCCCAAATTCTAAAAATCGTCATGTCACTGCATACGGCAGAAGAACCGAATTCCCAATTAATCACTGTCTTTATAAACCCCAAATTTCCCTCCCTTTTACCGAGTGCGTATCCACCGGAATGGTCAAGCCGTGAAGTTTTTGTAGTGGTCAGCTTTTGAATGTAAATTTTGTTTACGGGCAGCTTTGAGATTCACGCAGAAAACATTTTAGGGGATAAATTTTAATCCTTGCTGGTGGTGGATACTCCAGGGGATGTGATTTCCCTTTGAGTTACCACTCTCACCTCCATCATCATCACTCAGCAGTGATCACTCCATCACTTTGCAACCTCCAAACAAACAATGATGAATCCATCGTTAAGGAGCACCATGGATGTGCTCCTGGACTGGCGCTCAGTGAGCTCCCTCTTGGCCACGCTGATGCTCCTCACTTCCCTCATCCAAACCTACATCCCTTTCGAGCTCCAGGTCCTCTTGCGCCACCTCTTCCTCCGCGTCTTCGCCCGCGTCAAGCCCACCGCCACCGTCCTCATCGACGAGTACGACCCCTCCGCCGGCTCCAACGACCTCTATGATGCCGTGCAGCTCTACCTCGGCACGCACTGCCTCGCCGACTCCCCCTCCGTGCGCCTCTTCAAACCCCGCAACACCGCTGCCTCCTCCCCCGCCGTTGCCATGTCCCTCCCTGACTCCCACACCGTCAACGATGTATACCAAGGCGTCCCTATGAAGTGGAACTCTCTCAAGGTCGAGCAGTCGTCAAATTCCGGTGGAGGCCGCAATAACTACCACCACCTGTATCCTTACTCAGGTGGCGGAGGAGGACGAGGAGGTGGTGGCGGGGAATGCCGCTCGTTGGAGCTCGTGTTCCATCCCCAGCACCGTGACTTAGTGCACAATTGCTACATACCCCATGTGATGGAGGAGGCGGCGAAGCTGAGGTGCAAATCGAGGGAGAGGAAGCTGTACACGAACCGGCCTTACACTGGCATGGACGACATCCACAGGCTCTGGTCAAGCCACACCTTCTCGCACCCATCCAACTTCGACACCCTGGCGATCGATCCCAAGCTGCGCGACGAGATCCGCAACGACCTGCTGCGCTTTACGGGCCGCAAGGATCATTACAACCGAGTCGGCCGGGCATGGAAGCGCGGGTATTTCACTATTTTGCAGCATCAGTATATATATATATATATATATATTTACTAATTTTCTTTTCAAAGAATTACTCAATTTATTGACATGCTCATGAGAACTTTATTAATCTTTAAAAAAGAGTAATACGTCCATAGAATATTGGTTATAAAGTTTATAGGTTACAAAATCATATCTCTTTGTTACAAAATCAGATGTATTTATTATATTTTGAGTGTGTCTATATATGAATGTATGGATACATTCTCACTGGACGCAAGACGTTTCTCTTTTTAAAAAAATAGTTCCTCTTGCAGTTGATCAAAGTTATCTGTAAATTTAATTAATTGGAGCGTTGTTTATTTTCTAAAAGTTGTAGGGGTATATATAGTTATTTCAAGGTTTTGGTGTACAGTAAAAAGAAATTAATTAAAATTTGCAACAGTAATTAATGATTTTATACAGTAAAAACTAAAATGAGATGTGACGATGTTCATGACTTGTATACCTTTGACTGATTTTTAAAATATATATTTGATTGAAATTTAGATGTTAGTAATAAGAGGGGTAACTCTCCAAGCATCTCAACTGTGCCATATCATCAATGTTATTAACCATTGATTTTGTTTAAATCTCGCCATCTACTTTGATCCAATGTTTTATATTTATTGATTTTATTCTCTCTCCCCATTTAATAAGATGATATGATATGTCTAAGACAAAATTTAATCCTTAAAGTGGTCCAATATTTATGTGCTATTATTTATAAATTATATAACATCATCATCATCATTATTCACATCAAAAATTTTAAAATTATGTTTAATTTTTTTAAAATAAATATTTTTATTTAATAACCTTTATTATTTTTTTTATCATATTTCGGGGCGAAGCCCGAGTTACAGCTCTAGTGAGTATAAAGTAGCTGACCGCAAGTCCAAAAAAACAAATCAAGTTTTATATATCATTTTTAAAAAAATCTCAAAAGAATATTAAAAAGGTTTTAAAAAAAGATTAGTTTTGGATATAAAGAATCTATATATTGAGCCATATAAATTGATATTTGGAGGTGATTTGATATGTTTTTAGAGGTACAGATGCTCACACTCTATTTGCTCATCAGTAATTCCATGACAGCTCTCTAACATGTCGAAAGAAAAGAAACTGATACAGGATGCAGAGCATGTTTCCATAATTCCATTGTAGCTCATGCCCATACAAGTAATTTATATACAAGTGAATTTTAATTAATTGGTTATACTCATTTATGATGTATATTTGTTACAGGTACTTGTTGCACGGGCCGCCCGGTACCGGCAAGACGAGCCTGGTGGCAGCCATAGCGAACCTCCTCGAATTTGACGTCTATGACTTGGAGCTGACAACCGTCCCATCCAACACCCAACTCCGCCGCCTCCTTGTCTCAACGACCTCAAAATCAGTGGTCGTGATCGAGGACATTGACTGCTCTCTTGACCTCACCGACCGGAGGAAGAAGAAGTCCCCGGACGAAAGCCAAGAGAAGTCCCCAGGCAAGTCGAACAACTACTACCATGAAACCATAAGCCTCTCAGGTGTGTTGAACTTCATAGACGGCTTGTGGTCGTCTTGTGTCGGCGAGAGGTTGATGATTTTCACCACAAACCATCCTGAGCGGCTTGACCCGGCTCTTCTGAGGCCCGGGCGCATGGACAGGAAGGTCGAGCTCGGCTACTTGAACAAAGCCGCATTCCGGATTTTAGCTCGAAATTACCTTTGTATCGAACATGACGAAATGGACGGCAAGAAGGCTGTGGCAGAAATCGAAAACTTGCTGCAGGAGGTGAAGGTGACACCGGCGGAGGTAGCGGAGGTGTTCATGACATGCGACGGTGATTCTCCTGATGCGGCATTGCAGAAGCTGGTAGCCGGGCTCCGTCAGAAGAAACCTGCGCAGCCGTTGAAGCAGACACCGGACGAGAGTAACCCGGCTGCTTGAATTAATTAGAATTCAAACCAATTAATTAGTAGTTAGTTAATTAATTAGAGGCTAATTTATAACAAAGGTCATGTAACTTTTGTTATCTTATCTGCACTTGTGCAATTAATTGGCTTAGTTTTCTTCTCATTAATTATCTGTTTTGTGTTCCAGTTAAAAGTTAAAACCAGGCTTTGATGTGGTTGGTAACTGAGCAGACCAATATAATGGGAATTGTTTTATAAGATTTTTCCTTGTTTTAATTGTCTTTAATATACTGTTCCAAAAAAAAAAATTTGTCTTTAGGATCAAAGAAAGTACAACTTCATGTAGTTAAATTTATGAATTTGTGTTGAGATTGCATTTCCAATGCATCATAACCAGATGCTTTTTTGAGTCCTGATGATTTCTCTAGTTTTGACTGGATTGGGAAAAAACATTATAGGGACGGGTAATTTCCAATTTTTCATGAAGTCTTCCGGTTGAAAGAAACATTTGGATCAGCATATATATATATATATATATATATCCAACTTGTTCATTCAATAAAAGTTTGCAAACAAAATATACAATCAGAACACCTGGTTACAGAGTCCACATCCATTCAACTTGGATTGAATTAATTTGTTGGAGGTTTCATGGAAAAAGTACTTCCAATCCAACCCTCCGCCCCTCCGCCCTCTGCTCCTCTGTCCCCCGCTCCTCCGCCCCCCTCCGTCCTCCCTCACACAATCTCCCACTTCGTTCTTCCCTTCCCTCTTTTTCACATTCTCTTAGAATCTAAACCATGTTTCTCTTATTTTTATTCATTTTATCAAGTTCCACATTGAAAATAATAGATTTCTATATGACATATAATTTGTTGTATACATATTGCATATCTAATATAACATTTTTGGGTTTTTCCTTTGTTGGTATAATCACTTTGCTAAGTTTTGTATAATCACTATTTTGTGTACGTTTTGCACGAATATTTGCTAGTAAAATCACTTTAAATACAAAGATTTAGTATCAATATTTTGTATAATCACTTCTGATTTTTTGTATGATAAGTACGGATCTTTAGTATAAACACTTTTTAACATATAAATAATTTATTTCTATCTTTAAAACAATTTTTTTCATAACTGTAAGTTCTAAAAAGTTAAAATACTTTTAATTTTAAGTATAAACACATTGTACTCTTTGTATAATCACTCCGTATACTTAGTATAATCACTTTTTGACGCTCAAACACGCAGCGCTTTAACGCGCTTTGTGCGTGGGAAAGCGTGTGAATCTGGGAAAACGTGTGGGAAAACGCATTTTTCAAGGGATATTAATTGCAGTTGGTTATGGGATGCAGTTAAGAGGTGCAGATTATGGGGGACAATTATCACCTCCAAATAACAATTTCATCTATTTGCATTTTGCACCTCCAATTGAAAATTTTACCTCTTCATTACTCCATCCATACACGACAAAGATGTGATCATGCATTCGATTATGTTAACAGATGAGATTCATAATTAAAAATGTTAAAAGTAATACGTTTTGGTTTTGGTTTTGTTTATTTACTGTTAAATTAGACCTATAATTGTGTAGTTTTTCTTGATAAAATTTTGAAAAACCCTCCATTAACACAAACCAATATCAACACAGATTATAAATGTTACCATCAGGGTAGAAAGAAAAGAGTAAAACAAACTCTGATCAATATAGTACACCCTAGCTACACACTCCATAACATACTGGACCTCGATCAGTACCTCCACATATATCTACTTCTACCTCTCATCCATCAATGTATACTTTCCACATTCACTTTCGGTCCCCCTGCTAGAATTTGCAGTAGCTTTCCTTTTCAATTGTTCGTTCTAGCTGAACTTGTGATGACAAAAAAGAACTTGTGATGACAGTGTTGAAGTTGATTTATCAGGACAAAGAAGTGGAAGCCTGGAAAGGCGTGGCAATGCATGATCGATGACTGGAGAGTGGAGAGGGACAGGGGCAGATGTTGAAAGCTCTCTTGCTTTAATTTTTGGGGCTGTCTTCAGCAAACGACGAATATACGCACATTCAATTTTATTTAATTTGATGAGTGAGGCTATTGCGTTTTGCTTTTCAAGTGGAGTGGTTAGTGTGTTTTGGCTTCATAATATATAACCGTAGTTCAGATGACCAGTCCAAATTGCTCACCATAATCTTAATATTGAAATCTAGTTGCATACCGAATTTTTTTATTTTTAGAGTTTTCTAACTATTTTTTTAGATTTTTGAAAAATAACCCATTTTATTATATACAAATTTTTGTACATTTTTTGTACAACTTTTAAAAATTGAAAAGTTTAGTTATAAAATTCTAAAAACAGAAAAATTTGGTATGCATGCAACTAGGTTTCAATATTAAGATTACGATGAGTAATTTGAATTGACCATTTGAACTACAGTTTTAAGATACCGAGCCGAAGCATACTACCTCTCTGCGCTTTACAAAGTATAATAGCCTCACTCTCGTTCTGATATATAATTATCCGCAAGAACAAACATGTAGCTGTTCATTGATATTGATTGATTGAAGTCCTTTGAGAGTTTAAGTCCGTCAACTACATACATTGATATATTTTCTGTCTTGGCATTTTTTTTTTTTTTTTTTTGAGGAATTTCTTGGCATTTTCCTCTTTGCACCTTCTGAGAAGTTTCAGAATATAATCTTCTTCGTAGTTGGTGTGATTACCAGACAATATATAATCTCCCTAAATTGATGTTTTTGGACTTATTTATGCCTTTATTTGTATGTGAAAAAAATGTACTTTGTTATCCAATTTTGTACTTACATTTAACCTCTGTCTATAATTTATCAGTGCTTTGGTGTCATGTTGAAATACCCAAATTATAAAAAAAAAATTAAGATTATCGGAAGATTAAAAAAAATTATGTCATATATATAAGCATTGCACATTAAGTAACAAAATTAAATGTCAGTAAATATGTAATTTTTAGAATTAGAAAATCTTGGAAATATAAAGTAAAATTAAGTATATACGACGGTCGTCATCAATAATTCAGGTGTATGATAATGACTGATTCGATCCGACTCGATTTGATGGCTTTAATTAGTGGGTTGCATTGACTTTTTTTAAAAAAAATAAAAATTACCATGTTAATCAATTTATCTCTATCAAAAATAGCCAAATGACTAAGTTATGAGTTACCTTCAAAAAAAAAAAAAATACTTGTACAAGGATTGTGGTTAAATAATAGTACTTCTCTTGGAAAGTAAAACATTTGAAACTTCAAATCACGAATATTAAATTAATTTAAATCGAATCCGTGTCGATGAAATATCGAAGGGTACAAGGTAGCTAGTCTGTTGATGGACTGTCCATAGAGTCTAAATATAACAAAATAGATGCAATTGTTACAAAATTGAATGTAACTGTTACAAAATTTGTACACCAGATGGGAGATGTACAGATATTCTATGGACGCTAGATGTTTCGGAATTTCGGAAGGGCCGATGGAGAAATCCGGGCTTGATATATTGCAACAATGCAACCTTTCTAAATTATAAAGGACCCAAAGAAATACTTCTCATCTGTAGCCCAAAGAATTGTATAAGCATCATTCACAGTCATAGATAGCCCAAGGACTTGTGTCCTCCCTGGAGAAATCAAAGCCCACAATTGTTATTAATTAAGTTCCTGCAATCCGGCCTGTAGATCTTCTCCATGAACCATGAACAAAAATGGGATTGGGGATAAAAATTGATCACTGTACTTGGGCTTTGATTAATTAATTAATTAATTAACTACTAATTGGTTGGAATTTGTTATACTAGCAGCCGGGCGGCTCCGAAGCCGAAGCAGCCGAGTTGCTCTCCTCCGGTGTCTGCTTCAACAGCTGCGCGGATTTCTTCTGATGGAGCTCGGCTACCAGCTTCTGCAATGCCGCATCAGGAGAATCACCGTCGCATGTCATGAACACCTCCGCTACCTCCGCCGGCGTCACCTGCACCTCCTTCAGCAAATTTTCGATTTCAGCCACAGCCGTCTTACTGTCCATTTCGTCATGTTCGATACAAAGGTAGTTTCGAGCTAGAATCCGGAATGCGGCTTTGTTCAAATAGCCGAGCTCGATCTTCCTGTCCATGCGCCCAGGCCTCAGCAGAGCCGGGTCGAGCCGCTCGGGATGGTTTGTGGTGAAAATCATCAACCTCTCGCCGACACAAGACGACCACAAGCCGTCTATGAAGTTCAACACACCTGAGAGGCTTATGGTTTCATGGTAGTAGTTGTTCGACTTGCCTGGGGACTTCTCTTGGCTTTCGTCGGGGGACTTCTTCCTCCGGTCGGTGAGGTCAAGAGAGCAGTCAATGTCCTCGATTACGACCACTGATTTTGAGGTCGTCGAGACAAGGAGGCGGCGGAGTTGGGTGTTGGTCGAGACGGTCGTCAGCTCCAAGTCGTAGACATCAAATTCGAGGAGGTTCGCTATGGCTGCCACCAGGCTGGTCTTGCCGGTACCTGGTGGCCCATGCAACAAGTACCTGATTGGCAAATATACATCATAAATGTTATCCAATTAATCAAAAATCACTTGTATTTGAATTAATTACATGGACATTAGAGAACAATCATGGAATTATGGAATTACTGATGAGTAAATATACTGTTAGCTTTATGAGCACACCTCCGAAAATATAACAAATCACCTCCAAATTTCAATTTATGTGACTTGATAGCTTTTTATATTCAAAACTTATGAATTACAAAAATATATATTTCATTTCTCAAAATTTTTAAATATTTGTTTGAGATTTATAAAACTTGATATGCTTTTTAAAGTTGTGTTCATGCATTTGTACTCGTTACTAACATCTAAATTTAAATTAATATTCATATTTTAAAAATCAGTCAACGTTATACAAGTAAGAACATCGCCATCTCATTTTAGTTTTTACTGTACAAAAATCATTAATTACTGTTGCGAATTTTAATTAATTTGTTTTTACTGTACACCAAAACCTTGAAATAACTATACCCGTACGTACAACTTTTAGAAAAATAAACAAAGCTACAATTAATTTACAGATAACTTTGATCATCTGCAAGAGGGACTATTTTTTAAAAAGAGAAACATCTTGTGTCCACTGAGAATGTATCCATACATCTATATGATGCACTCAAAATATAACAAATAAATCTGATTTTATAACCTATAGACGTTATGGACATATATTATATGGACAGTAGGTATTACTTTGAAAAGAAAATGAGTAAATAATATACTGATGCTGCAAAATAGTGAAATACCCGCGCTTCCATGCCCGGCCGACACGGTTGTAATGATCCTTGCGGCTCATGAAGCGAAGCAGGTCGTCGCGGATCTCTTCCCGCAGCTCGGGATCGATCGCGAGGGTGTCGAAGTTCGACGGGTGCGAGAAGGTATGGCTGGACCAGAGCCGGTGCATGTCGTCCCCCCCGGCATAAGGTCGGTTCGTGTACAGCTTCCTCTCCCTCGACTTGCACCTCAGCTTCACCGCCGCCTCCATCACATAAGGTATGTAGAGATTGTGCACTAAGTCGCGGTGCCGGGGATGGAATACAAGCTCCAACAACCGGCATTCCCCACCGCCACCTCCTCGTCCTCCTCCACCACCACCTGAGTACTTATTGCGACCGCCACCTGAACCCGACTGTTCGACCTTGAGAGAGTTCCACTTCATAGGGACACCCTGGAATACGTCGTTGACGGTGTGGGAGTCGGGGAGGGACGCGACAACGGCGGCGGCGGCGGGGGACGTGGCGGTGTTGCGGGGCTTAAAGAGGCGCACGGAGGGGGAGTCGGCGAGGCAGTGCGTGCCGAGGTAGAGCTGCGCGGCGTCGTAGAGGTCGTTGGAGCCGGCGGAGGGGTCGTACTCGTCGATGAGGACGGTGGCGGTGGGCTTGACGCGGGCGAAGACGCGGAGGAAGAGCCGGCGCAAGAGGACCCGGAGCTCGGAAGGGATGTAGGTTTGGATGAGGGAAGTGAGGAGCATCAGCGTGGCGAAGAGGGAGCTCACTGAGCGCCAGTCCAGGAGCACCTCCATGGCCGTGCTCCTTAACGGTGGATTCATCATTGTGATGGACAGGAGTGATCACTGATGATGCAAAAGGGAGGGAAATTTGGGGGTTTATAAAGGAGAAAGATTTAAAGTCCACCCTGATATATAATAAGTCACCCATCTACTCCTCACATTCTGACACGGAAAATTCTACGCTAAGGTTGCCCTCACCATGTAAGCGTGCTTACATGGTAGGGCCAGCCAATAAAAAGTCGCCCTCTGTTCATATTTATTTATACAATAATTGTAATTAATCAATTAATGGCAAATCATTAAAAGTCACGCTTCTTTCCTTCTTGTGATTTCATTAAATGGCTAAATGCGCACCTATTTAAAAGAAAGCTGATCATATGGGTAACCTTCTACATAATTTTGACACTGCATATATGATACATATATGATATTGGCACCCATAATATTTAACAGTATACATTTAAATAAGAATATTGTCTTTTATGTAAAATTGTATCTTATAAGTTTGAATTTTTTTTTTAATACATGTATATAGGAACCACAATTAATTATCTATGATCTAATTTATAATACATATGTCTAAATTTTCTTAGATCAAGAAACAAAATTGCCAAAAACTTAATGAAAATTGCACTAAAAAAATTGCTAGTTCATAAAGAATTATACTTAAGAGTAAAAATAATATTTTTCCATGCATATTGAAACAACAGTAAGAAAAATATTTTCTGAAAAAAAAAAACAGTAAGAAAAATAATTTAAGCTAATTTGCAGTGTGCTCCAACAAAAGAAACTTTCATAAGGCATAATTTTCTTGTAGAAAAGGAAAGGAACTTTCATAAATCATATTCTTGTAGAACATAAAAAAAAGAAAATTAAAACATACAAGTATCGAAATTAATTATTATTTATTTCCAGGATCAATTAAAGGATTGTTTCTTTTTATGAAAACCCACGTCAACTATAAATTAAAAGGAAAGAAAGTGAGGTGTGATGGAGCCATTAGTTACCATTAAAGTGTAATGAACCTATGATTAAATGGCAAAATTCTATTGGTTGGCCCCTACCATGTAAGCATTCAACATGGTAGGGGCGTCCCTACCATAGAATTTTCCTTCTGACACACCCACGTGCATCGGGTCTGCATCTGCTGCCATAAAAACGATGGCATGTGCTACCATAGTTTTACACGGCCCTTGGATTTGATTTAAACGGTTGTGATTTTAGCAAATAGGGGAGGTTTTTTTTAATAGGACCCACTGTCATAGGTGCAATGGCACCACATGCCATCACAACTAGCAGCGGATAAAAATCTCACGTGCACCTATGTGCTTGTCACAGTTGCATAAATATTTACTGAAAATCGTAGTGTATCTGTTCACTAGAAAATGATGTATGTTGATCGGAAAGATATAATTCTTTACTGAAAAATGATATTTATTCATTTAAAATACGGTGGACCGGTGGATAAGTAAAATGGTGGACGCTACGACTCAGGATTAATTGGGGATTCTTGTGCAGTACTAGTATGTGCTGCTGATGGATATTTTTGAGTTTGGGATTGATTGTGGATTGACAAATGATATGGATGGAGATGACACGGCTTTCATTTACAACTGAATTGCTTATACTAAAAGTTTGAAAGGTACAAATATCTCTACTTATCCAAAACATATTTTACGTAATTACGTTTCATAATTCTAGGCTAATTATTTGTTTTTCTATCAAATGAAACATACAACATATTTTTCTGATCAATTATTATTTTTAAACATGATATTATCTAAATTCGTGATCATTAGTGTCCTCATTCATTGTCTGTTAAATCAAATTAATTAGCCTATAATTATTAGATAGTCTGAATCATTGCTACAATTAATATACTCATAGAAAAACTATGCAAACTTAAATTTAGTTTATTAGTCGTTTAAAAATACGATCTAACCACAAATGGTGATGTGAAAAAAATTATGACACGATACATATAAATTAAAATAAAAAATGATATGTCACATGAATATAACATATAGATGAAACAACCCTTATCCACGATTATTGTTCTACAATAATTAGAAAAACCGGAATATAAATATAATGTTATGTTATGGTGCAGTTATGAGTTATGTTATGGTGCATAACTGCACCGTAGTGCAAAATGGGGTTTTTACACCACTGTTTTCAAAAATCTCACAAACTAAACTTCAAATGTCAAATCTAATTGAACCAACACATTCTATATATTGAAATATGTTGGAATACCAAATTTTAGAATTTTAACTATTTTTTTTAGATTTTTGAAAGATGGACCAAAAATAATAACAAAATAATGCCATTTGGATAACAAATGTAACCCATCTTTGAGGTGGCAGTATGAGAATGGAAAACATCTTGCGTCCATCTATGGATTGTCCATAGAGTTACACGCGCCGAAATCGGCTACAATCCAAATCGGATCGAGTCTTAAATGGATGGGTGGGATTATTTCAAAAAATCTCCCCTAAAATCCACCTTTGTCGGATCAGATTGGAGGGTCCTGCGATCCAATTTGGATCGTAGCCAATACGGACTAATTGTTACATTTGAGCTCATATAGATCCTATTTGTCATACAATTTGTGTCATCTATAGACAGATGGACTGTACATGGATGGACACTAGGTATTACTCAAAAAAGTACAACTTCATGTAGTTAAATTCATGAATTTGTGTCGAGATTGGATATCCAATGCATCATAGCCAGATGCTTTTGAGTCCTGATGATTTTCTCTAGTTTTGACTGAATTGGATTTAGATATTCGGCTTTTGCTCAGCTTTTGCGTAAGTTTGGAAACTGATTCAATACAAATTCTGTAGGAAATTAATATTTCCACTTGCATAGAAACATTATAGGGACGTCCAATTTCCAATTTTTCATGAAGTCCTCCGGTTGAAAGAAACATTTGCATCAGCACATATATATATATATGTCCAACTTGTTCATTCAATAAAAGTTTGCAAACAAAATATACAATCAGAACACCTGGAGTTTTCATGGAAAAATTACTTACAATCAAACCTTTTTTTTTTTTTTTTGATGAAGGTTTCATGGAAAAATTACTTACAAACAAAAATTACTTACAGTCCAACTTTTATTTTTTTTTACATTCATATAATTAATTAAGAACTATAAGTTAGAGTTATTGAGTTTATAATCTTCAGTTAACGAAGGTAATGAATGAAGAAACTACAATGACGTATAACAAACAGACGTCATAAACTCATAATTAAGAGTAACATTAATTCCAAACACATTTTTCCTTCGTTTATTATTGCTTTGGGGGCCCTCTATATTTGGATATTTCAGTGTGTTGACTGTTAAGTCATTGACTCATTGATGAATGGTATTGGTCTCTTCTATAACTCAGAAGGTACAGAAGTAGAAGAAATATATAGAAACGCACAAGGCACAACTATGTCACTGCGAGAGAGACGTATTAACTAATACTGCCTCATGGTCATGGTGACTGATTAATTCAGTCTCACATATTGTAATGTATGCTCTGAATTTTATTAATGTTTCTCATATGTTATATATATACAGGGAATTGGATTTTGTCTAAAGTCATTTGGACAGTCTCTGTCCAAAGGATTCGGAGAGTCGTACAATATAATTATTGACAATTAATAAATGGTGATCGTGTGGGGCCCTATCACTCTAATATAACCAGCATACGATAAATATGTACATTGTTCTTATTTTTAACACATATATGACCAAATCACATCGTTTCTTTCTCTTCTATAACTTCAAACCAAAACAAAAAAAAAAAAAAAAATTCAAAATGAACGATAATGAATGATGGGATACTTGGGCCTTGGGGATAAAAAATGTTGTAGTCCTTAATAAATGGTATCAATGAATAAACAACAATTTATCTATTTACGCCAATTGAAAAATTAACCTCTCCATTACTCCATCCATACACGAAAAAGATGTGGTCGTGCATTCCATTTATGTTAACATATGAGATTCATAAAAAATATTAGAAGTAATACGTGTTGGTTTTGTTTATCTACTGTTGAACTTTTTTTTTTTTTTGAAAGGTTGGTACTGGCTACCAACAAGTACCGTTGAAGTATTAGGGATTCACACCCGCTGCCATAGTTATTTCTATGGCAGCAAGTTGCCATAGTTTTTTGTGTCATGACATGTGGGACTCACAAAAAGTATAGCCCCCTATATTCCAAATCTTGAACCGCTTAAACTATAATCCGTCTGTTCAAAAAAATGTGCCATAGTTTTTTATGGCAGCAGATTGGAACCCGAAGTATTAGACCTATATATAACTGTAGTTTTTCTTGATAAAATTTTGATAAACACTCCATTAACACAAACCAATATCAACACAGATTTTAAATGTTACCATCAGGGTAGAAACTAGAAAGAAAGAGTAAAACATATATACTAGATCTGGACAACAAAATAAAAATGAAAAAAACAAAATTATAGCACACACTTTACAACATACTGGACCTCAGTACCTCCTCCATATATACACTTCTGCCTCTCATCCATCAATGTATAATATCTACATTTACTTTCGGTGCCCCTGTTGAAATTTGCAGTTGCTTTCCTTTTCAATTGTTCGTTCTGAACTTGTGATGACAGTGTGAAGTTGATTTATCGGGACAAAGAAGTGGAAGCCTGGAAGGCGTCGCGATGCATGATCGATGACTGGAGAGTGGAGAGCGACAGGGGCAGATGTTGAAAGCTCTCTTGCTTTAATTTTTGGGGCTGTCTTCAGCAAACGACGAATATACGCACATTCAATTTTATTCTAAGGTTATTGCGCTTTGCAAAGCGTAGTGGGGAGTGCGTTTTGGCCTCATAACCGTAGTTAGTGTTTTAAAAAAACCCGAGAGGTCCGAATCTGATCCGAGAAACTCGGAGAAAATGGACCGACCGATCCGACCTGGGCGTCTGACCGGGAGGGACAGTCCTCGCAAGGGTAGGTATCCATGTTCCCAGAAAAATTCCCGTGGAAACCCAACCCGAGCAAACCCGGGACCGACCCTACCCGACCCGGGGTACCGAGGCAACCCGGGACCCGACCCTACCCGACCCGAGGTACCAGGGTAATAACCCGAGGTAGCCCGACTTGGTTCCAACTTTTCCCGCCTATGTTAACAACTAATATAATATTATTTAAATTTTATTTTTCAAGAAGAATTTTTGTTTTACAACAAATATAATTTTTTTTTCTGATTTTCTATGTTATTTTTTGGTTTAAATAATATTATTTTAATTTTTTTTATTTTTCATATAAAAATACTATTTTCCAAACTTTTAATAGTATAATATAATATATGTATATCTGATTAAAACAAATAATTTAATTTTAAATTATTTTTTGATTTTTGTAATATAAAATAGGTGTATTATATTTTTTTGTTTTGTTTTCTTTTTTTTTTTTTTTGACATATAACTTCAGGACCGGGCAATCTGAGCAGCCCGGACCGGGAAACCCGGGCAACCCGGGAGGGACGGTCCTAAGCTAGGTCCAATCTCCTTCCCCCCCAAAATATTCCCGAGGTTTCCTGAACCGGAAAAACCCGTGGACGGGGTGGGTTTGGATCCACCCGGACCTACCCGGATCGTTTTTAAATCACTAACCGTAGCTAGCTCAAATGACCAATCCAAATAGTGAGGCTATTGCGTTTTGTAAAGCGCAGTGACCAGTGTGTTTCGGCCTTATAACCTTAGCTCAAATGACCAATCCAAATAGTGAGGCTATTGCGTTTTGTAAAGTGCAGTAGCTAGTGCGTTTCGACCTTATAATCGTAACCAGGGGTGGACCTCTTCAAAGGCCAACCAGGGCAGTTGCTCCCCTTACGATTGAAAAGTTTATGAGTACTGCTGCAAATTTCAAGGTTAAATTGGTTCAGATTACCAAACTGGCCCCCCTTGCTCATTCCGTCTCTTTGTTGCTTGAAATTTGGCAAAGAAATTATATTATCCTGTAAAGATGAATGGTATATTGATGTGAACCCAACACTTAATTCATTAAATTGTGTGGAATTTCATTTGGGCCGTTTCTATTAAGGCCATTTTACCTTTATTTTTTATAGTTTTAATTTTAATTGATTTTTTAGTTATTTATTGGGTACATGTGTTATAGACAACAAAAAAATTTTTACAGATACTTGTAATCAATCAATTTTTTCTGCCCTCCTTGAATTCCATTGAAGATTCGCCACTGACCGCAACTCAAATGACCAATCCAAATAGTGAGGCTAATGCGCTTTGCAAAGTGCAGTGGCTGGTGCGTTTCGGCCTCATAACCGTAGCTCAAATGACCAATCTAAATTGCTCATCATAATCTTAATATTGAAATCTAGTTGCATACCAAAAATTTTTATTTTTAGAGTTTTCTAACTATTTTTTTAGATTTTTGAAAAATGACCCATTTTAATTATATACAATTTTTTGTACATTTTTTTATACAACTTTTAAAAATCGGAAAAACTAGTTACAAAATTCTAAAAACAGAAAAATTTGGTATGCAACTAGGTTTCAATATTAAGATTACGGTGAGCAATTTGAATTGACCATTTGAACTACAATTTTAAGATATCGGGCCGGAACAAACTACCTCTCTGCGCTTTGCAAAGCGCAATAGCCTCACTCTCATGCTAATATATAATTATCCGCAAGTAGAAACATGTAGTTGTATGTTCATTGATAATGACTAGAAGCGTACCCGTACGTTGTTCCGGACAATTTTAATTTTCATTTAAGCTAAATAGGGTCAAAGAATCGAAGAGAAGAAATGGGTTTATGACTTTAGCAGTCAATGCTTTAAAAGGTCAGTCAGAAAATTTGCCACTTTGATTTTGTGTTAAGACAGAAATGGAGGGGAATACAATAGAAAATAGATGCAATGTGAGCCTTTCATTATTTGATGGATGGAGATTAAGATAGGAGTTAGACTATGACTATTAATGAAAGATTCAATTATTAGCTTCTTTTTAAAGAAGTATCCATTGATATGGCTTAATTTTCTATATACCCCTCAACTTTTACTTAATTTCTTATTTCTCCTCCTACTCTTTGTTATATTTTATTTGCCCCTCAATACTTGAGGGATCAATTTCTTATTTACCCTCTAAATAATTATATCTACCCATAAACGGACAAAAACACCCTCAACCTTTTTGTTCTAACCTAGCTTCCCCGTCATTTCTTATTACCAAGCTATCAAAAATGGATCATTGCCGTAAGGTATCCTGTCCCCATTCCTCACAAGAGACGAGACCATTTAGTATCTTTATGTTGGCCGTAGCCTATAGGAGATCTCAAGTGGATAGCAATTTTATTTCCCTTGGAAAGCTCTCTAATCAAAATATATCAGTATAGTGATTTTCACTTTTGAGATAGCAAACAAGCCAGCTGCTTCCAATCCGTAATGAAATCTCATGACTTTGACATATCGCATATGCCACAACTTCCATTCTCCCATAGATCATGAACCACATTATAAAATTGTGATTCGTGCCCTATAGTGAAGAGAAAAGATATAGCAAAAAAGGAGAGGGGAATGGCATATTAGAATGATCCAATATAGATGAAGAATGAAAATGGAAAGTAGAGAGCGTTTTTTATAAGAGCGCATTTTGGTCTTTCCAAAAGATAATTGCAAAATTATACATTGTAATCTTATTTTAAGTAAAAATATTGATATGATGGGTAAATAAGAAATTGATTGCAACACTTGAGGGATAAATAAGATATATTGAAGAGTACGAGGAGAAATAAGAAATTGAGTAAGAGTTGAGGGGTATATAAAAAATTAAACCTATTGATATTGATTGATTGAAGTCCTTTGAGAGTTTAAGTCCGCCAACTACATACATTGATATCTTTTCTGTCTTGGCATTTTCCTCTTTGCACCTTCTGAGAAGTTTCAGAACATAATCTTCTTCGTAGTTGGTGTGATTACCAGACAATATATAATCTCCCTAAATTGATGTTTTTGGACTTATTTATGCCTTTATTTGTATGTGGAAAAAAGGTACTTTGTTAATTATCTAATTTTGTACTTACATTTAACCTCTGTCTATAATTTATCAGTGTTTTGGTGTCATGTTGAAATACCCAAATTAAGAAAAAATTAAGATTATCGGAAGATAAAAAAAAAAATGTCATATATATAAGCATTGCACATTAAGTAACAAAATTAAATGTCAGTAAATATGTAATTTCTAGAATTAGAAAATCGTGGAAATATAAAGTAAAATTAGGTATATACGACGGTCGTCATCAATAATTCAGGTGTATGATAATGACTGATTCGATCCGACTCGATTTGATGGCTTAATTAGTGGGTTGCATTGACTTTTTTTTAAAAACAAAATTACCATGTTAATCAATTTATCTCTACCAAAAATAGCCAAATGACTAAGTTATGAGTTACCTTCAAAAAAAAAAAAACTTGTACAAGCATTGTGGTTAAATAATAGTACTTCCCTTGGAAAATAAAACATTTGAAACTTCAAATCATGAATATTAAATTAAATTAAATCGAATCCGCGCAGATAAAATTTCAAAGGGTACCGGGTACGCATCAATTGATGGACTGTCTATAGAGTCTAAAAATTACAAACTATATATAACTGTTACAAAATTTGTACTAGTACGGATATTCAATGGACTTAAGAGAAATCCGGGCTTAATATATTTCAACAATGCAGCCCTTCTAAATTATAAAGGACCCAAAGAAATACTTCTGATCTGTAGCCCAAAGAATTGTATAAGCATCCAACAGTCAATAGCCCAAGGACTTGTGTCCTCCCTGAAGAAATCAAAGCCCATAAGTGTTATTAAGTTCCTGTAATCCGGCCTGTAGATCTTCTCCATGAACCATGAACAAAAAATGGGATTGGGGATAGAAATTGATCACTGTACTTGGGCTCGTAGAAATTGGTGGCTCGCTCTTATTTGAAAGGAATTATGTACTTGGACAATCTGAAGAAGAGAAACATCCTGTGTACATTGAAAAACCGTCCATACGTCCATAGATATACAAAGAATGTAACAGATACACCTCAAAATGTAACCGATACATTCCAAAATGTAACCCTATAGACGCTATGGACAGTTATTCTATAGACGCTAGGTATTACTCATCTGAACATTTGTCACTCTTCACTCTTTCAGTAAAATTAATATATATGCTTAGAAAATAATTTAAGAATATTATTGAATTAGTAGATTATTTGTTTTTTTTTTTAAGTTTTATATAAGTTTGGTGCCTGTCATTGCATATTTCATCGAAAACTATAATATTACCAATGCGGCTTCTACATTTGTATAACATTTCTCTTAACCTAATTATACTGGTATATATATATATTCTGGTAATACTATTAGTCAAACTATATATATTAACAGGTGAAGAATTGATCACTCCCCTTGACTATGTCTAGTTTTGGTTTGAAACACGCACTGTACTGAGACCTGTACATACAATTTGAGATGTAAACGATTCATAGACGAAGTCAACAAAGGTCACGTCCAGATATATATGTGACTGATTATTATTTTATATGTGAAGCTGAAGCTGCCGGGAAGTATCAGGAACCATGATTTCTTAAACGCATCATTCCATTTTATTAGAACAATCTCAATTTCTTTAATTAAGTATATTCAAGAATCAGGATATTTTGTGACACTCATAATGTTGTTCTATATATACATGTGCATTTTGACATAAGTTTATATATAGTTTATAGTTAATACAACAACGTAATTAAATTCTTACACATCCAATTACTCGGAATATATATATGTAAGTGCTTGGTCCTACATATATAAAAAGAAAAAAAAAATCTCAATTACTCCAAACAGAGAAGAGCTTAATCACAAAAAAATATTCCTATATATATATACTCCTAATTAAGAACATTTGCCATTAATTGGGAATTTGTGATTGGAATGGGAATGTCACATCATGGTCAACATCTCGTGCTTTTTAATTTGTGCCTGCGAGAAAATTCTGAAAGAAAAATCATACATGTCTAATCATGATTAGGATATGTGGAATAAATTAATTAACTGTAACACCAACTACAATTAATATTTGTGCCCATGTTAATTCCTCCAATAATATTGTACTGTACGTATTCAGAAATTTCCCAACAAAGAAGAACCAGAAATGTTGCTTGCAATACCAAAGGACTAGACTAGAATGACCGTATATATATACGTATTTCAAGGGTAATTACGTACTTGACTTACATTTTTATGACAATAATAAATTACTAGTACTAAATACTAATCAATTAATAAGTTAATAACGGACGATATTGACACTGACATTAATAATTTTCAGATTGAATATATAATTATATTCTTGCCATCATAGTAATGAGACCCATAATTTACGTACATATACAACCATAAAATAATAATGTAATTACCAACAACTAATTTAATACAATTAAATAATTAATGCATACAATGCATTGCATGCAAAACAAGAAAAGGTTGCCATAATAAAGTAAGGAAAATAAATACAAATAGGAAAGGATCATATATAACAAATAATAAATCGTGTTTCTTAAATTTAAAAAAAAATTCAACAAATAAATTCAAAATATAAAAATAATTTTTTGAGAAGGATAATTAAATTTGATATGGGAGCTTTCATTATTTGGGGAATAAGTCATAAATATTGAATTTGTGCCGACAATTTTCGAATAAGTTGTTTTACTTGTGTAAAGACAAATACTTTTATGCCAATTTCCAACCCCTTTTGTCTCCTCTTGATGCACCAAGAAAATTATAGTGGCAATAAAAGGCTATAAATGCCAATATGCCATTGGCCACGGTTAACTTACAAGACTAGTAAACAAGAAATTGAATTGCACCAAGAAACTGCCTCAAAACTTTTATTCTTGACTTTAAAGTGCCATGCAAATATTATGTGTACCTCTATATGTGACAGCAATTAATATATGTATACCTGTTATAATGATATTGCCATTAAGTACACAAATGAAACTGTCTTAATTTCCACCTACGTTGAAACATCTCCTCTATATATCTTGACCTCTCTATATAAACCCTAGAAAAGAGTTTCTGCAGAATTCCGGACAAACCAACAACCCCAAATTAAACAACCTTCAAAGTTCAAACAACTGAAACAAATTAACACAATTCAATCAATATGGGGGAGGATTATTGTGATCTAGGCCTTGGTTTAGCAATAGGAGGTTGTGAGTTCAAGCCGGTTTTCAATCACGACGGCAAGGAGATTAGGGATAGAGAGGCGGAAGTTACTTCTAGGAGGGAGCGAGCTGAGGAAAACGTCGTGAAGAAGCCGAAGGCAGAGGAGGGTTCTGTTGCGAAAGATTTGAGCGACAGTGCCGGGGATGACGTAAGTGGTACCGGTGTCGGTACAAGAAAGAAGCTAAGGCTCACCAAGGAGCAATCCTCGCTGCTTGAAGATAGCTTCCACACACATCAAATTCTTTCTAGTGTATGTGTTTTATATCATTTATATTTTTAAGTAGATTGTTTAAGAGGTAATTAAGAGTTTGCAATTTACATATATATTAGTTTTGTTAATTGTCATGCCAAAGAACTTGCATATTTTGCAAAAGAAAGAATCTTCAGTTATACATCAAGTTTATAATGCCGTAAACAAAGTAAAAATGTTGGATTATTATGCAAAATAAATAAAAGGCCAGTTGGTGTCATGTATATTGAAAATGACAAATTAGTACTTTTGTATAATCTATTTATTGCTGAAGCAAAGTAAAAGTAAAAGGTTTGAATATTATGCAAAACAAAAACTTAATTATGGTCAGTACTCTGAATGTTATGCAAAACAAAAATGTTGGAAAAAGGATCTCTAATTTTTGGGTCACAAATATATTTTGTTTCTTTGAATTAATAAACACTTTTGTCAAAAAGGATTCCTGAATTATAATTAGTACTTTCAATGTTAATTGAACATGAGCTGATTGGTGATTATGAATAATTCAAACTGCAGAAACAGAAAAACGAGCTTGCACGCCAATTGAATCTAAAGCCAAGGCAAGTTGAGGTCTGGTTTCAGAACAGAAGAGCAAGGTAAATTTAATTTGTTTTAGTAAAATGAAACAGGCAATATATAATATGTTAATTAATTATGTCTTATTTTTTTGGAAAAAAAATAGAAGGTACATACATACGGTACTCAAATTTATTATAAAAATTATATCTAAAATGATAATCCTTAATTACAGATTTAATTATAATTTCTATATTTATTAGGACCAAGTTAAAGCAGACAGAAGTTGATTATGAGCTATTGAAGCGCTGGTGCGATAACTTAACATGCGAGAACGAGAGGCTTAAGAGGGAATTAATGGAGCTTCGGTTGGTGAAAGCAAGAGCCATTAATAATTATAACAATTTTCAAGCATGTAATAAGGCCATAAATATATGCCCCAGATGTGAGAAAATTGATCATAGCTAATTTCATACGCCAAGAAACAATTAAGGGTATTAATTTGGTGGGTTAATTCTTGTGAATATATATACACACACTAATTAATCTGATGTAGTAGTGTCCCATCAGCTTATGAATAATTAAGAGTTGATGGGTTTAGTTAATAGTTAATTAATTAGGTTTGATTATCTGATAGGTGGTAACTTATTTTTTTTTTTTTTAGATTGAAAGACAGAAAGTGTAATGTACGTATTTATTTATATTATTTTTCAACTTGGGAATAAAAAGAAATTTAACTAGTTCAACGAAAATTGAACATAAAATTTGTGCTTCTCTCCTCTTTATTTAAGGAAAAAAAATGTTATTTTTTCTACAGCCGTGGAAAAATAACTCTCATCATTTATCTTAGCTCTTGAGGTTGAAAAATAACCAATTTCGTATCGGTTATCATAGTTAATAGCTAGCAAAGTAGGGTCTTATATAATAATACGAAATTAGTCCAATACAGATTTATGGGATCACTTTAAAATGCATGCATATCTAAGTACGTTAGTTCAAAATAGAGTAAGAGCTAGCGTCCACCCTTTTTACTTATCAACCAATTCATCGTATTTTCAATGAACAAATAAATATTTATATCTTTCCAATCAATAGATATCGTTTTCCAATGAACATATACACTATGTTTTCCAGAAAACATTTATGCGACTGTAGAGTAAGCACGTGGTGCACGTGGGGTGTCAATACTGTGAGAGTGGTGGATGGGTGACCTACTTTATAGGTGGACGCTAAGTATTTTTCTTCAAAATATAGCTTGAGGCCATTACATTAACTAGAGCTGTAACTCGGACTTCGCCCCGAAAAGTGGGATCAAATAAATAACTAAGAATTTTTTAAAATTTTAAATATTTATATTAAACAAAACTTAAAAAAAAATTTGTAAATTTTTTATGTAAGAATAATAATAATACAATAATTATAAATAAGAACATATATAAATGTTAGACCATTTTAAAGGTTAAAATTTGTTTTAGACATGTCACATTCATCTTATTTAATGAGGAGAGAAAAAAATACAAGCAATTGGATCAAAGTAGATGAAGTGTTTCAAACAAGATCAATGGTTAACAATAGTGATGACGTGGCATAGTTGAGGTGCTTGGAAATTTATCCCTCTTTATGAAGTATATAGATTACATCCAGTGATGCAATATAATTAATGAATTCGATATTAAATTTCCTAGTAACATGACCTGCGTACTATCAATTAATAATTAAAACTTCATATTAAATTTAATCAATATGGAAACGCGTTATGTCCAATCCCTCAAAATCAAACTTATGTTGTGGGTAATTTTGACTCCAGAAAAAAAAAACGGGGAAAAGACATGCATGACTAGACTTCTAATTTATTCTGCGTCAGGACTTGCAATTAAGATGCATAATAATTAATTAAGGTCCGTAAAATAATTAATTAATTATCAAGCAAAATTAAACTTGAGACATTTTTATTTGACATAAATTAATCACGTGTTTTTCAGATTGGTCACGCAAATTAATTTGTTGAAAAGCGATGTTTCGCATTATGATTTTTATTTCAAGTTGTTCATTGTGTTAAAAAAAAAAAGATTAAGCATGAATTATCATTAAATTACGGTGATCCTTCTCCTGAAGGCAAGAGGATCTCTTATATATAATATAATTCAACTTAAATCGTACCCTCTAGACTTATCATGATGGCGCTATATATACTCGTATTTTTTTTTAAAGGTTAATTCTGCTATCAATCTGAATGAAATATATATGGTTGGTTCATTTTTCATAATCAGATGGTCACAATATGTCTTCTAGATACAATTAAAGAGAAATGTTTGATAAAAATTGCTCAATTCAAATTAAATGATTGTTTAGCTGATCCACAGCAGAACAACTCTTTTTTAAAACAATAAGAGAAACCCGTCAACCCGGCCGACCCGTTCGACCCACCCGACCCAACCCATTTTTTACCGGGTTAGAGATATTACCAGGTTGGGTCGGGTTGTAATTTTCACTAACCCGTTATGCCAGTTGGGTTACGGATTGAGCATATAGAAACCCGTCTAACCCGGACCCGTCCGCAACTAGTTATAAATTATAATTTTATACAAACTTACATATGCAATTTATTAAAAATATAAATAATGAGACAATAATTTAAGAATTAATTTCTTATTTAAAATTAATATAAAATTTTTATGATGTTTTTGGGTTAATGTTTATTATATCTAACTATTTTTTTGCAACTTTATATGCTTGTTTTATGTTTTTAATATGAAATTTAGCGAAAATATATAGGGTGTGTTTGGATGCTCCAGATTAGCGCTACTCTTTGAGTAGCAACGCTAACCCAGCTGCGAGCGTGATCCAAACATAAAGCAGGAATTGTGGGTAGCGCTTGGGTAGCACTAATCCACTAACTCAAGGGGGAGTTGAGTTAGCAGAGTAGCTCACCCGTGAACCCAAAAAAAAATAAAAATAACCCCACTTTCCAATATTTTATCAATATCTCTTTTAACAGTTTTTTCTCTCACCTACCATAAGGCCCCGTTCGGTACCAAAGTTTTAACCATGGCATATGTGGTTTTGAGGAAACCCAACTATTTTAGCCCTGGACTGTTCGATGTCCATTTGGAAAGCCCTGGCTTGCGTTGAAAAACTACAAAAACTGCATCAAAAACCAGGTTTTAGAAAAATCAACTCCAACTGAATTTTTACGTGGCTTTCTCACTGCTGCACTTGTATATGTGATTAGCCCAGGTTGTTTATGTAGAATGACAAATAATTTTCAGTCTGCCTGCCTTTGTTTTTTATGCGCCTCTTTCTTCACATCATGAAAAGGCCTTTGAATACAAACCCACCTATCCACTGCCATGAACTTGGAGAAAATATTATTATTAGAATCTCTTGAAACCCTCTTCATATCTCTCTCATGTATTAATTTTTTGTAGTTTTGTTCCAAATGGAGTTTTAGAATTTATTATTGTGAACCGATAATTAAGTTCTCACAATTTTTGGTTTGTTGAATAAATAAACATCTGGTGACTTGAATAAGTTCTCACATTTCTCACAACTCTGCTTATAAGGTGAATGTCCACTCAATTAATTTAGTGAGAAATATTACACATCAATCTAGCTAAGGTGAATGTCCACTCAATTAATTTACATGCATCAAGTAAACAAATGTACCTATTTAGTTATATTAAAATTGAATTTCAAATTTATCTAATAATGAATTGTTTTGTTTGGGTAGGAGATAAAATGGCAAAGATTGAAAAACATTCATTTTTTTGTTCAATTTTCAACAGCTATATTGATGAAAAATTGATATAAAAATATGATTAAACCTCTTGTAGCCATGGTTTCATGTCAAACACTTTTTATATCTAGCCATAGCATGCTACAACTTAGATTACACAATTTTTAACAATCTTGGCTTCCTGCATTTGTAACTTGGCTTGCCATGGCTATAACTTTTGAAAGCCATTCAAAACTGTGAAAGAGAACACGGCCTAATGGTTCTCTGAAGAACCAAAGTTGCAGACAACATTTCTCAGATTTTCAGCTATGAGAGTCAAAATTGAGTAAATCAGCACCACCACCCTCTTCTCCATGGAAAAACCTACCCATAGAGATCCGTTTTGAGGGGCTACTGAGGTGGGAAGGAGGTGTGCCGTGCGCGGCCCGGCCACGCCCTTGGTTGGGCAACGAGACCACCATTCATCATTTTCTCAGTACCTTTTCCCATCTCTTGTGATGTTGTCTAATGGTCTTGTGCTTGTATTCCGAGTTGTTGAGGATTTTTTAGCCATTTATTGGTTGTTCAAATGTGGTACTGAGTTTTTTTTTTTTGAAATCCAATGTGGTACTGAGTTGGTACCGGCACGTTATTCTTGTGCTTTTGTGACTGTAATACTTGTATACAAATTAACACGAGTTGGTACAGAGTTATTCTCATTTTCGAAGTTCTGATTGGTCGTGTGTGCTGCTTTCCGTCTAAGACAAGCTCTTGTACCGCTTTTGCCACTGGTACTGTCATGAAAAGGGGTCAGCATGCCGGAAGCAAATATCTGGCTTCTTGTATGTGCAACATTGGCAGAACTAAATTGAATTATAAATAGCTGGAATAGTTTGTTTAGTTTATGTGCAATACTAAATATAGGCAGGATTAAACCGACTTCATTTACTGGAATGAAGGAATGCAACTCTTTACTCGGTTAATTTGAAGCTTGAACATCCCAATTGATATGTATGTTAAATAAAACACGGACAAAAATAATTATGCATGAACTAAAATGCATTCTGGTAATATGCAATTCATCAATAAAAGAAATGAAATAATGTTTAGTTGGAAAGAAAAGATAAACAATTCATTATTCTATTCATTCCTTTCATCACTACTCAAAAGTTACCATCCAAACAACATTTTACTAACTGCAATAGTCAAAAATTAGTTCTACTCACACGCTTCCCGAGTTAGCATTAATCTCACACTACTCTAAATCACTAACCCAAATATCACTAATCTTGCACTACTCCTTGCACCATCCAAACGCCCATAATGAGTACGTACTATATATATAATTCCTAATTTATGTTTAACGTTAAATTATCTTCATATTACTTAAGTTATCCAAAATATATTATCATCAAGTTATAAATCACCAATAACATGTTCAATACTATACAAAAAGTAAAATTATATGATTAATAATTTAACCGAAATTATAACCCGTTTAACCCGCGTAACCCGTACAACTCGCAAAAACCCGTATATAAAAAATTAGTCGGGTTGGGCTGGGTTACGAGTGGGTTGAGTAACAATATTTTATAACCCAGTATAACCGGGTTGGATTCAAATTTTGATAAAAAAGCATTAACCCGCCCGTTGTACACCCCTATCTATAGAGTAGGCCACCCATCCACTCCTCTCACAGCTCTGACACACCACGTGCAGTTATATATGTGCTTACCACAGTTGCATAAATGTTCACTGGAAATCGTAGTATATCTGTTCACTAGAAAATGATATCCATTAATCAAAAAGATATAAATGTCTACTGAAAAATGATATTTGTTCATTGAAAATACGGTGGACCGAAACCCGGATGTGGGGTCTTTTATAGACATTTAAATTTCAGTGGCTTGACCCTCATCTTGATCTCAAAAAAAAAAAAAAAATACGGTGAACCAGTGGATAAATAAAAAGGGTGAACACTATCTACTACTCAAACAATAATGAGCTTATGTGTTTGGATCAATCGATGGGTTAGTAAGAATAGCCACTAACCCAAGATTTGAAGGAATAGCTAAACCAACTTTTTGTTGGGTTAGTAGAATAGCTACTAACCCTACTAACCCCATTCTTTTGAAACACTATTTTTTCATCTAAACATGAAATAACAAATAATTATATTTTTATTACAAAAGGTTGCTATTCTTTATCCATTCAAACATACTCTATATACATAGCATATGTAACGATCGATATGAGTCACTTGACCAGTGACCTGACTCGGTCTCCATACATAATCTCTAGGAATTAAAAGGAGAGTCGGACCGTTTCCAATTGTAGAATTGGTCTATATATAATTATATTTCTAGTATTTTAGTTTCGAGTGAGCAAAGCAAATCTAGAAAGATCTTTCCTTTTATACCAATCAAGAAATTAAAGTGACGATGGTTAAGATTTCTTTATCATTGGAGCCGCAATTCATAAAGGATGATTTGTGACTTTGATATTGATTTCTCATACAAAGAATATCCATTTTAATTTATAAACGTTTTTACTATTTGTTTGGGATTTTTGCAAACTCACTTTACTATATCAATAATTAATAAAAAAAAGTATATAATCAATGTTTTGTACATTATTTTTAATAAATCCAAAATAAATATTTAGAAAAATTATGAAAATGGAAAATGTTTGTATCCCAAAAGATATTATATGAAGAATGTATTGAGTCATTTAAACCAGTATTTAGAAGTGATTTGAGATACTTATGAGCTTAAACTCTAGAAAAGCACGTACCATATATTTACTCAATATCAATAAATTAAATCTTTCTGTATGTTGTCGTGGTGCGGTACCAATAATATAAAAGATTAAAAAAAAAACATTGATTTGATGTAAACAAATAGTCATTATAAAATGGATTGGTATGTGTTAAGAAGATTGAAGACTCAACTTCCTTTTAATTAATAAGTTTGAAATTACACTAGCAGAGCCAGATTAAAACAGCAGTTGAATTCTTCTGAAAGATCGTCAAGGTCAAGTAGAGAAATTTCGGAGATAATATTAGTGACAATTGACCAACATTTTATTCCTCACTGTTTCATCTGTTTCTTCGTTTTCCTTATATAATTTTACCTTCTTTTGATTTGGATTTCTTTTTTGTTTTGTTCAAGTCTTGACTCTTTAACAGCATATTATTAAATAAGAGTGCACACCGAGAAATTGGAACTCTTTTCCAACAAAGTAATTACATTTCACAAAGTTATATATCGAGTTTCAAACGTCCAATGCTATATCTATAAATCTGCCCCGTATTAAAAAAAAAGGAGTGGTTCTGCAATGGATCAATTAAACAATCTTTTATTTTGAATCGAACTGTTCTCATCAAACATGTCTTTTTAATTGTATCTAAAAGATATATCGTGATCATCCGATTATAAAAAATGAACAACCCATATTTTATCCGATCCATGGCATAATTAGCCAAAAAGAATATATTTATGTAGAAAGAATTATCAAATATAAACATATTCATCTTAGTTTTTTTTTTTTTTTTTTTTTTCACAACCCAGAATCTACAATTCCCGGCCCATTTATCCACTGATCCTACTCCATTTATTCTTTTCCATTTACGTAAATAAATACAACCCAAAACATTTAAGGCCCATAATATTTTTTAAAGGGCTTTGAATATTGATATAAGGCCCAAAACAAAACTCACCGCTATAAATCGTCCCCAACATCCATTTAGGGTTTCATTGTGTGTTCGATCCTTGCCTCAATGTCTTCCGCCCCCATGACTGTGAGCCGCCCCAAATTGAAACTTCAACAATGAAAGATGTTGATTTCTCGATCCTTGTTGCTAATTCTTGAGTTTGTAGTTTTTCTTTTTTCTCTTTGCTTCCCAGTTTTATTTTTGGAATTTTGGTTTTATGGAGGATGACAATGAAGAATACCCATTACATTAAGGTTCGCTCGTCATAGTGGCAATTTTTTTACTTTTGCCTTGATGAGAATTTCATTACGAGTCTCCTCTTTAACCGCAATTCTTTTTTAAAAAACCTTTTTTGAAGAGCTTTTTTGTTGTTGTTGTTGTTGTTTGGAACTTATTTTGGGCTAATAAAGTTAGTTGCTGTGATGAGGAACTAAATGAAAAACGAGAGCTCAATGAGCTCAGTGCGATTGGAAATTTGTTCCTGTGCGGTTACCTGAGCAACTTGTAACAAAGTGATAAATGATAATGCATACAGACCATTGGATCGGTTTGTATTTGGTTCCGATGTATAATGTTAATATCATATTCATCTTGTAACGACAACGTGATAAAACAATCAAATAAATGGTCAATATATATGTCATGCCGACTATGTTCTTTTGTTTTGGAAAAATTTCACAAATGCCCCAAGAAATAAAGTTAGCTTTACTAATGTCTAAACCATTAATTTACAGATGCCTAAAATATAGGGTGTGACTAAAACTTGCGTCTTATAAGGTGTGAATTGAATTCGCGTCTTTACAAATCCGACTGTTCATTAAACTTTTCTCCCTTAGCTCCTCAACTCCTTTTTTCTTCCTTCTATAGGGCGTAACAAGTACAAGTCACGCCTTATATTTTGGGCATCAATGAAATTAAGTTAGTGGTTTAAATAATAACAGAGATAAATTTGTTTCCATCCGTGAAATTTTTCCCTATTTTGTAGGAAGAACAATATGAAAATATCAGCTGGCAAACACACATGAAACTGAACTGGGTCTGTTGGGCTTGGATACATGTGGGCCTAGGACGGATCTTTAATATTGTACATACATAAATAAATACAAGAGCTTTAGAAATGTTTTTAATTATCATGGATTCCACTTACAAGAGAAATAAATACAAGATCCCGTTACTCGGCATAATTGGGATTAATTACATGTTTCAACACCTCATTTTACTCTGGTTTTGTGTTCTTACGCAAGGAGAGTTCAGAAAATTATGCTCTGTGTGTGGCATATAAATAAGAATATATTGGAAAAGTGCAAAAAGTTCTGTAAAAGTGATGAGTACAATGATAATTGGGAGAATTTGAATCAAGATACGGGGAAAATGAATTAAGTAGCAGTGAAGTACATCAAATATATCAATTGGCAGCCTCTGTCAATTTCTCAAAAAAAGAAGTACATCAAATATAATTGGTTACCTATATATGGAGGATAAGTTTGTTAGTGTGTGTATGGACTGATACTGATACATACATAGACATTTGCACCTCCGCAATCGAGTATCATCAAGAGCAGGAGGAGCCCATGAATGCATGCTAAACTCAAACAATAACTACAAGTATCGATGGAGAATTGATACAATTAAGAGAGATGAGTTGACTGGTCTGGAATCTGGATGCTAATTCATTTGTTGATCCTGATCATGAACAAATGAAGAACTTTTACTTGCTAGATGATCTTTTACAGAAAGTACTGTAATTGGCAGCCTCTTGACAAAAAGAAATGATCAGTTATGGTGAAATTTCAAGAGCTTGCTCCACTAGGCGGGATCCATCACAATTTGACGCTGCTCATGAAGTAGCTCTTCGCAGGAAGTCACTCGCTCTAAGCAAGCGCATCGAGATAGTTACCTACCCTCCAGCTCCAGAATTTGAAATTCCTGCAACAATTGCTGATAATTAATGATGTATTCGGTTGGAGTCGATCAATTTTTCAAATTTGCAATACAATTAACTATAAACTTTTTTTCATTTTTGAGGAGCTTTTTTTCTTATTTCTTTGGAAAACTATTTGTAAAATTGTCAAATTAATTAACCACTGTTAATGGATCTGAGTTCTGACCATTCTGTTGTTTCATTTGTTGGTAGCATACCATTAATTATTGCCGATGCTGTTCAATACCATTACAATTTCTAAACTATATATAATTGTTTTGTGCAGTTACAACCCTGTGAAACAACTACCAATTCAGACTTCTGCAAGTTCATTTTTAGTGTTGGTATGTATTGGAAAGTGAGAATAAGACACTTTTTATGATTTGGAACTACTTTTCTTTCTGCATCTATAATCTGGTGCTGCAAGGAAAAGGGCACTATTAAGGCTGTTCATTGAAGAACAAAGCTACCACAGTCATTGATATTGTCGACCTAACATCACAAGCATGGGCCTTCGATCCCCTCCTTTTCAAAGTGATCAATGAGTGCTCCTGTCGATGTACGTCGTCGCCTGAACGGTGGGCGTGCACTGGCAAAGGAGGCGGTCCAGGAAATAAAGACATGGACACTGAGCATGGGCACTGAGCAATTCTTTCATCTATTGTTTTGATGATATAAATCTGATGCTTTTCAAAGAAGAAAAGCAGGGTGTCCTTTTCTGATCGGATGGTCAGGATCGGTTGTCGTACCGATCTCAAAGTACTTCGGTGTTTGCTGCACTGATCTCAAAGTACTTTGGTGTTTCTCAACCGTGGGATCAAGAAAAGTAGGTGATCCCGATCCAGGGATTGTATATAATTCAATAATTGTACAAATTTAAGAACATAGACTTTGTAAATATTTTTTTTAATGAAATATTTGTTATGTTGCCGGTTGCCAGCAGACTCCATTTGCGTTCATCAGAGTTTACAATCGTTTTACTTTGTGAATAAGATGGGTACCGCTAAGCAGTAAGCACTGCCACAGTTCCACTCCTATTCTGCACTCTGAATAAGAGATGTGGTTTCTAAAACTCAAAACCTGCTTTAATACTTGACTGACCTCGACTTATCCTTACTATATATAAAAGCATATTGGAAAAAAAATGATATGAAAGGGCTATCTTCCCTAAATAAGAAATCTGAGCCGTTGATCATTTTCTTGGATAGATCAGAACCGTTGATGTACGTTAATGCCCGTTGACGTTCTCAGTCCATTAAAATTAAAGGCCCATATAAATTATCTCAATTTAAGGTCCATTACATATTATCTTAGAAGTTTATTATAAGAAATAACAATTTCAGTCCAAAGCAAGCCGTGGGCTTTTTACTAGTCTAATCAGGCGCATATAACACTGCATAAAATTAAAAGAAACAGAACGAGACAGAATGAAGCATTTCAATAATAGTATCGTTTCCTTTCGTTTATAAACAAGAGGAAAATAAAATTCTGGTTCCAACTTGTATCACTCATCTATATGCTGCTCGGCTGCTCCATGTTTCCACCAAGATCCCATTCCTCAATTATAATATTTGTACAAAAGCTGTTTCCGAAGACTGCCTTCACCGATATGATAGTCTAAAAGATCCGACGGTCCAAACAACTTTCACACATCTTTATTTTTGTTTCAAAACGGAGACATTGTTGAGTGTACTTTATAAATATTTTTTCATAAATAGCCTCACTAATAAATTATTTTTCTTAATGGTTAAACAACTAACTTATTTTCACAAATAAGCTTGACTATGAAATAATATTATTTATCCTCCTTTTATTTGGAATTCCAGACCGCACAACCAAAAATTATTTAACAATCCATACTCATGTACTAAAATTATAGGATTTATATTTGTAAGTGAGAAACCTTATTGCAATAGTGCTAGAAGGTGGTGAATAGTACTAAAAGCGGAAGATAGTCGCATATTTTAGATTTTAATTTAATTCTACTAGAAATGGCAATAAATCGATCTCACGATTCAAACAATTCACAGTATAGTAGTTCAATTCAAGTATGCTCGTGAGATCTCAAGAAACACAACTAAATTCAAGATGCAAGATAGCAAAGTAAATAGTAGAGAGAAAAGAAAACACTCCCGATTTTTACGTGGTTCGACCCAAAGAGACGGCCTGGGTCTAAATCCACGGGACCCGCAACCAACTGAATGACTACACCGCAACCACTATGCACAATGTCAGTTAAGGCTCGAGCATTCGCCTCGAGACAATATCTCAAATAGGAGGTCGAAACGCCGATAGGTGCTCTCCACACCCAATGTAAAGACTCAATCTTCCGCCGCACTATCCTATCCCTCTATCTAACCACACACCACTCCGATCTATGGATGATGGATGAGTCTTGGCTTGGCCGTGCTAGGGTCGAAAACAACACAAAGGCTTTTTAGAAAGTTGGAGGGATTGAGTGCTGAAGGTTGTAAGAGCTCTTTATTATTCTCAAGTTTAGCAATAGGTTTTCTATATCGGTTTTTGTGAAGTTTGAGCTCTTGAATAGATGTGTGGTCTTGAAACGTTGCAACTGTCAATAAAACATTGCAACGGGTGGTAGATGGTCAAAAAACAGTTTGGAATCAAGTTTTGGCTTGTTGAACACTCCAGGATGGCGTTGTAACGCCCTAGGGCGTTGCAACAATTGTTTCACCATGAATGTCTTGATTTTGGGGGTTTTTTGGGGTTTGGTTGAGCTAGTAAAATCGTTCCAATGGTCCACAATCGTTTTGGATAATTCTCGAAGGTCTAGAATGTTTTTTAGGTCAACCATCATCCAATATCTTACCAAGTATGCACCTATGACTTTAATCTATGAAAATAAGAAAATAAAATATAACTACAACCCAAGTTATGTCTTGATCATCTTCAACATTGCTCCATATTGAATTCCATGCATCCACTTGGTGTTTGATCTTCCATTTAAGCTCTAATGCATACTTGTTGACTTGATCATCATCAATTGTATCAATGCAAAACTTGAAATTGTACCTACGTCTTACAATCTCAAAGTGCAACTTGTTAAATGCAAGATAGGTTTGCAAGTTGTCAAACAGACAAGAGATTATTAAAACAAGTAAATGTACAACAGTAAGTAATTTATTTATAAATGGGCCAAAAAATTTTAATCAACTCTTACATTGTTTTGGTATCAATTTTTTATCCAAATGTTTTTTCTTAAAATCAATTAGAGATCATGTTCTCAACATTTCCATTAGTTTAGTGAGAAATATGACTAGATCATAGAACTTTTCTTGATTAAATTTTTTTATAGGTACCTTTAAATAATTCTAAATGCTAATATAAAATTAAAAAAAATAAAACATTAAATTATTGATGTATCCTACATTCAAAATTTGTAAAAAGGTAAAAAGTGGATTTATTTTTTGATTGGCCTATATTTCATTATTTTTTTCTACTGATCCGGTTCGCATTGCACAATTAGTTTGTTTAGTAATATGTTGTCCATTCTAAATTAAATTTTTCACCGCTTACAAAGTATATATTGTCTTGCCGCGGAGTGCGCGGCTTGCCCTAGTTTGATTAAATTTTCTTATAATTGTGAGAATGTGCGCAACCCTAAACATTATTTCACAAGTATGCATTCAAAATTGCCTTTTAATATAAAAAAAAATCATAGAAATATGTCTCAATTTTTAAATGCGCTGACAGTTTTAGAATATAAAACAAGATTTTGAAGAAAAAAAATAATACCACACACTAACCCCAATCCTCAATATCACAGACAGTTTTAATTTAGATTAATAAATAAGATTTTGAAGGAAAAACATAAACAGCACACTAACCACTCTACAGTCTGTACTAAATCCGAATATCTCAAGGAATCATTCCAAAAAGAAAGGAATAAAAAAAAAAAAAAAAACAGTATCGACATCTGAGGTGTGGTGCGGAGATCAGGGAAAGAATCCATTTTAATATTTGCAAGTTTGAATGCTCTGCGCCTCTGCACATGCAATGATCTCCACGAGCTAATTATGCAACGTACGTCTATTAATTTATAAGCAATTGGAGCTTTGAATTTGACAAGTTAATTCTCACAATGGAAAATGTTTTAGAGTTACTATCACGACGCACTAAAGAACCAGCCTTTGGTCTAGTGGAATACTCTACCAGTTTTATTGAAACTTTTTAACTGTTCCCATAGAGGATTGAACCCATAACCTCTTAGAAGTCATCCTAGTTAGCTACCACTTGAGCTACTAGGCCATTGGCCAAAGTTTATGAATTATCACTCCAGATCTCTGCTGCCATCATTTGTATTTAAGGGAGCCCAGTTTATGTAGATAATTCTGTATAGAGCTGTACTTTATGAATTATCATGTGCCAGTGCATGTAATTTGTGTCACGTCTGTGAAAAAAAATAAATCAATATGTATACAACTATAAACACACACACACACACATATATTAGGAGAAATTTGCAAACATTTTGATCGAATGATAACGAGAGAGGAGAAAAGTTTGATTTTTGTTAATGCTTGATACATACATAAATAAAATCAAAGTGGTATGATTTTTATTTTTTTTTGTACGACAAGATATATATAAAACATTCTATCAATTGGTTTTGTTCTTTAAGAGTTTCAAATATAGCTATTTGAGATTTAATTTTGTGATTACCGATGGGTCACCAATTTTTGTGGTCATTCCTTTCCTCATTAAAGGCAATAGAAAGTTTATCAGTTCTCTAAGTATTGCCATGTTTAACAATTCTTTTTTCCTTTTTTTTTTTTTTTTGTGAGATGTTTGCCAGCTTGTTTACTGCCTCCCTGCCGATATAATGTGCAGACTGCAGAACCTCAACTTCTCCTTAATATATTTGATTTCAAAAGAGAATATCATAAAAATCTTGTGATGTCATTTGCTTGTTGCAAATATATATATATAATAAGGAAGGAGATATGCTTTGATATCAAATGATTTGTTTATATATGGTTTGGTTTAGTTATTAGGTTGCGGAACCTTTTTATTATACATGTGAACAACTCGCCGAATTAAATATATTTGTTAATAACAAAATCACAGTTCAATTAATACTCGGTTCAGCGAATTTCAATCAGTTCATAACTACTTCATCTAGTTTATTATAGCATCTCCTTCTGCATCTCTTTTCTCTTCATTGTCCTGTTTTTATTATACACACTATGTATCTATCAACTCCCATATAATAATAAGTTATCTCCAACAATGATTGCAGACCCATTTTGATGGGATTTTAACTTTACCTTTTGGATTATTATAATTATTATCATTAACATCATCGTTAGCATCATCACCATTATTATTTTGAAGGACGATTTTGCCCCTATATACTTATACACATACGACCATTTTTCGTGGCAGCAGAATCAACAGATCGATACGTACAATTCCTTCAGCAGAATCAGCAGATACGTACATTTATATACAGTGTGTTCTTCAAGTATCCAATGAGTAATAGCTAGTGTCCATAGAATATTTGTTTATAGCATCTATAAGTTACAAAATCAGATCTATCCATTACAAAATTAGATGCATTTGTTACATTCTGAATGTGTCTATGAACGTATAGATGCATTTTTCAATGGACGCAAGATGTTTCTCATATTATATTAGCTACAGTGGTCGCAACATATGCGTGTAGACAACTTTGTCAACAGAGCATTTATACTGGTCATACGTACTTAGTTTATACTTTCATACGGTTATCAATATGAGGAGGGATTCCTTACTATGTATATATTGACAATCTTGACAATCATATATTTGATAAATTTAAAAAAATATTTAGAAAATCTTAAAAATTAAAAAAATATTTATAGATGCGTTCTTTAATATAGAGATTGATAGTATTTTAAATTTCAATTAATTTAAGTATCATTTGATGGCTCATCAAATCTTTAAACTATTTTTATCAGTTGTAATTTAAAGTGATTTTAATAGACTATTAAAGAAAACTTATATTAAATATTGTAGAAAATAAATCAATCTATAAGTTTAACAATGCAACTATAAATTTTTTTCTATTTTTAAGATTTTTTAAATACTTTTTTTCAAATTAATCAAATATGTCATCGTCAAAATTATCAATATAACCATTGCCATGATCCTCTTTTATATATATACACACACGAACAATCATATAGTGGCCTTTTGGCTCTTTGCTGCCGACACGTACCCATGTACCAATTTTTTCTGACTAACCACGTGACGTGACGACGTGAAGCCTCCCCCATTGATTATTAATAATTAAGGGATGAACTCCGTTGAGAACTTGACAACTTGAGGGTTTTTTTATAGAATTTTTTTAAGTGTCCTCATTTTTATTATCTACATGTCCATACGTCGACGCGTATATAAAATTTATAACTTTTATCTCAATTTTTGTAACTCTTAACTTAAATTTTGTAACAAAGTTGATATATAGACACTAATATTAAGGACACTAAATATGACGCTTTTTTTATTACTTTAACAGGCGTTGAGAACTTGGAAGTTGTTTTATTACTTTAACTTCGTAGTTTCTCTTTCCACTCGCTGTCAAGTTATATTTTTACAATTTGTATTCAAAAATGTTCAATTTTTAAAAAAAATTATTGAAAGTGGTTCAAAAATTTCTATAAAATTTAAAAGTCAGGTTTTATTAATTAAAATAAAAAATGACAATTGTATCAATCCTTGAAATAGTAAAAAGTTGTTGATTTCATATCTTTCCACTTAATCGAACTTTCTTCTTTCTTACTTCCGTGAAGCCATAGACATATATGTTCCTTCTCTTGAGTTCTTCATTAATTACTGCATGCTATTGTTGCTCTAATGTCTAATTAGAGTATCAAACAAATTCACGGAGGAAATGACTATATCTAAGGGATCTGGTTCATACAAAATAGTGATTTTCTCCTCATCATTAAAATAGCAAAAAAAATTTTAAAAATTCTAAAATTTGGTTTGTTAGCATATTTTGATGTAAAGATTATGTTGAGCGGTTCAGATCAACAATTTGGACACCGGAAATGGCGATACGAACCGCATAGCACGGTAAAACCGTGATATACATATCACTGTAGCCTAATTCTATATTACAAATAATAATATATTTATTACTTATTTAGGGGAAATTTATAAAATAAGTAATTAGTTTCAAATTTCAATGGACAAATAACAAATATTAATATTTAATGGGTATATGTCTAATAAGTGAAGTTTTTTTTTTTTTGACAGCGGTTGTCAACCAAGTAATAAATGAAGTTTTAATGGATATATCATAATTTTTCTCTATTTTTTATTTTTTAATTGTTTTCTCTATTCAACTTCCATTAATTAATAAAGAAGTCATACAAATTATAAAAACCAATATCCAACCAGATTTTTACAAAGAGGAAGTATCGTTGACAATTGTAATCCAAATAAATTAATTAAAAGAACCTTAAAAATAGAAACAAATAGATGTATTCTTAAACTTATAGATTGAGATTATTTTTAAATTTGAAGCGATCTAATATTGTTTTATATATATAGCTCATCCAAAATTTTTGCAACTTATAACGGTTCGAATTTTACTAGTCTTTATGAACTATCAAACATACTGGAAATTGCTTCAAATTTGAGAACATATTTAATCCATATGTTTACCACAACATTTTTATAAAGTCTTTCAATTTCTTTCGTAATTATATGTTCATGGTAATATATTGATAACAGAAACCTTTCGACCTGGTTTTATATATGCAATATTTATATATAGGTCTTCAAATATTTATTTTATTTATCTACCTAATTAATTATATGTCATCCAACCTGTCTTTTTTTTCGAAAAGTTGATAGCAGCTACCAACATATATGTCATCCAACCTGTCAGGTTTGATGTTTCCATGTTCTAACTGTCTTCAAATAAGTATCTATATGTAGTATCGTTGTTTTATATATTATGCTTTAGTTAAGTGAAATAAATAAAGCAAAATGTTGGGATTAATTAACAATGGCAAATTAAACATGGCACGAAAATAGTTATCTTGAACCCATGCATTTTTTAATTTGTAGGATGGGGAAATAAGAAAGTAATTACATATAGGATGGGGAATTAATTATAAGATACACCAACAATTAGGCCTTATATAGGCCATATATATGCCGCAAAACTTTGTTATTATGCATGTTACATCAACTCGTCGAGTTAAATATATTTTTGAATAACCAAGTCGCGGTTCAATTAATAACCGGTTCATGACCGCTTTGTCCGGTTCAATATAGCATCTCCCAACATTGTCATCATTTTATTATACATACTATGTAGCTTATTTGTGTAAACTAGTATATTTAATTATTATGCACCTCATGTAGTATCTAATGTGTTGATTGTAAAATGCATGTTAAAAAATAAACATTGTATGCATGTAAACTTGCTTATGGTGGTATGTTAGTTGTAGAATATATGTTATCAAATTAGGTGAGTTAATTAGTTTTACCTACATAATATATAGTTTTCGTTGCAAAATAAATAAATTTGAATGTATGCACGATTCAAATGTACAAAGTCAAAATTTCTTTGCACCAACGAAATCAGAGGCAGACCTCTGTTGATGTCATCCAGGGCAGTGGCCCTCCCTTAATATTTGAAATTTTATAAAAAAAAAAAAAAAAACACATGTAAATCAATGAATTATTACCCAATAATCAGGATCCCATCCCCCCCCCCCCCCCCAAAAAAAAAAAATTAGTTATTACCTCTAAATCATTAAAATTTGTTGATTAATGTATCTTGCAAACTCAACTAAATTTAATTGGCCCCTCAATTTTGGCTCAAGGTCCGTCACTGAACAAAAATACAATAAAATCTATGTCCCCTCCCATATAATAATAACAATCTGAGCTCCAACAATGATGCATGGTAATAATGGTACCGGTAGACCCTTTCTTATGGGATTTTGGCTTTTTCTTTATTATTATTTCTGTTCCTGTTTTTGAGGAAGACTTTGCCTCTATATAATTATAGTATATTACTATATTATATATGAGGAGGGATTTATTGACAATGGTTATCTATACAATTTTGACATAGTATTTTTCAAAAATTTGTAAAAATTTATAAAAAATCTTAAAAATAGAAAAAAATTTACGGAAATATTAGTTAACTTACGGATTGATTATGTTTCCGATTATATTCAATTTAAGCAATGTTTGATAGCTTTTTAAATACCCGTTAAATTACAACCATTAAAAAATGTACAAAATTTTGATAAGGCATCAAACAATATTCAAATAATTTGAAATTTGAAACACTATCAATCTATAAGTTAAATAATTCACCTATAAAACTTTTTTCATTTTTAAAATTTTTTATAAATTTTTAAAGATAATCATTATCAAGATTGTCAAATATGTATTGTCAATGATCCCTCCTCTTATATATATACACACATACGTATATACTTACGATCTGCTGAGCGGGACCCAGTGCTAGCTGCCACATTTTGTATATGCAGAGTGTAACAGTGTTTCAAGTACTTAATATAGAGCGCCAGTGGGTTGCAACATATGCAGGGTACACAACTTTGTGAACCAATAAGCCACATTTATTTGGAAAAAAAAAATGCTTAAAAAAGTTTAAGCCTTAAACTATATATAAACATGGCTTTCTTAAAAATCCGGACAAGGCTTAAGCCCCGATCAAAATGAGGCTTAAGGAGATATTTTTATTCCATACTAAGGGCCCTGTTCGGCAAAGTAGTTGGCTTAAATATTTAAGCCTCACTAAGCCACACTCGTTCGGAAAAAGAAAAACGGCTTAAGAAAGTTTAAGCCTTAAGCCACATGTATTGCTTCCTTAGGAATCCGGACAAGGCTTAAGCCCCGATCAAAAGGAGACTTAAGGAAAAACTTTTAATCCGTGCTAAGGAACTTGCGTTCGGAAGTATTAAGAGACTAATGAAGCTAAAGGAAGTCTAAGGAGAGCTAATGAGGGGTTGCCGAACAGCCTCAAGAAGCTTATGTACGAAAGGATTAAGAGACTAAGGAATAAAAGAAATTTAAGAAGGCTTAAAGTTGTAGTTGCCGAATGGCCCGAGAGCATTTATCCTTGTACGGTTATATACCCACGTACACTCGTTATATTATATATAGAATATAGTGGCCTTTTTTTGGCTCTTTGCTAGCGACACGTACCGCTGTCCCAATTTTGCTCGACTTACCCACGTGATATATTAAATCATTAATAATTAATTAATGCGTTGATTTTCCAGTTAATTTTATGCTACCGGGTAGTTGGGAGAAATCAGTAAAATATTGTTTCAAAGTTGAGATTTAACGGAATGTAACCCCAAATCAAACTCACTTGTTGTAGAAAATATCTATCACAATTTGCAAATTACTATATGTTTTTAATATAAATAATTTTTATTGATATATATATTTAATTATGTATTTTCATAATGCGAAAATTACCTTCCACTCTCTCTACTTTGACACGATATAAATTCATAATAATTTTCATGCAATTAAATAGTTCACATAGGACTTAGGAATGTGTGTGTGTGTTTTTTTTTTCATTTGTAATGACTTGATAAATTGCCCAATTTTAAGTGGTTATACTTATCGATAAATACTTGGTTGTATTCTCATATATTGAATTGATAATTTTTTTTTTTTTTTAGTGTTATTCTCAAGCTTTTCATTTTCATGTTGAATGATTTACAAAAATAACAATTAACAAAAAAATTCTATAACATTTTGTGAAAAAAAAAATTAGAATCGTGGTATGCAAGTGCACCACAAAACTACTACAGTTTCACAATTATAAAAATTATAAATGTCCAACATAGTTCCAAAATTCAAGTTCATATATCAAAAATAATTATCCCTAAATCAAAGTCATACAGCATAAGCATTGGTTCTGTATTTCTACTAAGCGATTTGTCAGATAAAAATATCAAACAAGACATGAAAGGGTATTTTAGTCGCTTTAATTATTTTTTTAAAGAGAATATTTAAAAATATACATTAATATAATATTTGTGGCATTTTCCACAATAAATTGAGTTTGAAGTGTTTTTTAATTCTAAACTTTGGGGGGTGACATTTTACTAATTTACCAACTTTTGAATCGTACAGAACCAATTTCTCTTTTTTTATATTACTTAAAATAAAAAATAAAAAACCAGGCCGGTTAATTAATTAATATGCAAATTATAAACTATACATGTATCATTTGTTAATAAACAAAACCTTATTTCCAAAGATTCCAATTTTTTTTTGGCATTTTTCTAAAAGAAGACAAAATGCCAAAAATTTGAATACAAAAACACAAATGCGCAATCACGGTTGAAGGCACAATGCCATCCACCTTTAGAAAATTAATTTCATGTTTTGTGTGCTATCATTGAGATTAATATTATATTTAAAAATTCAATGCAGTATACTCAATAATATTTTCAAATAAAAAGTTTAAAACCCCAGTTTTAAATTTTATAGAACCTGTTAGTTATTTTCAAAAATTATTTTTTTTAATGAACATTATTACATACAAATTGTGTTTTCTCTGTTCAACTTTCATTAATTGATAAGCAAAAAAGATCATAAGAATTGTAACAATCAATATCCATCAGATTTTTATAAAGAGGAGGTATCCTCGACATAAAATCCAAATAAATTTGAAAAAAAAAAATCTTAGAAAAGAAAGAAAATTCATAGATGTGTATTCTTGAGCTTATAGATTGAGAGTGATTTTAAATTTAAAGTGATCTAAATATTATTTGATATAGCTCATCCAAAATTTATGCAACTTATAACGGTTCAAATTTTACCAGTCTTTAATCTTTATGACTATCTAACATACTGAAATTGCTTCAAATTTGGAGACATGTTTAATCCATATTTTTAATTACCACAACATTTTTATAAAATCTTTCAATTTCGACAAATTTGAAAACATGACTTGTACTATAGATTAAGTAGATAGTAGATACATATGCTTCCTGATTGCAATCAGATTTTGTTTCTCGTAATTATATGTTCAAGGTTATATATATATATATTGAGAGGAGGGTTCCAATACCGCCATCATGCCTCCACTTTTCAAATTTCAAATAACTCAAAATTTAAAACTAATTTATCAAAACAAAATTGTTAGATTTAATCTATATCATTTCATTTATGTATATATAAAAAACCATCCAATTTGAATATTATTTTGTTTGACATCAAAGGATTCAACAGATGCACTAATTTGAGAAATTTCTAGACGTTAATTTTTATGACTCATTGATTTATATAAGATAAAATAAAAAGTGAAAAATTTTGTTACATGCACATAGAGAATATGATATAGATTAAATCTAACGGTTTTGTTTTGAAAAATTATTTTTATGAGTACAAATTTTGATGACAGAAACCTCTTGGCCTGGTTTTTTGAGTACGAATCTGCTGTTTTTTTAAGAAGAAAAGCAGGGTGTGCTTTTCCGATCGGATGGTCGTGATCGGTTGTCGCGCCAATCTCAAAGTGCTTTGGTATTTGGCGTACCAATCTCAAAGTGTTTTGGTGTTTCTCAACCATTGGATTCTAAAAAGAAAAGCAGGTGATCCCGATCCTGGTTTTATATATGCAATTACATATAGGTCTTCAAATATTTATTTTATTTAGCTACCTAATTACTTATATGCCATCTAACCTGTCAGGTTTGGTGTTTCCATGTTCTAATTGTATTCATTTAAGTATCTATATATTGTATCTTTGTTTTAATTATTATGCTTTAATTAGTTGAGTGAAATAATTAAAGCAAAATGTTGGGATTAATTAACAATTGCAAAACATATATGGCACGAAAATAGTTATCTTGAACCCATGCATATATTTTTAATTTGTAGCATATAATATGTAGCTAGTAGAAATAAGTTTTTGAATGCAAAGTCGAATTTGATATTTATCTGTGTTACAAAATCAATCAATCAATCTAGGTGAGATATATATATTTCCTCCTGAAAATCCAAAAATTATTAGGTTTAGGTTCAACCGTACACGTATATGCACGTTTTTTATTGCCTAACGTGTTACACGACTGAATAATTAATTAACTCATGCATTGAAAATGCAATGCACAACTTGTTCCGGGTAAGACGGATCTTTTATTTGAGCTGCCAATTAATGTCATGGATATCTCCATTCCTTTGGGACAAAAAAAAAAAAAAAAAAAAATTATAAAATTTGTTGTTTATCATGTGATGCCCATAAGGTCATAACTCATAAGCATATATATATATAAAATTATGAAAATAGTAATTAAGCAGCTGGCAGAGGGAGATGGATGGATGTCATCTATAAATTGTGTTCAGTTCAGTTCACATGTAGACAGTCTAAAACTCTATATATATTTATAGAAAGGTGGAAGCTTTGATCCATCTTCCATCTATGATATGATATATCAGTAGACAGATTTTGTCTCTTTCTTTTTAATTTCTGTGTTCTTGATTCTTGCCAACTTTCCGTGATTAATCGTTTACCTTAATTAGTGTGCTTCTTCATCATTTTGGCTACCACTTCAGCAAACTTCCTGTAAGTATACTTTTCAGTTTCTTTTTTTTACAATATTTCTCTGTTACTAACAACTAATGGTTGAAATTTATAAGTTATAGGAGTGATCTATGTATATCAACTTATCAAGATTGTAATGAAATCTTTGATTGTTTTTTTTTTTTTTTTCATGTAGGATATTCTATGGAATCATCCAATGCTAGCAGTTGGCTCATGAACTTTGTAAGTGTACTGATGACATTATCCTTTTTTGTATTGTATTTACTAATTACAAAGAGTTTTCTTAGATTATATATGTGTTTCTTTATTTTGTTTAATTGACTGAAAAAGACTAGTATTAAGTCTAAGAAACAAGAACAAAGAAGAACAAAGCAAACTCATGAGATTGGGTTCTTAATAATATCTTTTATATAAAAGCACCACAAAAAAAGAAATTGGGTAATGTTTGATATGGTAAATATTGAATATGTCTTGTTTTGTTCCCACATTTCACAATCAACTCAGATTAATTTTTGTGTTAAGGAAAAACAGGAAGATTAGTGTCAGTAATCCGTACCCAAAACAGTAAACACACATAAAAGCATATTGATTGCTTCTAATGTGAATCACACATGATTCAAAATAAGTTTGATAAATTTGTTAAATTTGATACAATGTAGGAAGTGAACTATTCTTCATTTTTCCAAGACTTTGCGCAATTCGATGGTCTCGTATCATCGCCCATGATACCAGAATTCTCCACTCCCTCACCAGGAGATTGCTTGTCGAATTCAAGCACGAATCTCGACCAAAGTCCTCAAATCGACACCCCGCCGCCACCTTCAGAAAGCACCTTACCAAATGTAGATAATGATCAAGGGAAGAAGAAAAGGCGACCGAGGAACAATGGCGGGAATTCTCGCCCTGCAAAAGGAAAGAAAGCAACAACTGAGAAAGAGGCATCTAAAGACTCGGCTTGTACAGAATCTAACGATAATTTGAATCAAAGTGAGAAGGGGGGTAGGGGGAGAAAGAGGACTTATGAAGAAACAGTTGAAGGCAATAGAAAAAACAGCAACAATAACAGTTCGGTTGATCCCGAACCTCAACCGGAGGTGCATAATAGGAAACATCATGTAATAGCGGAACGAAAAAGAAGAGAGAAGTTGACGCAACGGTTCATCGCTCTATCTTCCCTTGTTCCAGGCCTAACCAGGGTATGTGATTCAATAAACAACAAGGAGAATTTCTACGAAAATGTATCAGATTTGATCGTTAAATAATGACTGATAAATTTGAATGTCATTTGCAGATGGACAAAGCGTCGGTTTTGGCGGATGCTATCAGGTATGTCAAGCAGCTGCAAGAAAGGGTGCAAACCTTAGAAACAGAAGCTACTCATCAAAAAAATGCGCAAGCCGCAGTTGTCATCAAGAAATCGCAGTCAACGTCGCCTGACGAATGCAACTCCTCTACTACCTGTGGCGAGAACACACCGGTCGATGAGTTATCGACCAAGGCAGCTGGGCCGCCACCGGAGATCGAGGTCCGAATCTCCGAGCAGCGAGTTCTGATCAAGATTCACTGTGAGGGCCAGAAAGGGGTTTTGGTGAAGGCATTGTCTGAGATTGAAAGCCTTGGTTTGGCAATAGTTAGTACCACAGTTGTGCCATTTACCAGTTCTTCACTTGACATTACCATCACTGCAAAGGTAATCAAATCATCTATATATTAACAAAACATATTTATTTTTCATTATTATAAATAGAGGAAAATATATTATGTCTTTAAATTTAGGTATCCAATTAAAACTTATTTTTCATCCTGGTTAATTAGGTTAATGAGGAGCTCTCTCTGACGGTTGAAGATCTTGTTAAGAGGCTCAACTTTGTTCTCAACAATTGTAACTCTTTTCCTTAGGATAATTAGTGCTAGTTAATTTTCATTCATTCACTTGAGTTTCACATTTGGTTGAGTTCTTTAGTTTGTTATTATCATGGAGGATCAATCTTTGGCTTAATTTACTTTTCAGCTATAAATAAATGCAAATTTTCCTACCTAAGGGGATCAAGTTAGAAATTATATATATATGTTGGATGAATATCCTTTATGGTATTTAAATTTGAATGGTAAATAAATCCCATCTATTATCTTTAAAAAAAGTTGTTATAATTAATTATCATTTACAGTTAAGGTTTTAACGTACATAATTATGCGTCCTACTTAATTTAGTGTCTCTTATATATCCTATATAAATTCATTTTTCACGAGTCAAATACAAAGTACACTTTTGTACCAAAACCTGCAATTAATTTTTATATAATCCATGTATATTATAATTATTTAATTTTATTCATGTACTTGTATCTATGGATCGAAGAGATAATGTAGATATGTTTGTAGAAATAAGATGGCTGTTTTATGCATAAGAATTAACATTAAATATATAAGCATGTATAAACAAACATATGGTATTGTGTTGAATTGCAGATCTACATTAATATCTATTTCATGCACATGATATATTGGATAAAGAATAAATTACATATACTTGCAAGGTTATTCAAAATTGGTCGTATTTCATTTCAAAGTTGGTCGAATTTTTAAATTTTTTTTTTTCTAAATTGTCAAGCTTATCAAAGTTTTGAGTTAGACTATTATACTAATGTTAGCATTTCGGCTCGAAATGCTAACACCGCAAAATTTATGTTATCATGTTCGAAATTTTGATTTATGATTCTCAATAAATTCTTTATATGAAAATATCAGGGAATACAAAAAATTTTCAGTTTTAGAATTTTCTACGTATTTGTTTTGCATTTTTCAAAATAGCACCTACAAACATCAATATTTTATTAATATTTATGAGTTTTTTTTTTTCTAAAAACCAAAATATATACTTAGAAAACTCTAAAATTGAGAAATTTTTATATCCCTAATATTTTCATATAAAGAATTTATTGAGCACCAAAATCATGATTTCGGACACGATAACATAAATTTTGAGTCGTTAGTATTTCGGTCCGAAATGCTAACATTAGTACAATAGTCTAACTCCAAAGTTTTTTTTTTCCTATAAATATGTCAATGTTTTACCAGAATTATAAATAAATATCAACGTTAATAAAACGTTATGCCAAGAATATATTGGGTATCATCAACGGCATCAATATATATTAATTAATTACATGTTGCTAATATACTATTCAATCAGCATTCCCAGAACATAGTAAATGTATAGTATTAAATAATTATATTATATTATATAAATCAGCGGATCAATTAAAAAAATATTTATATATATATATTATTTTGCTCGTATTATTGTCCCGGTTAGTTGAGATAGATGCAACTTGATATATATAAATCAAGAGTCATAAATCAATTGCAAACATATGAATTAATTAAAGAGAAGTTTTATATATAAAATATCGCCAGGGGGTACGTGGGGCGGGTGACACTTCAGCTTGAGCTTAATCAATTCATTCAGAACTTGGCATAAAGAAACATGCTGAGTCCACCCCGTAACGTAGGCCACCTTTTTATCTTCTCACAGTTCTGACACGTCATGTGCACTCAGAGTCCGTATCTGCTGAGTTCCAAAGTGTATCTCAGGACCCTGCAATCGCGATCCGACGGAAGTGGTTCTTAAGGGGGTTTTTTGAGACAATCTCACCCATCCAAAGTGGGATCTCAGCTGATTTCGATGCCGTGCACCCATGTGCTTAGCACAGTTGCATAGATGTTCACTGGCAACCATTACCTATCTGTTAATTGAAAAATGATATATATTATAATCAGAAAGAGATAAATGTTCACTAACAAACAATATTTGTTCATTGGTAGACCGGTGGACAAGTGAAAAGGGTGGATGCCGTTGCGTCTATATAATATTGGCCATTGCTCGAAAAATATAAGTTATCTAATTGGCCTCACACTTACACAAGTACACTGTAGCATCGATTGCAGGAGCCCCCGTACTCTTTTTTTTTTTTGTGTCGCAGCCTTGACTCACCCCATATGCCTCTGGCACAATAATTTCAGTAGTTTAATCATTTATATGCTCTGTATTTTTTTTTTTTTTGAGGAAATATGCTCTGTATTTATTATCTATTGAATTTAAAGTACGATCCAAGATTTTGAAGATTTGATACGTACCATACATGTAAAATATTAATTATATCGGCTTCAACAGTTTTGACTTTTAATGCATTTTGAAGACAGAACTATTTTTTAAATAATAAATTTTGATACATTAAAATTTTGAGATTTCTATAGCCATACATGTAGATATTTTAATATGTTACTTCAATAGTTTTTACATGCATTTAATTATGAGGAGGGATCCATCGTGAATTGTTATTTTGACGATCTTGATAACGCATCCAAAAAATATAAAAAAGAATCTTAAAAATAGAAAAAAATTTGTGGATGTATTTTTGAACCTATATATAGATTGAAGATGTATTAAGTTCAAAGTGAATTTCATTTTATAGGTCTATCAAAGACCGAAAAAATTTTAATTGCTAAAAAGTATACAAATTTTGGATGAGTTACAAAATGATATTCACAAATCGCTTCAAATTTAAAGCATTCTCGATCTATATCTCTGTTTGGCAAGCTTAGTAAGATAAAAAGAGTAAAATTTTAATTTTTTAAGTATAATTATTTGGTATTTCCTTAAAGATACATAAAACTTGATTATTTTATTAATATTGTATATTCACTTTTAGAAAATCTCGAAGAAATATTGAAAGTTTTCAAAAATGGAAAATTTATATCCCATTAGATTTTCATATAAAGAATTTATTAAGTCATATAAATCAAAACTTAAAAATGATTTGATATGTTTTAAGGTGCACTCAAGGAAGGAAGCTAACGATAGTTTGACTCATCTTAAAATTATATTTAAAAAATTGTTACAATTTATCATTTACATTTAGGGTTTGGAACTTGTCCGAATGGCTTCAGACTGACGACATATCCAAAGCTAGTATACACCGTACGATTGAATTCATGATCAATTGATCGTAGTGTGTGTTTAAGCCTCTGCGTTAAGATGCAAATGCAAACAACAGATGAGATTAAATCATATGGTCTAAATTCAAAACCATTCGAACAAGTTCCGGACCTTTACGTTAAGGTTTTAACTTTTATACTTAACTAGCTAGTAAAGAGCCCACGCCTTGGTTTGGGCTGAAATTGTTACTTTTTATAATAATTTTTTAAGATATTATGTAATTGGCCTTAAATTGACATAATTTATATGGGCTGAGAACGTCAACAGTTCTGATCTATCTAAGAAAATGATCAATGGCTCAAGTTTCTTATTTGGGGAAGATAGCCCTTTCATGTCATTTATTCCAATATGTTTTTATATATAGTAAGGATTATGCATGCGTTGTACTTAATTAGCTATTAATTACTAAATTGGCGTTAAATTATTTCTACTTTAATTTTTAGCTTTTATCTATGGATCGAAGAGATAATTTAGTCTTAGAAATTAATAAGATGGATGTTTAATTTATGCACAAGGACAGTTATTATATTAACATGTATAAACAAACATATGGTATTGTGTTGAATAATATACACTATATACAGGTATAAGAGTAATTAAAAGGGAAACATCTTGCGTCCATAGAAAATGTCTATGGAATTACTATCATAGACACAAATGTCACATGGTGGGACCCACCTGTCACACTCTATAATGGAAATTCTATAGACATTTTCTATAAACGGTAGGTATGTCCCTAACTAAAATTACCGGAGCTTAATGACCTTTTCTATGTGGCTTAGATTTTTGAAACATGTCAATGCATGTTGTCTTTTCCTTATATTTTCTGTAAAAGGTAAACAATTAGTTATATAAGTTCCCTCGTATGTCATTACAATTATAGATCTTTTCAAACCACTTGCCCTTTTGATCATTCCAAAAGTTTGCTAGCATTTTATATATGCCTTTGTCCTCAACTGCTAAGATCGATATCTATAATATCTGATTAGTATATATATATATATATATATATATATATATATATATATATATATATATATATATATAGAGTTTTGCTAAAATGAGTCATGACTCACGGGCTGCTCCGTGAGTCAGGATAAAAAAAACATATCAAATCACCTTCAAATGGCGTGAATCTCGGGCTGGCGTGAATCTCGGGGAGATCCAAAAAAACATATCAAAAAAACATATCAACTCACGCTGGCGTGAATCTCGGGGAGATCCAATGGTCCACGTGCCGAATGGCACCGTACCATATATTAGAGGATAAGCACTCTTAAAACTTGGCATATAATAGGGTGGCCGACCATCGTGAATCTCGAGGAGATCTAATGGCCCACGTACAGAATGACACCGTACCATTATATTAGAGGATAAGCACTCTTAAAACTTGGCATATAATAGGGTGGCCGACCATAATATCTAATTGGCCATTACTCACAAAAGCAAGTCACCTATAATTAATTAAAAGAGCAGCAGCTAGCGTCCAACGTTTGCACTCATCCAACCGTCCGGTTAACAAATATATTTTTTCAGTGAACATTTATATATTTTCAATTAGTAGATATCATTTTCTAGTGAACAAATACACTACGATTTTTAGTGAATATTTATGCAACTGTATGCACATGGGTATATCAAACTGTGAGAGAGGGTTAGATGGTTGGCCTACTTATTGGGTTGGACTATACATAATTTCCTAATTAAAATAGGGGACAACCTACCTTCCATATGGATTTTATCCATAGAGTTTGACAACATTCACTGACAAGTAGACCACATAGGTCCCATTTGTGATCACTTGTGAGTGTGGATGTGTCCATTATATGTGGACGCAAGATGTTTCCCATTAAAATATATGTACAATATCGGAGCATCGATCGCAGTAGGCTCGTTACCTTTTGTCATAGCCTTAACAACCAAGACCATACGATTCAGCTGGCACAATTATTTGCCTAAGCTAGGGTTCATTGGATTTTCAAAAAAGAAAAAACAAGATGGTACAATTATTTCAGTTTTTTAATCTTAATCTATCTCCCCCATTAATTAATTATAAAAATAATATCACGATTCAAGATTGTGAAAGTTTGATAGGTATCGTTGGCAACTGCTGTCAACTTTTCAGAAAAAAAGAAAGTTTGATGGGTATACATCTAAGAGCATGTTTGGCGGTTGCTGAATTTCATAGGATGGGAATTTTTGAGAATGAGAATCCAAAAATTTTGAAATGGGGAATGTGGAGATGGAAATAGAAATGAGAATATATTAGAAGAAGTGTTCAAATGTTTGATAAAAGTAAGAACAGGAATGATTATTCCTAAGGAAATTTTCATTATATTTATGCAAAAAAATTGATTTATAATTCCAATTAATTTGATATAGGAGGAAATAAACTTTAATATTTTTAGATCTTTCTGAATTAGACAGTAGACGATAATAAATAGTAATACCAATGAAACCTATGGCTGCTTGGAAGATTTGTTAATTATAATGAGGTTAAAAGGTTGACAAGCAAAAACGATAATGTTTTGAACGAGAACGAAGATCCCATAAACCGAACAACAATTGGAAAGAAAAACATCTTGCGTCCATTGAAAAGTCGTTCGTAGACGTATAAAGAATGTAACATATACATCTCCAAATGTAACAGATACATTCTAAAATGTAACTTATGGACGCTATGAACAGCTTTTGTATGGACACTATGAACAGCTTTTGTATGGACGCATTAATCAATTGGAAATAATTTCCGGTGGGCCAAAATACCTACGTGTTCTCGTGGGAACTAATTATACCGAGCATGCCCTGAAGGTGTTATATATGCAGCTTTTATAGTACTTTAATTTGAATTTTCTAAATGCAAATGCATTTAGATGACAGAACTTTATTTTAAATAAAAATTTTAAAATTTAACAATTTTGAGAAAATTTTATAGCCATACATCTATAGATATTTAAAGATGTACTTCAGTGGTGTTTCGTGCTTAAATTATGGGAAGGAGGTGCTTTTTTTGACACAATTTTGACAACGTACCACATGGGAGGTGCTTTTTTTCATTGGCATACAAACAACAAAACGTGATACGTTGTACGTGGAATGGCATCCGCTGCCATAGTTTTATATGGCACAACGTGCCATAGTTTTTTTTGTGTCTATGCAAGTAGAATCTATAGTTAAAAGACACCTCCTTATTTCTAAAACATCTGGACTATTCAAAATAATTAGACGAGCCTTTTAAACTATGGCAAGATCGTGCCATAGTTTTTTATGGCAGCAGATGCGAACCCCGTTGTACGTTGGTACGTTGGTGCCGAGTGCTTAATCCCTAATGCAACTTACAGTTGATCATGTGGGCCATTGGATTGTCTCAATATTCGTGCAGACTCGGATCTCAAGACAATCCAACGGCCACATGAAATCTGTTGTTGCGTAGAGAAACCATGGCAGCGGATAGATTTCTATCTCAAAAGCTGAAGAATTGGTTGAAATAAAATAAGGGCATGCTAGCAGTCCTTACAATTTCTCCTTAAATGTTTTTCGTTAGTACACCATTTTGTGTATAATATATGAACACCTGAATGTAACATATATGAATACCCGACAATACATTGTATAAATACTCAAGTTAGAACGGACAGTCATCCACCAAAACGGGAATCTAGGGCGCATCCTACACAGAATCGTTCACCAGAACGCAGAATCTTGGACGCCCTACTCATGAATCTCGGATGAGAGATATAAACATCTGATGCATCGACTATGAACACTTCATCATAGAAAGTCTGAACACCTCAACGAATAGGTACGAACGCCAGATTCGCATGGACAATTATTTACCATAACGCTATGGTACAACAAATTTGACTATTAAGTAGTGGGATATAGGGATCCGACTTTTAAGAGTCAAAATAAATATGTAATTGGTGAAAATCTGAATATTGAATTAGAATCTTGGTGGAAGACATTTATGGGGACAAAAGAACAGGGACACAAAGATTTTCTTATATCTAAAGGTGGCAAAACCCGACCTGAATCCGACCCGACCCAAGATCAAACAACATGCAATCCAACTCAAACAACATATACGACCCAAAAAAAAATCGATATTAAAATTGACCCCACCCGACCTGGCCATTACCCGACTCGACCCGACCCGAAATTTTCTAGAAGGTCAAACTGACCTAACCCACCTGACCCGAACTTGAATCCGACCTACCCACCCGATTTGCCACCTCTGCTTACATCTAATAATTAGAGACACCCATCTCAAAAGCATTGAATTGAACCACATGTTTAACAATAAAATAGCGATAATAATGGAGGTGTATTAGTATATACACTGGTTCTAGTCTTCCCATTTTGTAGGGTTGCCAGGATAAGGGAGGAACACGTGGTCGTGATGTGTTGTGAGTTGCGATGCGAGGCGACGCATCGAATTTCTAAGTTTCGCTGCTGTTGAGATCTGGGGACCCTCGTGGGGATTCACTATCATTATCACATCACATGGCAATATGGCATGATGCACGATGCATCCCCCAAGCTGTAAATATAATAACTTGATGTGGCTTCAATCAGCCAGGAACTTCTCAGAAAAGCCCTTTTATTTTAGGGGTAATGACCCCAGACCCCCCCGAACTTTCGGGTTTTGACAACTTGGCCCCCGAACTTTTAATTTGGACAAATGCCCCCCCCGAACTACCGATTTGTGACAAATTGCCCCCCGGGCTGTTAATTAGCCATCTAATACTCCATTTACAAGTATGAAAAGACCAAAATACCCTTATGTATATATGCATGATATTTTAAAATTTTAAATCATTTAAAACGTAAATAATTTTTTCTTGGTCTTTTCATACAAACCGGAGAGTTCACAAAAATATTTTAAATATAAATAAGTTCAAAAAAATATTTAATTAAAAACCATTATATATTAAAAATATATAAAAAGTTATTAAATATTTTGCAAATACAAAATTTATAATACAGAATGTTTATCGTTTACTTTTTATTATTTTATTTTATGAACATAATATTTATATTCATGTAACTAATTTTTATGGAAAAAAAAATATTTACGTTTTAAATGATTTAAAATTTTCAATCAAATTTGAAGTTAACAAATCGGTAAAGCCAGAAAGCGTTTTATATGCATGATATTTATATATACATAAGGGTATTTTGGTCTTTTCATACTTGTAAATGGAGTATTAGATGGCTAATTAATAGCTGGGGGGCAATTTGTCACAAATCGGTAGTTCGGGGGGGCATTTGTCCAAAATAAAAGTTCGGGGGCCAAGTTGTCAAAACCCAAAAGTTCGGGGGGGTCCGGGGTCATTACCCCTTTATTTTATTTAAGAGTAATACCAAGTGTCTATGAAAACAATGTTAATAATGTTTATAGGTTACATTTTGAGATGAATCTATTGCATTTCAGAATGAGTAATATCTAGCGTCCATAAAATATATGTCCATCGCGTCCATATATAGGTTACAAAATCATATATATTTGTTAAAAAATCGGATATATTTGTTACATTCTGAGTGTGTATATGGACGTATGGATGCATTTTCAATGGACGCAAGATGTTTCTCTTTCGGAATGTATTTGTTACATTATTTATATGTCTATGAATATATGGACAGTTTCTCAATGAATGCAACTATGCAAGATGTTTAAGTTGATTGAAATAGGATAATATCCAAATTGATGAGCAATGAGTGATATATATCAAAATTGATAATTAAAGTTGAAACGCGATCGATTGAATTAAAAAAAAAAAATCTATCTTTATATTTTTTTTTAATCATTTGGTAGATTCTTAAACTTCTTTTTTCCTTGTTCTTTTGAAAAATGTTATATAGATACGAGAAATGATACTAATTTGATTGTGTTTGTATTAATATAAATAGAGGTATGTATTCAAATTAATAGTGTTTCACTATGCAGTTTATCTTTGTACAATGTACTTAGATATATTATATAGATAAGTTGAATACTTAAGTAATTTAATTTAAATATCAATGTCTTTAACATTGTTGGAAAATATTAAGTCTAATTAAATAAATTAAAATAATATAGAGCTGAGAAAATCAATCTGTGATTTGAAGGAACTTGTCGGCTATACAACCTTTGAGCAAGTATTGTTTCCTGTCAAATATCATAAACTACCTCCTCTCAAGATATTTTGACCCATACCTCTATTGATGCGGTGTACCCCCGCATATGGAGCAAATCTGAATTTGATTGCAACAATTAACTCATATATGCGGTGTACTCCGCATATAAGTTAGTAAGTTAATTTGGCTCCAAACCTTTTAATTAGCTTGGAGTAATAAGTTAGCTAGTCACATCTCCTCCCAAACTATAAATAAGCGACGATGACTCTAATTATTAATTTAACTAACTACGTCCTTAATCCAAATTTTGTAATACAAACTGATAGAGCATATTCGAATGCACGTTGATATGGCTCCTCCGGTAATTAATTTACTAGGGCAGATAAGTCTGCAGTTCATTGTTTTTTTTTATTATTATTATTGAGGAAATGCCCCTGGATTCCATATCCTTTATAGCGCTGCATTGCATAGCGCATGATGTGAACCATTAGATCATCTCGAGACTGTGCTAACTTGAGTCTCGAGATGATCTAACGGTTCACATCCGGACGGTTCATTGATGGGCATATTTTGGGTAACGTAGAATTAGGGGTCGAGATTTTAAATTATAGAAGTGCATGCTCGACCGTGCAAACCATAATTAATGCCGGGACAAATTGGATTACCTCTCGTAATTCGTAATTCGTTTCTGTTTTAGATGTTCGATCTCCATGGTATATATAATAAATCTAGATCATCCGTGAAGATAGACGTTTTTACATGCCAGAGGATGATTGATACATGTGCATATATATAGATCATTTGATTTGAAATATTGAACACTTTATTATGATACGTAACAACATATGTATCCGAATATGCTGCTTTTCTAAATAGAAAGTAGGGTCTGCTTTTCTTGATCCAACAGTTGAGGAATACCAAATTACTTCGAGATCTGTGAAGTAAAACCGAAGTACTTTGAGATCGGTGCAGCAACTGATCCAGACCATCCGATCGGAAAAGCATAGTCTGCTTTTCTAAAAAGAAGATTCGGTTCCAACAACATATATAAATTTATGCAACAGGAGACGAGGCCAACCAAATGTTGAACCGGAGACTGGTACTAATTTGGTACAAATAAAGACTTTTGAAGACCAAAATTATATGCTAATGAAAATTTAGGGTGTGTTTGGTACTACTATTTTCTTCCGGAATAAGGTGGAAGAAGAGATCTTCCGGAATAAAATTACCAAACACAAGTAGAAGAAAGTGGAAGATGAACAAAAAAAGTGGAAGATTTTTCTTCCATCTATTAGGTGGAAGAAGAGATCTTCCACTATTTAGCCAACTTTCTTCCACTTCATAATATTAAACTATCATTCTTAATTAACTTTATTATTGATAAAAATATTATTTGTTATCAATAATAATATTTAATATAAAAATAATAGTAATTTAATAATTTAATAACATTATTAATAATATTAAATTTTCTATTATAATAATTAAATTTAATTATTATAAATAATAGGATTATAATACGCTTAATTATATTTTATTCATAATACAATAACAACTAGTGCATTATTGTTATAAATAATTAATTTATACATAAGAATTTACATAATTATTTTAACATGAATATTATAGTATTTTTATATTGTTGTCATTTAATTATATTTATTATGAAAATTAATATATATCATAATTATTATATTAATTATTAATAAATAAATAATAAATAAAAATATAATAAAAATAATCATATTTTTGCTGAATTAGTTTACCTTAATAATATTACAATAATACTAATTCAGTATTTATTTTAATACTAATTTTTATTTCTTCAATATAATTAAAGAATAATTAATCCCTTCTTCTAAAGTTGAGATACCAAACACCATCTCCAAATTTTGGAATAGAGTGGAAGAAGAGTTCTTCCGGAAGATCACTTTTCCACTTTATTCCGGAAGAAAATGAGAATACCAAACGGGCCCTTAAGGAGTAAGTAGTATATATAAAACTTTATGGACCAATATGATAGCAAATCAATATTATAAGGACCAAATTAGTACTTTTGAAACTTTAAGGACCAATTAAACAAAATGGTAATATTTTAGGAGTTGGGTTACGTGATATGCATATCATGATTTCACCGTGCTATATGGTTTGTATTCACATTTTCAATGTCCAAATAGTCTATTTGAACTGCTCAGTGTGATCTCTATATCAAAATCTACTAGGAAACCAAAATTTACGATTTTTAAAATTTTTTTGCTATTTTTAGTGATGGGGAGAAATTGTTAGATCCAAGGATTTTGATTCACATAAAAGAACGATTTTCTCTCCATCACTAAAACTAGCAAAAAAATTTTAAAAATCGTAAAATTTGGAACATTGACTGGTTCGGGTCGACTGGAAATACAGATACAAACTGCATAGCACAGTAAATCTGTGATATGCATATCACCGGACTCATATTTTAGCGAGCAACCGCATAATTTACTCATTAATATATTAATATTAATTGAGTGAGATCCTCCAAAAAAAAAATGGGGGATGGTGAGTGAAAATTCGCTTTTTCTAAAAAAAATATATATTAATTGAGTGAGTCTATTGTGCTTCTAAACTGTAACTAGAATGGCCGATCTACGTTGCACACCATAACCTACGTATTAGAACCTACTTACATACCAAAAATTTCTATTTTTTAAATCTTTTTACTATTATTTTGAAACTTCATCCTTTTTTTATAGAGTTAGACTATTTTACAAACATTAGCATTTCGAACCGAAATGTTAACCCTTAAAATTTACGTTATCGTGTCCGAAATCACGATTTATGATGCTCAATCAATTCTTTATACAGAATTTTTTTATTTTTAGAGTTTTCTAAGTATATGTTTTGAATTTTAGAAAAAAGCTCATAAATATTAATAAAATATTGATGTTTGTACAAGCTATTTTCAAAAATGTAAAACAAGTACTTAAAAACTTTAAAAATAAAAAATTTTTGTATTCCCCAATATTTTTATATAAAGAATTTATTGAGCACCATAAATCGTGATTTCGGACACGATAACATAAATTTTGAGGTGTTAGCATTTCGATCCAAAATGCTAACGTTAGTATAATAGTCTGACTCCTTTTCATATACAAATTTCGTGTATCTTCTATACTAACTTCAAAAACCCAAATAAATTGATAGGCAAAATGATCGATATAATTGCATCAATTTCAAAGCAATCAAAACGATGCACAGATATATCTTCAGTCAAACAGCTCAAACTTCAATTAAGTTATAATAAAGTACTAATTATACTCATATAGATGCGCAATCAACAAATAAAATAATTTTGGGTTCTCTTGATCTGCTAACATTATTTTTTTTTTTTTTTTTTTTTTTGAAAACTGTATGTGATCCTAATCGATGAAAACCCATCAAAGCCCAAGATATTCTGCCCACAAAAGATGCATGTGCCAACTGAACAAACTATTAAATGAAGAACACAGAAAATTCAGAAGCTAAAATTATTTAATGAACATATAAAAAGATTAGTTTCTTTTTACATCACAAAACAAACATTACCCATGAAAATCCAGACATGAAATTTATACCATCTATATAGTGTATGTTAGCCACATACAACCAGAACAAACTATGAACAGATGCTAACATGGCATGATGAACTCATCATGTATACTACTACAACAGCAACAAATGATACAGGTTGGAAATTTTTAGTTATGAACAACAAAACTTATTATCAAGTGATTCACTTCGAACCAGGGGGCGATTTGAGGAAACGGACTATGACGACAGTAGTGTTATCGGCACTCCCTCGTTGAGAGGCTTCTTGAAGTAGTCTCTGCGCAGCCTGTTCCGGGTCCTCTATCGGCCTCACCATTGTCACAGCCTCCTACACAAACCAAACATAGATTAATTCACAGACATGACAAATTAAATCCTCCACAATAAAGTTATTTATATTGGATAGCATTTCTTTTTCTTAAAAAGGATTTTAGAGAGATTAAAAATTTTAAAAAAGGGCAAGGCCCGTATCGTATCGTCTGCAGTACTGCACAAAGTTCAGTAACTGCCCATGCAACCTCAGACCTATGTTTCAGAGTGTGGGACAAGCTTTCATTATGGTACCATTTAGATTCATACGGTCCCATATGTTTATCGGAATATGCAGAATCATAAATTGGCGAGGTCAAGGATAAGATTGTTTCGTTTCGGACAACAAGAAGGAATTATTCTAATAAAGAAAACAGTAGATCTGCTCGGAATGGGCATCGAGTAGAGGCCCAATCGTTCGCCATAGATAGCAGTGATTGCAAAAAAACATACCAATTCATATGTTTCTACTTTGGTCCCCAAAGATCCAAATGTGCCCAAATTTGTCACTAACCATCCCATTTGTACTGATTTGATCAAATATAACATAACGCAAATTCATCATTTTATGGTCTCATGCTGATCTGGTACACCAATTTATCTGATTGAACAGTTCAGATTGGTTCTTATCCATTACCACTAAAGAGGATAAAGCCCAAAAGTAGGGCAACTATCCTATCAGCTATTCTGACAGTGTGGACCTGGATTGTTGGGTCTGAAGTCTGAACTGATGATCCAGATCAACCTGAGGGTTTCCAGTGACTTCCATACAATTCAAGATGGGCTGAACCCAGTAATATTCTACACTGTATAACTTAAAAATCCAGACAAAACAATTTGCAGCACTAACTGTATGGTTAATCTGATTTAGGTGAGTTGATTTAATTAGAGTATTAATGTAATGACAGCATCGTCAGAATTCAAAATTGACATTTTGCAACCCGGCTTAATGATTTCAATACAAATATGGGCAATATTATAGATGCTGTTTTGAGAAAATTGATTCCCTAACATATAACGAAGAGGTGCATATCATATCAGCAATTACATATTTGTCCAAAGGAATAGGAAAATCTACTAATGAGAACGCGAATTTTATACCTCATTTGTGACAACATCCCAAAGACCATCGCTCGCGAGGATGAGGAACTCAAGAGAATTGTCTATGACCTCCTCCTGCAGAGCGATCATAAAAATTCACCCGTTATGATTTATACATATTTAATGGTGTACAATTCCTGACGGTATGATTTTATTGGTATTTGAAAGAATGCTAAAAGGTCCCAGTAAATCACATGCAAAATTTAATAACAATATAGGGGTGATGAGACTACAAGCTAATATTGTGATGCTATATGTATCATGCTGGACAAAAATGAGTAATGAAAAATAACAAATTCAAACCTTGATTTCAGGTTCAGCAACGACAAATTGCTTCAGAAGCCTATCACCAAATGCACGGGAAACAGCAAGAACGCCGCCAACACGCCATGTCCCTAATTAAGATTATAGTTCCCATAGACATACGCATCATGGTCATTTATTTCCAATTTGAATAAAATTTACAGAAATGGTTTTTCTGTTAAGTAATAAGAATAGTACCAGCCCACATAACAAAGCCTCCAGCATCCTCTATCCTCTGCCTCTCATCTGACTGATCAGGCTTATGGTCCCTAGAAACAGCAACAGCTGAAAAATTGCAAAAAAGAAAAGAGCTTCAGCGACATCCACTTCAAATTAGGGACAATAATATTTATGGATGTCTTCAAGTAAGGTGCTTTTATGCACAACCAGACATGCTAGAAAATCCAATAAAATTTCTAGTAACTGCATTTGCTTAAACTAGTAAAAAGCTCACTCCTTGCTTTGGGCTAAAATTATTATTTCTTATAATAAACTTTTAAGATAATATGCAATGAGTCTTAATTTGAGATAATTTATATGGGCCTTAATTTTAATGGGCTGAGAACGTCAACAGGCATTAACATGCATCAGCGGTTCTGATCTATCGAAGAAAATGATCAACGGCTCAGATGTGAGGATAGCCCTTTGATGTTATTTTTTCCAATATGTTTTTATTATTAGTAAGGATTATTCATCTATCAAAAAGTTCCATTGCTAATATAAGTTATTTAATTATATACTTTGTCTAGAATGTTATCCAGTCGATAATCTTATTGTTTGTAGTATAAGATGTAGAAAGATTTATATGACGACATCACAGGTAGCTGACATGATCAATACCAGAACAAATCAAACTACCATCAAATCAGTTTTAATTGGGTTTTCCATAACATATCAGTTGTGACGATTAAGCCAGCAACAAAAAATTGTTTTGAACGGAAATGAAGGAGCACAGTTAGCCTACCATTTCCTCCTCTACAAATAACAGCTCTGGAATCACCGACATTTGCAACTAAGAGACGGTCGCCAACAAGTACAGCCGTTGAGGCAGTGGAACCTGCATCTCTGTTCTGCCCATTCTCACATTTAAGGAACTCAGAATCAGTGTGATTATACGCATCAACTGCAAAAAGTTAAAAAAAAAAAAATTAGCAATTTAGCATTTCTTTAATTAACTAATCTTATCCTTTTAAACAAAGAAAATATATATCCACCAATCTCCTAATTGTATAACTTTGATATGTTATTTGTTTTGTTTCGTTGGAGTCAACACAGAAATATAACATAAAAAACCTCCCAATTTACTTTCTATCTAAAATTATCATCTCTTGATTCTCACTGAATTAAGGTATATTGCAAAGTGAGGGATGGAATCATTCAAAGTGAAGAAGAGGGGTAAGCATACCACAATCATTTTTTGTTTCTGTTCCTTTTTTGTTTATTAGGAGTTTATACAATAATTTCACAAGTTTGTAACTTCATAAATCTACCAGTAAACTTCTTTATCAGAATATACCACTAGAGTACTAGACTGGAAAGAAAGTAAAACCTTGGTCCAAAAAAAGACGAAAAAATGAACTAGATCCCATGATCACTCTATTATTTACCATAAACCTAACAAACTCAGTTCTTGTAATGTTAAGGTGCGCCAAGCAATTGGGTGGAGCTAAAGACATGAAAAGTAATGTCCGACTGAAATAAGAAGAAAATGGTCTGAAATATCCATTTTTTTTTATTGATTGGTCCAAGAGAAATAAAGGTTATGATCAGGATAAAACTGAAATTCACTACTCAGGAAGACAAATACGGGTTCTGAGTTTTTGACCGAGTCCTGTATCTGAACTAGAATATTACCAGTAAGTTGAAAGTAATACTTCTGTTTTCATATTTGTAGCATGCAATTTTTTATAATAATAAATACTAAATTTACCTTATTACCAAAAAAACATTCTACAAGCATATTTAAATGTCTTGTTTGCTTGTCTACTTTGACAGTGTTGAACACTCCGACACAAAACTGATTCTAAAGTACCAGTACTAATAAAATTGTAATAAGAATACAAACAAGAGAGAATTTAGCATACCTATAGCTGATTTGGTATCACTAATGAATTTTGGGTGGTTAATAAGATTGCTGAAAAGGTGTTTCTTAACATACTCTGCCGCGCGGATCCCGCCATGACCTTACAAAATTCAGTAATATTGTTAGTCATATAATTCAGAGATTATATGAAAATTTCTTATATATTTTTCAAAAGTTCAAACATTTAAAATTTACTCAGTAATATTATTAGTCAGATTCCGGCAGGCAAAATAAAGAAAATTCATATCACAGAAAATATGTGAAATCATAGCAAAAGGTCGACACATACCATCAAAAACACCAAACAATCCAACCATTTCTCCGTTAACACCATCAATTCTCGTCTCATAAAAGTCCTCCATTGATGACCTTTTACCGGGCGAGCTCGCATACCCGTAACTAAACTTTCCATCCTGACTATAGTTAGAAAACAAAACAAACAAACAAGGAAAATAGAATGTCAATTAAATCAAACTATTACAATTTAGGATAATTGAGGGATCCTAGCTGCAAAAGTCACATTCAATTCAAGGTCTTTTCTCAAAAAAAAAAAAAAAAAAAACATTCAATTCAAGGTCTGCATGTTTGATTGCTTAGGTGACCCAACCCAACTGTCACAAACTAAACTTTTTTTTTTTTTTTTTTTGAAAAAGTGATTTCACAAATAAATTTATGTAGGAGTATCACAACAAAACTGAATCACTTCATTAAAATTTATCCATGAGTTTTCCTCTCATGTGGAGATGAGGAATTGAACTGGCCAGGTGTTGAAGATTAATATCCATAAATAATAAAATAACAATTTTTCAACATTTAACAATTAATTGCCAGTCCACCAAATCTTCCCTTCTGAGTTTTGACAGATGTGCGTAAATAATTAAAAAATTCTTAAATAATCTTTCTATTCTTTTAATTGCTGACAAAATCAATTGGGGCAATCAGTAAATCAGACACTACCCATTTCTCATACAAAATTAAAACAACCAATTCAATCAAGTACCAATTTGAGAGGGACCCATAAAAAGAGATCAAACCTGAGACCACCTCCGGTGACCGGCGGCGAGCCCCCGTTGGGCTGAGATCCCGAAAGCACGCTATAATGACCCATAATCTCCACAAGATACAAAATAACCAACCAACAACCAGCAGAAAAATCTCTCTGCACAGAAAAAGCAACCAACTTCGTATCTCCTTCCTTCAAACTGAAAATCTGAGAGACCCTTAACAGAGCAATAGCTTAAAAATGAATAATGATTGATTAATTGATTAGAAAAAAAAAAGAAAGAATAAAAGAAAGAAAGAAAGAAAAGGACTTGAGGATAGGGATGGAAGAGAGGAGGAAGAAGGAGAGATGATGATGATGATGATGATGATAAACCGTTTTAACTATTTTAAGGGTGAGAGAAGGGAATTGGGAAATTTGGAATGATGATGAGAATTGAGAAGAGAGAAAGAGGAATAAAGGGGTGAGGTGTGAAGGGAGGAGGCCAGCAAACAAAAAGGGCGGGTAGGAAGGAAGGAAAGGACGTGCTTATCCTCTGCTGCGCAGTATTATACTGCGCAGCGAATCAACGATGAGGATCATAGGGGGCTGATTTGAGATTGGGTTGCACGAACTCTTAAAGCGGATCCAATGGTTGGAGTACTGCGTAGTAGAGTACTGCGCTGTAGAGGATATGAATTGAAGGAAAAGGAAGAAAGCAGTTTGTTTGCAAAAGGGAGAGGTGCTTATCCTCTGCTGCGCAGTATTGTACAGCGCAGGGGATCAACGATGCGGATTATAGGGGGATTTATTGAGGTTGAGTTGCGCGAATCTTAAGGCAGATCGAATGGATGGAGCGCTACGCAGTAATTTCCTGCGCAGCAGAGGATATGAATTCGTAAAGCGGTTTGCTTCCAAAGGGAGAGATGCTTATCCTCTGCTGCGCAGTATTGTACAGCGCAGAAAATCAACGATGCGGATTATGGGGGGATAATTTGAGATTGAGTTGCGCGAATCTTAAAGCGGATCCAATGGTTGGCGTACTGCGCAGTAGTTTACTGCGCGGTGGAGGATATGAATTCGGAGGGAGATGCGTGGCGCCAGAAGAGTGACTTCCGCTTCATCAACATGCCTCCTCAATTCTCATGCATTAATTTATTGTTTTTATTTTTTTGAAGTAGGCATTAAATTATTTTTTGTAAGGAAGCGGTAATAAGTTGTGGTTTTCGTTTTTCTGGGGAAATAAAACAGAGAATGCAAAAAGATATTTTCATTTTGAAATTTACTTCAATATTTTCACTAAATAAAGTTTATTTTCGATGAGATGACTATGAGAATATTACTAATTTTGGATTGATCTCTCACTAATAAAATTGTTTGAGTGTGATCACAAGAACAACACCCTATTATTTTTATTAGAGTTGGGCTAATTTAATTTTTAATCAATATTTATTATGTCAATACAACACATAATTAAGATTTTTAATTGAAATCTGCCACTGCTTAAGAGTGTATACTAAACGGTATTTTACAATAACTACAAAAGAGCTCACACCTTATTTTGGACTGAAATTATTATATCTTATAATAAAGGGCCGATAGCTCACCCTTGTAAGAAAACTGATATGGACCTTAAATTTTAATGGGCCGGGACATTAATGTACGTCAACAATGGTGATCAATCTAAGTAAACAATCAACGACTGAGTTTTTTTTTCTTCAGGGAAGATAGAACTTTCATGTCAAAAAATCTAATCTTTTTTTATTAGGAGTAAAAATAATTACATATTTCTTATAAACTCACCAAAGAGTTGTGAACCAATAATTTTGTTGATTTAGATTTTGCCAAAATCTGAAACTCCACGACAAAATAAGGAAATTTATTTCTTTTGTCTGTTTGGGGTTGTCAACGGATTGGGATAGGATGTGATATATATAATCCACAAGTGAATTCATTGATAATTTATAAGATTTTAACCTTTAATTTATTTATATGTGGAAACTCCTTATGCAAGTTCATTTTTTGAAAATTGTCTAAAAGGGGATAGAAGTAGGGAATAACGGGAGTCTTACGAAAAAATATAACCAAATTAGAGTCGATATATTTTTAGGGAATTTTAAATTTTATATTAAGCCTTTTAAATAATTAAAATTAATGTTCTACAATAAATAAATTATACAATTTTCTAAAAATTAAATCGTAATTTTAATTTACTAATTGTATATCTCTGTGATGATTATTGAACTACATCTGCAATGTATTCTTATACTAAAAGCTAAAAAAAAAATCCAAAATGATTTTTATTATATATATCTTACTACAAAAATGTTAAAATACAACTATTTTGTCCAATTCAAACAAGAATTTAAATTTATACAATCAAAAATTCAAATACCGAGTATGTACACTAATCTGAATTAATGTAAAACCCAACTGATTTTATCAACCAACGAAAGTGATTTTAAGTGACCTAATAAAATTGGCCTCCGTAAAATGCCAAAATTGTAAAATTTAGAGCTTTACACGTGTCGAGGTGAGCAGCCACAAATAAGAATGTGTGATTTACTCGTGTGCCCCTTTTGTTTTGACTGACTTGTCTTCTCTTTAGATGACACGTATATGCCCTCATGAGACCTAACTCCCCTTAATTATTGAGGCTACAAAATATAAGTTTTCAAAAAAAAAAAAAAAGCTACAAAATCATGGAGGTGGCAGATTGTCGGGTATCGGGTTGATGGCTGCCAGTATTTTTTTGGGTCGGGTTGACATCTGTCGACAATTTTCAGGTCGAGTCGAGTTCGGGTTGGGCGGGTTTTTTGGGTTTGGTCATATTTTACGAATTTCAATATGTTGTTATTTCAAAAAGAAAAACAAGACCCTGTCATTCCAAAAAGAAAAACAGACCTGTTATTCCATTGTGGACCGTTGGATCAAAATCAACGGATCATATCAAATTGAAAAAGACCCCCTAAAATCTAAAGTGGGCCGATCGGATCCGTCTATTTTGATATAACGGCCCACAATGGAATAACAGGGTCCTGTTTTTCTTTGAGAATAACAGCAAATACGGACTCATATTTTGCACCTTTATTCTCGGGTCATCCCGAGTTTGGGTCGGGTCGGGTTCCGGTTCCGGTTCCGGTCAGTTTGAGTTTCCCTGAAACACAGGTCGGATCGGGTTCGAGTCAGATTAGGTCGTGTTCAGATCAGTTTAACTTTCCCTAAAACTCAGGTCAGATCGGATAGGTTTTTCTGGTCCAGTCAGATTTTGCCACCTCTACGTAATCCAAACCATATTTCCTTCTTTTTTTTTCTTTTTTTTTCTTTTTTTTTATTTTAGGGTAATCAAAGTGCCAAAGTCCTAATTCACACGAACAACATGACATAGTCATCAATCAATGAGGTCAATATCCATGGCCAATTTGCACTTTGAGGTTTGAACGGTTCAACTTCAACCTGCCAACCTCCTAAAGAAGCATCCGGATCCTCTCTTTCAATTAACACATAGTACCTTCAATGTTGCGGGTCAAATTCATCCGGACACCAATTAGTTTTGTGTAATACATCGTGGCTGATTCTGCTATGGACCGAATGAAAAGTGAACCATCTATTTTTTAAAATCTGATAGTTGTAACTGTAATGTATATTTTAGACGCAATAAAAGAGAGATGTTTAATAAGAACTGTCCGATTCAAGATAAAAGATTGCTTGGCTGATCTATAGCATAACTGCTGATATATCGTACATGTGGAGTGTTACTGTGTTACTTGGAGCCCATTTGTCAGATGAATGCTGCAGGGATTCATATAATGTAATGATAGGGTTACAGGTTCCCAAGGGAAAGGGAATTTGACACATTCGTCTCGTACTAGAGATAGTACCACGTGTCTCCTTATCCTCTGTGCTAAAGATTGACCCCAGATGAGATGAGATGAGAATATGAGATAGTCTCTTCTCAAAATAAAAAATATGAGAGTCCAAGAATCTTTGAAAAAAGATCTAGGTCAAATTTCATGAGCTACAATTTATATGTAGTTTTTATACCCACCAATGATTATGATTAAGGACGGACAATGTCGAATTATCTGTTTAGAACTTGTAAGAATTATTAGCTTTTGTATTTTAAATAGTAATATATTAGTATTTGTTGAATTCTTTAATTGAAATTCAAACATCAACCTCCCAGCGAAAGAAGGAAAAAAAATTAAATTAATCAGATCAGACAGAATTATTTTTTTCCTATCAATAATAAGCTTTTTGAAGATTTTCATCTAATACAATCTGAAATTATATTCTTATTAAAAACAAAATTTTCTATAGAACCAGTGCCTACGAATTGACTCTAAGATACTAATTTCTCATCTTCAATATTTTAAAGATTAGCGCTTTCTTTTCATGAATCTGCAGGGTGTGCTTTTCCAGTCATATAGTCAGTCGGTTGTCGCACCGATCTCAAAGTATTTCGGTGTTTATTAACCGTCGGATCAAGAAAAGCAGGGCCTAGAAAAGCAGGTGATCCCGATCGCTGGGTTGAACAAATAAAAACAAGAGGGTTTAAGAAACCTTTCTCATAATAATTACAGCATTGATAAATTGAATTGAGCAACAAAAGGTTGATGGGATAGAATCATCCCTACTAATAATAAAAGGAGGAGTTTTTTTAGACCAAAAAGGAGTCTTTGTTTAGAGCTATTTTTGGACCGTCCGATCAGAGCAAATCCAGACATCTGAACCGTCTACGCGAAATTCACACAGCAATCCGCTCTTTGGATCGCTCCAAATCAATACTCTCCTCTCTCTCCTCAAAAACCTTTCGATTTTAAAGATATTACAAAGATTGCCACTACATGTTGGGTCAACCCAACAACTGCCCATGTACCTGGTGTCCATCTGATAGCAATTTTGTTATTTTATTAATGATTGGGGATGCTAGTTTTCCTCTGAACCGTGTCAATTATTTGTGTCAGATCCAGGTGGAGGATAAGGAGTCCTCATCCCCTCACTTACTGCATTATGCAGTTTACCATGCCAACCACTAGATCATCTCGTGATTCACGCTGGCACGAATCTCAATACAATCCAATGGCTGTCGTTGTGAGCTACACAATGCATATAGTAGGGGATATGAATTCGTAGGATGAGACCCGTACAAACTTTGAAACCCTTTAATTAAGTCTTCCTTTTCCTTTACTTTTTGACGAAATACACGTAATCAAAGATTTCGGACATGACAAAATATAATTTGTTTCCGACATGACAAAATATAATTTGAACAGTTAGCATTTCGGAGTTTATATATATATATATATATGAGTAAAACTATGGTGCTCACCGTGAGCTTAACACCAAAAACATATCATATCATATCCAAATTTTGATTTATATAGCTCAATAAATTATTTATATCAAAATCATGTGTCATGCAAAAATTTTCCATTTTTAAAGATTTTTAAGTACTTATTTCAGATTTTTAAAGTTACATGTGAGACATTGATTATTTTATTAATATTGTATAATTGCTATTAATTTGACCAAAATAAATACTTAAAATTCTCCAAAAATAAAAAAAAATTGCATGCTATATGATTTGATATTTTTTGGTGTTAAGCTTATGGAGTAGTTTTACTATATATATAGAGAGAGAGAGAGCTAGACCAATATGAAAACGTTTGCATTTCGTTCCGAAATGCTAACGTTTTCACAATAGTTATACTCTATATATATAATATTAGTATTTCACTGCAAAGCATGGGCACTATACTAGTAGAAAAAAAGAGAAAACAACTGGATTAATTGCACCATTAATGTATATCATAATCAAGTATACCTGGTAGACACGGAGAAAAAAGAAGAAGAAAATTAATTGAGCATTACTGTAAAATCTTCATTATTCATATTTTGGCAACTGCAAAAATACTTCAAAAGTCAGAAAATGTAATCGCTGGATAATATAACTGATACTAATAAAAAATTGGCAAGGTTTGAAAAAAAATAATATTTACAAAGGAAATTAACATGGAATTGTCTGATGATAAAATGGAGTCTCAAGATAAAGAAAAGACAATACGAAGATAATGAAAGAGTTAAAAATATGTAAAATTAATTAAGAACTTAGAAATGACTTAAAAATAAATCAAGTTCTTTCTTCTATTTTTGTTCAAGCAAAATTTCATACTGTTAAATTATTTTAAACAAATAATAAGAGATGAACTTTTAGGATGCAATCCAGCTGTTGCCACGAATAATTAGCATAATTTGGACAGAACAAATAAAAAACGAACATGAAAAGTATAAGTTTAGCACTCTAAATACGCAAACATATTGTGTAATTAATCATTTCATCGTGCCTACTGCTCCATGAGAAATTTATTAAGCCCGCATGATCACCTCTTTTTCTATTTAAGCAAAAGGAATTTTGAATTAGCAGCTTAGCATCAAAACAATCAATTACCTTTAATTACCTTTTCTTCAAATAGGACCAACAAATTCATAATTTTTATTTTTTTCTTTTTACAATTAGAAGAACTAGGGGCGTTTGAAATTAGAAAACAACTTCAATGACCCGGATAAAATAATTATAGAAATATCTATATTTATACTCCTTTAAAAAGAAGTTAAGAATTGGACATTCCATTGATGGTAATAGTCTTAACTCCTATCTTAATCTTTATCCATCAAATAATGAAAGGCTCACATTGCATCCATTTCTGTCTCATCACAAAATTGAAGTGACGAATTGTCTGACTAACCTTTTAAAGCACTGATTGTTAAAATCATAAATCAATTTCTTCTTTTCTATTCTTTCACTCTAATAAAAATTAAAATTGCCTGCAGCAGCGTGCGGGTATACTTCCAGTACAATAAATTGTCAAACATAAAAAAATGACCAGCCACAATAATGATGGAAAAGTCTAGACAGTTAAACATCAGGCTCACAAAAACCTCTATTGCCATTGGACAGACCAACCTTACACGTCTAATCAAACTTTTAGAGATGTAAATGGTACCAAAAGTAATGAGTAATAACATACTTAAAATGTCAACTAGATAAACTTAAGCTTGCAAGCCACAAATCTTTTGTTAATCCAAGCAAACCTCAATTTGGCACAAATTAATATTGATTAACACTTTAACAGGGATCTCGTGAAGTCCTGTAATATAACATGAATTATTAAAAAAAAATGGATAAAGGCAGGGGAAATTGCCCCATTCTCACTCTATTCTATAGTTTAAGGCTTTAAGGGGTGGAAATGCACATGGGAGATCCAGAAGTGGACATAAATGCAAGCATCCTTGTGAGGAAGGAAAAGAGTAATACCTAGCTTCCATAGAAAAACTGTCCATAGTTACATTTCAGGATGTATCTGTATGGACATAGTTACTATGTATGTATGGACAGTTTTTCAATGGACGCAAGATATTTCTCAAAGGAAAATGTTAATTTGGCAAAGATGAAAGTGAGGCCCACAGATTATGAAAAATCATAACCATTCGATTATAAAAAATGAACGACACATATTTGACCCGATATATAACAGAATTAGCCATAAATATTTGTATAAAATACTTCTATTGGGCCGAACGTTTAGATGGTCTATGTATGTATAGACGGTTTTTTAATGGACGCAAGACGTTTTTCAAAGGAAAATGTTAATTTGGCAAAGATGAAAGTGAGGCCCACAAGTTATGAAAAATCACAACAACTCGATTATGAAAAATGAACGGCCCATATTTGATCCGATATATAACTGAATTAGCCATAAATATTTGTATAAAATACTTCTATTGGGCCAAACGTTTAGATGGTCTACTGCTAGTCTTGGAGTCCATGTGTGGGGAAATAACGGAAGGCTCACTAAATGCTTCCTGGATCGTTGCTGCACTAATAGGCCCATAAATTACATTAACACTGTTGCAGATGAGATTAACTCCAAATGGCAAATCCTGGATCATTGCTAGACAAATAGGCCCATAAATTATATTAAAGCAATACCACTATCTAATTTTTAAATTAGGAACCGAATTTTGTCCAAAGTCATTTGAACGGTCTCCGTCCAAATGCAACTGAGAGTTGTACGATATAACCTAGTCGTACGATATAACCTGTTACAAGTCTTTGTATCATGGTTTGATAATTTTGTCCATGTTTACAATTAAATCAATGAATCCTCATTTGTAAATATAGTATCACTGAAACTCATAAATTTGTTTCAAATTGTTATTGTGCTTTTGTATGCATTTGTTATTTCATATCTTATATCCGTACTGAATTCAAATAGGTATAACACATGTTAGGAACAAAATAGCAAGCAGCTAAAGAAAAAGAAAAAATAGCAGTGCATTTTCCAGTTACTATTCTAGATACTAGTGTAAGTTCTACAAGTCTTCAGATTTCACACCTCCACTTCATAAACAACATAAAAATAATAGGAAAAGTTTTTTTTTTTTTTTTTAATCACAAGTGTCTCTGCAAGCTTAAACAAAATAAACAATAGGAAAGCTTTATTTTCATAACAATAAAGAGTTATTACAATGATGTTTGAGGATTCACATTTAGCATGCTAGTAGCATTAGTGAGCCAGTTTTGTGTTTCTAAGGCAAATATCATCAGGGTTCCAGAAATAATACCCACCAATCAATATGAAGATTCAGATGGTTATAATTTATGAATATAATTAGCACTTGACTTTGGCAGAAGGCTGGGAGGCTACTGGCAGGAGAGTTCATTTATGACCTCATTAACATATAAGCATAAATTACTTCCTCTTGAAGAAAAGAAAAATAAAAACTAAAATAAATATATAATAACAATCAATTGCTAGGCTCTGAGGAGAGGGACCCATCACAGAGTACTGACTAAGAATGTTATTTTTCTTTTTTTTCTTTTCGTTTTATCATTAATTCATTACATGGAAGCAGATTTACCCTACACAAATTTACTGTGCACAGAATTTACTGTCGACGTTGTCCGTATAACGTCCATCCATCGATCCACATTTCAATGATTCAAAACTATGCTCCTACAAGTTAAAAAATATTGTATAATCATCAGCTCTTTAGGTTTGATGAGAATAGAGTAATTAGTGCCAATTGTGCCCAGTGCCTTCCAACTGTGTTAGAACTTAGAATATGATTACTATAGCATACAGAATATTGTTTTCTCACAAATTCAGAGAAAATTTGAATCTCATAAGGTCAATACAAATTGAAAACGGTAACATGACCCATTTAGATTTAGAGTACAGTCCTTTTTTTTTTTCCAAAAACCCCTTGGCCCACTTAATGTTTTGAAGTATATGGATCCTCTTATTAGCCATTGAAAGACCCACACTGCATGTTGTTCATAATTGTAATAAGATGCACAGATTCAAATGACAGGGATTACAGGGAAAATGACATATCATGCATGGTCCAGGGTTCTTATAAAGAGAAATGACAGCTAAAAATGATGCTGAAAGTCAATACAGCGCCAAGCTGTAATGAGACCCAAACTGAAGCGTCTAAATCTCAAATTAATATCAAAATCTGTTCCTCTGCAATCATCTTAATAGTCTATGACCAAGCATTAAGTAATACATCCATACTTTAGTGGTCGGTAATGACTATCAAAGAGTACAGGAAACCACAATTCTCATTTCCTGAACTGTCAGACATCAAAATCACAAATGCCCAAAACCTTATTTCAAGAAATAAGGTGATAATTGACAAAATATATTATGAATACGACCGAGACAAATATATGACATAAATTATTGGTCAAATTCAATGATGCTTGGTGTTCCTTATTCAACTGTTAAGTTGGCCAAAATTGAGATTGCACACAGATAATTGCAGAAAAGATATATTTGAGCCCAAATAGCACTGAAAGAGAAAGGAAAGGTGCAAAAGAAAAGCAAGCAACATCCCCGCAAAAAAACAAATGAGAACTTGGGTCCAGCTTCTGTCTGGTTTATAAAAAATCTATTGTTTGATCTTTTGTGTATCTTTCACATTTATATAGAAAGAAACAATAGAGATATGGCATATGTGCTGAGTAGAAGCAATCCATCTCTAGCATTGCATAAATAGACATTACACAAATTTAGCATTCTCCCGACTCTCAAGTGAGAGTGATATATAGTGAATATAGCAACCCTGATGGAGAAATCTCATCTAACCCCAGAAATTATTAAAAAAAAAAGAGGCAATATAATAAATTAACAAAATTGGAAAAGGGGTGTAACATGGAAAAGAAAATAGAGAAGATCATCGTGTTATTGACAAATCTAATTTAAGGATACAGGAGGATGCTTCTCTTTCTATCGGTATTCAGATTAATTTTTCAACAGAAGTATTTTTGTTGCTCTTTCCGAAAAGGCAAATTCATTTTTTCAGTATATACTGATATAGTATGCACCTTATGCCCATAGTAGATATTTACATATAAAGGACTTGATGATAAAGAAAAAAGAAATAAAAAACTAACCTCTATACCGATGCCAACTAGCATAACACCATATAATCAGCCAGCTGCCGTCCAATCAGCAGGATCTGAAGATGGCACCACCGGAACAAAACAAGCCGATTTCATTTCCATCTGAGCAATCCTGACAGCTCCTATGAGCTTCTCAGGCAGCTCCTCCTCTTGTTGCGCTTCCACCACAAACCCCATGTCAATTGTAACAGAGGTCACACACCCCAGCGCCAGACTTAAAATCGCACTGGCAATTGCCGAGCTACCAATGTCCACGTCTATCTCTAGATAGTCCTCGCCCCTGTAATACCTGCATTTCGCATGAAAAGGACGTCATCATAATTAACCCAACGCTGCATTTGAACATAAGATGCTTTGCAAATTACATGGGGTTTAAATTTATCTGCAGACGATGCGGATGTTGGAATATAGGTTGCAATCAATCCGATATATAAATCCTAAGTGCTTTCTAGTTTGTAGTAATTTTTTTTACCGGAAAATAAATGTTCTCTACAGAAAGTAAAGCAAAAAATTGTCAACATCACTAATAAATCTCACAGATAATTCGGCACTCAATTATCAGGGATTTTAGTATCTTTTACCCATGGATATCCAATCTGATACTAACATCATTTCGACAGCACAACAGAGAGAGCGAAATTACTTGATAGGAAGTGCTTTCCCGAGGAGGCACGCAGCATAATTACCGACTGCCGCCTTGACGAGCCAGGGCCCTTTCACGATCCGATTCACCAGCTTGAACCGGGAATTGCGGTACGCATCGTCCCCATAGATAAACCTATGCAGCAGTGACTCTGGTTGGATCTGCTCCTCGGACGCAAAGTAGAACACCGCGCTGTATGCATCCGGCCTCGCCGGCACCTGATTCAGAAATTCAGTATCATCAGTTCATCACAAGATTAACAGATCAAAGCAACAATTCGTTCGTTCATGGAATCAATCAGACCTGGAGATTGACGGCAAAGATGAACGAGCCCTTCTTCGCGACGCCGATCCGCTTGGCGCGGCGGAGACCGGCGGCGACGCGATTATCCGATCGGGCGAGGACGTGGTCAACCCTAGCGGGGGATCGGAGCCAGTCGACGCCGGCGGGCTGCAGCAGCCAGTCGCCGGACGGCAGCTTCTTCCGCCTGGAGAAGTACCCTTTCGCTCGCAGCAGGAAGAGATCGCCGGGCGGCGAGGCCCAGCCGTTGGATCCCCTGTCGAGGTCGACGTGGCGCAGGGATCCGCCGTTGATCGCGTCCTCCCGCCAGCTGTAGGTGGAGTCGGAGATATCGGAGTCGAATTCGGGATCGGAATCGGATTCGGGTTTGGATCCGCCGTTCGAGCTGACCGCTGCATCGCTGACCGTCCGCGGTCCCATCGAGATTCGTGCCGCTGTCTGTCCGTCCGTCCGTCCGATAATAAGTCTACCGCCCTGAATGAATTATAATTTAGTTGAGTTTGGTTTTGAGTTTAGTAGAGAGGAAAGAGGAGCAAAAATGAATGGAATGGAAATAGATGGGATATGAAGAGTTATGAATGTAATTTTTTGTTCTTGCTGGTTTTGTTTCGTTTTCGTCGGGAGGCGAAAGAGGAGAGAGTGAGAGAAGCTATAAAACAGTGACGGGTCTGCTGACAGCTGACATCTGATAAGAAAACTACTGTAATATATTATATGAGTGAGATTATTGTGCTTCATAAAGTATAGTGGCTAGTGCGTTTCAGCCTCATATCTCATTAACCATAGCTCGAATGACCAATTCAAGTTGCTCACCATGATCTTGATATTGAAACCTAGTTGCATACCAAAATTTTCTATTTTTAGAGTTTTCTAACTATTTTTATGAATTTTTGAAAAACGATCCATCTTATGTACAAAATTTTGTACATTTTCTATACAATTTTCAAAAATAAAAAAAAATAGTTAGAAAACTCTAAAAATGAAAATTTTGGTAATCTACAAGATTTCAATATGTAGATTGTGTTGAGCAACTTGGATTGGCCATTTGAGCTACGGTTTTGCGATACGGGGCCTAAGCGCACTGCCTCATCGGGCTTTATGAAGCGCAATAGCCTCACTCTATATTATATTGCCATTTTTTTGTATAAATTGTGCATGCTCCCGGAGCACTGTTGTGTTGTTATAGTCCATAAATATGAGAGTTCCTTGTTCTTTCACAACTCACGTGTTATTTTCAGTAACAATCTATTTTGATATTTCCGTACTAAATATGAATTAAAAAAGAGACTACTTTGGTCATCCAAATTCAATACAACAGTAAAGTATTATATAGGGCAATTAAGACGGTGATAATTTATAAGTAATAGGATTTTTACTATTCAGAATATCTCTTAATTAAATGCATTTTTTTTTTACTCTTTTACATATCACTATTATATAACTATTTTACTTTTTACTATTTTAATAGTGCTATTCTAAACCTATTGCTTGATTTAGTAGAAGAGCCTTTTAATATTTTTCTTACTTCCTATTCTCTTTTTCAATTTATTGTCGAAAGATTGAAACTATTAAATACTATGCTTGTCAAACCCCTTTTTTGTACAATTTCATAATAGCAACATTTTGTTAGGTCAATAATATAAATAGAAAATTGTACAAGCTCAAAGAAGAGATTAGTAAGGTAATTAAACCTAAACAGTGAAAATATTGAATTAGCGTGGAATGGAATAAACAAAACAGGAGCATTTTTAAGAAAAGCGTTCAATATATATTGTTTAATAAAATCTTTAAAAAAATATATTTTTTTCTCTTGTACTCTTTTGGGTTTTCGAAAGCTAACTTAAATCTATTACATGACTATAAGACTAAGACTGTACTTTTATATATCCTTATTATTGTATTAAAATTTAATATATGATGATAAGACATAAATTTTATCTAAGTAATGAAAAATCATACTTTCATAGCATTTTCACTGTTTCATGTTTGAGCCAACTAATACATAGACTACAATACAATACAAACATGTTAAATTTCCTTCTTTTATCTTTTGAAAGTTCCACAATGTTTAATGCATAAACCTTTTTAAAAATTTTGATACTTCTTTATCATTTTTAGGACCTGTTCGAACCCCCTTAATTTTCATTGGGAAGCCCCCTTAATTTTGTGAGAGTGAATTTGTTTTTTCCCACATAAACAGTGGTTAATTTCTCAGTGGGAATTGAGGAGAGCCGAACAGGCTCTTAGTGTTCCAGGAGTAGCCAATTCTCTCACTCAATTTTCCAAGTCAGAAAGAGGGGAAAGCAATAAAAAGGCAGAAGAATCCGCTTTCACTTCGCCAGAAACTGCGATGGGGGCTCAAGCTTTGAACACTGTAGATAGACCGAAGAAGAAAGAGACAACCAACCGAGGCAACTATCGTTAACAAATTTGGACTAGCGTTCTTCATTTCATTTTTCCATCATTCTCCATATCATACACGAAATAGCCAAATTTTTATCATTTTATGCAATCATTATAGGATTAGAATTTTGTGCAAAGCTATTTGGACGGTCTCCGTTCAAAGCCATAACTAAACCATTCGATTCGATTTACATGTTTATCAACGGTGATAACATGTGACCCCGTCATTCTAAATATAACCAGCATACTATTTTTAGTAACTATAAGATTAAATCACTGCTGATCAATTACTAACAATTAGATCATACGGCTCTTAAAATCTTTTGGACAATATCCGATCCCATCATTATATTTCTTTTATATAAAACCTCCTCAAATTTGGATCTTCACTGGCCCTTTATAAATGGAGATTTCGTTAAAGTAGTGACGCCATCATGTTCATTTTTATTTTCGGATCAAGATCTCCGGTTTTTCTCGATCCGACAGCTGAGAAATAGTGAGGTATTTTGAGATCCGTGCGGTAACCGATAGCGACCATCCGATTAGAAAAGTAAGCTATTTTTTTTTTTTCCTTTCAAGAAAAACAGCGGATTCATATTTTTTTTTCTCTGTCCTGCCGTTCAATTTTTTTTTTTTTTTTTCAATCATGAAGGTACTAGAAAACGGCGAGTGGATGATACTCATAATTTTTTTCGGAAAAAAAGTGCACACATATAAGATATAATATCACAAAGAGGAGGATACATTGACAATGTCTAATTTGACATTCTTGACGATACTAATTTTCAAAAATTTGAAAAAATAGTTAGAAATTTTCAAAAATAGAAAAAAGTTTACGGAACTATTGTTTAAGTTATATATTGATTATGTTTCTGATTTATTTAATTTAAGTGATGTTTGATAGCTCTTCAAAGATCCGTTAAATTACAACCGTTAAAAAATGTATGAAATTTTGATAAGCCATCAAACAATGTTTAAAATGATTGAAATTTGAAACACTATCAATCTATTAGTTAAATAATACATCCATCAACTTTTTTCCATTTTTAAAAATTTATATGATTTTATTCAAATTTTTTAAAATTTGCACTGTCAAGATTGTTAAGATAGGCATTGTCAATGGATCTCTCCTCTATAACATATTGATATAATTTCCTGCATTATTGGTTGCATTTGCACCTGCATGCAACTCACTATTTATTTGAGGGGCTCGATGAGGATTATAAATGGATAATTGCCACCTTGGCTTTTTATTAAAAATTTCAAATGCCTTCCTACTCTTAGCTCACATCTCCTGGTTTAAATATTCTCCTTACTCATTTGACATTAATTAATTCATCAATTGCCAGAAAATATTTGACATTGTACATCTTTTTTTTTTTTTGGAAGAGTGAATATTTTATTTTTATTCCTAGTTTCAAAGTGTTTATCCTAACATAAAATTTGGTATATTAATTATGCAACAATAATAATTGTATAATTGAAGGGAAAAATATGTGTCTGTAAGAACATGCTACTGAAAAAATATTGTATAATTATGGAGCAATTATGTTTTGCAATTGCAGTCAGCAGCCAAAAAAAATAAAATGGGTAAAAATTTATTTATTAAGACCCGGATGAGCATTCCTTCTAAATATGTAAATTCAAATAATTCAAACACCCATTTTCATATTGGAAAAAAAAAATTAACTAGCTTATGATAATTTCTCATTTAATGCATTTTTAGAAGAGTATCACTTGGTGGTTGAAATCTGAATGTACTTGCCACCCTAGTTTTAATGGAAAACATCTGTATCAAAGGGCTCCATAATTTGAAGACCCTGTCGCCATTGATAGTGGATTAACAACTGTAATCGCACCTAATTATTTTTATTCTCTCTTCTTTTGTATTTTTGTTCTAATAAGCTTTTAAGTTTTTTATTTAAAAGATGCTGCCAACAGGGCTGACATTAATATATTGATTGATGGAGAAAAATTATATTAGCTGTGGATGACAATAATAATATTCCTTGTATGTTTATTAATTATAGATTCAACCATAAAAACATATATATAATACAACTGCAAAATTTAATATTTTTGCATACATGCCAAATCACCTATTGACAAGTCATCAATAGGTAACCGATTGTGACCGCATCAGTAAAATAAAATTATATTAATATAATATGGTGACATATTCAACCAAATAAATATTGCATTTTTTCTTTTAGTAAAGATGAGGGTCAAGCCACTCAAATTTAATTGTCTATAGAAAACCCTCAATCCGGGTTTTGAACCCGCGACCTCCCACATGGACAGATATAAAAATTGCATTTTAATTTGAATAAGATGATGAAGTTTGAAATGGACATATCACAAATCCTTTGTTATTATTTGAAGGCAAGGAATAAGGATATATATCTTTAATTAGTTGGATCTTTGTTAATTGCCTTTTACTCTTTGATTTCCAATTTTTTCAGAAAAGGTGGACTGCAAAATCTCTCTTTAAAGTCTAAAAAATTACGTGGGATTTATAATTATCCGTACTTTTGATTCCTGACAAAGCAATATATTTTCCACTCAGGAGGATGTTTTTTCTTTTGCAAGATTAGCAGAGGCACTCATTTCCTACGAGCTTCTCTCAACAAAAAGAGCAAAAAAAAAAAAGATATTGTAGATCACTTTGTTGTTGTGTTGAATTTAAGTATCAGCTCCCCACAAATAAACATATTATTTTTCTGAGATAATCTCTTTGTCCCCCATCATTTGTCCCCCTTAAACGTCCCCCATCCGTTTCTGCTGGAACCGGTATGAATACTAGTTAGCAAGTGGTATGAACACCACGATACATTCAGTATGAACACCCTCTGAGAGCTCTATGAACAATGCAAATTGGGAGAAAATTTTTTTTGGCATATTTTCCATGTGCAAAAAAAAATTAAGCACGTGCTTAATTCAATTTCAGCACGTGATGAAAATCGGAGTGCGCGCGGGTGTTCATACTGCTTATTCGCTGGTGTTCATATCCAATGGTCTTCGGTGTTCATAGTTGACGTGGACGGGAGTTGGCATATTTTCCACGTGCAAAAATAAATTAGGCACGTGCTTAATTCAATTTCAGCACGTGATGAAAATCGGAGCGCCCTCGGATGTTCATACTGCTTATTGGCGGGTGTTCATATCCAATGGTCTTTGGTGTTCATAGTTGACGTGGACGAGAGTATGTGCGCGGGGGACATTTAAGGGGGATTTTTTGTGGGGGACAGTTAGCATCCCTCTATTTTTCTTGATGTGGACAAATAAACATATTCAACAGAAACAGATATTGGGTTATGAATTTTAAAAGTGTAGCAACTATAGTTGAATTTTAAAGTGTATAAGGGGGAGGGATTCATTGACAATCTTGACAAAAAATTATAAAATTTTATTAAAAATCTTAAATATGAAAAAAAGTTTTATGGATGCATTACTTGACTTATAGATTGGTGATGTTAATTCCAAGTTTCAATCGATTTGAATATCGTTTGATGCCTTACCAAAATTTTATATACTAGTTAACGACTGTAATTTTAGGGTCTTTAAAGAGCTATCAAATGTCACTTAAATTGAATATAATCAGAAACATAATCAATCTATAAGTTAAATAATACTTTCGTAAATTTTTTTCTATAAATTTTTTCCTATTTTTAAGGGTTATTGTGATTTTTTATAAATTTTTAAAAAATAACCATTGTCGGAGACCTCCTTAGTACATAAAATCCAACCAATTCGATCCGTCAATCCCATCCGTGTACATACATGGCGCCGAAGCAAAGACATGTGCCAAATAATAGAGACCATAGAGCCCAACAGGACTATTTATCTATATCTATACTATTATAAAAAGTACGTAAAAATTGGATTCATCCATTTGGTTACGGTTTTCATCAAATAAAGAAAATTTGTCCCTCTCAGTACTCGAATAGTCACTGCTTTAAATTACACACTCTTATGAATTGAATCGATAAAACTTTAGCTTATGCTTACGTGAAAGTTTGTGCACATACAAACGAGCATGAATTTATTCTTCAGATATTGAAAAAACATTTCATCATTATATGGTTAGCTTAAATAAAAATTGAAATTCTCTGCCGCGATGCGCGGGTGCGCTTCTAGTCTTACAAATATACTATATAAGTTGGTACTCGTTAATTAATTGCCTTGCCATTTTGATGCTCAGGGTAGCATGTTTGTTAGTACACTCCACATGCATCAGGGAGTTAGGCTCAACAGATTGCATGACAGGCAATTAATTCTCAAAATGCAAAATCTGTATGCCCGGTCCAGTGAAAAATTTGGGATTAAAAATAATGAATTTTGAAAGATGAAAAAAAAATAATAAGGAATTTTGCATTGTAATTCGGAGAGGAAATAGGAGTGTCATCGAAAAAAAAAGGAGGAATTAAAAAGGGCAAAAAAAAACAAAAAAAGAGAAAAGAAAGTAAAAGAAATGTTGCATTCGAAACAAAAAGATAGAGGAAAATGGGGGAGGAAATTTAGTATTTTATTTGAAACAAAAAGATAGCATATATATATATATTATACACGCCGAAAGCTTTGACAAGTCCACAGCTAGAAAGCAACATTATGAAAAATAAATTCAAATAGAGTACCTTATCTCTTTTATAGTACATTAATTTGGGATGGAGTGCTACAGTACTATGAACAGTAATTTGAACAGTAGCTTTTTTTTTTTTTAGATCCTTCAATAGTATCTTACCTTGAGTCATTTAAAAGAATAATCTAGAAGATATAATTGTTGACATTTAAATTGTAAATAAACAATATACAAAATATAAGCTATAATATCAACTAGAAGTTTTAAACTATGAGAAAATATTGACAATTGATAGTATCTCAAATTTCAATAAATTACTCTTTGATAGCTTATCAAAATTTTATTTACTTTTAAAATTTTGCAAATTAATAAATTATCAATAGGCTATTAAATAACACTTAAAATTAAATATAATTAAAATTATAGCCAATCACAAGGTTATAATTACATGTATATTTTTTTTTTCATTTTTAAGATTTTTAAACAATACTTTAAAATTTCTTCCAAACTTCATTGTCAAATTGTCAATATAACCATTATCAACTGATCTTCTCTACAACTATTTCTTTAAACTTTCTTTTTTATACTTCAAAAATTGTATTAAAAATATTAAATGTGTTGTAAACAACTTTTATCCTTACACAATAATATTTGCCAAAGGTAGAAATGTCTAAAGTAGCAATATTTACAATTTAGAAAAATAACTAAAAAATTCAATATCTTGGACAAGAAAAATTACAAGTGTAAGTTTGTGGAGTTCATCAACAGATTGAAATGAAAGAAGATTCAAATTCAAAATAAAAAGTACATACCATAAAAATGTAATGGGCTTTGAACCAAATATGTCTTCTAAAATTATTATTTGCAGTCATTTTAGAAGATTGAAAAGAAATACTTACAAAATTTTAAATAATAAAAATTTATATGCAATGAGTTTTTTATTAAAAATATAAATCCAATAATAAAAAAAGTTAGAGATAATTAAAATATTAAATTAATAAAAAAAACTATAACAAATCAACTATGTCTTTAAAATATTCACCTCTCATAAATGCAATTGTATGAAATACAATACAATTGTATAAGCTATGAAAATAGCAACTTATATAATGTGAAATTTTCTTCATAATTTATATATTTTTTCTTCATAATTCATACTTTTTTAGTTTTTATCCCTTCTTTAAGATTTAAGATTACATTTCAGTTTGTTTTTTTTAATAAATATTAATCTACTGCCGAAGCAACGCGAGGTGCGTATCTAATACATATATATTTATATACTACTCATTCCATATAAACAACATAAATCATTATGCAATTTTTTTTTAAATTAAGAAAGCTATTTTTGACATGAAATCAGATAGTACACCAGGACCTACTGGATTTCCTATTCTATCTTATCAAAAATTTTGGAATGTTATTAGATTTGACCTTGTTATTATTAATCCTCTCCAGTCATGTTTAACTTATCTAATTCACTAATTGCATACAGGAGTAGTTAACTTTTACCAGATCCAAAACTACTACTGTCACTATTTTTTTAATTATAAACAAGTGGTATACAATACATATGATTTGACCTTATTTCTCTCAGAGTAATACCTAACGTCCATAAAATAATCGTCCACAGCGTCCAGCCATCCATATGTTACATTTTGAGATGTTTTAGTTACATTTTGTACACCTCTATGGACTATAGATGTATGGACAGTATTTCAATGGATGCAAGATGTTTCTCATTCTCGTGCGCTTATCGTCTACTGCGCAGTAACTTGTACTGCGCAGTCCCGATCCTTGGATTTATAGTGGGGTTTTAAGATTGGAGTTTGCACAAATCTTAAAGCAATAAAATGAATCACATGCTGCGCAGCAGGTGATATGCATGAATCCCTCTCTCTTATATCTGATCAAGGAGAGAGGAGAAACCCAGAAGGTAAACAAAAAGAAAGTATGAAAAGGAAGGATACATAGTTTTTTTTTTTTTACTCAGATTGAAAGAAAGAAGCCATGAGCCCATGACCACAAAACAACATTTTTTTTTTTCTTTATTTTGTTGAATATTGCAGGATATTGGTATGCCGAGACAGAGATTCTGTGCTCTTTTTTTTTTTTTTTTTTTTTTTTTAGTGCTATGCTGACGAGGTTCTCACCCATTATTATTAGGTAATGCATATTCTGGATTAATCAATGAACCAAGAATCATCTCATCTTTAATAATTACCGGTGTGTTTCATATACAAAATGCTAACTATGCAGTTTTGAGGCTGCAAATTAAATTATTGAAAAAAAAAATTAAGTGTTTACTATGACACAATAATTATTGGGATTTTTTATTCTTATATATATACGCTTAAATAAGGAAGAAAATTAGTATTTTTTTTTTCTGAATTTTCTGCCTAAGTAAAGTAACTGTCAATATGTCATTTATCTCACATGTTATTAACTTATCAATCCAGATATTCGGATACCACTAGGGATACTATTGGGGATACTATAATCTTTAACCAATTCAACTAAACCTAAATATTCATCTTAACCTCCTAAATATTTAACTTAACACATTTTGCTTGACAACAATAAAAACTCCACATAATAAAAACCTAATTGCAGCATTATTACACTTAACACATTTTGCTTTATAGCCAATAAAAACTACTCTTAATTTAACTTGTAGCATTACACTTCCTAACTATTCAGCTTATCCTCCTAAATATTCACTTTAACCTCCTAAATATTCAACTTATCACATTTTTTATTGGCAGTCATTCTGGACGGTATATTTTGCGGTATCCCATAGCATTTTCCTTAACTTATTATCAAGTTGCCTTGAGAAAACTTCAAATTTGGTAGGCCTTTTATTCTTTATTTCATAGAGCATAAGAGCAACATGACATGTGAATATGTGATCAATAAAGCCCAACAGCCCAAATTGTACACCACCAGCTAATTAGGCTTTTAAACTTTTTGAAAATTGAAACAAACCAAATTAAGGGCCTCAACATACAACAAAGGTACAGTGGAATTATGGATTTACTTGTGATGATGGCCGTATTTTGGGGAAAAATAAATCAAACATACAAGTAATTGGCCTCAACAAATTGTTGTACCTACGTACAAAATAATGAGGTATATTAGGGAACACAATCCCCTTCAAAATGGGGCAATTTGTTGGGTGTAGGTCACAATGAATGTGGTTCCAACGAATACTGGTTATTAATAGCCCTAATTAAACTGTTTGGGGTATGAGATTTGTTGGGCAGTTGTGATCAGGATGCCATTAAAGACAGGACACACACACTAGGTGTCCTCAAAATGAAGGGCATTATCATATCTGAAATGCTGTATAACATTGTAACATGGACATATGTCCTTAAGAAAATTCCATAATCATTCTCCCCCAATAATAACCAAATAATTCATCTACCATCTCATGATTGCCACAGAGAATATATAAGATTCACAAGTTAGAACATAATAATGTTTCTGGAACTTCAAGAACCAGTCTTTGGTCTAGTGGCTAAGGACAATGCTCTCTGTGTGAGAGTTCGTAGGTTCAAAACCCGGATGAGGTCTTTATGGACATTTAAATTTGAGTAGTTTAACCCTCATCTTTATCTCAAAAAAAAAGCCTCAGGAACTTCTTATAATTAACTTGAATCATAAAGAAATTAATGGGTATTTTAATGCCAGCTGAGATCAAACGACTGGTAACCAACCACAACATTCCAGAACCCAAAATGGACGGTCCTGATTCCTTGAGGTTTGGTCCTATTAGTACACTCCAAAACTGTCCTGAGAGGGACCCCTCATCCATACTCGGCGGTGGCATATTACACTATCACTATCATGTGAATCTATGGTTGTTCTATTCCTGTGGTTTGTGACAAAATTTGAGTGGAAATTTGTGTATTTTTTTATGTGTATTTTGTTATGGTTTGTTGGTATGTCGAATGAGTAACAACAATTGGAATTTAGTCCAGAGCAACATGATCAAGTTCCCAAAATCTTTGTTTCAGATTTTTTCGATATGGTTCATGTTTGAGGTCTTTTTGTTATATCATTGTTCACGGATTTTCATTAGTTGCAAATCATTCTGTAAAATTAATTGAGATTATATATGGGTCGGTTCTTTTGACATGTATCTTATGTTAAGCGAACTTAAGTTTTATTTGTTTAGAATTATTATTTTGGTCTATTAATTATTTAATTAGACAATGTTTTATTTTGACACAGATTTATATTTGAAGGACTTGAGCTCAATTTTATCTCAAAAAAATCTAGAATTTGAAAAATATTTCTAAATTAATTAATTTATTTCTCTTATATCTTGTATAATGATACAAACCAAGCAATAACCAAAATTTACAAAAATTAACTATTACAGCTTTTTATCCCGTAATTTAACATCAATATTCGAATTTTAATGTTCATGATAATACGTGATGAAACTAGTGAGATATCTTGTATTTTTATATTAAAAAGGAAATTAATTATAATAAAAAAAAGTAACTGTGATGGCAAAAAAGCTAGTCCATTCTTTCCAAAAAAAAAAGAAAAAAAAAAAAAGAAAGACACATTAACTGTTAAAGTGAAGAGTAACAACTAGCTTCTACCTTTTCACTTATCCACCGGTCTACCGTAATTTCAATGAACAAATATCATTTTTCAGTAAACATTCATATCTTTCCGGTTAATATATATCATTTTTCACATAACAGATACACTACAGTTTTCAGTAAACATTTATGCAACTGTGAGAAACATATAGGTGTACGTAAATGTATCAGACCGTCAGAAAAATAGATGTGTAGCCTACTTTTGTAAGGGTGCACTCCACATATGTTCCTAAATTAACCTAGTGCTACGTAGAGTTAGCTCAGCCTTCTCAAAATATCTGTTAGACTGTTTCTCATTTCTTCTTTCTTCCAGCTGTCAGTATATATAGTAGTATACTACTGTACATTCATAATATAAAGAGAAACATCTTGCGTCCATAAAAAATGTGTCTATATATGTTTATAGATACACTTAAAATATAACAAATATATCTGATTTGTAACAAATACATCTAATTTTGTAACAAATACATTTTTTTTTTTGTAACTTATGGATAGACACTAGCAAGCTAGGTATTACTCAAATATAAATACGTCAATTATATAGTTCATGACATGCTGCTACCCCCATGTGCTTGAATTCTATGTTCCAACTTGATTCCAACTCACCTTATCACCTACACAAATATTGAATATTGATCCTTCATTGGCTCATTGCTAATAAATAAAGAAATACAAGCAGCTTTCATGAAAAAGACGGCCCAAAAAATATCAATATGAGAAATGCCTTGTGTCCATCTAATAGACTTCTATCACACTTACAAAGAGTCACGTGGTTGGACCCACCACATCACACTTTATAAGTGTGATGGACCGTCCATGGATAGACGGTTGGTCACACTATATATATATACAATAGTGGACCAGTTATTGCTTCCCTGTTTGCGTTGACATGTATAAATAATATAACACTGGTGGTGGGTGGTGTTAAATGTTAATTTGGCTATTAAATGGCAAATCAGTTGTCAATTTTGCTTTCTAAATTTTGAAATATATTGGACAAAAAAAAATTATCTGCAATTTCATTTCATATAAATTAATTAATTGCGAAATGAAAGTACGTATGAATTAATTGATATCTTCACCGCAAAGTAGTGGTAGTTCTTTTTGTATACCATCAATGGACTTAGCTAGTTAATGATTGTATTAATTGATTAATTACATATTAATTTACAGCTAACCCGGCGCGTGCTATCAGCTAGATAAAGTATTATATGTTATCGTAAAATTTAGAAGGCCACGTATGTTCTCTTTTTGTGTGCGGTAGTGTAGACAGTACACGTATGAAGATAAAATATAGTGTCCACCTTTATAAAATGAGGGATCTAATAACTATGAACATTGATGACCATGGTGACCATTTTATTATTTATATATAAATTAATAAATCTAAATCATTTAAATGTATTCTAAATCATCTAAATAACATATACACAAAAAATGATAAAGTTTTAACATTGTTTCAATAGTCATCAATAGAGGAGAAAAAATCATAAAATTTTAACCGTCGATTTTTGTTAATGCTTGATGCATATGTAAATAAAATCAAAATGATATAATTTTTTTGTGTACACATAAAACATGATATATACGACACATTCTATCAATTAATTTTGTCATTTAACCATTTAAATTTGTAGTTATTTCAGATTTAATTTCATGGTCACCGATCGGTCACCAAAAACATGGTTATTTGATCCCTACTCTTATAAAATAGGCCACCAATCTACCTCTCTTACAGTTCTGATTGGTGGCCTATTTGCTTACTACAATCGCATAAATATTCACTGGAAACCATAATGTGTATCTGTTCACTGGAAAACGGTATCTATTGATCGGAAAGATATAAATGTTTATTGAAAAATGATATTTGTTAATTGAAAATACGATGGATCGATGGATAAGTAAAAATGGTGGACACTAGCTCTTACTCACGTATAAATGCATTTCAGATACAATTTGGAGTCTTCTGTAAAAAAAAAATATTATTTAGTTACGAGTTATGACTCATCGGATAACCAACGTAATTTTGCACTAGGCAAAAGTTTACTACTTTTCATTTATGAAAAAAAAAAGGTGATATTTACATGCTGTATGCGTGGAAAGGTGAAAAATAGAAGGGAGAAAAAAGAAGAGAATATACGAAAGAAGCATGGCAATGGATATTTGACAAGGATGGAGCTCAGTACACGTCCCATGCCCAATAAAAGAAGGAAAAATGAATTGTCATCACTCATCAGGCCATCAATGTAGGTTTTTTTTTTTTTTTTTTTTTTTTTTGTGTGTGTGTGTTGGGGGGGGTAAGAACAATAGAGATGTTACCTTGTTGACGGTGTTTCAATAATTTTAGGGTTTGTTCAGCTCTCCTCAATTTTCACTGGGGAGTCACTGTTCACATAGAGTGTGTTTGGATTGCCAAAGAATAGCTGCTATTCGGATTAGTAAGCTATTCCTAACTTGTGAGTGCATTCAAACACGCAATCACTAATCTGGAATAGTGAGATTAGTTGCTATTCTAATAATCCATATAAAACATGGATTAACTACTATTCTTTTCAACCATCCATTACTATTCTAAACAAACAATTCAAACAACATTTTTACTATCCCGAATAGCACCATATTTCTACTATTCTTTAGCTAACCCAAAAATCACTATTTTTGTACTAATCTCATCTACTATTCTCTATTCTCTATTCTACTATTCTTTCACTAATCCTTGCACAATCCAAACGGACCCATAGAAAAAAACAAATTCACTCTTACAGAATTTTTAATTTCCCACGTAAACAGTGGCTTCTCAGTAGGAATTGAGGAGAGCCGAACATGTCTTTATAGATCGCATTGTTATCTTGATCTTTGTCGACTTGCTATATATATGTTGATGATAGGGATACATTTTATTCCAGATTAATATTTTTTTTATGCACAATGTCGATCGAGATTAAATTTTATGAAATTAACATGAGTAAACTTTCATTTATAATTACAGAAACAGATGCAAAAATTATTGAACGTTTCGACTAACATAATAATTATGCTCATCTTAATTATTTTTACTCAATAAATTTATGAGGATCCACTTACACCAAATATTTTTAACACAAAAATTATATCAAGCCTTATAAATTTATTAAAAAATTTAAAAATGAAAAATCTTTCATAAACATATTCATTTAATTTTAGATTGATCGTGTTTCGAATTTCATTCAATTTGAGTGTCATTTGATACTTCATCAAGAATAATTAAATTTAGACCATTGTAATTTTTATTTAAACTTGATGGTTCTTGATAGAGTTTCAAATAATACTCAAATTGAATGAAACTTGAAACGCACTCAATCTATAAGTAAATTAATATGTTTGTAAAAGATTTTATATTTTTAAGATTTATTATGAATTTATATGGATTGGTGTAATTTTTGTGTCAAAATTTTTGGTGTAAGTGGATCCCTCATCTAATTTTTTTTTTTTGAGCTTGGATCCCTCATCTAAATTTATACCCACAAATTAACTATTAATAGTCCTGCTGTTATCCATTAATTATTTTGACTACTAATAGTCCTGCTGTTATCCATTAATTATTTTGACTTTATGATCAAAGAAATAAGAACTATTCAAACTACTAAAATCATCATTCTCAAGTGTGCTATTTAATTAGTGTGATAAAAGACACTCCCATCCGTTTTGTGTCACTCAATCATCAGCAGTTCAGAACTGTGTTGATCAAGCCTTCCAGTATTTCTAAATTAATTTTAGTGTACTAGTAAAGCCCACACCTCGTTTTGGGCTGAAATTGTTATTTCTCATAATAAACTTTTAAGATAATATGTAATAGATCTTAAATTGAGAGAATTTATATGTGCCTTAAATTTTAATAGGCTGAGAACGTCAACAGACATTAACATACGTCAACGGTGGTGATCAATCTAAATAAACAATCAACGGTTAGGGTTTATTCCTTGGAGAAGATAGACCTTTGATGTCAAAACTCCAATATACTTTTATTAGGAGTAAAGATATATGAGGAGGGTTCCAATGCCTCTATTTTTTGTGCCTCCATCATGCCTCCACTTTTTAAATTTTAAATAACTCAAAATATAAAAATAATTTTTCAAAATAAAATCATTAGATTTGATCAGTATGATATTCTCTACATTCACATAACAAATTTTTTCACTTATTTACTTCATTTTTATGAATCAATGAGTTATAAAAATCAACGTCTAGAATTTGTTCATATTAGTACATTTTTTTGTAGCTCTTGATGTCAAACTAAATAATATTTAAATTTGATGATTTTTTATATATACATAAATGAAATGATATAGATTAAATCTAACGGTTTTGTTTTGAAAAATGAATTTTAAATTTTGAGTTATTTGAAATTTAAAAAGTGGAGGCTTGATGGAGGCAAAAAAATGGAGGCATTGAACCCTCCTCAAGATATATATACAGAGCATTGACTTCTGAACTACCAGGTCATGATACTGCAGCAATAATTTATATGTATATAGTGATATTTGTAGCAGTAGTAGTTCCTTGCAAGCAAACCCTTATTGTGCAGTATATATATCATATATGATTATACATATCTTTGTATGGCAACTTCTGAACCACCGGTGTTCTTTTTTTCCTAACAATTTCTGGGCAAATAAATTATGGCGAATTGGCGAGATGTCACGCTAGCTAGCTTGCAATACATACATGTTGCAGCTTGCAACTTGGTTTCTTTCTTGCACTGTAATATTTGTAGGGAGTTGATAACTGTACCTCTTAAAAAACCTCCATAACTGCACTCTAATACATTTTTAGTTTAAATTCTTTTTTCAAATACAACAAATCACTTTTACCGATTGCAATTCACATCTTCAATCGAACAAAACACTTACATATATACAATACAATAGAAAGATCAAGAATAAAAAATAAAAAATTCACTCAAAATTTATGAGAGTATGAGAAAGAAAGAGAAAACATTACCAATTTAGTTTGGGGGATGCATAAGGGGATACTTAAGGGGAGCAAAAATAATTTCTCATATTTATAATATGAGAAACATCCTGCGTCCATCGAGAAACTATCCATACATCTATAGACACATAGGCAGACATTAGTTTAGCATCATATTTACATGGTAAATATTGATTAGCAATTAAATTAGCCCCCTTTTGAGTAATTCTTCATTAAAAAAATATTAATTGGCCCCTCTTAAAATATCTTCAAGGTCCGCCACTGCATATATAGACGTATATAGAATGTAACAAATACATCCTGAAATATAACAGATACATTCGAAATGTAACCTATAGATGCTATGGACGGTTTTTCTATGTACGCTAGGTATTACTCTTATAATATTTAGAGGGAAAATGTCAAAGCAATGTGCAACTAACTAGTGATGAAGTTTCCTGATAAAACTAACTAAATAGTTAATCTCATGGCATTCAACGCAACTTTTTAATTATCTCCAGCTCAATATATAAATTTGAGTACATCCAAAAGAGAAAGGACAAAGAAACTGAAACGAAATCCAGCGCATGAGCTACATAATGCGGTCTTTGACAAAAGAAGAAAAGATGGTTAAGTCAATTCCCATCATCTCTCTATAAAGCGGATTCTCTAAGGCAGGAGTTGTTCGGCAAGGTGGTTGGCTTAATATTTAAGCCTCATTAAGCTACATTCGTTCAGAAAAAGAAAAATAACTTAAGAAAGATTAAGCCTTAAGTTATGGGTATTGCTTTCTTAGGAATCCGGACAAGACTTAAGCCCCGGTCAAAAGAAGACTTAAGGAGAAACTTTTAATCCGTGCTATGGAGCTTGCGTTCGGAAGGATTAAGAAACTAAGAAAGTCTAAAGAGGGTTGCCGAACGGCCCCGTAATGATCAAATTTGTGCCTTAAAGAATTGACATAACATAATTTTGGTCATTAATTTAGTGAAGCTTGCTTCTATAAGAATCATCCATTTTGAAGGGGTTCAATTAAAATTCTGTGGATTTCGAAAGCATGCAATATTATGGTTTAAGAAAAACATTTAGAGTTCATGCACCGTTATAAAGTAGGCCATTCTTCTACCCCTCTAGCAGTCTAATATATCTGTGTATTTAGTAAAGTTGCATAAATGTTCACTGAAAACCGTTGTGTATATCTGTCCACTGGAAAATGATATTTAATAATCCGAAAGATATAAATGTTTACTAAATATAATATTTGTTCATTGAAAATATGGTGGATCGGTGGGTAAATAAGGAGGGTGGACCTAATTATTACTCATGATTTAATGTTTAGGATTGACTCACAGGATCCAAATTGCCAATTTAATGAAGAGATAATTAAGTTGATAATTGGTGATGGAAAAATTCACACCTGAACTCCACCAAATCAATGCATCTTTTCCACTGTCAACAATTAAAGTGCATGCTTACTATATTATCTTTGCTTTTAGCTAGCAAACAAGGTGTCCAAACCACACTCAATGCCCCAAATCCAATGCTACAAGCAATATATAACCCCAATTAAGTCTTGCCCACCCACAAGTAAACCAACCTCAACAAACTAACCTAGTAATCTCTTATCCATCCCACCAACATGCTGAAAGTAGCAGATTTTATGAAGTTTGCATCTTCACAGAAAATTTGGATGCAACTGGGACCAGAAATTTGGTAAGAAGCATGTGGCAGAATATATATGTTCAAGAACTGTGACCATGCTATTTGGACTTTGGAAACAACATATCCTTACTATGTATAAAAGCATATTGAAAAAAATGACACAAAAGGACTATCTTCTCAGATAAGAAACCTGAGCCGTTGATCATTTTTTTGGATAGATCAGAATTGTTGATTTAGATTAATGCCTGTTTACGTTAATGTCTCAGCCCATTAAAATTTAAGACCCATATCGATTTCTTCAATATCAGACCCATTACATATTATCTTAAAAATTTATTATAAGAAATAACAATTTCAGCCCAAAGCAAGACGTGAGATCTTTACTACTATATATATATATATATACACACCTTAATATCAGATATCCTATTTTGACACACAGGCACATTCACATACATATGCTTGTCTTTTTTCTTTCTTTTGGAGCATATATATGCATGCCCTTGTTTTCAAATAAGAATTGTCCGTTTTAATGGTGCATAAATATTTGATTTTAAACTATCTATAATAATAAAAAAATTTGGTTACAAATAAATTTTTTTTTGTGAAGATCATATTGGTTCAGATTTTGTAAGTAACAATGTAATATTAATATTAATTGTATAGTAGCTTAATTTACTCGTTAATAAGGACTGATCAACTTTACGTAATACTTAAGAATTAAGTGAAATAGAATTCTAATATGTGATGTATTGATTGCTCTCCATGTCCCCTTATCACAATGGAATTTTTGTAACTCAAGTTCTCGTATTTCTTCAACAAAGAAAAAACTCAAATTCTCGTATTATATTACAACTATTTATCTTAACAACTATGACAAATTCATAACCAATTTCAAGTAAATTTCACATACATGTTTATATATTTATTATAGATTGATTGTGCTTAAATTTCATTTAATCTGAGTGTCATTTTATACTCTATCAAAAATTTGGAAATTTAAATCGTTGTAATTATCATACAATAGTGATAACTCTTGATGGAATATCAAATCCAAATGAGACTCAAATTAAATAAAATTTGAAACATAATTAATATACGAGTATATAAACATGTCTGTAAACAATTCTCCGTTTCTAAGACTTTTAATAAATTAAGAATAAGCCTTTGTCCTAGTGACAAATACAATGCTCTCTGTGTGAGAGATCGTAGGTTCAAACTCTGAATAAGTGATCTTTTTTAATATTTAAGAGTTGGGTATCTTAGACTTCCAACCTTATCTAAGAAAAAGATCATAAATTTATAGTTGTATTATAGGATCACCTACCCTTAAAAACTATTTCATTGATGAGGCATGTATATATTCTCTGAGTTAATCTCTTATATTATTTTTGAATTCGGGTTAATTAAACTGTTAATCCATGAAAAGAATTTTCATTAATGAAAAAAAAAAAAAGACAGTGGCTGCATACGTGGCTCCCTAATGACAATCACTCATTTACTCAGCTACTAAAAACAACATTTAGGAGCTCATTATTTTGCACACTCCATCCATAAGACCAACAAATCTCGTACTTTCATGTGCTTTTCTTCTGCACCCATAAGTCTATTATTATAATAATTTCACTCAAAAAAAAATAATATAATAATAATATTATACCATAGTTTAGTCCATCGAAGAAATCCTCAGGCGCCCTAAATACGCCAGGCGCATGGGAACCGCTAGCCTAGCAAGCATGTCCAAAGTGGAACACCACTTGTCCACTGAAAGCGTGTCCCGTCCGTGCGTTACTCCCCTCTCTATTTGAAAAGGTACTGCATTGTGCAACTCACAACATCAGCCGTTCGATTCTCTCAAGATCCGTGCCAGCGCGAATCTCAGCACGATCCAACGGTTTACGTCGTGAACTGCACAATACAGTCCAGCAGGGGATATAAACTGCTCAAGTCTCTCTTTTCTCTGCTCTCCTGCCACAAACAAACGAGTGGTTTCTCAAAAAAAAAAAACAAAAAACAAACGAGTGCTCATCCTCTGTAGGGCTGCAGTGTGTAGCGCGGAATGTAAACCGTTAGATCACCTCGAGCTTCGATCTAGCACAGATCTCGAGATGATCTAACGGTTCACATGCCGCGCTACACTATGCAGCGCTACAGAGGATATGAAATCCAAACGAAAGAAAGCAACCAAAGTCCAAAGTCTTCCTTCCTTTCTTTCCTTCCTTCCTTACTTTCCACCTCTCTTTTTTCACTCTTTCTCAAGTCTCAACCCAAGTAATAAAATCACTCCTATCTATTATAAATTTATTATATTATAATCTAATCTATGTGAGTATTTTTTTGCTTCTGAGATTCTCCCAAATTCCCTTTTTAAGTTTTAACCCAACAACAAACAAATCCTTCCTCCTCCCTTCACCCTTCCCTCTGCCCCACTCCACTCCTCCCCTCTCCCAGATCCCCTTTATCACGTCCCTCTCTTCCTCCCTTCCTCCCCTTTTTCCCCAATTCGCTCACCCCCCCTTTTCCCCCCTTTCCCTCCCATTTTTCTCACCAATAATCCCTCCCCAAAAGGCCAAAACCCTTATTTATCACACTTACTCAACCTCACCCTCAACACCCACATTCTGCTTTTCTGGCACTCTCTTCTACCAGCCATGGTGGACAAGGGCCAAGCTGAGTCGGACGAGGACCGGGCAATGGCGAGTCTGCTTGCCGCCCGCCGCTCGCTGGCGTCCTGCTTAGACAGGTCCCGGGCCGTGGCGTCGGGGCTCTCACGTGCCGGGCCGCACCTGGAGGAGATCAAGCACCGGCTGCCGTCCCTCGAGGCGTCCGTGCGGCCGATCCGGGCGCCCCGCGAGGCGCTCATGGAGGTCGGCGGGCACATTGACCGCGCCGTGGGCCCTGCCGCGGCCGTACTCAAGGTGTTCGATGCGGTGCACGGGCTCGAGCGGCCGCTGCTGTCCGGTGACCGCCCCGCCGACGATTTGCCCGCGTACTTGGACATCTTGACCCGGCTCGAGGAGGCGCTCAAGTTCCTCGCCGACAACTCGGGGCTCGCGGTTCAGTGGCTGGACGACATTGTCGAGTACCTGGCCGACCACTCGCTCGCCGACCCAAGGTTTATTTCTCAACTCACTGACACTCTTTCCTCACTCAAATCGGGTCCCGGTACTACCAAGAACCTGCCCGAGCCGCTTGACGGCGGTTTGTTGGCAGCCACTTTAGACCGGCTTGAATTAGAGTTCTGCCAGCTTTTGTCGGCCCACTCAACCCCTATACCGTTGCAACCACCAGAGTCGTCTGGAGACACCGCAATTGCCATAGCGCCGTCTCAAATTCCTGTACCGGTTGTCCGTAAGCTGTCGCTGATACTCAATAGATTGGCTGCGAACGATAGGCTTGATAAATGTATATCCGCGTTTGTCGATATACGGGGCTCCAATGTGCGCAAGAGCCTCGAGGCTCTCGGAGTTGATTATCTGGAGACCGGCTCGGATGATGCGCAATTGCTTGGGACCCATGTGCAGCGGTGGGGCCGGCATTTAGAGTTCACGGTGAAGCATCTTTTGGAATCCGAGTACCGGGCCTGCACTGAGGTGTTTGCCCGGCGTCCTGCTGACTCGGTGTCCTGTTTTGCCAATGTGGCAGCCCGGGCGGGAATCTTGGACTTCATCAAATTTGGTCGCACGGTATCAGATGCCAAGAAAGATCCTATTAAGCTCTTGCGGCTGTTGGAAATTTTTAACGCACTGAACAAGCTTAGGTTAGATTTCAATCGGCTTTTTGGGTCAAAGGCGTGTGCGGATATTCAGACCCAGACGAGGGATTTGATCAAACGGGTGGTGGAAGGGGCGTGCGAGATCTTTGGCGAGCTGCTTGTGCAGGTAGAGCTTCAGCGAAACGTTGTGCCACCACCTGACGGGGGGGTGCCCCGCCTCGTCAGCTTCATTACGGAGTATTGCAATAGACTTCTCTCGGACGAATACAGATCCGTTTTAACACAGGTGCTGATGATCGAGAGGAGCTGGAGACAGCAGAAGTTCCTCGAGAAGCATCTGATCGAATCCATGTTGAATTTGGTGAAAGCGTTGGAGCTAAATTTTGAGACCTGGTCGAAGCGGTACGAAGACCCAAATTTGGCCTGCCTGTTCATGATGAATACCCATTGCCATCTCTTCAAGCACCTTAAAGGAACACGCCTCGGGGATCAATTAGGGGACACGTGGCTGAGAGAGCATGATCAATACAAGGAGTACTATATGGCCGTGTTTCTGAGGGATACTTGGGGCAAATTGCCGGGGCTACTTAGCAGGGAAGGGTTGATGATTTTCTCTGGCGGACGGGCCACGGCACGGGATTTAGTAAAGAAGAGATTGAAGTCTTTTAATGAGATGTTTAATGAAATGTACCAGAAGCAATTAAACTGGGTCATCTCTGACAAGGAGTTGAGGGATAGGATGTGTAGTTCGGTAGTACAGGCCGTCGTACCGGTTTACAGGAGTTACATGCAGAATTATGGCCCTCTGGTTGAGCAAGATGCAAGCGCAAGTAAATACGCAAAATTTACAGCCCAGGGACTCGAGAGTATGCTCGGTTCACTGTTCCAAAGTAGGCTCAAGAAGGCATCCAGTTTGAATGTTAGGCACTCGAATGGGAAGGTTAGTAACGCTGGTTCTGGTTTGTACCGTTCTACATCTACTCTTAAGTAAAAAAAGAAAAAAAAAAAAAAAAAAGAAAAGGAGGAAGGTTCTTGTATTTGCTGCATCGCACCTGAAAACCCCAGACGATCATTTTTTTTGCTTTAAATAACAATATGGTTAGAATAGAATCAAGGTAGTGCAGTCGGGGTCTTGGGGAACATTCTTATTCTTTGGAATAAGTACAATATGTGAGGTGGTGAAGGGGAAAAAAAGATTTGGGTGCTAAATAGGAAATGCCGGAGTTAGTTGACATTAGATTCTTTGAGATTTTTATTTTTGGTTATGATAATAGGTATTTTTTAATCTTATATGGGGTAGTTTAGTTAGTATACAATTTGTTTATCTTGGTCAGATGATCGGCCATTGGTATATGTATTAGTTGTAATTCTGTACTATCTGTCTCGATAAGGTAGAAATATATGGTATATTACAAGTTCTTTCTCACGCAGAGCTTGTTTCTTACCGTCCTAAATTGCTGTTATCTCTCACATAATCGCCCTTCTTACGGATTGATTAATATATGTTGAACTTGCTTTGCATGTCAATATTTGTACATTCATCATGAATCAATGAAAATAGTCTAATGTTCATTTTATGTACCTGCCTTAATTGTTTCTTGTCTATTTATAATGCCAACATGGTTATTACCAGTATCAAGCCGAAGTTATACTTTGCCAATGTATTTGTAGGTTTTCTTCTGTTCTTCATCATTTCTGTGATATTTTTTGATGAATTATGAGGACTATTACTCTATGCATCATCTTATCATCTTACGTACCTCAGTGTCATCACCTATCTTGTTTGTTATTGTTTGTTCCTGTTATATTTTTTTCAACTAGTGTCATTATCTTGACTGTTCTTGCTAAGAATGTTATTTGCAACTATTTGACCATCCAATTGCAGAACCAAAAGAAGAAAACAGTATAAAACAAGATTTTTGCTGAAAGATCCTTTTTTTTTTAGTGGTCTAGAATTTGCATTAGGTAATGAAGATGACTATTAGTTATAAAGTTCTAAGTTTTAAATTGTGATTTGTGCTGTGCTATGTTATTAAATTGGTTGTTGCTGGATGGATGCCTGGATGAATGATCATGAAACAGAATTCAATGTAGCTGGTGAGAACCTGAGTCATCTCCTACTGATAACAGGACACTTTTGTCCATGCATGGAGCCAAATACTTGTTCAAACCCACGAATTTTAGTTTTCAAACAATGAAAGGCAGCGGTTTTTCATGGATACTATTTTCTAAAATGATTGAATGTTTTGGGGTTTCAAAATAGCAAATTAATTTAGGAATCAAATGACTTACTTGAATGTCATGCAGTATATGAATATGAGAGGAAAGTTTGGATACCTAGTCTTTATTTGTTGTCCCCATTGTGAAAACCATGTTAACTATAAACACAACTTCCACAAGCACCTGTTACTGTTAGTCTAACAGTAAATCATGTACTGTTTTTGAACTCTTGAAAAGTACTGTGCTTCTGTGTTTATTTCGAACTGACTGCATCGAATATATAACTTCTTATTCACAGCTGTTCATTAGCCCCTGGAATTCACTTCTGGTTTATGAATTTTGATGAACACTGTTCATGTTGGTTTCAACTTTCAAGTCAAAAGGTGGCCCATGGGCCATGGTACGCACAATTGGGCCTTTTAGTGACAGTCGTCTTATCGTGCCCAAACAAAAATGACAGTATCAGAGAACACAGAAAGTAAACGTTTGCGGCCTGCGAACATTTCTTAAAGCAAGAGAAACGGGTGGTAGCTCAGTTGGTCAGGAGAGAAGTCCTAGGGCTGTTGTTTATCCAAAGGTCGAGAGTTCGATACCCGCCCACGCAACTTTGTAGTTGCTGCAAAGATTTTGAAAAAGAACATTTCTAAGAGCAATTTCATGATGCAAACCAGACCAGACCCGACCCGTGTTCAAGGGGAAACTCAAGCTAACCCGAACCCGACCCGACCTTGAGAATAGAGGTGCAAAACCTGACCAAACCCAAAAAAACCCGCCTAACTCGAAAAATTATTAGCAGATGTCAACCCAATACCCGACCCGATCCGACAATCTGCCACCACTAAGTTTCAGCGCTGTTTCAGCGCTGTCTCAGCAGCTCAACCGCCCTACAAATCAACAATTCACTTAAAATTTGGGGCCATTAATTGTCTTTCGTTAAAGAGTAATAATGGGCCTTATTTTGGGCTGACTTCATTGCTTTGCTGAAATAATTTAGCAGGGTCCTGTTTGAACGTTGCTTCTATGCTCACACCCAAATAATTTTATTAGTTAAAGATAAATCTCATAATGGGTAATATTCATTTATAATCGTCAGATCAAAAAGAAATCTTTTTTGGTGGGAGTATTGGAGTAAAATTCTTCCTGTTTATACTGCTGCTGATTGTTGTAGCATTGACAATTTCAGACGACTTTCTTTGATTTTCTGCATGGTTCTTTAGCTCTTTATGTAAATAAATATATAAATAAACAAGGTTAGGCAGATTATGGAACAAACTGTATTTTGAGTTTTTGACGGCATAATTTCACTGGGGGTTGACGACAGTACAAGGTGCGTTTGGGTGAGGGCACGTTACTTTAGATGCATCATTATGCATGCAAATCACACTGAAATGGGATATTGGTACTATTGTTGGAGTGAATTTAGTGTGAGCTCTCGCATTAGCTTCTTATGAGGATAACAAAAAAAAACGTATCGAATCATCTCCAAATTGCAATCTATATTTTTGCAAGCACTTCAAATTGACAATGAAGATTTAAGTGGAACTATGAAGTATATAAATAGTAAACACACGTGTTTATAATCATTATAAATGTCTGAACACAATTACTTGGTTATTTGGAAAAAAAAAAATCAATGCCTTTATATTTTTGAAGATACGTTTTTTTATATAGTATCTCAACTAATGTATTTTTTTTTTAAAATAATATAATTTTTTTAAAAAAATAATAAATCCAGAATGGACAGAAAAAATTTCATCCAGATCAAAATATGCATGCAAGACTGTGAGTCGACGTGTCTGCTACTCAAGCACTCTATTCTGGTCACCGATCTGTCACAAAAAAACATGGTTATTTGATCCTTCCTCTTATTCTAATTGCTTTATACAGTAAACAACAATTCTTGCTTTTTAAATTTCTTGTGAATTGCCTCCTTGTTTTCTTTGTTTTCCAAGTTGAGAAAGAGAAATGGAAGATGACAAACAAATATGGGAAATTAAATAAAGGTTGGAAAAGGCCAACTAATCCAATTATCTTGAGAAGACACAAGATGAGATGAAGACAGGAGGAAACTTGGTATTATCTGATAAAAAGTGGAATATCTATATAGGAAGCTAACTTCTATAGCCGGCTAAAGTTTCTGTAATAATGATTTACATCTGGAAGCAAGCACAAGGAAGAAAACAAATGAGAATATATATATAAGAATATTTAACATGATTAGGTTCACATTGGGAAAAACATCAAACCCTCTATCTATTATTTTTTTTAAAACAACTTTTATAGAAAAATTGAGTAATATCTAGTGTTCTATCTATTATTTTTTTTAAAACAACTTTTATAGAAAAATTGAGTAATATCTAGTGTTCATAGAAAAATTGTCCATAACGTCTATAAGTTACATTTCGGATCTATTTGTTACATTTTGGATTATATATGTTATATTCTGTACACGTCTATAGATGTATGAACTGTTTTTCGGTGGACACAAGAGGTTTCTCTATAAAATTGACCTCTTTTTCAATTCTACGGATTGTATTGGGCTATTGGCCACTTTATTAGGATTTGGTGAGTACATAGTACATTTGAATTAAATTACTCACTACTGATGAGTTCAATCTTAGAATGGAAGGCAAGTTTGTTTTTAATCTTCAATCATAATTGCTCTTTTTCTATTGTATCTATCATTCTATCTCTCTCAAAAATGTCTAAAGATATTAATTATTTGCTGTGAATAACAAACAGCTTTCAAGCAATTTATTGCCACTCATGCATTGCATTTAAAACATATCTAAATAAACATTTTATAAAATATAGAAGATATTCTTTTCTCTAATTAATTATAATTATGGTTCCATACATTTTTTTTATTAATTTCAAAATTGTCCACCATTTCCAAAATTAAAACGTTTCAGAAAGATAGAACAGATCATATAACCATTTTTCTCTATTTATCTCTCTCTCTCTCTCTTTTTCTTTTTCTGAGAAACCCATAAGACAACAATGGTTGTAACTTGTAAGGGATTCCCTGCCAGATCACATTGATTTCACTTGAGACTCCAAATCAAACTGAAACTGATCAAACTGCAGTCTGAGCTGAGCCACTTTTACAACATGCTGTTCTTTTCACTCAATTATATTTGCAAACATGAAGTATGGTTCAGCTAGCACATGGTTGCACCAATTGTCCAATGCCTCAAGGTTTTAGGAGGGGGCTGGCTCAGGGCTGAGGCTCTTAGAAGGCACAGCTGAAGCAGAAAGCGATGCATCATGCACTGAATTAAGTTGCCCACCTTCTCTACAGTAACAAACTGCAATCAAGGACTCCATCCAATTGTGAAAAGGGAAATATTTCCCCTCACATTGCCCCCGCACCGTATGATGAGCTGACAAAAATTTACAAATATATCTCCTTTTTCAGAAATTTACAGAAATATACTTCCTCCGTCCACAATTAAATGAATTTATACCCTTTACAACTTGTCCACAATTAAATTAATTTATACCCATTGTTTGAATCAACTTTCTTCCTCAAAAAAAAATATATATTATGAAAATTCTCAAAATGCCCCTCGTCTCCTTCCAAGAATGTTCACTTTTCTACTAATTGAGGGCATAAAAGTAATTTCACTCTTCCACTATTTCCTTTGACTTTTGCTACAAATTCATTCTTTTGTGGACAGAGGAAGTACTTAATTTCTAAGAAAATTTACAAAATTACCTTACCTTGGAAAAATATTTACAAAAATGACCCTGCCGACCCTCATGCCACCTCATCACAGGGTAGTGGTGACAAAATTTGTGGCATAGTATCACTGTCCTTGTGAAAAGAGTGATACCTAGCATTCACAGAATGGATATGTATAGAGGGATAGTGATACTATGCCGTAGATTTTGCCCCCACAACCCTATGATGCGGTGGCATGCGGGTCGGAGGGTCATTTTTGTAAATTTTTGAGGATCGGAGGTACATTTGCATAAATATTTTTTTACAAGGTTGGGTCAATTTTGTAAAATTTCTTAGAAATTAAGTATATTTCTGTAATTTTTTTTCTGAAGAATGAGATATTTTTGTAATTTTTTGCCAGCGCATCACATGGTGCGGGGGACAATGGCAAGGGAAATATATATTTTTCCAAGTATAGAGTTCATAAGTTATAAATTTGATGTGAAAGTTACAAAATTGATTTAATTGTAATATAAAATTTGTATATCTATGGACGTATATATAAGCAGTTATTCTATATATATATATGGATGCTTAATGTTTCCGTCCAGAAAAAATATAGAGACGTCCAATTTATGATTAACGCGTAGGATGCGTATGAAGCTTTGATATGGTTTTTTTTTTTTTTTTTCCCTAAAAGGAATTTTAGCATCAACAGGTCTAAATTTCAATTTTCTATATTTCTTTCTTTGAACTAGTCCTGGTAAACCTCGCAGACGGCGTATTTTTTTGAAACGAGGTCCTCGATAACGAGACATAAAAATCCCTCCTTTTTTTTATGAGAATTTCATTTTGAAAAATCAAAATTAAAACTGAATTAAAGAATAAACAAAACAAGATCGTAATGTAAAATACTAAAAAAAAAGTATCATCAATTGGATTTTTTGTATATAGATTTTTTTGATTAAAAGTTGAGACTGGTTCTTTTTTTTGTAGAGATTAGAGATTTCAATCTCTATTAAAACTACCGAATTAAACATTTTATTTGTTAAGTTATCCTTACTTATATAAAAGTATATCGGAAAAAATGACATGAAAGGGCTATCTTCTCTAAATAAGAAACCTGAGCCGTTGATTATTTTCTTGATAGATCAGAATTGTTGATGTACGTTAATGCCCGTTGACGTTCTCAGTCCATTAAAATTAAAGGCTCATATAAATTATCTCAATTTAAGGTCTATTACATATTATTTTTAAAATTTATTATAAGAAATAACAATTTCAGTTCAAAGCAAGGCATGTACTTTTTACAAAAAGTAGTTATAAGTATGATATCATCTAATTCATATCAGAAAATGCACACGAATCATTTCAAACGTTTCAAATATAATTGAATTTGTGCAATTTCTATCGATCAGCGCATTTTAACTTCAGTTTCAGAGCCAGCACATGCCATACTGATACTGCATCAGATCAGGAAGCATATTGTGGCTGCAGGCTCCAGCAGACTAGCTAGCAGAGTGTATTATTCAGATATTCTGCTGAAGGCATGGAGATGATCCAGAGATTGCGCAAATCTTGATGAAACACGAGTATTGATTAGATAATATTCAGATTTCAGAATATATATACGCAAGGTGGATTGTATATATTATTACAAGTTATAATGAATACTTGGGAAGTAAGAATTGACCGGGGCTTATGCAATCATGAAATGTAATAATTGTGATATATCATATCATATATGGTCTTTAGACACTTGCGTATAAGACCAATTCTCACTTTCAACGAGTCAGATATGTACAATTTCTCATCCAGAGTGATACCTAGCGTCTATATAAAAGTTATCCATAGCATCTACATATTACATTTCAAGATTTATTAGTTATATTTCTGGATGTATCTGTTATATTCTTTGTATTTCTATAGACGTATATATGGACAGCTTTTTAATGGACACAACTACATAAAGATGTTTCTCAACGCAAATCCAAAATGAAATATAGAAATTTGGAGTAAGATTATTATACTAACATTAACATTAGTATTTCCGACAGAAATGCTAACGCCTCAAAACTTATGTTATCATGTCCGGAATTATGATTTATGGTGCTCAATAATTTTTATGAAAATTTTGGAGGATACAAAAAATTTTTATTTTTATAGTTTTTTAAGTATTTATTTTAAATTTTAGAAAAGATCTCGTAAATATTAATAAAATATTGATGTTTGTACATGCTATTTTCAAAAATGCAAAACAAATACTTAGAAAACTCTAAAAATAAAAATTTTTGTTTGTACAAGCATGTGGAGTTCCCTGTAATTTTCCCATCCAATTCAGAATTTCAGAGACCCAACAACAAATGATTGATTTATTACTTTCTCCTCCCGCTTCATTAATTGTGGAATTAGAACATGAAAATTCATTCTTCTTCTTCTTCTTTATTATTATTTTTTTTTCTACAGCAAACCAACCACAGCAGTGCAGTACTATTATCAGCCGAAAGAGGATATGGCAGTAGCAGATTAATTGAATTGAATTGAATCGTCACCCGTGGTCCTTGCCTAAGTTTTGTTGTTACTTGGAATGTTTCTACCAGGATATAATTATATTGAAGGAATTTGTGACATCTTTTTCATAATAATATAGAGTCGTAGGTAGTGACTACCCCTTTTATCTATCCACCGGTTTACCGAATTTTTGATGAATAAATTTTGTTTTTCAGTAAACATTTATATCTTTCCGATCAACGTATAATATTTTCTAGTAAACAGATACACTATGGTTTTCAGTAAACATTTATGCAGCTATGACAAACACATAGGTGCATGTGGGTGTGTCAGATTGTGAAAGGAGTAGATGAGTGACTTACTTTATAATTGGACTTTACATGTTTTCAAATAATATATTAGGTTTTGCCTACTTGCCACCTACTAATGAATATTTTTTTTTCAATTTGCATGAAAGATGAATTTAATGGTTTTATTCCCGCCATGAAATATGCAAGCAATTGCAATATCTATCTATTTAATTTTATGGTGATGATAATTTATTAAATTTGATATTGTTGTCCAAAATTAATCTATTTAAGAGTAGCCAGAAAGGATATTTATGAAAATGTGACTATTAAATTGGTTTTATTTTGAAAATTGAGATTATTTCTTAATAAATAAGAATTGAAGTCCACCATAATATTAGATGAGTAATAACATAGAAAAATTGTCATTAATTTCATTAACTTATTTACTAAAGTTGTAATAGCGTACAAGTAAAAAAAAAAAAAGGGAACTTAGTACAGAGTTGGCGGCAAGCTAAAAATCATCCAAAGAAAATAAGAATATGCTAAAATTAATTATGAATTATTTTTTTATACTTAATTATCGATCATTATGCTTTTCAGAGAGAATATTATAGGTACTCTTGGTACTGTTTTTGCATTTTCAACAAACGATTGCACCTAATATGATATTTAACATACTGTATACATATGTACAATTAATTTAATTTGGTTTTTTTATTGTAGTTTTTACGATGATGTATGATTCCAAAGTCCAAACAGATTATTAGTACAGGATCATGTATTATTGGTACATTGGAGATCTATTCAAAGTATACAAGAATATTGCAACCTTTAGTATATTCTAAATTGAAAAGAAATATCACGATTATTAGTTGGGAATTACTAATTAATTAATAATTACCTTGTTACTTTTAGTAAATATGAATTAAAAAGAGATATCAACTTTATTTGTTGGAATTTACTATTTAATGTATAGTAAAAATTAATAAGGTATTTAAGTAGATATATATGTTCAACTAATTGGTTGGATATTTATTAACAATACTAACTTTATACATGCTTACGATGGAAGGCTTAAGACTTTGATCCTTTCTTTTGCAAAGTTCTTTCTTTATGGTATCATATGCCCATAAACAAAGCTTCCTTTCTTGACCCAATAATTAATTTTTTTTTTTAAAAAAAGAAAAATAACTTTGCCAAGTGCCAACACAGAGGATCATGCAACATAAGTTACTATATTTACCCTCCTCAAAATAGGAACATATCAAAATTACATTACATCTTACAACATTCAGATAGCAATTTGATATTTTATATATAAATATATAAATTAAAGGACCATTTATTTATTTATTTTTGGGGTAATGACCCTCGACCCCCTGAACTTTCGGGTTTTGACAATTTCGCCTCTGAACTTTCAATTTGGACAAATACCCCCCCCCCCCCCCCCCCCAACCCCCCCACGCGCTGTTAATTAGCCATCTAATACTCCATTTACAAGTATAAAAAGACCAAAACACCCTTATGTATGTATACTTGATATTTTAAATATAAATATGTTAAAAAAATATTTAATTAAAAACCACTATATATGTAAAAATATATAAAAAGTTATTAAATATTTTGTAAATACAAAATATTTATCGTTTGCTTTTTATTATTTTATTTTATGAACGTAATATTTATATTAATGTAACTAATTTTGATGGGAAAAAATTATTTACGTTTTAAACGATTTAAAATTTTCAATCAAATTTGAAGTTAACAATTTTTTTATCATCACTAATGTCATTAAGTTCATAATTTCTCATATTAAAAAAATTATTTTGTATTATAAATATCTACTTTAAATAACATACAATTTCAAGACAATAAAATAAAATAAAAATAGCAAACATATCGTGAATATTTAGTTGAATACGAATACTATTGATAAATACTATTGATAAAATACTTCAGATTGAATATTCATATGGCATAAACATTTCAAACTAAATTTAATTTATTTATATTTAAAATATCATGCATATATACATAAGGGTATTTTGGTCTTTTCATACATGTAAATGGAGTATTAGACGGCTAATTAACGGCCGGGGGACAATTTGTCACAAATCGGTAGTGCGGGGTCGGGGGGGAGGGGCATTTGTCCAAATTAAAAGTTCGGAAAACAAGTTGTTAAAACTGGAAAGTTCGGAGGGATCAGGGTGCATTACCCCCCCTTTTTTTTTTAAGATAATTGCCGTAGGAATTGAATAGAAGGACCATTTTTATTTATTCAGAAAACATGGTCTGAGCCAAACGCTGCTCTGAGCCTCTGACTGACAGGTGTCCTCTAGACTATTAAGGAATCCCAACGGACTAAAAATCCCCACGATAAACACTCGCACCTGGTTCATAAATGACCCAACAATCTGTCCCTATGACACCCGGGCCCCACCGTTTCAGTCGAAAGTTCGAAACGGTCTGCTTTGGATTCCTTGTACTGCTGAAAGTCGAGTCCGTATCGGCTACGATCGGAGGACCCTCCAATCCCAATCCGACGACTGTGGAATTTTAGAGGGACTTTCCGAAATAATCTCAGACGTCCAATGGGGACTGGAGGGCCCTCCGATCCAAATCGGATCGCAGCTGATCTGAGCGCGTTTCGGTTTGGTACCTTTTGGCATCCCATGCGTTTCTCCTGGACTCTTTCCCAAATCAGACGAATTCATATCCTCTACTGCGCAGTAAATTACTTCTCAGTACTCTGACCGTTGGATTCACCTTAAGATTCGTGCAACTCAATCTCAGAATACTCTCCTTTAATCTATATCGTTGATTAGCTGCGCAGTTCAGACCACCGTTTTATTTTGTTTTTCTACTTTCTCCGTCTCTCCTTTGATTCTTTTCTTTCTTTCTTTCCATCTAAAAATAAAGAAAGAAAGAACTATAATTTATTTATTTATTTCTCTCTCTATATATATTCCCTTCTCCGATTTTCCCACCATTTTCTTTCGCGCGCTCGCACTCAGTTTCCATCTCTTTCTCCCTTTCTTATTTTCTTACCTTCTCACCTCCCAAATCCCCAATTTCTTCATTCAATTCTCTGATTAATTAACCATACATACATCAGAAACCTCAATTGAGTTATAATTTCAATTCCAATTTCGATTCGGCATTAAAGAATGGCACAATCGGAAGACGGCTCGGTGGTGCCGGCGGTCGACCAAACCCTCCCTTCCCTTCCCAAAATTAAGACCAAGCCGCCGGTCGAGGACGGGGAATTGCTGTCAGAGAGGAAAGAGGAGGAAGCGGCGGGATGCGTCACTCCGACGTCGGAGGAGCACCACATCAAGCCGGCGACGGAGTGCCCGCCGCCACCGCAGAAACCCCCGGTGGCGACGACGATCAAGAGAAAGAAGGCGGATGAGGTGCTGCGGGTGCGGCGGCAGCAGCTGGTCCCCCGCAATCTGTCCGTGGTGTTCGCCGTTCTCCCCCCGAAGAAGCGGCTCCGCGCCGAGCCGCAGCATCCGAGCTGATCAATCGATCGATCCATCGGTCCCTTCCTTCAATTCTTCTTCTGATTATATCATAATTTATATCAGTTTTGTTCTTCTTCTTCTTCTTCTCTTTTTTCCCTTTTTTTTGTTCTTTTTGTGATTGATTTTCCTTTCCACGGATAAAAAAAGCATAGAGTAATCTTATATTTTTAGTATTTATTTGGGGATCTTTCTTCCATAAGATTATTATACCTTGTAAAATCTCATAAAGCTAGCAATATAGATCGAGTTTCCTGATGCAAATTTCTAATGAATTTCTGTTCATAATAGATGTTTTATTTCTTTCATAATTAACAATTAATTGTTCCCTCTCTGTTAAGGAAATTCTGGCAGCAACTAATTCTGATGCTGTTTATCAGTGTTTTAACTTTCTTATTTGTTGGGGTTTGTTTCTTTTCTGTTTTTTAGATGGAATAAATACCCGGATTTTAATGGTGTAATTGTTATCTTGAGATCTCCTGTAAGTAATAATAACGGTTGCCTAAATTTAGAAAATTTTACTGTTATTTATTACAGATATCTTTTAGATCAGAGAGCGCTATCTACACCAAACTTTTTGCACACCAAACTTAATTTTTTTTTTAACAATTATATTCCTTTTTAATTGAATCAAAAGTGTAGTAATAATTTTAAAATATTATTATGCTTCTTAATGACATATTTTGATGCTATTAAGTTAGTAAATTTGAAGGAGAATAATTATTCAAAAAAAATAGTTTAGTGTGCTGAGCAGAAATTTTTAGTATAGATAACACCTCCCATATTGAAGCTAATAAACTATTTCCAGGTTTTTGTGATAGCAACCAGAATGCATTTGTAGTCCCTGATAAAAAGGAAATTTTAAGGGGGACAATATTTAATATTTCTAAAAGACGGTATTTAATTAATTTAGCTGCTGATCGAAAGTAAAAAAAAAAAAAAGATGTCATAAAAAAGTAACGCAAGTTAATTTCAATATGTCATGATGAAGTGAAAACTCAAAAAAAAAAAAAAAAGAAAAAAAAAGTACTAAGGAAAAGGAATACACGGACACGGAAGATGACTTTCTTTCTATTTCCCGAAGATTCGTAACTGTATCTGTTATTCTGTTAATGGACTGGTACGGCTACGGGTACAACTGACAGGGTACGTTTTGTTTGGCATCCAGATCGTCTTCTTCTATTCATTCGTACATTTTTTTTTGTTATAATTAGTACCTCGAATTGATGATGAGAAATATCCTGCGTCCCTTAAAAAGCCGTCTATATGTTCATAGACTGGTACGGAATGTAATTGATACATTCTGAAATGTAACAGATATATTCTAAGATATAACCTATGATGTTGTGGATAGTTTTTCTGAAAAACTGTCTATACGTCCATGGACTTGTGCAGAATGTAACGGATACATTCTGAAATGTAACAGATATATATTCTAAAATATAACCTATGACGTTGTGGATAGTTTTTCTATGGACGCTAGGTATTACTCCATTTTTTTTTAATGGTTTCGGTTTGCAATTAATTTCTGGGCATTATGTTGGGTCTCATGGGCTTCTGGGCTAATTATAGGCTTTCCAATTACATGAAAGAAAAAGATCCGATGAGGAAAAAAGATGAAGTTATTCTTTGTTTTGTTACATGAACAAAATGAAAAAAGGCCACGATCAAGGACTCAGCATTGCTTCACAGCATATTCCATAAATAGTTATTGCAATTGTATATGTTTTGAATGTTAAAATCTGATACAATTTAGTTTGATCCTATTATGATTGTATAATCTACAAATAAAAATAAATAAATAAACACGGTTTTCTCTTCTGTAGTTTTATGTCAGCAAGCTATTGTTGTAACTTATTTATCTTTGGAGTGTTCTAAGAAGATTTTAGAAACTAGGTACCATTGTATAATAAGCCCAAAACCAGGTTTATACTTTATAAGAAATCACCTCAAGGTATGTTACAAACTAGGCTTGCGTTGGTCATAGTTTTATGAAGCCATGCAAAATTATAAACGAGAACGGGCCTAAATATCAAACAATAACCATAAGCAATCGAATTATTAATAAAAAAAAGGCTATATAATTAGTTTGAAGTTTTATATTGTTTTCACCTGTTTAATTAGTTATCTTATGATTATATTTCATCAACATGTAAAGAGCCACAAGTCCTGTTTGTACTACAACTTAAAAAATATAAAAGTAGATCTATGTACTTATTTTATATGGCCTTACTGAAGGTATGAAATTAGCAGGATTCAACTCAAAAGACTTTAAAGATACCGGTTTTCACTACAGTATTTGATACAAAATTCATTCAAAAAAACTAGCTACATGGGTTAATACAGACAATCTATCTAGAGGAGTTCATACAAGTGAACTAGCTATAATAAAAGGCATCACAGACTTATTCTGAAAAACCAAAAGGCATCACAGACAAAAACCTTTAAGCGCTACAAAGGATTTATGAAGTTTGTAATTCTCAACTAGTCACAAAGCAAAACATCCATCTACCGGTACCTCCCGACAATAATAAAATCATCATCATTTAGAACTTCCACCTCTCTTTGCCCGACAAAGTTCTCCCTTCCCAATTCCTTAACAATCCTCACGAATTCAACCCTCTTCTCGCGTGACAATGGATAATAAGGCAAGCGAAACACCGGCCGAATCACACCTAACTGAGCCAAAGCCGTATTCAAACCAATAGGGTTTGGTTCGACAAACAACCACCTCATCAGTGGCATCAGCTTCTCTCTTAGCACGGCGTTCTCCCCTTCAAACATGAGACTATGCATCAGCCCTGGTATTAGATTACTGGTCACAGATATGACACCAGTGGCCCCATAAGTCCATCTCGCATCATGGCACTCATCATCATTCCCGCTCCATATCACCACCTCATTGTCGGTATACCCCTTGATTCTCTCATTTCCCATGCACTCTTTCACCCCAGCAAGATTAGGATTTGCGGCAAGTGTGTTAATAACATGTGGAGGTATGTCCTGGCCTGTACGCGATGGCACATTGTAAATGATGGTAGGGCCCATTGACATGACAGCGTCAAAATGTGCAATGATGCCCTGAATTGAGGTTTTTCCATAGTAGGGATTGATATGGAGTGCCCCATGCATGCCAACAGCAAAGCCTTGCTCTGTGGCATGTATGGCCTCACCAGTTGAGTTGCTTCCGGTGTTGCCAATGACCTTGATTTTGGAGCCGAAGCAGTTGACAGTGTGACCAATGAGCATAATATGCTCGTCCCAGCTCATAAGATGACCTTCACCTGTAGTGCCACCCACAATCACTCCCTCAGCCCCACCAGCAATTTGCATGTGCATCAGTCTGTCATAGGCTTCTAGGTCGAAACGTCCATCAGGGAGGTAAGGTGTTTTGATTGCAGTAATAAGACGGATAGCACGGATATCATCCACTGTGGTTCTATGGTATAATAAAGTGGAAATGATTTAGTACACCTTTGTTTACACAGGTGCCTCTCTGAATTGTCCTTTAAAATGTTACACCCATGTCCCGTTTCTTAATAAGCATACTCTTTACTAGGCTTAGTAATACTTATTGTAAAAATCAAGTATAAATTAGCCCACAAAAATATTCAGACAGCAGGGGTACATCAAGCTGCTCTTCTCAACGGGTTCTCTTTTTCATTTTTCTTTTCTGACTTTGCCTTATCTTGGTAATTTTTTTTTTTTTTGAATCATTTTCTGACATAATAGAACATTTACCTAATGCTTGATGTTTAAGTTCAATTTATTGGTTCTCACCAGTTTACATATCAGAAAGATGGGGCAATGGGTCAATGTATATGAGACATCCATAGTCAGGCACATAGGCATACCTATGCTTAACTTCAAGACTGCGCATTGGAAGATGATTATTTTCAAGACTTATAGCTGCCGTTACGGTTCTCTCTCTGATTGATCTGAAGAAAAATAACATAACAAATTAACCTCAGAGCAACTGACAAGCACCCAAAGACACATTGCAGCTTCTGGTCCATTACAGTACAATAAAATTCAAGAATAAACACTGTGAAGTACACCAGCAAGAATATATGGATACATGGCCTATTAAAACTGGTATGAACTGTTACATACAGTTTATTGACTGACTGGTACCGTCCTGATTGATGGTATTGGCTAGGCTATATATATATGGGGTAACTAGCAGACTGCAACCTACGAGGCACTGAGTCAGTTGAGGTTCAGGAACCTATATCACAAGATCAGATATTCCTTGTGCAGGACAAAAATTTACCCAAAAAAATAATAATACCTTCTAAAGGAATCTGACATAAGCCGATGCGATGTTGTTCCAGTAGAAAAATCTTGCCTCATGTATAAGGTCTGGTTTGCCAACAACAAGGAGGCCATTTCTATATTTCAACCTGACAAAATGTAAAAATATTAGAGCCGAACAGTGCTTGTGATCACCTGGCCATTCCTTGCATTAGTTAAGAGGCCTCCTATACCATATCTGCTGGCTGTTTTCCCCACCCATTAAACTGTCAACTTTCAGGTGCAATGACCTTAATCAATCCAACCAATATACAAATGTAACTTTACTAAAAAATTACTTCCTCTGTCCCAATTTAGATGCATTTTCAGACTTTTGCACAAAAATTAATGAACATGTGAAATTACCATAATACCCTTAAAAGAAGAGGGAATGTGAGGTTTCTAGAAAGTTGTGATATAATAGAAAATTGTGATATAAAATGGGTAAACACATTTAATTTGGGACAAAAGTTAAGGGCTATAACTTCATATATTTTGGGACGGAGGTAGTACATTTTATAAAAAATTTTGAACAATCATTAGAACTCAATTTATAAAAAATGCAATATTACTTTCCAATAAAAAGGTATCTAATGTGTACATAGAAACAACATATAACAATTGCATAACAGCAAAACACAACAGATTATTTATTAGCTGTGACTCGCATAGAAGGATGTAAAACATATGTTCAAATACCCATGTACCATTTCATAGGGATCAATTAGGGCTACTTTTTGCACGCAACAATAACTCTTTTTCATTTGCACTTATACTTTCCACACAAATTTTAATGAGGTTGTCAAATGGGTTTGACACATCTGAAATTGAAATTATTACACAAACTCATATCTATATAATCACATCCAATGCTCAAACGAAAAACACAACATTGAAAAAAAATTGTCAGCTAATAACATATAATCTTGCCTATACGAATCATAATTTCAGTCTTACTCTTACGTATGGAAAATTGATAGCAAGTCATAACCTTACCAGCAAAAAACATATAGCATTTTTATTTTGAATCTCTGAACAAAATTAATTAAGAAAGTTCTTAAACTAAGATAAAAACTAACCTCAAATCGAACAATCTAGCTTCTTCAGCCTCGAGATGAGATGTTTTCAGAACAGTAGCAGAGCTAAAGAAGTCAGCTTGATCAAGAGAGAGTTATTGTTATCCCTTAAAAAAACTGAAATTGCACACATGCAAACATCAATTTAGAAATTGTGAAGCACATCAAGACAAATCTTCAGATAACTAAATTGATCAAACACCTAAATTGACAACATAACAGTAACTAATGCATGTCAAAACCAAATCCTAATCCTGGACAATTGCACTGGTATCGAGCCATAACAACACTACAACTGTGGTACTGGTACGGCCGTACGGGACCGGTAGGGGCAAGCAAGCATCAAGATCATCGTGGCAAGGAGAACCTTACCGGCGGCGCGGGGGGTGGGCGGAGGCGGAGGCGGCCAGGAGGTGGCTAGGTTTTCGTTTCTCTTGTTCACTGTCGTGTAGACGAGTCAGGAGAAGAGAAGAAGAGGGAAAGAAAGGAAGAAAGAATAGACGGTGGGATTTGTGTCGCTGAAGTGCAGTGAATGTGCTGCGAGAATCCTGACCATCGGATTGTCGCGGGGTTTTGAGACTATAGTTAGCGTTAATCTTGAAGGGAATCGAACGGATCAGAAGAGGAGAAGAGAAGAAGAGGGAAAGAAGGGAAGAAAGAATGGACGGTGGGATTTGTGCGCTGAAGTGCAGTTGGCGTGCTGCGTCAATCTCGACCTTCGGATTGTCGCGGGGTTTTGAGACTATAGTTAGCGTCAATCTTGAAGGGAATCGAACGGATCAGAAGAGGAGAGGAGGAGAAGAGGGAAAGAAGGGAAGAAAGAATGGACGGTGGGATTTGTGCGCTGAAGTGCAGTGAATGTGCTGCGAGAATCCTGACCATCGGATTGTCGGGGGGTTTTGGGACTTGGTTAGCATTAATCTTGAAGCGGATCGAACGGATCAGAAGAGGAGCGGCATGAAGAGCTACGCTGCAGGTGATTCGTGTGGGAAAGAAGGAATGAATGAAATTTACTCGGATGATCTCAACGGAGGTGGCAGATTGTCAGGTCAGTTCGGGTTCAGGTCGGGTTAAGTCGGTTTGACCAAATAAAAATGTTGGGCCGAGTCGATTGGGTTAACTGCTGTCGGCATTTTTTCGAATCAGATTGGGTATCAGATTGACGTCTGCCGTATTTTTTTTGGGTCGGATCGGGGCAGGTCAAACTTTGCCACCTCTAGACCTCAGTTTGTTGATTTTCTGGTACTTGTAAACGAACACAAAATTCGTATACGGCCAGTGGATTTTTTATATATTGGTAATGTATCTTAATTCACGAAACTGTATCTCAGTCCTTTTTAAAAGCAAACATGGATTTTTTGAAACTATGAACTCTTGCCCTTTTTGCCCACATGCCTTTTAAACTCACAAACTTTTTAGATGGAAATTCTAATTCCATTTGTGATAACATTTGGATCTTCAGTCTTCTCACAGGTAAAATATATATATATATATATAAGGCATTAATTTTCATCAATTGCAGACAGCGTAACATAAACATTTTGTATAAAAATAAAGAACAAATTACACCGATAGTCTCTAAAGTATTATCCATTTATTAAATGATATATCAGTGAAACTTTAAATACCAAAATGGTACAATCGAAATTTAAGAGACCAAAATGGTAGCAAAGCAATATTTTAATGACCAAATTGATATTTTTGAATCTTTAAGACCAATTTGATAAGTATGTGATATTTTAGGGACTATCGGTGTCATTTACTCTAAAATAAAGTATTGCCTGTATATATAATAAGGAGGGATCCCTTGACAATACTAATTTTGACAATCTTAACAATGGAACATTTTAAAAATTTATAAAAATTCATAAAAAATCTTAAAATTGAAAAAAGACTTATGGATGCATTAGTTAACTTGTAGATCGATAGTATTCCAAATTTCAATCAATTTAAACATCGTTTGATGGCTTATCAAAATTTTATGTATTTTTTAACGGTTGTAATTTAACGGATCTTTGAAGGGCTATCAAATATAACTTAAATTGAATATAATTGGAAACATATTCAATCTACAAGTCAAGAAATAATTCCATAAACTTTTTTCTATTTTTGAGAATTTATATAATTTTTTACAAATTTTTGAAGTGTCAAATTGTCAAGATTGTTAAGTTAAGGATTGTCAATGAATCCCTCCTCATATATAATATATATTGGTGACTTGGTGCACTCAAGAACACTGTTCCTTTCTAGATTATTATTATTGAAACTGAAAGCGCTACAAAAATTGATTGGTTTATTCTACGCTGGTACAATTAATTAATTTTGTTTAACGTCAACTAAACAATATTAAAAACCACAGCTATCAGTATAGCTAGATTGTAGAGTTTGTTTTTTTAATTTGCATAGCTTGGTAGTTGATCTGCAATGTTCTAGATACGTAACGGAGAGAGAGAGAGAGAGAGAGAAAAAAAAAAAAAGAATAGTAAAATTAAGATTATAAATAAGTAATTAAGAATTAAAGATGGTGTCGATTATTTGTCCCCGTACGGTTGAAAGGTAATTAATATTAATATTGTTGTCTCAATTAAGGAGGTTTGGGATTGGCGTTATTGTTGGCCGTGAGAAAAGTCGTAAGACTGAGACAATTGAGAACGACCTGATATGACAAAATAATATCATATATTATCATATATATGTAGGGGTAAATTAATGATGTTTATCTATATATTAGTATCCACATATATTAATATATATAGAGAAATTATCTTTGCCCCATTTAACTACACCCTTTATCTATCCCCCAACTAAATTGGTAATATTTTTTTTTCTTTCTCATACTCATAAATTTTGAATGATTTTTTTTGTATTCTTGATCTTCCTATTGTATATATGTGTGTGTTTTGTTCGATTGGGGATATGAATTGTAACCAATAAAAGTGATTTGTTGTATTTGAAAAAGAATTTTTAACTAAAAATGTATTATGGTGCGGTTAAGAGGTTTTTTAAAAGATGCAGTTATCAACTCCCTAATATATATATATATATATATAACTTGGTCAAAATTGTCCTCTGGACAGTATCAGTTAATGAGATTTGCATCTTATCTAAACACATTAGTACATTACACATGTCGGTAAAGACCTTTCCCCAACCACCGGTTCCTTTTGCTAATCTCCCATTTTCCTTTGAAATATCAAAATACCATTAATTAATAAAGATCGTAGGTAGCGACCACCCTTTTATCTATCCGCCGGTTCACCGATTTTTTTATGAACAAATATTATTTTCCAGTAAACATTTATATCTTTCCGATCAACATATATCATTTTCTAGTAAACAGTATGTACATTACGTTTTTCAGTAGATATTTATGCAACCGTGACAAGCATTGTGTAAACATTTATGCAACTGTGTATCAGACTGTGAGAGAGGGGTGGATGGATGGTTTAGTTTATATGTGAACTCTACCTGTTTTCCATTAATAAATTAGAGGTGAGGTATATATTCCTCGCTTTTTCATTCATCTTTTCTCTTACTAATATTTTTTAATTAATGGTGGTGCTCTTTTGCCATCGTTGCGTACATCTTAAAAATCTTAATTACAAGCGTACGATATTATTTGTTATGAAACATGCATGATGATGTACGCATTAAAAAAAATAAAAAAATGGATTTGAGAATTGAGAATCAAGAAAAGAAGTGTAACGTAGATAGTCAATACTCAGAAGGGTAGTCAACAGAATTTGCTTTATTAGGCTTAATTAGATGATCTTGTTTTGGACAAAACGGAACTTGACACCAAAATGACATTTGCATATTTTAATTTAAGGCAAGACTATTATGAATGAGTTTATGATTGGTAATATATATTTCAAGCAAGTGTTTTGAATCCGAATTCCGGTTCCATCCATCATGAGAAGTACCAACAATTATTGCTTTGAAGTTTGAACTCTCCATCAAAACAATTATTGCTTTGAACTTTGAAGTTTCAAAAAAAGATTATTTATACCTAATTTTATAAATGTAAACTTTTTATTATTTATATATAATTTGATAAATGTAATTAGATTTATTCTATGTCATTCTAATGACATATATATAAAAATAATGAAAATTTAATATTGTTTAGATAGCCATCAAGATAAGAGAAAAGAGCATAAATTTGAACTGTTAATTTTTGTTAATGTTTGATGCATATGTAAAAAAAAAAAAAATCAAAACGATATAATTTTTTGCATACACACAACACATTATATATACAACATATTTCATCAATTAGTTTTGTTATTTAAGAGTTTGAAATATAGTTATTTGAAATTTAATTTTCTGGTCATAAAAAATATAGATATTTGATCCGTCCTCTCTCTGTAAATAACCCATGAATAAGGGATACAAAAATTAAGAAAATTAGATTTTTGAAAGAACAAAAAACCATGCATAAAGTGCACAACTAATTAATATTTAAGTATTAAGTTTAACTTTTCGACACTCAATATTAACACTTGTAAGGTCCTTATGTACTTAATAGTTGTGGAAGGGCAAATTTTTTTAATTTAATATTTTAAAATTTGAAAACATAAAGCCATGAAATAAACTTGCAATCAAACCTCCCGTTTGGCAAGTGTAGTAAGTTAAAGCGGAGTAAAATGTTAAATCACCTTAAATCAGTGGTGTTTGGTAGAAGTGAAGTAAATAAATGAAGTAAAGTTGATGTAATGTGTAAAAGATGTGAAATGTTGGTGATTTAATTTACTACACCTATATAGCTGCGTTTACACCTTAAATCACTTCCTTTTGGTGACTTAAAATTGATTTAAGAGCTTAAAAATCAATTTTAAGTCACCAACCAAACGCAGGGAAAGCTCGTAACTTTTTGTAGTAGTATTTACTAATTTCACGGCAAATCACTTAATTGAAACGTTGGGTCCTCTAAGACACTGATATTTTTGCTCACGAATGCGCAAATTTTTTTAAAATCGAAATTGTAAAAAAATAATTTAGGGAAGTAGTAAGATTACCCCTGAAATTACTCTCAATGAATAGAGCCGATTCTCTTTTTTGGTTCCTTTTGAAGGAACCGAAAATGAAAATCAGTAGGTATTTTTTTTTTTTTTTCACCGGCCACGGATCCAAAGACAAACAAATCTTTTTGAAAATTTTTGTTTTTATCCTGAAAAACCTACAAATCTTAATATTATCTCTCTTTTTAAACAAATCTCAAAACTATCTCTATTTTATCGATGGCCACGATCACAAGTCAAAGTGACCGCAGCGGTCAGTTCAGAATAACTGTGTAAAAGTAGTAAGATTACTGGATTAGGATAAGACGGCATGGCATCCTAATTAATAAATTAATTAAAGCAGGGTGTGTATATATATTGTATAATTAAGGAGTGCATCAGTGCATGTGGGGGACAATGTGGGGGTTGCTATGATCGATCAGAACCTAGAGAACAGGATAAGAGCCGATAAAAAAGAGAGAGGAAAAGGATAAGGTTGGATTTTTTTGTTACATGAACAGAACAGAACAGAACAGAACAGGTTGATTGTTTATGAACTGAAAATGATTGTGAGAAATGGAAATAAGGGAAAGGAGGAGAGAGGTATGTATATAGACTATAGAGTAGTAGGTAGCATTCGTCTCTTTATTTATCTATTGGTCCACCGTATTTTTAATGAACAAATAATATTTTCAGTAAACATCTATATTTTTCCGATTAATAGATATAATTTTTCAGTGAACAGATATACTATAATTTTCAGTGAATATTTATACAACTGTAGCAAGTACTTGCCACACATGAGTGTGCTGTGTGTCAAAACTGTGAGAAAGATGGATGGATGACCTACTTTATAGGTTCGACTTCACATGTTTCTCTATATCCTTACCAATAATAAAAGCATATTAGAAAAAATGATATGAAAGGGTTATCTTCACATCTGAGCCGTTAATCATTAGAGGTGGCAAATGTTGACCCGACCCGAAAAACCCGCCCGACCCGAAACCCGACCCGAAACCCGACCCGACCCGAGTTTCAGGGAAAGTCAAACTGACCCGAACCCGACCCGACCCGAATTCTAGGGAAAGTGAGACTGACCTGACCCGACCCGAACCCGACCTGACCCGTGTTCCAGGGAAAGTCAGACTAACCCGAACCCGACCCGACCCGGGAATAGAGGTGCAAAATCTGACCAAAAACAACAAAAAAAAGACCAAACCCGAAAACCCGCCCGACCCGACCCGACCCGAACCCGACCCGACATTTTCAGTTGGTCAAACTGACCCGACCCGACCCGACCCGTACCCGAACCCGACTCGACCCGGGATTCTGCCACCTCTATTAATCATATTCTTCGATAGGTCAAAACAATTGATGTACGTTAATACCCATTGACGTTCTCAGCCCATTAAAATTAAGGCCCATATAAATTATTTTAAATTAAGTCTCATTACATATTATCTTAAAAATTTATTATAAAAAATAATAATTTCAGCTTAAAGTAAGAAGTGAGCTTTTTACTAAGTACATACATGACATACGTAGTGTATTTTGTATTTGAAACGATGATATCAATTGTGGTGGTGTGGTGGGCCACGCTGTGGTGCTCATCCATTCCACGTCTGCGGTTTTTCTCTCTTTCTTTCTGCCCTGCCCTGCCTAGGCGACATCTCTCGGGTCATTGTAATTCTTCTCCCCTTGCGCATCGTTCACCACATAACACCTACACCAACCAAAACCCAGTCCTTTACTCCGTCCAGTTTTTTTAGGTTCGCCCCGAAAATTAGTATCAAATAAATAACTAAAAATTTTATAAACAAAACTTAAAAAAAAACTGTAAGTATTTTATGTAAGTAAATAATAATAATAATCAATAATTTATAAATAAGAACACATATGAATGTTGTATCATTTTAAGAGTTAAAATAATTTGTTTTAGACATGTCACATTCATCTTATTTAAGATGAATGAGGGGAGAAAAAAAAATATAAGTCGTTAGATCAAAGTGAATGAAGAGTGTCAAACAAAATCAACGATTAATAATAATAATGATGTAGCATACTTAAGGTGCTTGGAAATCTACCTCTCTTTAAAATGTTACTGTTAAACAAGTGATGGAACAATTGTTAAAATTTGTTTTTCTATGTTAGTTTATCGTGACAAAATAATATTGTAGAAGATTTTGGTAAATATTTTGTGTCTTTTGGATTTAGATTGAGAAACAATTTATTTTCTTTTTTCTAGATGTAATATTTTAAGTGCATGAAGTTAGTTGTATATAGGTCTTGAATGTTAAAAAAAAAAAAAAAAAAAAGGAAAGTGATGGAACGAGTCCAAGGAAGGAAACAGCGAAGATAGATAGATAGCTTGCAAACCCACGTTTCCTAGAGCGTGTCAGACCCGGTTCTGTTCTCTTCTTTACTCCTTTCTTCTTTCCTTCTTTGTTTATCCATCCACCCATCGAATTCATACCCCCTGCGGTACTGCATCATACAGTTCACAGAGTCAGCCGTTGGATTGTCTCAAGATTCGTTCCAGAACGGATTTCGAGACGATCCAACGGCTGATGCTGTGAACCGCACAACGCAGTAAGTCAGGGGATGAACACTCGTCCGTCCACCCATCCACTTCCCTCCCTCTTTATATCTCCTCACTCCCCACCTTCCCTTTCCTTCTCTCTCTCTCTTTTCTCCTCCTCTCCTCCGTCCGCTGAATCCATCCACCCCCCCCCCCCCCCCCCCACCCTCACTCCACATAAAATAGCAAAGCTAGCTGTTTCAAGCCATATCACTCTCTCATCCATCGATCTACCAATCCATCCATCTACCACAAAGATCCCTCGCGCAAGCAAGGAAGCAAGGAAGGAAGTGTACAAGGATAATTAATTAATTGATCAGGATAAGAAGTTAATAATTAGATTCATGTCTGTGGTGTGCGATCGCCGGCCGATGCCCGATCCGCTGGCGTGCAATGGCGGCGTGCGCCAGGGCAAGAGGAAGGAGGTCGAGCGGGAGGAGGAGACCCGGCCGGGGTTTTACATAGACGACGTGGAGGAGAACGGATCCGACCGGTCCTCGATCGGCGTCGCCTCCAACTGCAGCTCCTCCCTCACCTCCTCCTTTGGCGACGAGGAGGACGAGGTTGAGAGTAAGCCGAGCCTGAAAGGCGGCCTCGGATCGTTCGATTCTCTCGAGGAGTCGCTTCCCATTAAGTAAGTGCTTGCTTCAATAACAATCAATTTTTATTTTTTTTCCCATTTTTTTCAAGAAATTATCCTCTTTTTTTTTTTCGTTCTTTGACATTAATTTCTCTACTTTTGCATAATTTTTACCAAATCAATTGTATTCATTCGTCAATTAATCTCTAATTTGGTGTCGATTTCAGGAGGGGATTGTCGAATTTCTTCTCGGGCAAGTCGAAATCGTTCACAACTCTATCAAGTGTTGTGAACTCGAGCTCGAGCGCGACGGATCTGGCGAAGAAAGAGAACCCCTTCAACAAGCGCAGGAGGGTGTTGCTGGCCTGCAACAGGCGAGCCTCGTGCAGCTCGTTCATCGCACACCTCCCCCCGCTGCTCTCACCGCAGCGCGAGGTGGATGAGAAGGACGGCGAAGGGACCGACAAAGATAGCGACGAGGAAAAACCGACGGCATTGCTGGTCGATCTCTCGCGTAAAGGGACGATCAAAGGGAGGAATGGATTGATGAACAGATCACTGATCTCGCCGAGATCCTATTCGCTCTCCGATCTACAACAGCATGTGTAGCTAATTAATTCTTTTTTTTTCGAAATCTCTGCGGCAGCTGCAAAGTTGCGTGGGCAAGTATCGAAAGCTCGACGTTCGGGTAAACAACAGCCCCAGAAAAAAATGGAGAATGAAATTCGGAAGAAATTAAGAAGGTTTTTGGAACTTTTTTTTTGTTTTTTAGGGGGGAATTGAAACTTACAATTTTGTGTTGCAATATGTAATGACATATAAGTAACATGTTGCATGTTATTAACCGAGATATATATATGTACTAAAAAAAAAGTTGTACTTCGTTTGGGGTGATTCCTTGCGTTGTAAATATTTTTGAATCATCAAATTCAGATGTTTCACAAAAAAAAAAATTAGAGATCTGGCGGATTTTTCATTTTTCAAATTTTGTCTATTTATATTTACTTTTCCCTTTTTGTTTTGTTTCTTGCAAAGTCACGTTTTTCCATTTCTTAAAAAAAAAGATAAAAAGATCAGATTCAAGATTTTAGATAACATTGTCAAGCATAATGATAATTGATATATATCCAAGTAACCTAACTAAAAGCATCTCCTGACTGAAATTAACCCAACAATGCACCAACCGTGATGCTTTATCCATGAGGGACCCCCCTAAATCTCCAGAAAAATAAATAAGAAAAAGACTCGTTTACAGCAAAATAACCACACCTTTATGCAAAATATCCATAACAAAAAATAAATGAGCAATTTATTTAGAATCGGACAGTTTTTATCAAATTTTTTTCTTTAATTGTATCTAAAACACATATCGTGACCATCTGATTATAAAAAAATGAACAATCTATATTTCATCCAATCCATAATAGAATTATAAATTGTAAGAACTAAACAGTTTCAAAGAATATTTGAAACTCTTTTTTGGTTCAAACAGAACCCCTAATCTTGCTGACGTTAGTTACCAGGTATGATTGTTAGATGAAAATTGTTAGCCACATGATGGTCAAAATTGGGCCACCATTATTAGTGACATTAAGAAACAATAATGGATACTGATATGAGGAAAAACAAAGAACTTGATCGAATCATTTATAATGCTCTAAGAATGATGTCCTATTATGAGTATTTTTAAGGACAAATGAGTCCTTAACAAAAATTTATTTATTGTGATTAGTGTAATATTATTATAAGATCCTATGGATCAACTGCTTTTTTTTTTTTTTTTTGGTAAACATTTTTAAACTCCCAACTTGCCAGGACTTGGTCACTAACAACTTAACAAGTACCAATTTTGTTAAAAGAAATTAATAATCTGCACCTACTTTTTTTTTATCTCAAATGGTGCAACCATTGGTGTGGCAGGTGGTTGTTACACTAATTTCCCATCTGCACCCATATTTCTAAATTAAAGTGGAAAAAAAATATTGGGTACCAATAACTTCTGTAGGAGTACCTAATCAAGCTGGTGGAGTTAAAGCAGAAGGGATTAGGTCAGGTCTAAGGACAACAACCATATTACTTAGGACAGCAAAATCTCAGAACTATATTTATATGGAAAGAAATCTGAGAAAATTATATTATAAATGAAAAAATTTTGTTATCCCAAGTAATATCCTTACTGTTCTTAGGCTGACTAAGAGATTATTGGCTGTTAATTTCAAATTAATTAATTAATTAATTAAAGGGGCTGAGGAAGAGGAATAGATAGGATAATGATAATGATGAAAGAAGAGATATTGCAAGAGTAGAGTGGAGCCCAGCAGACCAGAGAGGAGCAGTGTGATCATGTATAGGATTAGGTTGGCAAGGCGTGGAGATCTTATCCGTTTCCCTTGCATGATTCATTTTGGATTAGATTAAAAAATGCTACGGTGATACTATTAGTGATACCATTGTTGGTGCTTGACAGATTTGGTCAAACGAACTGATTGTTCAACTTAACATATTAATTATTTAACTTACTAATTGTTCAACTTAACATGCTAATCGTGTAACTTGACATCAACATGCTAACTATAAGTTGATGTTAAGTTGAATAATTAGTTGTTTTTTTTTCTTTTATTAGCACAATATATCGATAATTATTCATATTATAAATCGATTTTAAGTTGAATACTTAGCATGTTAAATTGAATAATTAGTTGTTAACTTATAAAATTAGATTGTTTGACCAAGTTATATGATATTTACACCCTTTTAATTCATCATTTTTATTACTTACCGTTTCAATTAATTAATTAATGGATTAATTATCCATCCGTTATAGTCCAAGGCTTATCCATCCATCCGGTTGTATACCATCACAAGATAATTATCGGTTTAATCTACATTAATTAATTAATTTTCATGTTGAAGCGTATTCTCCGGATATTCTATCAAATGTCCGTATTCCCATTAAATGCTACAGCTCTAAAGTGCTCAACAACTCGTCACATAGATAACGTGATCAACTACACATTTTTATTAGAAGTAGGCTTGTCTAATGGAGTTAGACTATTATACTAACGTTCTAACGTCTTAAATTTTATGTTATTGTGTTTGAAATCACGATTTATGGTGCTCGAATAAATTGTTAATATGAAAATATTGGGGAATATATATTTTTTTTTATTTTTAGAGTTTTCTAAGTTTTTTTTTTAATTTTAGAAAAAATGTCATAAATATTAATAAAATATGTTTGTATATGCTATTTTTAAAAATGCAAAACAAATATTTAGAAAACTCTAAAAATGAAAAATTTGTGTATTCCCCAATATTTCATATAAAGAATTTATTGAGCACCATAACTCGTGATTCCGGAAACGATAACATAAAATTTGAGGCGGTAGTATTTCGGAACGTTAGTATAATAGTCTAGCTCTGATGCTAATATTTATATTCTTCTAGAAATTTCCAAATGCAAATATGCAATGCAATAACGAAAATATATATAGTTGATATTATGTCAGCATGAAAGCTGATTGATGTTCGGTACACTGGTCTCTCTTGCCACCACGTCACAAAAAAAAAAATTGTTTTCTTCTTCTATTTTTGCAAAGAAAGGTCAAATTCTGCATCCATAATAAAAGAAAGAAAAGCAAATTGGAACTCTATGTATTTTAATATTTAAATCTCGCGTTAACAAATAATAGTTGTGATAACAACTGTTATCACAAGTTAATAGCCATTTTTTTTATTCAATAAAGAAGATTCCTTATTAAGCTGCAAACTAGGTAATTTTTCACTTATTTGGGTACAGTAATAATATGGTTTAAACTGAGTCAAAATCTTGAAGCAAACTACTCGTGCTTGCAATTAAACCAACCAAATATATAATCTATAAACTAGAAAGAGGAGTAGTTCTTCAAGCCTCTCAACTATGCCACATCATCAATATTATTGATCAGTGATTTTGTTTAAATCTCTTCATCTACTTTGATCCAATAGTTTATATGTATTATTTCTCCTCATTTAATAAGTGATATGATATGTCTAAGGCAAAATTTAACTCTTAAAGTGGTCCAACATTTATGTGCTATTATTTATAAATTATTATATCATCATCATTACTATTATCCACATCAAAAATTCTAAAAATTATGTTCAACTTTTTTAAAACTAAATTTTTTAATTATAAGCTTTATTATTTATATGTTATCATATTTCGGGGCGAAGCCCGAGTTACAGCTCTAGTAAACTAGAAAGAGGGATAACTCTCTAAGCACCTCAACTATGCCACGTCATCAATATTATTAACCATTGATTTTGTTTAAATCTCTTCATCTACTTTGATCCAATGGTTTATATTTATTCTCTCTCCCCATTTAATAAGATGATATGATATGTCTATATGACAAAATTTAATCCTTAAAGCGTCCAACATTTATGTGCTATTATTTATAAATTATACATCATAGTCATTATTCACATCAAAAACTTTAAAATTATGTTTTTTTTTTAAATAAATATTTTTATTTTATAAGCTTTATTATTTTTTTGTTATCATATTTCGGGGCGAAGCCCGAGTTACAGCTCTAGTTAACTTAAATCAGGGCGCATAAAGGAGAATGTGGGGAAAGTTATTAAGATTTTAAGAAGTTTGATCTCAGAGAACGATTGGATTATCTTGGATAAGCATGCATCAAAATTGGAAAAAATTTGTATCCTACAAGAGATTTTGATATATATAATCTATTGAGCACCATAAATCGAGATTTAGAGATAATTAATACTTCCTCTGTCCACAAAAGAATGAATTTGTAGCAAAAGTCAAAGGAAATAATGGAAGAGTGAAATTACTTTTATGCCCTCAATTAGTAGAAAAGTTAACATTCTTGGAAGGAGATGAGGGGCATTTTGAAAATTTCATAATATACATTTTTTTTTTTTCAGGAAGAAAGTGGATTCAAAAAAGGGTATAAATTCATTTAATTATGGACAAGTTGTAAAGGGTATAAATTCATTTAATTGTGGACGGAGGAAGTATATTTTTGAATTAAGAGCACATGAGGTCTCTATACTCTTAAGAGCACCATAGATTTACTCGTATAATTATTATATAATTTGAGTAAAGATACCGTAAGCTCATGAAACCTTTATACGAGCGCACATCTAAAAACATATTAAATCATCTCCAAATTTCGATTTATTTAGCTCATTGAATATTTTATATCAAAATCTTATGGAGTACAAAATCTTTTTACATTTTTGAAAATTTTTAAGTATTTGTTTAATATTTACTAAAAGTAACTATAAAATATTAATAAAATAATCAATGTTTTAAACATCACTTTTTAAAATCTTAAACAAATACTTCAAAATTTTTAAAAATAGATAATTTTCATATCGCATAAGATTTTCATATAAATTGAAACTTGAAGATGATTTGATATATTTTTGGAGGTGCGCTTACGAAGAAGCTCACAGTGCCTTTATCGGGTATTTATACGAAGATTCTGTTAGGTCCCTATTAGTAGTAAAACAAAATCAGCTTCAACTAATTATAATACTATAAACAGAATTGACACAAACACAAATCAGCAACAACTGACTTCAAACATTTATACCAGCCGAACTAGCTAAACAATATCAGAAGATTCAGCAACATACCCCCGTATCGGATCGGAATCCGCTGCAGATCCTGCTTTTCTTGATCCGACGGTTGAGAAACACTGAAGTACTTCGAGATTTGTGCAGTAAAAATTGAAGTACTTTGAGATGGGTGCATCAACTGATATCAACCATTCGATCGAAAAAGCATGGTCTGCTTTTCTTCTCAGAAAACAGCAGATTCGGATCACCCCGTATCAGCACCTACACCAGTATCTATACCAGCAACAAAGTATTGTACCACAAAAATAAAATCAGAATTAAACAACTTCAATTATGTTTCAGACAAACTGAAAAACAAAAATAGCACACACCGTAACAGATTTTTTCCATCCTGAGTAAATCAATTTTTTTTTATTATGATCATGATCATCATTGTCACCATCATTATCTATACTATTATTTTCACTACCGGAATATTATTATTTTCAAGATCATTTTTTTTTGTCACCACCATCAGCATTGGGTTCCTACTTGATTTCATTTATAGCCTACCCCAATTTGTTTGGGACTAAAGACTTGTTGTTGTTGCTGTAGTAAAAGTTTGGAATTCCAAGCATCAAAAACACGAACTTGAGAAGTTTACAAATAATGCACACACAACACTAACCAAATTTCCGTAATTCTTATCGACTCAGTGGATCACACAAACTCGAAGAAATAGAAAAAGATGATTAAACACGGCAAGAAAGAAGGAAATGAAGATGTCTAAGCTGGAACAAACAACATAGCAGCACATATCAGGCTACAGTAGCAGGCTAGCAGAATTTTTTTTTATTTACTAGTAAGAAACCCGCATGTTATGCAGGCGTTTTAAATTATGATCTCATACCGTGTAATACATACAACGTGCTTTTGGTTTTAGACTAAATTAATTGAATGTTAGAATATAAAACATTAATTCCTCATTAATATAATCTCTAATCAACATTGACGTTTTCCGTACCAAGATTGAGAGAGGAAGTTGTAAAAACCAAAATGGAGAGAGGAAGTTGTTTAATTGGAGAACATCAACATCTTTGAAATCAATGTATTTTAATCTATACCGTTGATTAAGAGGTAGAATGTGAATTAAAGAAATTTGAAGGAGGAGGAAAAAAATGGAGACGTCTGATACTTACGAACTTTTTATTATAGTACAGATGTATGTATGAAATAAAAAATGGAGTTCAGAACTCTTTAGCACTTCTCACTTCTACACTCACCGTGGAGCAACAAGAAACAAAGATAAACTACAGCTGCCCATTTATTTTTTACTTTACCTTGTATAATTTAGTCAGTGCACAGATCAATAATTGCTTTGATGCTTTTGTGTCATCTCTTCAGTTTAGCAGATCTAAAACATCCAAAGGCCCAACCCAATGGACTGAGTATGAGGGAGTCCGTATCTGCTGCGATCCAAATCGGATCTCAAGGTCTTGAGTTCCGGATCCGACGGATGTGATTTTTAGGGGGTTTTTTGTAAATAATCAGAGCCGTCGGAGATCCGATTTGGATCTCAGCTGATTTCAGCGCGAGTATGAGGAGGGAACCAACACTTTCCACATGCATTACTTGATCATTCTATTGTGCAATTTAGGCATGATTTCTTCACGCTATTTGCATCTTTGTAAAATTTAACCACACAGCCATTCAATATAAATGATATGTATTACTTACAATCTAATTTCCCAATGCGGCTTAGAAAACTTCATAATAGAAAAATGTAAATATTGTAAGATATTGGAAAAAATCATAAGGTTAAAATAAAATAATATATATACATTACTCACATCCAGTTTTAATCCAATTAGATTGAAAAAGTGGGTATTTCTTCTCCTAAGAAAATAAGGCCATCAAAGCTTCATTATATATTATCATTAACTTATTGAACAAATAAGGAAAAAACTAATATATAATAGCTCATTCTAAATGACAAAATTCTATTCTATATGCATTATATTTACCTTAAAATGTTAGCCTTACTAGTTGCCTTAGGATGGAATCATATCACCTGTTATCCAAAATTTGGATAACGGGGCCCTATTATCCCCACTCTGACCATCCGATCAAAACGAATGGATCAGATTCATTCAGAAAAATCCTCCCTCCCTTCAAAAATTGTACTTTGTTATTTATCTTAACCATTTATTTTGATCCAACAGTCTCCATCGGGATAACAGGACCTTGTTATCCTCAATAATAACAGCAGATACAAACTCGCCTTAGGATAGCTCTTTGTGCATCAAGAATAGCTAGTCAACTTTCAACACAATGGTCAGTACTAACTTATATAAGTAAAAAATAATTAGAAATCCAATTGATATTTTCCAAATCAACAGAAAATGCCCACTACAAAAATCCATGTTGCCCAACATGCGGCAGCAATGAGACATAAAAGGAACCAGAAGGATAACATGAGGTGGTAATCTATCCAGAGGATAACGTGTTGGATCATCAAGCCGTGAAATTGAACACAATACATTCAAACAAATACTGTCAATTAAGCTACTGGTCAATATTTTTGTATGAAATATGTGATATTTTCAGCATAAAACTCACATAATGATTTAACATGTGAAATTATAATACAATTACTAATTAGAATACATACTAATTGGAATACTGCAAATTCGAAAATGTAATTTACAATGAAATTATGATACTATATCCATTAACAAATGTAACCTTTTTTTAAAACAAATAATAAATTGGAATCTTAATATATTTTTTTTTTATAAATAACTTAAATTGGATGGCTTGATATAAACTACACAAGTTTTTCATTTCTTAACATGTGATTGAAATGTTACAATCAATATTTGTATCAAAATTGAAGATAAAAATTAAGACCAGCTCGTCACAAAATAAAAATTTTGAAAGGCTCCCTAACATTTTCTTTTCAAATCTAATACACCTAGTCCTATAATATGAGTTTGACCGAGGAATATATGAAACATGCTTCCAAGTTGCAAACTTAACTCAGCAAGGGGGAGCCAACACTTGGCAGGGATGAACGTATGCAAATTCTTATCGTTTACTGTGCAATGCTCCAACCATCCAATATGTTTCAAGATTTGTGCAACTAAATCTCAAAAACCCCTCCTATTAATCCTCATCTCTGGATCGATGCACAACATTTTAGGGTGTGCTACAGAGTTTTGAAGGGGATGGAATGGAATGGAATGAAACTAAGAGGGAGGGTAACTCTTGTACACCCCAATTTGGGAGGTTACAAGATTTGAGAAAATAAATAGAGGGTGTAACCTCCACTTCCATCCATTACCATCCATTCACCCCCTAAAAAAACTTGGGAGCAAGTTAAAAGAGGGTTGCTCCCCTCCCATCCATTCACTTCAATTGGAGCACACCCTTAGTAGAGGATGAGCACGAGAGCATGTGACCGCCGTGTGTCAGATTGTGAGAGAGGGTGGATGAGTGATCTACCTATATAAAGGTGGACCCAACATGTTTTCCAATGGGAAATGATTAGAGGTGACAAAATCTGACCCGGCCCAAAAAACCCGTCCGACCCGCCCGACTCGACCCGAGTTTCAGGGAAAGTTAAACTGACCCGAATCCGACCTGACCTGTGTTTTAGAGAAAGTGAGACTAACCCGAACTCAACCTGGCCCGAACCTGACCCGACTCGATCCTGACCTGTGTTCCAGGAAAAGTTAGATTGACCCGAACCCGACCCGGGAATAGAGGTGCAAAAATTTGACTAGACCCGAAAAACTTACTCGACCCGAAAAAATGCCAACAAAGTTGCTAAAAAAATGTATTCTTGTGTGATATACGGTCTAGAAAAACACTTAGGTAATATAAAATTGAAACATGTATTATTTATTAATAAAATATTGAACGTTAAATTGTCCGTTAAAATTCGATTAATCGTCCGCATAACGATTAATCGCTTGACGGTACATTGTCCATCCATTAAGTGCATACCGTTTTTTAAAACACTGCGACAAACATCAATCCGATATCCAACCCGAAAAAATGCTGATAGCCGTCAACTCAACATCCGTCCCGCCCCGACCCGACATTTCTATTTGATAAAAAATAACCCCACCCGACCCGACAATCTGTCAGCTTTAGAAATGATACGTTGACCTACTAGACTCTAGTACAGCACTGATAACTCACAATTAACAAACTCACTCTGCAGAGGCAGCCCCGACCAATTCTCTTCTCCTCCAAAAATGGCGATCGCGCAAAGCTTGGCCTTCCTTCCCTCCTCCAAAACCCTAACCCTAACCCTCTCTCGCATGCCCGTTCGCTCTCGCCTCTCGCTCTGCCGCTCCCTGCGGATCACCGCATCTACCGGCGCACGGCCGCTGCGGTGCTCCGTGGACGCTTTCGACCCTGCCGTTCCTCTGGAGGAGGCGTTCACGCCTCCCGCTTCCTGGTACACCGATCCCGATTTCCTCTCGCTCGAGCTCGAGCGTGTGTTCTTCCGAGGATGGCAGGCTGTCGGTGAGTTCAGTTCTTATGTAGGAACGTCTCATCAGTCCCTTTCTTAAGTGTTATGGAATTAAATCCTGATTTTAGGAATGTATATTGGTATCATATCTGTTCATATGGACACCAGCACATGTAAAATTGCGCTAGTATGGAACCTAAATTGTGACGCAATTCAAATCGATCATCCCTGTTATGAACATCGACTGTGCTTCTGTTGCAATCCCTCTGTCCCGCTTCTTGCCATTTAAATGTTATTAATTCGGAAACATCATGCGTGCTACACTGAATATATATTGGTATCATATCTGTTCATATGGACATCAGCACATGTAAACTTGCACAAGGATGGAAATGAAACTCTGATTCAATTCGGCTGTTTATAATATATTATGGCATTATTCAAATCAAGATGCAGAGTGTTGTACAATAGATGAGTTTAGGAATGAACGATAAAGGCAGATTTACATCTGTTTTTCATATGTAAGATTCTGAAATCAATGTCAAGGCAAATGTGTAGTGTAGTGTGGTACAGGTTTATTTCATTTCTAATCTTTTCCTTTTTTCAGGTTACACTGAACAAATTATGAATCCGCATGACTTCTTCACTGGGAGGTACTGAGCCTCTGCCCCATCGCTTCTAAAACTTTGATTTAGTACTGCAGAAGCTCTAATGGACATCAATCTAATAATGTAGATGAAAATCAAACAGATTAGGAAATGTAGAGTATGTGGTGTGTCGAGATACGGATGGAGGCCTCCATTGCTTTCACAATGTTTGCCGGCACCATGCTTCTCTCCTCGCCTTTGGCACGGGCCAAAAAACATGTTTTCAATGCCCCTATCATGTGTGTTCTCTCTTGATATCTATATTATTCACTAATGCTTTTAGAATTATGGAGTTTCCTGGTTAATTATATATATCAAAATAAAGTAAGCATTTGTTCAATTAACTGCTGACTTACATGAAGAGAATCAGATTAAAGATTGCACAAATAATTGTCTGCTTATCATAGTCGTCAGTCTTCAATATAGATCATTTGCACATGAATATATATTTTTTTCTTATTTCTATTTGGTTATAATAGCTTTTCTTTTATCGCATCTAGTTTATATAATTATGTGCCTGTTTAATGGTTTCCAGGGATGGACATATGGATTAGATGGGAAGCTACAGAAGGCTACTCGTATAACAGGCATTAAAAATTTTAACATCAATGTAAGATCCTTTGTGAGATTCCATGCCTAGCACTATTTCTTTTCCCATGAAACATAATAAGTTTCATAGATCATTTGTTCTCACATTGATGGAGAACAGGAGTTTGGTCTAAAACCTATAGAGGTAGCAACATGGGGTCCATTTGTTCTGATCAGACTGGACAATGACGCGATATCCTGTGAAGAGAGGGATGGAAATCAAGTAGGAGATGAGTGGCTAGGAAGTGCTTCGCATTTATTAAGTAGTAATGGCGTTGATACATCTCTGATGCATGTTTGCAGGCGAGACTACACTATCAACTGCAACTGGAAGGTTCAGTTTTTTAGGAGACTTAAGAGTTCAGGTCATTATACTGTTTAGGTACAGGATGGGTAACTTAATCTAATAAGCCAATACATAACTTTTGTGCTTGGTTTAATTCAATTTCTTACAGTATGAGGATAATCTTGACTGGTCAAGCGCAGCTGGTTCCAAACTGGTAGCTAATTATGGGAAATCTAATTATTGAAACTTTTTTTGTGGTTGAACATGTGGATTATTATCTGTAAAGATTTTAATTTGTCAGTTGTTGAATCATTTTGACTGTTCTTTGATCAGTTGTTAAATCAATTTACAATTTTTCTTTCCACTGCAGGTCTTCTGTGACAATTATCTAGATGGAGGCTATCATGTGCCTTATGCTCATGGAGGTCTTGCATCTGGCCTTGATCTCAGCTCTTATGAAACCATTGTAGGAAGTTCTTATTTTAACGATGATATTATTTCTACTGACACTTTTACTTGTGATATGAAAATAAAGTTCAGTAACAAATGATGGCTATTTGGATTGCATAGACATATGAGAAGGTTAGTGTTCAAAGATGTGGGGGAACTACAGCAGAGGACGGTTTTGATAGGCTGGGGTCCAAAGCATATTATGCATTTGTTTATCCAAACTTTATGATCAACAGGTTCGTATGGCACTAAAATTACAGCTCCTTGAAGTTTAAAACTCCTTAAGCAAAATTACATCTGTAGTAAGATTTTTACTGGGCTTTCATTATTCTGAAATGTCTAGGTACGGTCCATGGATGGACACTAACCTGGTCATCCCTCTGGACTCAAGAAAGTGTCAAGTCATATTTGATTACTTCTTAGATCCTGCATATGTGGTGAGCTGACACAAACCACTCTATATTGTAGTTGAAATTTGATTACTTCTGTAGAGGTCAGAACTGTTCTCAAGTCCAAAGCTTATCTACCCATCCGTTGCTGAAGCCAGTTTTCATGCTGGTCTAATAATGTCCTTTGCACCTTTATTTAATAGAGCAGTGTTTTGTGATTCAGGATTGGTTTAGGGCTCACTGGGTAAAATTATGACTAATGCCATGACATACCAAGCACTGTACTGACCTTATGTACCTGATATAGACTAGAGAGTTTGCACCTGCACAACTTGGATTGGCAGTAGTTGGTCATGGTGATTCATGAATTTGTTATGTTTAATTAAATTATATCTGTGTATGCTAAAATTGTCTTAGGAGGATGAATCTTTCATCATGAGAAGTTTAGAAGAGAGCGAGAGAGTACAGGTGCTGTTCTTACTTTGGAGTTCTTTGAATATCCTCATTGGGTATGAGATATAAATATAACAGTCAGTATACATTTATTGGTTACCAGGTGGAAGATATCGAACTGTGCGAAGGGGTGCAAAGAGGACTTGAATCACCAGCTTACCATAGTGGGAGATACGCGCCATCCGTCGAGAAGGCCATGCACCATTTCCATTGCCTCCTCCATCATGATCTCACATCCCATGAGCAAAATTGAATTTGCGGGCGATTGTAAATATTGTCAAATGAACTTGTACCAGGCAACAGATTATTGAAATGGTTGCTTGTACATTTGCTTTGTTATCAATAAAAAACACTGAACTATTGCTTCCCGTACTTGCTCTTGTGTGTTTGCTTTTTACTGCCGTGTTATTTAATTGAAAAATGACGCAGATACTGAAACGTTCACAGTCATCTCTCCCCTTGATCTCATACAGTACTAGGAGGTTTCCTTGATTGCGCTTATTCTTATATCATTGAGAAAGTTAATGCGGCTCTTAATTTGATATTACACCATCTATGTGCTGATCTAACTTGACGACGGTATGGCATTATAACCTGATAATCTACTAAGTTGAGTTTGATAAGACCATGATGATTACACTAGCACCAACAATACATTTCAAGAGGAAAAAAGAAAACAAATCAAAATATAGATACCAAAAATCTTAATAACAGAACATTTAAAAGCAATCAAGGCATAGTTGCCCATCACGGTTATAACTAAAAACCTGAAACTTGTTAATACAAACAACTAAGCATGGATATAACCATGCATCTCTTTCAGGACAAAAAGCAAAATTAAAGATCAGTCGTTTCAACTTTGCAACGGTGCTGCAGATGGTCCCGCAGATGGTCCCGCAGATGGTCCTGCAGATGGCGCTGTCGATGGTCCTGCAGATGGTGCGGCGGATGGCCCCGCACTCTGCTGTTGAGGCGGTATGTGGTGTTGATGTGGTGGTGGGGGCTGCCTATACTGAGGAGCATAGTGCTGAGGTGGATATGGCATAGGAGGTTGTGCTGGCGGTCCCATGTGCCCGTAAGAATGCGGAGGTGGTGGTCCATAGTACGGCGGAGGATATTGTCCTCCCTGATAATATGGGTGCGGCTGAGGTGGGTAGTACGGTGGAGGGTGCGGGTGCTGACCCGGCCCAGCTCTACTACTCTCACCTCCTTCCTGAGACGGCACGACTGCCCCCATCCTCTGTGGGTCCATTGATGGGTAGTGCACCCTCTCTGGTATGTTAAAGTAGTTGTAACTCTGTTGCGGCTGTGGTGCTGCTGCTGCTGGTGGCTGGTCACTACTCTGCTGTTGTGAAATAACCGCACGGGGCAGCAATCCACCGTGCGCAACTACTCCAGGTTGTCCTTCTTCAGGTTTAGGCTGAGCTTGCTGGGGCCTGCCCCACATAAGCTTGAGGCGGACCCCCTTGATAACAAGCTTGTTGGCAAGTTCTTCAGCAGCCTTCTCAGCCGCCTCACGTGTCGTGTAGGTGACAAAGGCACAAGCCCGCTGCAGGACCATGCGCACCGTCTCAATCTCACCATGCACATAGAACTGGTCCCGCAAATCCTGCTCTGATATGCGAGCATCAAGGCCACCAATATATAGGGTACGTATGGTCTCATCATCGGGTGGCTGAAGTGATGGCATCTCTCCAGCCTTGCCAAGCAACTTCAGTGCCACTGGGTCGTTTACACTGTGCAAACAAAATTGTAAGTATGAATAAAGCAGTAACTTAGGTTGGAATGATGCATACAGAAAGTGGCTTCATCCATCCAAAAATCTAAATATATGATAAGAATTTTGCAACATTTTTCCTTTTTTCAAGCTGGTTTGTCAAATCAGGTAAAAGTAACTCCATTCTACATCACCTAGGTATTCTAAATTTACGATACTTAATACAATGTGTAAATAACTTCTTGGAGCACCTTGTAAATGTGCTTACACTAAGTGCAAACTATGAACAGTGTGCGCAGTAAAAGGGAAGGAATAACAAAACCAAAATGAACATCTATAAATCACTAGAAATTTTAGAGAAATATCAAAGATTAATACCCATAGTAACGGTCCTTAATGTTTTGCTGAGATAATTCACCAGTTTCAGGCATCTCATGACGATAAGGACACTCAGCTCCACGTGTACACTCACCACGAACATAGAAACTGCAAACATGGGCCCTGTTTCTTTTATAGTATGGAGCAGTCCTCTGAAGTTTCAAGATTGTATCATTAGGACGAACCTTCCCATGTGATGACTCGTAGTCTATACCAGCCCTAGCCTGAAGAATTTAAGAAAAGCACGACCATAATTAATGCAATCACCAACTAAGCTAATGAAAACAACCAACAATTATGACAGATACTAAACTCAAACTCACAATCATGTTTTATGTTTTTAGCATATCATACATATATTGCTCTTTTTCATGCAACTAATAATGTTTTCCAGTAAACAATTTATATCAAACTGACATATTCATGTTCCATTACGTCAGTATTCATAACTATCAGGTGAAATTAATGGAACTGAACAGCTGAGATTTGAGAATACAAATACATGCATACAGCATGAATTTAATATACAGTATTGTTATAGAAAACCCAATGCATATTGCAGATAAAGTTTACAACTGTATATAATTATAGAGGGGCTTCATATAACAAACATTAAAAAAATAATAATAATAGTTCCACATCAGATCATGGAAAGCTTCTTGAAAAAAAAGGAGGTTAGAAACAGACAAACAGCTTCAATCAAGCAACTTTTAAATTTTTAAACAATATAATACACAATTACAACATTATGATTCAAGAACTATTTCTCCAGCTAGTGGTAACAATTAAGATCGATTTTAGGGATCATCAAGTTCATCTGAGAATGACACACATACCTTGCGATCATGTTCTTCGGCAAAATATTCTCGGTTTACATCGCTCCTAGGTATAGCATCGTTGGAGTTGATGGCAAGTGCAGTGTCACGCACCTGGACAGGAAGACCATACTCTAAATCTAAGAGGCAAACCTGGCACACATTTTTCAACTTGCAACAGGTCTGGCAGATCTCAGTCTTTTTGTACCTTGCGTCACGTCCTGGCCTCCACCGGAACACAGTGAATGGCCTCGCACATATCTTGCATTCTTTGTCATAGTCTGCCCTCAACTGCAAGGTACCATCAGTAGTAAGTATCGAGGAAAATAAAAAATATATACATGATACTAGTTGTACTCTATGGACACATTGTATACTACGGGTTTTCTCATTACCAATGAAAAAAATATCATAATTCATCCATCTATACTTCCCTGAACAAGTCATAGAATTGCTTGGGCAACACTTTGTGTTATCAATTAATCTACAATGGTAAAATATTGTTTGTAGTTCCATGTGGGAAACCATGATTACTTTTCCTATTTATAAAGGCATCTTTGTATACTTCTGACATAAAATTTGGCTAGAAAGAGCCAAAGCATCATACAAAATCAAAATTACATTACCCTATCTATACTACAAATCACCCATTTCAGCAAGCCTGAGACTTACAAACAGGTGATAATAAGTTAAATCAAGCTTCAAATTTAGCTAAGCTGACACCCAGAGAGGACAAATTTAAAAAAAAAAAAAAAAAAACAAAGGGAATCTAGGGTTAGGGTTTTGACAAAAGGGAGGGAGTACCATGCGGACGTAGGGGTTGTCGCCGAGGCACGACTCGCAGATGATGGGGAAGTCGGATCTCTCCCATCCGTCCGCCTGCGCGTCCCTCAGCAATCTATGCGCCATTCGGAGAAGAGGAGAGGAGAGGAGGACGAGAGGGAGAGGAAATGGACGAATGGGACGAGACTAGATTAGAAGTCGGGGGCGAACGGACCGGTTGGGTCGGAGTTGGACTCGTTGGTCTATGATGTACGGCGTGGAACCGACCTAGGAAGAATCTCATGGGTCCCTCCCAGCTGCCCGGCGGCCCGATAGTGGACTGAAAATATCTCTCTATATTAAAGCACGCAAAGAATGAAGATCTTCATTGCAGTCTTATGAAAAATGGTTAGATGGGATAGCGATGGAGGGTCCAGATTGTATCTTGCCGAACGGTTGGATTGTTTTGAGGGCCGCTGCCTGACTCTTCTCCATTCCTTAATCTATTTTTAACAAGGCATGCTTTTTTTGAAATCGAATTCTATAATTATCCCTAGCGACTCCCAGAAATAGTCAGGCTACTTTGGTAACTCAATTCATAATTTTTGAAGCAGATACTATTTAGCAATAAGGAAATTTCATGGCAAATAGATATCCAAAATAAGATTAATTATGGATCATGGATATCTATTTTGGATCCAAATATGTTTTCAAATGTTCAATTGTAGACTTAGATTAATTATTTTGCAATTAAAAATATATTAAACAATATAATATAGAGTTTGACTATTATACTAACGTTAGCATTTCGGATCGAAATGCTAACGGCTCAAAATTGTTGTTATCGTGTCCGAAATCACGATTTATGGTGCTCAATAAATTCTTTATATGGAAATATTGGGGAATACAAAAAATTTTCATTTTTTGAGTTTTCTAAGTATTTGTTTTGAATTTTAGAAGATAGCTCATAAATATTAATAAAATATTGATGTTTGTACAAGCTATTTTCAAAAATGCAAAACAAATACTTAGAAAAATTTAAAAATGGAAAATTTTTGTATTCCCCAATATTTTCATATAAAGAATTTATTGAGCACCATAAATTATGATTTCGGACACGATAACAACAATTTTGAGGCGTTAGCATTTCGGTCCGAAATGCTAACATTAGTATAATAGTCTAGCTCTATAATATATTACCTCAAAAAGTATGTTTGTCTCGAACTATGAATACTATTTTTATAATTTGTACCAATGATGGAGGTTCAAAATAAGCATGTTTAAGAATGAATTAAGCTGGTGATAACTGATGAGCAGTACAAATTAAAGAGGGCCCGCTGCATGGCGCGGGTTCACGGCTAGTTTATTTAAGTATTGCTAAGCTATACTCGTTCGGAAAAAAGAAAAATAGCTTAAGAAAGTCTTAAGCTATGGGTATAGCTTCCTTAGGAATCCGGGTAAGGCTTAAGTCTCGGTCAAAAGGAGGTTTAAGGATAAACTTTTAATTTGTGCTAAGGAGCTTGCGTTCGGAAGCTAAAGAAAATCTAAAGAGGCCTAAGGAGGGGTTACCGAACATGCACTATGTGTATTTGAGGAGGGATCCAATGACACACAAAATTTTGACACAAATATTATACTAAATCGTATAAATTTATAAAAAATCTTAAAAATAGAAAATCTTTTACAAGCATGTTCATTTACTTATAGATCGATTGTATTTCAAATTTCATTCAATTTGAGTGTCATTTGATACTCCATCAACGACCATCAAGTTTATATAGTAATTAAAACGGTCTAAATTTAATGATTCTTGATAGGGTATCAAATGACACTAAAATTCAATAAAATTTGAAACACAATCGATCTGTAAGTAAATGAATATGTTTGTAAAAGATTTTTCATTTTTAAGATTTTTTATAAATTTATATGATTTAGTGTAACATTTGTGTCAAAATATTGTTGTGTCATTTGATCGCTCCTCATGTTATTTAGTATTCATTTCTTAAAGGCCCGTTAAAATTGTTACCATTGCAATTGTGATGGTCTTTGATGTGTTAGAGTAAATCAGTAAACTATCTGTTAGATATGTTTTGATTTTTTTTAGTATAAACTTACGGAAGACTTTCGTGCGCTTGAGAGTTAAAAATACTGTAGTTTTACTCTTCATATTATAGAAAATTTAAAAACAATGTCGATTTTGAGTTTATTGTTATTCTTAAAAAAATCATGAAATATAAATATAGTTTAATTTTTATTTGATTTTTTTTTAATTTTGTGGCGATTTACAGAAATTAATTATTCCAAATCGTTCTATAATTTTTCTATATTGTTCTTGGGGAAGACTGACTGTGACAAGCCTTCAAAGTTCTAACTTCATATTTGACACACCATCTCTCGAACTACATGATTTATGCCCGATAAGCCCATTGGGAAGCTCCACGATAAGTCAATATGGTACTTAACACTAAGCGAAAAAATTTCATAATGCCCAACTATTGATCTTATCTACCACTACCTAAACAGTCAAGTTATTTTCACCAATGTAATTTAAGGACGTGAATCCAACTTGCGCCCTTTAACCTCTTCTTGTGCTGCCTAAACAGCCAAGTTACACTGACAATAGCAAGTAAATATAATCTAAAATAGAATATTTGGGCATCTATAAATTTTTTCCTCAATGCTACACAGCTACAGAGACCTAATTGTGAAAACGGAAAAAATTATCAATGGCGTAGAGAACTACATTCATTGCTCATGACTCATGAGACTAGTTCTCCTTCAAATGTCACATCTTACGATTCAGTTAAATAACCTTTTTATTTTCTTGCTCGACGAAGCAGTTAAACTGGCACTCAAACAGGTACAGGGTCCAGGCGTCCAGCCAGAAACAAACTCGCCGTTTTGATAATTTTCACAAATAGACTCAACGTGCAACAGGTACATGTAAACTCCAGCTCCTTGTATTGATACTGTTCCGAGTTGATTAAAAGAAATCTCACGTATCTTGCTCATTTACCTCATATTTCCTTGATTCTCCAATGAAAAGAAATAGTGAAGCAATCGACAATGTCCGTCTTATCCTTAATTTACAAAGTTATAACAAGAAAGAAGCTGCAAGCGGTACCAAAATAGTATACCGATTACTCGGATCCTGAATACTCACGGTTAATCACACAACTAATCCGAACTAAAACACAACTGCTTATTAGTTGTTGAATAAGAGTAATCTGAGCTTAACTGCTAATGGTTACAATATAACTGGTCCAACATAGAGATCTAGTATTTCGATCAAGTAACAAGATGCACAAATAACTACCCCGTGAAAAAAATTGATCTCGCACATCACAAAACTATTATCTATAGTACAGAACATAAATTTAGAGGGAATAGGCTCCAGCAAGATCCGCAACAAGTTAACACAAAATAAGTTTACAAATTGCAAGAACAGATCTAAACCAGCACATAATAGACACCACCATTTGTAACCGGCATCCATGAATTACAGATTACAAACTCCTATAGTCTAGGACAGTCACTTCATCCTCGGGAGCATCGAGGTCACGGTAACTGTACCAAAAAAAAAAAAACAGAAGAACAGTGAGTTTATTAACAAAACAGAAGTACAAAAGGTACCCCCAGTCAGAAAATTTTATGTGTAACTTTTAGGGGGGCTTTTAGTACGATGGCCATGTTATAAAAATTGCACCTACAATATAATTACCACACTACCAGGGGAATGTTCACACCAAAATGTTTTACTCAAGATGCATAACTGGACACAACCCTACAAACACATGCATGCACCCCAATACACACAAAAGTACAAAACAAAAATAACCTTCTGATACGACGTGGATCCTGTGGAAATGCTGGTGGAGGCATAGCAATAATGGGTGCAGAACCTCCAATGACAGGTGGGACACCGAGCATTCCTGCCTTTCTGCCACCTATAGCAGGTGGCCCCCCATTGGAGGGATCAAAGGGAGGTGGGCCACCACCCTGCTCTCTCATCATCCTCATTGCTACTTCCGGAGGAGCTGGCACAAATGGGCCCAATGGCCTGCGCAAATAAAAACGTTTCAAAATAAAAGACAACATAAATATCTAATGGGAAGTTCTAAAATGCTATTCTCAATTTGTCCTTCCTCTCAATTTAAAACACATTAAGGTCTGAAAGCATGCTTTAAAAACGATGACGAAAAGCGAGCTTTCCATTATTTAAGGAAGAAACAGAACCAAAAAAAATTAAAGGTGCTTATATGGCATACCCAGCGCCCGGGACAGGCATGAGAATAGGCGGAGGAGGGAACTCAGCCAGGAAAGGACCACCACCTCCATGTGGACCCCGCCCAGCAAAAGCATCAAACATAGGTTCATCAGTACCATTCTTTGCACCAGCTTCATCTCCTTCACGGGTAGGAGAACCCTCAGGTCTCCTTTTGTTGCTACGGTCATCATCCCTGTGTGGGCCCCCACGATCATCTCTCAATCGATTTGCTAGAGGTGGCCTCCGTCTCATTCTATCCTGCTATAGCAATTATGCATTAGTACCTACAACTCCCGTGGTCAGTTTGGATATTTCTTTTCCAACTTGTGGCTGACAGCTCTCCAATTGGTAGTTGCTGTCCTAATTTTTCGACCAAATTAAAAGCAGAAATTTCTCTCTGAAAAAACATTGGCGGGATGTTGTAGTGTCACACAGCATGTCATGTTACCCACAAGAAAATTGGCACACAAATTTGTATGACACTGGAATTCAAGTCAGATAAAGACAGGCAATCAACAAAAGAGTAATTTTTTGGCTGCAATTAACTTGATATTTGTAAGAGGGATTCATTCAAATTATGAAAGAAAGATAAAATAAATAAGCATAGCATACCGGAGCAGTTTGCTGCATAACAGGTGTTCCACCTGGTGCATTTGGGTCACTGCATCAAAACAAGTAATGAGATTAATCACGTGCTCTCAGTATCATACAACTGAGCTGAGGAACAGTACCCCAGAACCAGAAAGGTAGAGGACAATAATAAGCAAGCAGTTTGGCATGATGCAAACAGCTGCTAGAGCAAAAGTACCATGTTTTTGTAACAATCATTGGTGTATATACAAATTTTAGCCCTCTGTGGCTTTCCGGCTGGCCAAACACCACTTTCTCGAGGCTTCAGAAAAGGATTCTGGTCATAAATTGTAATATCGACCAGCAGAGAACTATTAAATGAGAGCTGTTCTCAGCATTAGCAAAAAGAGATCTTTGAGGCAAAAACCGAAACCCTGCAGTTAACTTTTCAGACGAGAGAAAGAAAAAACTGATCAAAAGACATACTTCATATAATTCTGATAATAGATCTCCTCCCGCATTTTAGCTGTCAGTTCAACCACCAGTTCAGGATGCTTCAGTTTTAGATGTTTGTGCACAAATTCAGGTGCATGGAACAACTTTGTGCACCCCTTTGCGCCGCACCCATACTTCCACCCGTATTTCTCATCTCTTATCTTTCTGACAAGTGGGTCCAGCACCTCACCTGATACAGCCTCAATCTTATCCTTTGCTGACAGCAGCACTAGTGGATCCTGGCCATTTATTCTCTCTTCCCAGTGCGAATCCAGCCTCTTCTCCCAGTTTGAACCAGATTCATCAGACCCAGGGCCGGATTTTGCATCCCCTCGGATGTGCCGCAAGTCTTTAGCTTCATGGCTCTCCTTCATGCCATAGTAGTCTACACCATGCACACGCCACAGATAAGTCAAAAGGGTATCCAGTAATTCAATACCCTCAAGACCCTTAACAGTCGATGGGCCACGTATAATGACGATTGGGCCCATAGGTCCACCATCAGATTTGTCAATATTGGCCAGGATGTTGCCTTCGATCCCCTTCTCAGAATCTAGTTTCCGGACGAGGGATTGTGAACGGTCAATGTCAAGTAGGATTCTGCGCGTTTCTGAGCTGATAGGATGAGCCCGAGGGGCCATTGAGACGTCCTTATCTTTGGCTTTTGTGCGCCTTCTTCTCTTGCCCGAATCAGATTCATCTGAATTAGCATCACTTTCCTCTGCTGGCTTGGTTGGGACCTTTTCAGGACCACTACAGGAGAAATAAGAATGTTACAAAATATAATTAAATAGAATGGTAAAAAGTGAGAGGTTATAGGAAATAAAAATCCTCACATGTCAAGTGTGCCATTCTGGAGATCAGAAAGGAAGTCCTTGGCAAGTGACTTTGCTTGCTCATTGCGCCTTCAATTAGAGGTTGCAGCAAAATATTAATTGAAAAAAGGACATTATGAGCACACAATAAAAAAAATAAAATAATTAATGCCTTCTTATCACATTGTACTACAATATATATTTATTTTTTCTTCTGGAAGTGCTCTATGCCTGTCCTCCTCATTTTCCTCTAAGGTGTACTCAAACAACCTAAATTTCTCATCTGAAATAATGTTCTTCAAGCAAATACAGGGTAATTCAGATAGAAATTATCTTGTCATAATGTATTTCATATCTGCTACATGTTTCTCAATTTACAGGTTTTTTGTTCAATTTTACCCAATAGCAGCAGAAGTTTACCAATATTAGCAAGGAGCTTACTTTTCAATAACAGACACAAGATTGGTTGGATGATACTTCTCTTTAAGCCTACAAAATGATAAAAGGTGGATTTAGCATGCTTGTGAGTTATGAGTAGCTCAGATAAATAGTGACTTAGAAACAAAGGAGATTGTTACCAATCTTCTTCCTTATGAAGGTCAAAATAAGCCCGCTTCTGAGTTGTAATATACTCATTGCGATACTCCTGATACCTGCATTAACAGTATTTTTAACAATTAAGGCTATCAAGATTTTTCCACAAATTGTTGCACCACTCTACTGCTCCATTGGCAGCAAGAATCACCTCTTGCATTGTGTATTTGACAAATTAATTATCATTTCAAATTTAAATCATGACACTGTATTTTGTTTTCAAATAAATCCAATTGATTGGATTTACATGCAATTAAACAGCTAATTCGATACAATTGAAAGATGTATCTATATGACAAGTCATAAAAATACCGTCGCTCAGCTTCAGATGGCAGAATATCATCTTCAAGCACTTGGATAAACTGTTTGTAAGTCATCAGTCCTTCTCTGAGAAAACAGGCATCGAAGAACTTAATTAAGAAGAACAAAATATTAAATATATAGTTTCACTACAAGGAACACATTAAAAAGTGAAAAGAACAATGATAAGAAAGCAAACATTCAAAAGAAAAGGCTTCCTAAAATGTCTCACAGTTTTGTGAATCACTCATCACTCATTACGGAAACACAACACTTTATTTGAACGAACCTCTGGGTAGAGATTGGACCATCACCGTACCCTCCAAAACCCGCATCAGACCAATCTGGAGAATAATGTGAGACTATTTAATTAGGTTTATAATTTCCAAAAGGATTAAAAAAAGTAGCCAAATACATTACTATACAGATCATCAAAAGTGATGAAGTAGCAGCATAGAGAATTATATTGTGTACCAGAATTACGGTTGAATCGGCCATGAGGTCTGTTGTCACCGAAACCGCCCCTGCCTCCACCAAATTCATAACCATATCTGAACAGGAATTAGAATTCAAATTCTTAGGATTGTATACTGAGCCCAGTTCAAAGGTGCATATAAACCTCAAATTATTCGTAAATTTACAAAAAGCTAATGCTTTATGACAGATTCAACATGACCAGTACAATTTTATGCTTCCAAATTAATAAACCAAATACTTCAATAGCATGTAAATAACATCCAAGATATATGAACATTTAACTTTGATATATGTTTGAAATTACATAATATACAAAACAGAAATTCATCCAATAGTAAGAGAGAAGTTCAGCAACAAACATGTCTAAGCCAAGAATTCTCTCATCCTCACCTTCTATCATCTCTCCTCCTATCGAAACCCCCGTCATCCCTTCTGGACCTCTTATTGTAGTACGGAGGCGGACTATAATTGGGAGACGGTCGCCGCATAGGCGGCGAACGGCGGCGCTCTCGGTGGCTATAAGGCGGCGGGCTGGGGCTGCGGCTAGGGCTCCTCCGTCTATGGTAATCCCTGTCCCTCTCCCTGTCTCTATCCCGGTCACGATCTCTGAGGAACCGATCCGGCCGGGAGGAGGGAGGAGGAGGCGGGGGAGGGGGGTTGAGAGAAGGAGAGGAGGATCTGGGGTTAGGGTTAGGGTTAGGGTTTGGCTCCTCGCGGTCGCGCTTGCGGGGGGGCGGCCCGGGCGGCGGGGGAGGTAGGGGATTGGACGGGGACTCCTCGCCGCCGCCGGTGGGGGAATGGCGGCGGTCGAGATTGCCGGCGGACATGTCGATTACCTCCGCCATGGATTCGGGAGGAGGATGGGAAAACCCTAGATAGGTATCGATCAGGTTATTCAGGTCAGGTGGCGAAAGATAATATTGAGATGAGAAAAGGCTCGATGGAAAGGAAACCGTCGATTTGGTAGTAATCAGCAAGAATTCACATCTAAAGGCCCCGTTATCTCGATATGGGCCGTCGGATCAAGATCAACGGATGAGATTAATTTTAAGAAGGCCCCTATAATCTAAATCGGGTCAATCGGATCCGTTCGTTTAGATCCAACGGTCCGAATCGGAATAGCAGGGTCGTGTTCTTCTTAGAGGATAACAGCAGATTTGGAATCGAGTAGTAAAGTCTAGTCGATTGATGAGTGTTGTGAATTGTGATGGATGTGTAGTGTGAATGGTTTGGTTTATACGAACGAGACGGATTGATTTGATATGAGAAACGAGCTTTGTCTTTGCAACGTACGACAAGTTTGGGAACGGTGAAATACCAATCGGGTGATCTGGTCGAGTCACGACATGAGTCGGGCAGGTTGGTTGGACCTGGACGGGGGTCGGATACTCCATCCGATCACGGTTTGAATTAGGTCGGGTTTCGGGGTTATTCAAGTGTTTGAATCTGGTTGGATTTCAGATTATTTAGTATGAGTCGGATTCTGCTACTATCCAAATGGAATCGTAGGACTCAACAATTCCGATACAACGGATGTAGTTATGGAGAGATTTTGAAATAGTCTCAGCCATTCAAATTATGGTTGTAAGGTCTTACGATCCAATTTGAATCGTAACTGATTCCATCGCCATTTAGTATCGACTTTTTTTGTGTTTTTTTTTAACAAAGCCCGCAGGCAAACCTCCAATTATCCTCTGCCCAGTTACTGTTAGGACTTAATCTCGGTCTCCACAGTGGGAGCCCATGTCACTCCCACTAGGCCATAGCCTCGGTGACACAGAGATCTGTGTCGCCAGATTAGTTTTAGACCACTGTCATATCAGGCGGGGATCATGATTGAAACTTCTACTCCTAATTCTAAATTAGAACTAATTGAACTTGCATATTTCTATTTCTATTTATTTAGTTAATGACATTAACTGTATAGTATACAGAAATTTTGTTGCACCAATTCTAACTATATAGAATTGGACGAAGCATATTTGTTGCACCAACATTTTTTTTTCCGTTTCACCTATAAATGGTTTTATTTATCTTTTTATACAATTTTCTTCAACATTGGGACTCTTCACTAAATTTTAGTAGCTTACATGTGCAAAGAAGACCGCCGCATGGCGCGGGTCCTTTACTAGTTAATTTATATTATTGAAGAAGAACAAAATAATATACTTAATTTTGTTATAATTATTTATAGTAACAAAAAAATAAAATATAATATTATAATAATTGAGCTCGTATGGAGTTCGGAGCTAGTTGGATTCGGGTTAGCTCCAGTTGGATTCAAAATTAAACTCGATTCGATTCAATTCGGTTTGTTTAGTGTTTATGTGACAGGGTAAATCTGTCCAAAGGGCAGCACAAGAACCGAAGCGGTCCGGTCCAGTCCGGAAATAAACTAAACTAAACTAAACTAAACTAAACTAAACGGACCCTGCCCTGCCCTGCCCGAAGAGCTCCCGTCCCGTCCCGTATCCCATATTTATCCATCTGCTCAGAGGCCGAAATCATTGGGTGTGTTTGGATCATCCAAAATTAGTTCTACCTCAAAAGTAACTTACTACTCTTAATACTAGTATGGGATACGGGACGGGACGGCGCTAAAATTACTTATGCGACAGCTTTTATATTAAAATTGACTAAAATACCCTCACTGAAGAAGGGAAATGTATTATTAACCGTAAGGGTATTTTGGTTAGTTTCAATACAAAAGCTGCGGAATTTTAGCGCTGCCCAAAGCAGCGTCCCTGGTTTAGGGTTTTAGCGGCAGAGCTTCATCTTCTTGTTCTTCTTCTTCCGTGCCGCCCCTCTCCCCTTTCGCTCGGTCCGTGCTTCTCCCGCGCAGTCGGTCCAAGATGACGCGCAGCCTGAAGAGCGCCAAGAAGACGAAGAGGAAGAACAAGGTACTTATATATCATTCACTCTCTTCTATTTACGATTAACTCTCAGTTGCGCTTTCTGAGAACACGCGCTTATTCACTAATTGCGCACTGTCCGATGGTTGTTTCGAATTTTCAGGCTTCGAAGAAAGAGGCTGCCTCGTCGTCTTCCTCTTCCATTGCGCCGGCCTCCTCTGAGCCTGCTAAGGTCACAAATTGACACATATCTCTGTGTAATTAAGTTCCAATGAAATTGTTCATGATATTTGATTGTGTGATTTTAAAATTGAGAGTACAGATGGCAATTTGAGATCAAAATTGTACTGAATTAGTTGAATCTTACAAGTGAACTTGAAACTTATTGATTGCTTTTCCTTGCACTAATGAAAAATGCTACATATTGATAGAATTTGAGTACAAAGCATTGGTTTGAGTTTTTTCAAAGAGTAGCTGATCAGGCTGTGATCTTTACCTTTGATAAGTAGGATGGCCAGGGCCACATTATGCGTTGAACAGTTATTTTTGGTGAAATCATTTTCTTGGAATAAAATTTATCCGAGTTAGAAAAGTTACTATTATATACATCTCATGAACATATAGGTATGGCAACCTGGTGTAGATGAAATGGAGGAGGGAGAAGAGCTTCAATTTGATCCCTCAGCATATAATTATCTCCGTGGATTCAATATTGGATGGCCTTGTTTAAGGTACTTGTTTGAATAAATTTGAGATTTTCTAGTTGTCTTCGAAGTGATAATAATAACCATGGTCTTCTCGGTTGTTTGTAGTTTTGATGTGGTGCAAGATTCTCTGGGATTAGTCCGTACTGAATTCCCCCACACTTTATATGGAGTTGCAGGAACACAGGTAAGAGTTGTTGCGCAGGGCAAATTAAATTTTTGGTCATACAGTTTAGGGTTTAGGGTCTAGGGTTTAGGGTTTACTGTATGTTACCGCATGTGCCAGTCCTATTGTCAATTGGGACATTAAGGTACACTTCGCCATGAGTTCTTCCATTTTGGCCTCATTGTAACTTTAAGCTCCATCCGCATTATTGTCACAAGTTATTTTGGTTGAGCTGGTTTCATGTGATATTTTTAAATTTTTTTATCAATAATCAACTGTATGTATTTGAATAAAGACATCCCGGTATAAGCCCTTGAAACAAGCCAACATAAACCCAAACTGTATCAGATCCTATACAACCACTCCACCTTAATTTTTTTATTTATTTATTTTTTTTTTTTTTGTATAGGCTGACCAACCATCTTCAAATTACATTGGCATTTTCAAACTTTCCAAAATATCTGGTAAAAAACGTGATTTGCTACCAACATCTCTTAATAATGACGAGGACATGGAGGATGATGATAGTAGCAGTAGTGATGAGGAGGATGACATGCCTGATGCGGCAGGTGGCAATGCTCCTCTTCTACAGGTGGGCTTACCTTGTTAATATTTATTTTCCAATCTGGCCTTGGAAAATTTAAAAAAAAAATGAAATTTATTTTTTGATTGCTCAGGGTTGACTTGTTGCATTTAGCTGATGCTAACATACCACGTTGTGGAAAGCTGATTTTTCTATCTCCATAATTATTGGTTTGATTTATGATAAGTTTCCTATTGTGAAAATAGATTAAGAGGGTGGCTCATCAAGGATGTGTGAACCGCATAAGGTCCATGACCCAGAAGCCCCATATTTGTGCCACTTGGGGCGATACAGGTTTTGTTCAGGTACTATCCTTTACCCCCTTTAAATTCAATTGAAGAGGATTATCCCATCTGGCATGATAACTTCAAATAATTTTTGTACAGGATGTATAGACAGGTTTTTTTGGGTCATTTTGGCCTTTGTATTTACTGAAATTGACTAGTCATTTATGTTGTGACTCATGAATACAATTAGACAATACAAGATCACAGATAAACCTAAACCCTAAAAGTGATGCAGAATTAACCCCTTCCCAGCTCACCTACTCACACACACAAAGGACGAGATAGAAGTGTAACAAGAGCTCTCACACACACATAAAAGAGGAGATAAAAGTGTAACAAGAGCTGCTTGACATGTATTTGCTGCATCATTGAGTTTTATTTGTGGTTAATGTTGTAATGATGTCCAGGTGTGGGATTTTAGCTCACATCTAAATTGGCTAGCTGAATCGGATGCACCAACCAATAGAGATAGTACCATACACAAGCAGACTCCTATCCTGAAGTTTGGTGGACATAAAGATGAAGGTTATGCAATTGATTGGAGCCCTGTTGTACCTGGCCGACTTGTTTCTGGTATAGTACCCTTAAGAACTTGAATTCAAGCAATTTTATTTTATTTTTACTGTTTCCCCTCATTTGTTGTTAGTTTTTTTGGTATCCTCAAGATTATAGCCTTACAGGTATGTTATATAACTGTGAAGCCATCATGCAGTTTTATGTTACTTGGATAAAGCCAAACTGGTCATAGTCCGAAAATGATAGAAATATTCTATGGAAGAATAAATATTAAGAATTACTATGTCATTGTTATCAGTTTTGATGAATCATCATCTATATTTTATGCTGATAGGTGATTGTGACAAATGCATATATTTATGGGAGCCCACGGGTGATTCGTGGAAAGTGGATTCAACCCCTTTTACCGGTCATAGTGCAAGTGTAGAAGATTTACAGGTAGTATTTTCTGATAAATTGCTGTATTCTTTGAGCTAATTTCTTTGCCCTTTGACCTTCTTGTTTTCCAAGTGGCTGCATTAGGCCTTTGAGAATCCTGGAATTAGGCTATAAATGAAAAGGTTTGTTGTTTTTTATCCAGTGGAGTCCAACAGAAGCAAACATTTTTGCATCATCTTCCGTGGATGGGAAAATTGCTATATGGGATACAAGGGAAGGCAAAAAGCCAAAGTTTATCTTCAAGGCTCATGACGCTGATGTCAATGTTATATCATGGAACAGGTACATGGCCTGCTACATACTTTACACGGATTATTTGCTCGTTTGGTCTTTAAACGTTTATGCTCATGTTTCTATTTTGTTATTTGAGTCTTGTAACTCTGCATTTATCCTCTCAGGCTGGCAAGTTGTATGATTGCCTCTGGCAGTGATGACGGGAGCTTCTCTATCCGTGATCTTCGCCAAATCAAGGTACCGCATCATTGATTCCGTTGCTCTCTGTTTTTGTATGCGATTTAGTGCATAGACTCACTAGGTGTATATTTTGAGACAGTTAGACATTATAAATTCTTCCTTGATTTGTGGGGATCAATAGGGTACTGCATTAGCAAATGCTACTTTCAATGGTAGTATTATTTTGGGGGTATTAGTTATGGAACATGTTGAATATGTGAGTCATCTGTGGCCATAATTGTACTTCAAATACCGAGTTCAGATAATGGAATTGCTATCCACTTCTGTTGGCTTCATGATTTAATACTTTTAGGGGCTGTTCGGATGTGTGGGAACAAATGGGTATCTGCATTCCACTAGTAAATTTTTCCATACCCCGTTCGGACTATTGGTTTGATCATATGGGTTTGGGTTTGATTTCCCTACAAAACACCCAAAAAAGCATGATTCCCAAGGGAAAATAACAATTCAGCCCGACTGAATTTTATTTTTCCCAAATGCCTTGGGAAATCAGCAGTAGCAGTTATTGGAAACAAATCCCAAGGGTTCAAAATAAGAATCAACCGAACAGGCCCCCAGAGGTTTCTTTAATGTCAGGGTTCATCAGTTAGTTCAAATGTCTGATAAAATCCTATTAATTGGTTCACTAACAATGTTTGGTCTACATGAAGGACGACTCACTAGTGGCACATTTCAAGTATCACAAGATGCCAATTACATCTGTGGAGTGGAGCCCACATGAAGCATCTACATTGGCTGTTTCATCAGCTGACAATCAACTCACGTAAGAACACTGGTTAACTGCCCTTTAGGAGCATCTCTTTTATTTCAGATTTCACACAAGCTGACAATCTGTATATATATAGGATATGGGACTTGTCTCTAGAAAGGGATGAAGAAGAGGAGGCAGAGTTCAAAGCAAAGGTAAAAGAGCAAGTCAATGCGCCTGAAGATTTGCCACCTCAGCTCCTCTTTGTTCACCAGGTACTACTTTCCTGAATGGATCATTGTTGAATAATTTCCAAGTTTTTCAGTTGAGAATATGGCAATTATGTGAAGAGAAATGCCATGCAACCTTAAACCTCTTCCACATGGTTGACCAAAACCAACGAATGCATACATGTTTGGTAATGGTCAGGTTATGATCTGGATTTTTTACTATGGGTGATAGGATCCAGTTAATTGTATAACTTCTCTCCGTTGCTTGGGATTATATTTTTTTTATTCCACAAAAGTGAAGTATTGAGCCTTTTGGATTTCCTTAATACTTCTAAACTATGAGATATAGAAGCAAATGTTTAGCTTAAATCTGTATTCGAGATTGGAGTCTCAGTCAATAAGATTGCTGGCTTCGTCCATGTAAGCTCCGCTCTGATCTTGTTGTTCTTTGCTTTCTTCAGGGTCAGAAAGATTTAAAAGAATTGCACTGGCATCCGCAGATACCAGGAATGATAATATCAACTGCGGCAGATGGATTTAATGTGCTAATGCCTACCAATATCGATGTCACCCTTCCATCCGCCGCATCATGAGTACATGTTATCGAGGCTAAATTAGCAGTCAATGCAAATGTACCCTATACATCGGTTTGGTAACATCTTGTCAGTTTTGCTGGTATATCCGTATTTTTGTTTGGTTGAAGTGTTCTTTGTCAGTGTTAGAGCTGGAATGTTTTTGATCTAGATTATGTAATTTTATTCGGTCCTGAAAGGCAGTTCTATAAAATTCGTCTATTCAGCTCCTATGATTTATTTTGCACTTTCGTCCTCTCTTCTCTGATTTTTTATTTGCGAACATAATTTTGTGCACACAAATATCGGGAAATTTTGGTTACGTCCTTCAACTTTCTCCAGGAAAGAAACCAGTTGGACGTCCATTTGCATGTAACTTGAACTATCTAGGATTGTCAATATTCCTTGAGATCGATTATGTGCTTGAGCTTGTCAGAAAATTAACTTGTTTCTTCAACTAGGAACTAAAGAATTAAATCGATAATATCTCACTTAAGTTGTTCACTAGTGTGCATATCTTTTAGTAGCTATGAGTGGTCAACTTAAACTTTCTGTGGAACTTCACGGATCATAAACTGCTATTCGTTTAGAGGAAAGACATTTTTGGTAATCTATACTCCATAAGTAGAGGTAGATTTTTAAACATCTCAACTATGCCACATCATCACTCTTATTAACCATTGATTTTGCTTAAAATCTTTATCTACTTTGATCCAATGGCTAATATTTTTTTTTCCTCAATAAATAAGATGAATGTGATATGTCTAAAACAAATTTTAACACATCCGACATTTATATATTATTATTTATAAATTATTACATTATTATTATTATTATTATTATTATTTAATTACATTAAAAATTTAAAAATTTTGTTCAAGTTTTGTTCAATATAAATATTTTAAATTTTATAAAATTTTTAGTTATTTATTTGATACCACTTTTCGGGGCGAAGCCCGAGTTACAGCTCTAGTTACTACAGAAAGAGTGTTGGGATTGCAATGATCTCAAATATGCCACATCAAAGCTTATCCAGGGCCATTTGATTCACATCTCTTTCTTCATTGTACTGATCTAACGGCCTCTATTTTTGATAAAATAATGGAATGAATAAATGTATGCTGCTCGTTGAATTCTTCACATTAAAATCTCTCTCTTTTGTGTTTTGATGTAAAGATAAATTGTGTTTTCTTACGTATGAAATTAAACGTAATAATATATGTTCACTAATTTCTTGATTAATAATAATGTATCTGTCATCACATATATATAATTTTTTACTACAATTAAGTGAACATCATCACAATATAATTTCATCATCAGAATATGTATTTGTCATCAGTCGTTGATTGTTTACTTAGATTGATCACCACCGTTGATGTACTTTAATGTCTCAACCTATTAATACTTAAGGCCCATATTAATTTTCTCAATTTAAGGCCTATTTCATGTTATCTTAAAAAATTATCATAAGAAATAACAATTTCAGCCCAAAGCAAGGTGTGGACTCTTTACTGGTTAGTACAAAATGAAAAAATAAGAGTCCGATGTTTATCATTTTCTGTTTCTTAATCTGGTACTCTTTCCTTAAAGACGTAAGAGTTGATATTTTCAAATTAGGAGTAATGTGAGTGTGCTAATAATCTAGCCTGTGGTGAAGTGTGCAATCAGCAGATAAGCAAATCCAACAATCCTCGAAGTATTCCTCCTAATATTCTTTACACCAGGCAAGCGTAAAGTAAAGGTAACCGCACCAGAATGCTACTGCAATGCATACGATCGTGCTGGTACGATGAATTTTATACACAACCAGCAGTATTTGCCAAGCCGAGTTCAACTGCCAAAGTGAACTCCAATAGTGACATATGAACCGTGTTCTTCACAGACGTAGTAAGCAGTATAATATTGATGTCAAAAACTATGGCGAAACTCGACTAGTCTCCTTCAAGCATTGTCAAATTCAGAAACAAGCAACTTCCTCTTGAGGGACTCGTTCTCCTTCCTCAATTTCATGACCTTTTGCTTCAGTGTATCCACATGATGTACGGAAATTGAATCCCTCTGTAGCTCGGCTTGCTTATTTCTCATGATTTTCACTGCAGAAGTATATAGCAAAGACCTTAGTGTTTCCCTAATAATATACATTACAAGTTTTGGTTGAGAGTAATATATATTCAGAAAAAAAATATTCTTATACGTCGATCCACCAGAATTAGTGACAAAAACAATGGTCAAGCATATCATGCCCAGTATTCTGAGATTAGACAATCAACTTTGGTTTTGTAAAGATGACATCATATGATCAATTAGCCACATAATTATAAAATATTTAGACGATTGGAGGTGCATATAAAAAAAGTAGCGACGGAAAGCTCACGCTCATTTTCTGCACTTTGCAGCTTCTTTTGGAGGTCCTTTTTCTCTTCCTGCTCGATCGTAACCAACCCCCTAAGGTCTATCAACTGGTTCTGGTCTAAGGAATGGTACAAAATGAGAAAAATTAATACATAAGAAAGCAGAGAGATCCAACTACTATAAGTACATCATCTCTTTTGGTTGGGATCACATCAGCAATTTAACCAAATGAGCCAACACACTTGTCTTCTTTTAATTTCCATAGGTTTAGAGTGCTCAAATGGCATAATTGAGAATAAATTTGGTTACAGCGAAGGACAATGATGGCATAATTGAAGCTGAAAACCGCAGTAGGAGCACTGCACTGTACCAAATAATTATATCTAATAGCCATTGTTATACTACCAACTGAAGAAAATACCATAATATTTTGCTAAAAGAGGACAAGGATCTTTACATTGTGCATCCACTTCAGCAGTCACCTGTTCCAACCTGCTGTTAAGGATACTAATATGATTCTGATGAGAGTTCAATTCCTGCCGGAGTTGCTTTATAGCACCTTCATTTGTTGCTCTTTCACAAATGGAGGAGCTTGTCCCAAAAAATAATTGAACAAAACAAAACAGTAAGTATGATGTTCAGGATCCTTGTAACTACATACTAATATGAAATATAATTTCTTTCAGACAAACGATCTTTCGTCAAGTAACAAAAGCAGAAACAGGTACCTTAGCTCCATTTGTAATTCAACAAGCTTAGCATCGTTCTCTTGCTGTAGCGCCTCTATCTTCCTTCTGTGCTCCTGCTCTTACAAATAATTTAATCAGGTACGACACAAACTTCATCTATCATATATTCAACTGAAGTAATTACTGATTACCTCTTCTAAGGCGACGAATTTGCTATTTGCCTTCTCCAGTTCTTCCTTCATGCTTCGGTACTCGGTGTAATATTTCATCTGTACATTCAGAACAAAACGAACAGATAATTTGAACAAACATCTCATGTACCTCAAATTTCACATCATTTGAATATATTTTTTGTCATAATTGAGCTCAAACAGTTACCTGATTGGTAAACTTATGCAAGGTCTCAGTATATGCTTTTCTCAATCGCTCATTTTCTGCATTACATTTGTGTTACTTATAATTTTACCCCCAAATTGCACTATTTACAATATTAAAATCAATTGAAAACCTCTCTAATTAATCAATCCTTCTAAATTATACACTGGACTACCTAGTTTAAGGTCGTTACAAGCTGCCTGGAGTGCCTCCGATCTCATCCTCTCCGAACTGCTTTCCAGTTTTAGTGTATGTATATCTGCAAGCGCATCCCTGTATCCCTGGCACAACATAGCAATCTTAGCTAAAAAATTCAAAAGCAATTCCTCGCAAGTCATCATTTGCCAGAGAAAGGTGATTAATTAGGTTTCCATGTTCTTCATTCTTCCTCTGATTTTCAAGATCTGATCACAAAGATCTCCTCCTGAAGCCGTCACTGTGTCCCAAATGGCAATCATGAATTACAAAAGGTGGTTTAATAATGATGATACATCATAACAATCAGGTGTATGTATACTCGAAATTAAAGTATAGAGATTCATATATATGCATGCGCACAGAGAGATCAACACAGAGCAGAGTTGAGCGGAGGAGAAGAAGTACGGACTTGATAGATCTGATCGAAGTTCCTGAGGAGAGATTCCATTCCATCATCATCGTCCTCAGCGTTTGCCGCAGTGACACCCTTGGCCTTGTCCGTCTCCATTCCTCAGCTCAATCTTAAAACCTCTCTCAGGATCGATCCTTTTTTTTTTTTGAGAATACTCAGGATCGATCCTCGCTCGGGGTTTCAGTACTCTTTTTAAGTATCACCTCAGTATGTCCGGATATCCTCAGTATCGCCCGAACGCAATGCAAGTCCGGAGGTACTCTCTTTTCCTTTCGAATTCGCCCCTTTATATACTTGTATAGAAGTTAGTTATTCGAATCTGGTTTAATTGTTTGGAGGAATGAAATAATAAAAGAAGAAAAGAAACATGGATGGGCTTCTCAAATAAAAATAGTTATGTGGATGATGCCAGAAGGCCCAACGCTGCAACACTTTTCCTAAACGAATCAGCTGGATATATATATTTTTTTCATTTCCTTGATTTTGCAGGGCCTTGATTTTAGTTGGATAAAACATTAGGTATGTAAGTTCTACTAATTCCTGTGGGATTCCAACTATAATCATCGATATATTACAACATGATGCCTTCTAAACTTTTTTTTGACTATATGCTCTTCTGTAAATTATAGCGATTTGGGATCTAAACAGGTCCTTAACAGATTTCACAGCCCCACCAAGGGCCTTAGCAGTCATGAAATCGTTACAAAAGCATCGATTTCTATTAAAAAGAACGTCGACAACTGACAATCTTTTCTTGCATGCTAGATCGGTCAGGCTTGTAGCTTCATACAAGTTTGCTACAATCTATAACAGATTAACAAGATTAGTACGTCAATGCATTTCATTTTAGACCCAAAGCTCTTATGCTTGTACCACACCTAATTAGGAACCATCGCATCGATATTTGAAACTACAGCTGAAAAATCACTACCAGATTATCACACAAACAAGGAGAATATAGACAGCAAGTATACAAATTCCCATCATAACTGACGACAGTTGACAAGTTTCTCCAACCAAATATTAAGAAAAGAAAAGAAAAGGTTAGTTTCTCTCTGCAACAACAAAGTCCTGCCCACAGATGCTGCCTAGCGGCAAATAACATAATATGGGCACTCCCAGCATCATCATACAAGTCACTAAGCCGAATCATGTCCATTAGCTGCAATCGGAGCTGAGTTCTGCTCTGCAACTGCCGCAACTGTCACATTCTGAAATAGTAATAAAGATAAATTAGGTATGGTTCTACTAATGTTTAAATCACTATAAATAGATACATTCAAGATAAAATTTCTCTGCTGTGGCCCAATGACAAAAATAGAAACTTATTGCCTAATTTTGCAACTGAATAATCATAAATGGGGCTTACAGAATCCGGTTCAGGTTGAGTCCCTGGCCTTACAGTTTGAAGAGGAACAACTGATGGAGATTTCGACAGATCCCTCATTGTACCCTGCATAATAGAAAAGCAACGAGTATAAATTTGTTTGCTGTATTTTATTATTATTATTTTTTTTTTGGGAAAAGTGAAATTTCATTCACCCTCTCCCATTTCTCTATGAGAGCTGTTTGTTGTATTTTAGACAAAAAAAAGGTTGGTCTTATACATATGTAGACCACATAAAATTATTCCGCACATCTCAAAAATCGCGGAGGCAGCAAGAATATTTAAAAAAGGAATACCAACTAATCCAAAAGAATAATCAAACTAAAGAGCAACAAGATAAGAGAATATAATTTATTTATTTAAGAGGAGATCCAATTATATAAACCTTGTTTGCCCACATCAATCCACAAGCATTGCACAGAGTTCTAGGTCCTTCAGGCCCACGCCTCATCATAGGCGTCGCCTGAGCATTTATACCACAATGATGGCATCTGCAAAGAAAATAAATTACAATGAATACATAGCCTAGAAAAATAATGAGAAGAAAGCTTTCAATATTTTCAAACAAAGAATTCAAATCTAGAGTATCCATGCTTAGCTGTAGATAATCCTGTATCACCTACCTCCTATTAGACATAACCATCAAAAACTTATTCAAAATAAAAAAAACAAGAAGAAAAGGAAAAGAGAAGATGATGATAGACTATGAAAACAGAGCTGCTTTAGCTGGTCACACATGATACCACTGTATTGTAATTAGACCTGAACTATCATGTTGATCATCATATAACAACATTAGTGAGGTGAGTGTCATACTCAGCAGCAGAAGGAGGGCGACCTTCCACAGAGCCCCAGTTAGGAGAGCCCTCAGAGCTCGTAACACCCGAAATGCCATCTTCTCCTTTTGATTTGGATGAAGTGAACTGCCCTCTGTTTCTTTGCATCCTACAGTAATGTAAAGAAAAACTCAGACAAACACATATAGTAAGATCATATTCAAAGTAGCTCAGAACTATGACTATAGCATACCTTTCTCCAAGTGTTACCGAACAATACAAAGAATCAATATGTAATTCAGATGTATGCTCTAACAAGAATCATCTTAGGATCATGATCATTTACAATAATAAAGTTTGCAGCTTGGAAGTAGGTAATATAAAACCAGACTCTTGCTATTTGTTCAGAACCTTTTGTGTACCAAAAGCTCTTTTAAATCAAAGTTATATATAAATGATACCTCAGAGCTACTTCCTTCCGAACGGTATATCTGATCTTTTTGTCAAAGTTCCTATCTTTCCTTTTCTCCCTGAACCTCATCAGTGATGCCACTCTATGTGGGTAGTTCATCTTCTACAAAACATTTTAGATTCATTTTACTTCTCTTATAATATGCATGAAGGAATTTGGAAATCACAATTATCTGATATCGAATTCACAAAAAGGAAGCTGTTACCTTATTATATATATTAGAAGATGATGGCACTGAACCAACCCCAGTATTGATCTCCCTTCCTCCAAGCAACAGAAGAACAGCTTGAACCTGATAAGATCATGAGAACAACAGCATATATGGATTATACTGGATTAATACATCTCTCTTTACTTATTTGTTATTTAATTTTATGGGTGCAAAATCCAAGTCAAGAAGAAGAAAAATATTATATTCTGTTAAATTTACAAAAATGTTATGCAAAGAAATGGAAGTTCCCTAACAGAAATAGTGTATCTACTAAGGTAACTTGAAATACTTTATAAGAAAATTAACAACCCATTAAAACCATAAAACGATCAACAATTTAATATATGGCTGTCAATCTTAAGAAAAAAAAACATGTTATGAAATCACAAATCCATGTTATACTATATTACATCGGTACAAGGTATATGACTATAATATAAATGTATAGATTTTGCAGGACCATGCCAACAGGAAAAAGAGTCATCCATCTACAATTCAATACCCTAATCTGTGCTTTATACCTCACCCTAGAGGTTTCTCAAAACTATTATTTCAAGATAATACTCATATATATGTTTGTTAATGAAAACCTAAAGTGGCAAAAGCAAGATTGAGCCATATTTTATACAATTTCGTCTAATTAGCTGTCTTGTGCAAGAAAGAATCCCTAAAATTATATAACATGATCGAGATACCAATTAATTTGAACACAATATGCATCTAAGAGGTACAAAAGAAATGCTGAATAGGAAGAGAAATTGGGAAAACCCCGGACCTTCTCAGGAGAAACGGAATCGAACACATAGACCTCGTTCTGGAAAGACAAGGTGAGCTGGTTCCCGCCGATCGGCTGCGCCGAGGACACCATCATGTGGGGGTCCCCGGCCGTGACGTCCACCTCAATCCCGACGTCGTCCTGGCCGTCGTGGTCCTCGTCCATGGCTCCGACGACGATGGGCTCGGCCTCGGGACCGGAATCATCGCGGTCGTGCTGCGCGGATCCCTCGGGCGCGCGCCGCGGCTGGTAGGGCTTGCCGTCGTGGCTAGGGTTTGGGTTGGCGCTCATTTTGGGGGGAAGGGGGAAGGTTTTTGATGATGGATGGATGGATGGCCGATCGGAATCGGATGAGATCGATGAGATCTGATGGAATCGGATGGGATCTGTGGGGAGATTTGGATGGTGGGAGATGGGAGGAAGAGAAACCCTAGGATTCAGATCTGGATTTCGATTTCGATTTCGATTTTGATTTTTGAGGGATGGGAAGATTGGGAGCTCTTCGACGAGATATTGCTGGATAGTTTATATCCTCTACTGCGCAGTAAATTATTGTGCAGAATTATGGACGTTGGATTTGCTTTAAGGATTCGTGCAACTCGATCTCGAGAAACTACCCTATAATCAGCGTCGTTGATTCGTTGCGAAGTACAATACTGCGCAGCAGAGGATAAGAACTGATGACTGGATGGGTAATCGGTAATGCAATTGGAAATACAGCCGGAGATGTGCGGTCCGGATCAAGTGAAATGAGTACGGACCGTGTAGGCTCCATGTTGCGGGTCGAGGCACATTCGGTTTTTCAATATATGGCCGCGGTGGTGATCTTTGTAAACTCGCTAGCTAGTTGATGCTTGCTGGGACTTCATTATACACGTCTCTAGCTTTTGTTAAGTATATCCCCGTTTGGCAAGTTTAGTAAGTTAAAGCGGAGTAAAACATTAAATCACCTTAAATCAGTGGTGTTTGGTGATAGTGAAGTAAATAGATGAAGTAAAGTTGATGTTATGTGTAAAAGATGTGAAATGTTGGTGATTTAGTTTACTACACCTATATAGTTGCGTTAACTTATTACATTTTAAATCACTTCCGTTTGGTGACTAGTAGTTTTAAGATTTTGTCAAAAAAAAAATGTTAATGTAATTGAAAAGAAAACTAATTGTTCGATCAAATAATAAAATTAAGAATTTAATTACAGTGATCTCTCACTATAAAAACCTAATATTTTTTGTTTTGATTTATTTAGTGATCTCTCACTATAAACACCTAATATTTTTTTTGTATTGATTTATTTAATCAAACGGTGTAAATAAGATCAAATATTGCTGCAGGTCACTTAACTCCTACAATCGGTCAATTAAATTGCAAAATGGCATAAAATTGCAATTTTCTGATGTGATTATGGGATCACATCCCACCATAAATTACGATGGACTTTTCTCTTCGACGGTTTAAATCTATTTATTACAACTCTTTGGTAACCAGGTTAATTTAATGAAAGGGCTTAATAGACTCATATTAAAAAAAAAAAAAAAAAACTCTTTAGTAACTAAGTTTCTTTAAGATGAAATTGTGAGACAATTATTGTCGAAGTTGGAGACTTCGCTGCTCCTGCGTGGACTACTGCGGCTGAAGAGACGAATTGGAGTGACACTGTGTGAGCATTTGCGGCAACCTGGCTGACAGTTGCATAGACAACTGCAACGGATTTGGTGGCGGTGGCATACGCGGCCACAGTCCACAATCTGCTGGCCTCAACCGCTGACAGAGTTGGTGCTTCCAGTGGCTGGTCTTCCAGTGGTTGGTCTTCCAGTGGCCGAGCACAAAAACATGCAAAATTTTGAAACTAAAACAAACCTACAAAAGTTCTTATATCCTAAACATACTTACCCCTATATTTTAGCTTTCATTCACAACCATTCTTACCATCAGTACTTACAAAAACCACCGGCTACAAATTCCCCTCTTCAAATTACTTTTCATTGTTCTCCTTAAATTCTTTGTGCCTCTCTTTTGCCGCCTCTTCAATTTCATTAGTGTATTCACTAACGTTACCCATTGTTAACAAGTACCGACTAAAACTAGGACCAAGTTTCTACTCAGATGCATATATTAATTTGAAATAAGGATGTTCTGGGTATTTTATTTTATCCACCGCAAAATCCTCTCTTAAAAACATGGTAGAAGTATACCAATCGACCTCCCACAACAAGCATTTTTGCTGATAAGTCTAGCAAGTCATGCACACACTCCGCTAGACTGTACGGTACTGTAGAGTGTATGTTGTCAACTCTGTTTTCACAAGCAACACCTTTAACAAATTTCCTGCCACCGGTCTTACGTCTAGCAGCACATACCCCATAAGGCGGATCAAAGATAATGACATCAAAAAACTTCCATGTATTAAAGTGAAAATTTTATGTTAGTTATTTCATAAAAGTTTAGCAAAAAATAGCCATGATTTTCTTCTCATTGTGTAGCTTGATGAAAGTTTCAGGTATGTTGGAGTTTTAGTTGGCCTGGTCGAGCTCTCTAGTTTAGATATTGTATTTGTGTTGCTCGATAAAATCTTACAATACATTGGGTTTGTTAGTCTAGACATTGTCTTCTCTCTATTAATCGTTTCACAAACCTACACGGAACTAATAATAATAAATACATATTATTAAATCATTTCGATTTCGAGAATGTCCACATGTTTTCAATAAAAAAAAATCATTAATTAACACTAACAAGCTTACCAATTATCGGTATTTTTCATTGATGGGTGGATCAGTGGTATATCATTACCATGTGTCCTATCAATTATTGTTTAATTATATTTTTTATTTTAAAAAATAAAAGCACCCTAAATGGGGTCATCCTTCATTTCCACTATGTGTTTATTTTTTAATTATCAGTTGTCAATTAGTTACTCATTGTGTTGTGTGAAGTGATCACAAGAATTGATTTTGGTTTTTCACTTTGAATTTAAATTTGATGCTTGATTGTTTTTACTTTTTGAGTATTATGTATTTTCAAAACTTATATCCTACCTAGAATTCTAGTGATCTTGACTTCTTGAGCATAAAATAAATTTACTTATTGACAATAATGTTCTAAAATCGTGACATGCCGTAGAAAAATAATGTAACTTGATCACGTGAACAAAATAAAGAAAATATACTCATAGTAAAAAAAATAAAATAAACAACTTAATTATTTAATTACATTATATAATTAAACTAAATCAACATTATATAATTAAATTCAACAGCTTAATTATATTGAAGAATTAGGTGCGCGATAGGTTAATATGGGAAAAGACTGTATAGCAAATTAACAAAATAAAGAAAATTAGCTCCTGATGGTACCACCTTACATGTTTTCTCTTTGTGAATCCTTTTGCAAATTGATATTGATTACGAACTTTTGTCACTCATGATGCAATTTGGATATTGATTACGAACTTTTGTCACTCATGATGCAATTTGGATATTGATTACGAACTTTTGTCACTCATGATGCAATTTGGATATTATAAAGCGGTAACTCGCGAACTAAGATCTTTTATCATGCACTCGCTCGATCTAAGTTTAGTGTTATAATATTTTATTAAAACATTATCATGACCATAGTGTCTATTTCCTCGTTAGAAAATCGTATATATACCACGTAAGTACGGATATTTTATATTATATTATAGATCAAATATATCAAAATACTTTTAAATTTGAAATTATATGACTCATTATATTATGTGTATTTCCTTGAGGTTTTAGTTAGTTAAGACGATATAGGTCTCTTTTAATAATTTTATGAACATTTAAATTTTTTTTGAAGTCTTAACTCTTAATCACTGAATCATTGGAGTTTCTTATGTCCTTATCAAAGGCAATCAATATCTCAGATTATGAAATTAGAAGCAGTAAACATATATCCCATAACCAAAGTCCTTGATTGAGTGATTGCTATATATACATCTTCTCGATACAAAGTATGTGTGTTTTTTTTTTTTTTGAAAGTACATATTTCGAACTTTGGAAATTACATGCTGTTATGTGTAGAAAACATATTATTTAGAACAAAGTTTAAAAAAGTGAAAAACTTTGTATTAACGTAACTTAAAAAGAAGGCCAAATTTTTTGTGTACCCATCCAAAAGTGCTTAATTGCCAATATCTCCACCAATGTACTCTAATATCCAATTTCCCCATTAAACTTTAACATTATTTCTATTATCCCCGTAATGTATAATTTTATTTACATCACTAGATATTTATTTCATATAAATTCTCTAATGACCAATATGCTCCTTCTCTAAAATGGAGAGGTCCCTTGAATTTATGTACAGGAGTTAGAATTGACTACGGTTTTAATTTCTTTTTGGAGCTTAATTGTGTTGTCTTCTCTGCCATGACTGGAAATAGAAGAGGATATTGGATCTATCTTAGAGGGCTACGAAGATGTCCATGAAAGTAACAAAGATAGAGGTGGCATATTATCGGGTCGGGTCGGGTCGGGTCTGGGTTCGTGTTTAGGTTTGGATCAGTTTGATCAAATGGAAATGTCAGGTCGGGTCAGGTATCAGGTTGACGGCTGCCGATATTTTTTTGGGTTGGGTCGAGTTCGTGTCGGGCAGGTTTTTCGGGTCTGGTCAGATTTTGCACCTCTATTCCCGGTTTATCTCGGGTCGTTCAAGTCGGGTCGGGTCGAGTTCGGGTCAGTCTGACTTTCCCTAAAACACGGGTCGGGTTGGGGTCAGGTCGGGTCGGGTCGGGGTCGGGGTCGGGGTCGGGTTGGGTCGGTTTCGGGTTCGGGTCAGCCTGACTTTCCCTAAAATACGGGTCGGGTCGGTCGGGTTCGGGTCAGCCTGACTTTCCCTGAAACACGGGTCCGGTCGGTTCGTGTTCGGGTCAGCCTGACTTTCTCTGAAACTCGGGTCGAGTCGGGTTTCGAGTCAAGCAGGTTTTTTGGGTCAGGTCAGATTCTACCACCTCTAAACAAAGATGTGGCATGTGCCTATTTCAGAGAAACAAAAGCTTGATGCGTCTTGAGTGGGTGTAATGCATAGCCATCAAGGAACAACGACAGAATATAAACGTTCTTATTTAATTTCGTAGTTTAGCTCTATATTATATTAGAGAAATTCAAGGAACAACGATTTCGAAAGGACTTCTATCATGGCTGAACTCGGTCGGTAAAGCGCATGTAGTGAAGTGGCCATAGGAAGGGTCAACCCGAGAGGGCCCTCAGCCAAGCTCTTCCATTCTAACTCCTACATAGAAATTCAAGGGACCTCTCCATTTTAGAGAAGGGGTATATTGGTCATTAGAAACTTTATATAAATTAAATATCTAGTGATGTAAATGAAATTATACATTAAGAGGATAATAGAAATAAAGTTAAAGTTTAATAGGGAAATTGGATATTAGAGTGCATTGATAGAGATATTGGCAATTAAGCACTTTTGGATGGGTACGTCAAAAATTTGGCCTAAAAAAAATATATCCCACGTAAATCTTACGTGAAAAATTAATTTTCAAAAACCAACATTTTAAGCATCATTGACTTCCGACATGTAGTCCCTCTCTCGCCCCCCCGCAGCTGGACTACTGACCAGCGGGCCCCACCCGACAGAGCCTCCCTGTCGTTCTTGTTAACGAAACAGACGTACTCGCGAACTCGCGTACGGTACGAAGGAGCCCCAAATGGCCGAACAAATCCCTCTTCCGATCATCATCATCACCAATCCCGACTGTTAACAACAACGACTCGCAATTCATTCATCGGCGCAAAGGAATCTCTCTTCCCCGCCGCCTATCCATCCGCGCGTGTTTCCTCTCGCAGACGTCGGTGCCCAGTCGGTTTCGGGATCAGATCTCAGTCTGCGCGCGGTTGGAATTGTATTGTGTTGAACTAATTAACGAGGGTTAGCGGCAATGGAGTATTGCTTGCTACGGTAGGAGGGGGTGATTGTAGGGTTAGGGGGTTCGGGAAGAAGGAAATAGAGGGGGTTCGAGCCCCCACTGGTTTCATCTTTAGTGTCGGTATCTGAATTGGGGGTAATTGGATCCGAGACTGACTGGTATGGATAAGGGCAAGAACAGGAACGATCTCCTAGCTGCCGGCCGGAAGAAGGTGAAACGAAATCCCCTTTTATGTTATTCTTATTGCATGCTCACTAGTGGTTTCTGATTCAATCTTGCGAATGTATTCCAGCTTCAGCAGTACAGGAAGAAGAAGGACAACAAGGGTAGCAGTAGTAATAACAGTAGCAATAACAGAGGGAAGTCATCGAATAAGAACTCGGCTCCTGTGAATTCTGACCAGCCAGATGCCAATTTGGCGTCTGGGAATGAAGTTGGGGAAGATTTGAGGGAGGAACCGGAAGAGGTGTTAGTGAACCCTGCGACTGAGCAGCAGGTACTGACATACCGTGGTTGCGATTAGTACCTTTGTTTTGTTTGTTATAATTGTTGATAGGTTTTCTATGCTTGGAATGTTTGTTTACCATATCTCAATAGACTTGCTCAAACAATTAATTAATACATATTAAGGTGGGTTTATTATTTCGAGTACTAGATGTTTAGTACTAGGAAATGGATAGCTAAACTTTTATGTTGTAATTCGTATTCAGTTTCAATGAAACTGGTGGAGTATTCCTCCTTTTCCAAAAAAAAAAGAAAAAAAAAAGAAAAAAAGGTGGGTTTATGTAAATGCCTCCAGTTCTTATGCCTCTACCATCTGGAACTTTGCTAAATATCTAAAACTCATATCTCAAAATGAACATGTTAGAATTATTAAGATGCAGGTTGATATTTACTTTTCTATTCACACGTAAGAAAATAGGAAATGGACTTAGTTTTGTTTGGCATTAAGAGCTGCAAAAGTCCATTGATGTGGATAATTTCTTGTGTTTTTTTAATTATTTTGATTCCCTTGAATGAGTTGTATTTCAGAATATAATTTATATGCATGTTTAGTCGAATTAATCTAAGTACCTGTAGTTAATTTATTTTTGTTACTTCAGATTGAGATAATGGAGGGATGAAAAATGAAGAAATTTTAATACTTCACAGAAATATCTTTTTAAGTTCCTTCTAATCTGGGTGGTGCTGAAATTGTTGATTTTGTGGGTCCAGGTTGCAGAAAGTGAGGCTGTACCAGCGAGCTTTGGCCAAGTTGAAGCTTCTGGATCTACTTCTTTAAATGATTCCCTAGAAGATAAAATAAACCAACCAGATGCCAATCCTTCTAATGATAAGGTATAATGTAATGTTTTTTTGTATTACAAAGTTTGGTCCTTGTTTGTCAAACGGCATGACCTTAAAAGTCTGCCCTCAAGTTTGCTCAGAATATTGTAGTTCAATTGGCAATGTGATTCTGTATTTCTCATGTATATCTTGATAGGGACAATGCAGGAAGTTTCATGTTCCGGTTCTGAAAACCCAATCTGTGAAGATCAGGGAGGAGACCAGTCTACTGCACCTGCTGAAGAAAGAGAGACTGCGGATGGAGAGAGAACTGGAGAAGATTGCTCAGGGAATGAAACCAGTACTACAAAAATGCTACAACAAGATCCGAATCCTGATAATACAACCTCCAATATTTGTACAGAACATCCAAACTCTCTCAAAGAGGAGTCTGGTGCTTGTATCAACTCTGAAACTGTGATTCCAGCTGAAGACAAACATGCTGAGGATTCACTGGAGAGTATTAAGAGAGAACTTTACCTCATTGGCCTTTCAAGGGATCTTGTCCAGTGTAAGCTGGAAGAAGAGACAGCCTCAAGCACGGAACTATTATCAGAACTGACGCATTGCAAGTCTGAATTGCTAGATGTGATCAATGTGAAGGAGAAAGTGGACCTACAGCTAGCTCGTGCAATGGAGGAGATTGATTTGTGCAACACAAGATGTGACAAGTTGGAAACTGAATTGGAGATGTCAAAAGAGAGGCTGGAAATTGCTCTGTCGCAACTGGGGGCATTGGAGAATGAGAATACTTCTCTCAAACAGGAAAACGAGAAACTGAAAATTATGAGAGAGAGCCTCACCAGGGAGAATGCTGAGCTTTCTACTGAGTTGTTAGCACAAAAGGAGAGACTGGTTCGACTAGAATCAAATATGAAGGAAACAGGGACCTGCCTTGAGCGGCTTGTTGAAGAGAACATAATTTTATCATCTAGCTTCAACTTGCACAGATCCATCCTTGTTGAGGCCGATGAAAGTTCTACAAATTTACCAAATTTGCCTTTGACTTCCCAAAATAACAACTTATTGGATTTGCGAATTGAGGAGTCAAAGGACATTTTGGGAAACTTGAGAAGTTCACTTGAGAGTATGCGGGACAGATCTGTTGTGGTTAAAAAGAGAGGGGGAATATCAAATTTGATCAAGGCATATGAATCCCAAGTGACTCAGTCTGGGACTGTTGTCTCTGATGAAGTGGTATCAGCTGAAGTTTCTGAAGATCCTTATGACATTACTGTGCAGTTTGTTGGAAGTCTCGAAAAATCCTTGAACCAAATGAAGCTAGATCTGATGAATACTAATGACCAGTATGATGGTGAAAGGGCAGGAGAAAACTTAAAAGAGGACTATGCTGCCATCAAGGAGAAAATTGATGGCCTCTCTGTAAATTTTCACTCTTACCAGGATAGAATTGATACTTTACAAGAGAAGTTTGCGAGTGTACAGAAAGGGGCTGATGGTGAGGCAGTGAAACTTTTGGGGCAGCTGAAGGAGTTGCAAATAGAAGCAGGTGACAGGCTCCAGAAGCTTCAGGAGGAAAGAGATGGCATGGTTAGTGCAGTTTCTGAGGCTATCCTGAGATTTAAATCCTCTGCAGGGGTGCCAATCATAGATGAATTGTCCCCGGACAGCACTGATGTGAGCACTAGCCTCTCGACTCTGGTAGATTTGGCAGTTCAGTCTATTGAGACCCTTCGAGTGGAGAATAGCACGATCCAAAACAGAAATAAGATATCTTCTGAGCTTATTCAAAAAATGCATGATAAGCTTCAAAACGTCATTAATCACTCAGAACATGGTGCTGGAGAAATAATATCTAATGTTGAGGACCTGGATCTGATTTCCATCAGCTATGGGGGGCTTGTGAAACATGTGCAGGAGTTGGTTGATGAAGGTGCCAGCCTGTTGACTATGAAAAAGGAACTGGAGACGGCATTGGCATGCAAATCTAAAGAAGCTGAGGAGTTTTCTGTAAAATGCAAATCTCTTTCTGAAAATTTGAATGATTTTTGTATTATCAATGGAAATCTTGAATCAGATCTGATGGGTAAAAATTTGGCCTTAGAGGAGTTGTATGTGAGATGTGTTGCCTTGGCAAATAAAATGCAGGAAAGTGAGATTGTTGATGCAGCATCAGGAGATAGAGAAAAGGAGTTGCTTAATTCCATTTTACCACAGTTGGAGTCATCAATTGCCTCCTACCTTGAGAGACATGACCAAGAACTTGCCCAAATTGATTTATCCAAGAAGTACCTGTATGAAGCTAATGTTATGCCTGACATCTCCCCAGACCAGTGGGCCCTACCTTTAGATTTGTTACTCAACAGTCACATACTACCCAAATTAAATGAGATGAGAGAAAAGATGGACCTTTTGAGTGGCTCTAATATTGAACTACAAACTGAAATTCAAGTTCTCAGGGACTCTTTGAAGGAAATGGAGGTGTCCATTCAGCAATCCCAACTGAACCTGAACCAGAAAACAACCGAACTGGAACAGTCAGAGCAGAGACTCTCTTCTGTGAAAGAAAAACTTGGCATTGCTGTTTCAAAAGGGAAAGGGTTGATAGTTCAAAGAGACAGCCTCAAGCAGTCTCTACAGGAGAAATCCAATGAACTGGAAAGGTGCATGCAACAGCTCATGGAAGCTGAAAATAAGCTAAAATCTTATGAAGAAGCAGACCGAATTGAAGCATTGGAATCTGAGCTTTCATATGTAAGGAACTCATATAATGTAATGAGGGATTCTTTTCTTGTAAAGGACTCGGTGATTCAAAGAATTGAGGAGGTGCTGGAGGATTTGGATTTTCCTGAGGAATTCCATGCAAGAGACATTGCGGAGAAGGTGGAGGTATTATCAAGAATGGCAATGCGGAGTGAAAACTCAAGTTCCATGCAGGATGAGAGTTCCGTGCAAGTTGAGTTGCCCCAGGAAATTTCAGATGCTGGAAGTGATGAGATGAAAACCAGGTACCACAAATTTAATTATACACTTGGATTTCGGAACCTGTAGAATTTAGGACATTGTAAAGTGTACCATCTAGTAATGATCAGTTAATAATGGCATAATCTTCTTATTACTTAGTTTGACACATATTTTGCATCGTTCATGTATTACGATAGCTAATAGCCTAATATTAAAAGTGATGCTAAGTAGTTTTAAGAGAACACAGTTAAATGCAAAAAAGAAGGTTATCGGGCTGATCTAAGTATTAGCAAAATGTTATGAACTGATTTGTTTGCCATACAACAACAACAACCAAGCCTTTAGTCCCAAACAAGTTGGGGTAGGCTAGAAATGAAACCAAGTAGTCCCAAAATGTTATGAACTGATTTGTTTGCCATACGTTCATGATAATACATACAAATGCCAGTTTATCTGAGTTACGTAATATAAAACTTGTTCTTCAGATATGCTGTTTTGGAGAGGAAATTTTTTGAGCTTGCTGAGCACAACAACATGCTGGAACAATATCTACAGGATAGAAATGACATTATTACAAAATGGGAAGAAGTTCTTGCACATATCAGCGTTATTCCACCTCAGATCAGAGACTCAGATCCTGAGGAGAGGATTGTCTGGCTGGTTAACATGCTCTTGGACACACAAAAGGAGAGAGATGCCATACAGTTGAAAATTGAGTCCCTTGAAGAGTCGTCAGAGATGTTAATAGTTGACCTGGAGGGGTCCCGCAAAAGGATTTCTGAATTGAATGCTGAGCTGGCAGCTGTCAGATCAGAGAAGGAATTCTTTGCTGACAGCCTTGATAAACTTCGGTTCGATTATGAGGTGGAGAGAGAGAACATGAGGAAACAACTTTCTAGCTTGCAGAAGCAGATTTCAGAAAAGATTGAAGCAGAAAATGAAATCATCAGGATAGTTGATTTGGTCCGAAAAGCTCTTCCAAATGGTGACAGCAGTGAGGAATTAGCTGAGGGTAGTTCTGTCCAGGTTTTAGAAAAATTAGTAGACACTCTGCTGGAAGAAAGAAAAGTTGGCAATTCTTTGTCAAGGGATCTTGTTGATTTGGAGGCTTCTGAAAAGAACAAATCTCTGATTGAAGAGATTCAGAAGTTGAAAGGGGACATGGACCAAATATCAGAAAATTATCAAAAGGTAGTGATTGAGCATGAGTCAGCAGTGAAGGAAAGAGATTCCCTTTTACAACAATTGCAAGGTCTGGAGGAGTTGAACAGAAGGATAAGTCTGCTGGAGGAGGAGAGGGCCGACTCTATAAAGAAGCATCAAGAGCTTGTGGCTGAGATGGAGTTTGTGGTGCAGGAGAGAACTACCTTACAGGTTGAGTTGCAACAACTGCAAGATAAGCAGGAAAAGCAGTTAGGAGAGGTAGACACATTGAATGGGAGGATAAGTTTGTTGGAAAGTGAGCTAGAGGTGACTTTGGGACAGAGAAATGCATTGCAAGAACAGCTAAACGACTTGCATCAATTACAGGATAAGCATGCCCAGGAAGTGGAGGTGCTGAACGGGAAAATTAATATGTTGGAGGAGGAGAGAGCCCGTGAGCCAGAGAAACACCAGAAACTAGTTTCTGAGTTTGAGTGTATTGTGAAAGAGAGAAATGTTCTGCAAGAGCAGCTGAATCAAGTGAGAGAGAAATTGAATGTTGCTGTTCGTAAAGGTAAGGGATTGGTGCAACAAAGGGATGCCCTGAAGCAACAGATTGAAACCCTCGAAGCGGAGAAGTCCTCTCTTCTGACTCAGACAGAGGAGAACATGCAGTTGCTAAATAGAATTTCAACTGCTTTACACACTGTAGATGCTGGCTCTCCTGATCCAATTAAAAGAGTGGAGGAAATTTTGAAATTGAATGCTGATTTGAAAATGTCAGTCGTCAGTGCAGAAGCTGAGGCAAACAAGTCAAGACGTGCGACTGAGCTTCTTTTGGCAGAGCTGAATGAGTCACAAGAGAGAAATGACATGTTACAGGAGGAACTGGAGAGAATGAGAAATAAGCAAATGGAGGGGTTGAGTGAGATGAGCCTGGCAGTTGGAAAACTGAGAGACACCTCTTTTGAGATTTTGGAAAGTATGGTGGCTAAGATGCATAAAGATGAAGGAATTATGTCATACATGGAGAAATTTGTTAGTTCGATGGCCAGTGGAATTGACAGTCTAGGTGATCCTTCTGGCTATGCCACATCTGTGAAATTATTAGGGGAGGATATCTCAGTTAGAAAGGTATTTCATTTGTTGTTATTTCTCCATCATTTGTTACAATATTTACCATTGTTATAACTAGGTAACTCTCCTTGTATAATACAACTATACCGTACGGTGGGTGATTGTGTTGCCACAATTTGATGTTATGATACTGCATTAAGCTCAGCACTGACAGAGAGATCAGATACTATATAGCTCTTGTATACAGTACCTTTGTGGTCTATGGCTGTGTATTATATAGACCAACAAGCTAATTCTAGGAAATTTATTGGAGATTTATTTTTATGTTGTTTCATAAAAATGCATATAGCTTACTACTGATTGAGAAATTAGTTTCTGTAGCTCTAGGATACAGTACCTTTATGGTGCTGGAGTCTGGTAGTGATGTATCAGAGACCAACAAGCTAATTTTAGAATATGTTTGAGAAATCTTCTTTCATGCTTTTCATACGATTTTTTTTCATGGAGATGTAATTTGTTAATTCTGTGGGTTATCATTACTGCAGAGAAACCATGCCGATCACTATCCTTTTGGACCGAAGCCAGATGAATGGGACACAAATTTAATTGCTTATGTGCACACCTGTATACAAGAACTCGATGATTTGAAGAGAAGTGCAGACAATGAGGCATCTTTAGTTGACCAAAAAGGGACACATTTGCTAAGATCCATGGGCGTTGCTCAAAATGAGCACAATTCTCTGCAATCAGAAATAAACAAATTGCACAAAGAAATTAGAGAAAAGGAAGAAGAGAATTCTTTGCTTAGCCACAATTTGTATTTGTTGTACAAATCCTGCTCCAGTTCAATTGACGAGGCAGAAGCAGATTTTACTGACCGGCATGAGCATGATTTGCATGGGTCTCCCGTTATAAATGAAGATCGTATCCGGTCATTAGCTGAGAGGCTTGTCAGTGCATTAAGGAGGGAAGGAAGAACAGGGGAACTCAAATCAACTATTATGGAGTTGCAAATGGAGTTGCAGGAAAAGGATTTTCGGGTAAGTCAGATAAGTTCTGAGCTCTCTGCTCAGATCAGGGCCGGCGAAGAGAAAGTTCGTGAACTCGAGAAGCAAATGAAAGCAATACAAAATGAGAATGCGGCACTTCAATCACGTGTGAATCAGTTACAAGATGTTGAATTCTCATCAAATCAATTGCGTGAAAGTGTCAGTTATTATACTGACATGCTTGCTAAGAAGGAACAAGGTAGTTTGACTAATACACATGCGCGCACACACACACACACATATTTTCTATTTTCCTCTATTTCTTACTTGACTCAATGCTTGCCATGGTTAAAAATTTAAATAATCAATACTTAAACTGAATTGTAACAGAGCATTTAGTCCTTTCAAAACAAGTAAAACTTTACCAAATGACCCTAAATCTTTTCATAATTTTGCTTTATAGAAATTGAGTCCCTTATGCAAGCACTTGATGAAGAGGAAAAGGAAATGGAAGAAATGGAGATAAAGAACAAACAACTGCAGAGTCTATTGCAGGAGAAAGAAATTTCCCTGAAAAACCTAGAAGCTTCCAACTCCAAGGTCTTAAAAAAGCTCTCCACTACCACAGCCAAGTTTGATGAATTGCACCACCTCTCAGAAAATCTAATTGTAGAAGTTGAAAACCTGCAATTGCAACTTGAAGGTCGTGACTCGGAAATCTCTTTCCTGCGCCAAGAAGTAACTCGAGTTACGAATGAACTCCTCTCCTCAGATGAGACCTACAAGAGAAATGTGGTCCACTTGCAAGACTTTGGTAAATGGGTCAAAATCTTGGCTATGAGATTCGGTTTGAGTTGTAATGAATCTGATGAGTTGGACTATGGTAAGATGAAAGAATACACAGAGGCATTGGATGGCAAATTAGGATCTGTAGTTTCCGAGCTGGATGAGTTGCGTGCAGGCATGCAAAGTAGAGATGCATTGTTACAGGTTGAGAGAGGTAAAGTTGCTGATCTGATGCGTAAATGTGAGGGACTTGAGTCTACTTTGAGGGAGCGAAGTATTGGTGCAAGCACGTCAGGTGTTTTGGAGATAGAGCAAGCGGTTAGTGTTTTTTCTCAAGCCTTTATTCAGTATCATGCTTGTTTTATAACACCCTTAAATATGTCTTTGTGTTACATCTTGTTGATGGTTATTGTTGAAATGTTATAGAGAGAGACAGTAATGAATGTAAGAGGCGCAAGAAAAGGTAACAACAGTAACAACAGTGACCAAGTTGCCATAGCTATTGACCAAGATTCACACGACCATCCTTTTGATGAAGATGATGATAAAGGTAATGAGATGTGCTTTCACTTTTTATAATTATGAATAGTCTAGCAAAAACAGAGGACTAAAAATATAGCAAAACTGATTAAAAGAACGAAATAAATTAAGAAACATATGAAAGAAGAATAAATCTGTGTTTTAGTTCTCGCGAGAAATAGTCTCTTTGATGCATGATAGATACATGAAACATGGTACTGAAGCAACAATCTTATGTTTGCAATTTGTAACCCTAAGGTGCATGGAATCTAACTCTCTTTGTTATTGGCAGCACATGGATTCAAGCCGCTCACTATGTCACGATTTGTCCCAAGATTTACTCGTCGCTTGGCAGACAGGGTTGACGGGATGTGGTAAGTGGTCTCTCCTGGTTCTTTTGTCTAATTTAGGGTGCCAAGCCTTTTTTTTTTTTCTTGAACAATATCTTAAAATTTGTCTCCTTATATGTTTGTGGCTATGACCTATATCAGGGTTTCTGGCGACCGTCTGCTAATGAGACAACCAACACTTCGTATAGGCGTGTTGATATATTGGATTCTTTTGCATGCTATGCTTGCTAGTTCAATTTGATGTCCTTATAGAATAGGTGAGTCAGAAGGGCATTCATTTTTCTTTTGTGTGAATCCTGATGATCAGATTAAAAAATTTTCATGCACAAAGTGCAATTTTTGCTGTATCACATACATTTAAAAGACAAATAAATGTTCAGTGCATTCCTCTAGATTTGAAAAGAATGCTCTATATAAAACCTCTGCTGATTCTACCAGAAACTGTGATTACCAATATGCCCTTGATTTGAAATTGGAGAAGAAAGAGGTTGGTTTGGGTATAGTTGGTGTTTCATATCTGTTTACAGATTTATGCATGGCATTTTTTTTTTTACTTTTATATAAATGTGATGCATCCTATCTGTTGTAGGATTCATGCATGACATTTTTCTAGTTGCTGTGTATATAATAAACTGGATTGATTGCATGCTCGTATGTCAAAATGCTTTCCAGTTTTAGAATTTATCTTGTATCATGCATAAGTTGTAATTAATCTCACATCATTCTTCTTTCTGTGTACAGTTTACAAAAAGATATAGGTTCTCCTTTTTTCGTCCTTTTGAAGCTTGGAACATATTGTTGCAAGATATACGCCGGCTCCAGCAACATTATAGGCAGCTCTAGATTTGTTCTCTGATGTTCTTTATTCCTTTGTTTTTCACAAGTTTGTCAGATCAGGATGAAGCTTGAAATATTCTTATGCTGTACATTATAATTTCCTGTTTAAAGGTTTTCCTACAATAGAATGGCTATATATGCTCTTGTCAGATTGATCTGCTGTATGTCAAATGAAAAATTTAATGCATAACATGATTTTTTATATACCAGTGAAGAGTCTACGCCTTGCTTTGGGCCGAAATTATTATATCTTATAATAAAAGGGCCGAAAGCTTATCCCTTGTGAGGAAATTGATATGGGCCTTAAATTTTAATCGGCCGGGACGTTAATGTACGTCAACCGTGGTGATCAATCTAAGCAAATAATTAACGGCTGAGGTTTCTTCTTTGAGGGAAGATAGAACTTTCATATTAAAAAATCCAATCTTAGGAGTAATGTCAAATGAAAATTTAATGCATAACATGATTTTTTTTATATAGATAGATTAGCCACTGAGTCTGATTAAACATTTTGTATCTGTGTGACGCTTTCTGTAAGGGAAGAAAAATGTGTTCGCACGTTATATAGTACAGTTTCCCTTAGCTATATTTCAGTTCTAACTATTTTCTTCTTTGTTTTTTCTTGGAGTTATCTCACGCTGCTGCATAAATGTGGTTGGGGGTAAGGACGCAAGAAATATTAGGCCCACTCCGGTTTTGGGTTCATAATCTATACGATCCATTCATATTCATCATGAAAAATGTTATAGAGATATTTTTTGATACCAAAGTCCATACTAACACAGTCAAATTAAATAAAATATGTATGTATTCAAATTATTGAGTTCATTATGCAACTTACTTTATAACATAAAATACCAATTAAGTTGAATAGTAATATGTGTCTAACTAGCTAACCTAGCACCGACACAGATCTAGTAAGGTACAAGGTATAAATGACAAGATTTAACTCTTGTTTCCTAAAATTTAGTACTATTTATAGGCTTGACCCTAGTTTTTTGAGATTGTCTGTAACTCTGCTGGTCTGGTGTGGCCTTCTGTGTTGTAACTGTGTTCCTGGTTTAACAAATTCAGTCCAATGGCCACAATGTATTGTGGGCCTAAATCACTTTGTCTTGAGCCCAATTTAGTTAGGCCGTATCAAATGTTTTAACGAATTAACTTGAATATTGACCCATAATATAATATGAATACCAACAGATGAGTATCAATTTTGGTGAAAATGCGGACCATTTATTAGTTCTCATACCTCTGTGTCTTCGTACAATTTCTGGTGCAGCTGATTTATGATGTTGATTTTATATTTCAAAGATTCTTGCTAGCTCTGCATACAGACGCAACGATATATTTCTTAGAAGATCTATTGTATATTGAAAGATGATCCTTTTCTGCATACAGACGCATCGGTGTATTAATTCTTGAGTTCTAGTTTTTTGTGATGTTGTTAATTCTCCAGTTCCCATTATTATTATTATTTTCTGGCTTCTATTTATAATTTTATATAGACATATATGTTTTATAGAGGACATAAGCTTTGGATAACAAAATTAGTTTTGAAAAAAACATAACTCAACTTGTACTCTTTTGCGCAAACTACAACCTCTGCTTATGAATAAATGAATTTTTAGGAAAAATCAAAAGAATTAGTGGAAAAGTGAAATTACTTTTATGCCCTCAATTTGTAATCATTACATAATAAATGTTCAAATTAAATAATATAGATAAAAGGGTAATTATAACATTGGAGAAACAAAGAGACGAATAGAAAAATAATATCGAATCGGTAAAGTTCATTTAATTGGAGACAGGTTGTAAAGGGTATAAATTCATTTAATTGTGGACAGAGGTTGTATAAATTATTTTGTGTTTAAATGATATATTAAAGTAACAAACCGCGATTCATCCAATGAAATGGAAATTTGAGGAGCCTCAAAGTTCAACCAATTAATTCATATAAAAAGAAATCAAAAACAAAAATTGGCAAAAAAATGCTGTTTGCGCGATACATGTAATTGTTATTTAATTATGCGATATGCTTCACATGTTAATTGTCCGTAGTAGAATTTATGATATTATAGATATCAAATTTTGTAGGTTATTTTATATGAAATCATTCGATCTTTACATACCCAGTAATTCAATAATAATAAAAGTATAGTGAAAACTAAGATGTACCATTTTAAATAATTCGATTTTTTTTATGAAAAATTTCAAAAAAATCGATCATATTCATATTACCAAGTAATTGTACAATGATTGAATGCGTTGTACCAAAGAGAGTTAAGTATAGAACACATCACTCGAAAAAAAAAAAGAGTATAGAACACTGTCAAATTTTTTATGAATTTTACTCCGATACTTCCACCAAAAGAAGTTTCTTTTCGATTTAACGATTATAATGAATATTACCGATTATGAATTCAGAATTCTAGAGTAGAAAATTTTTGGCAGAAGAAGAAGTGCTCCTGCTCTCCTGCTATGTCTCGAAACCACTCACAAATCACAATTGAAGCTCAATCTGCCTGCGTCTCTCCCCACTCGCGCACTCCATCGCAGTTCCCTCTGCCACCTCGGTTCCGAGTGCTCATTAGCGAGTAGCGCAGCAGGTAAACCGTTGGATCATCTCGAGATTCGAGCCAGCACAGATCTCGAGATGATCTAACGGTTCACATGCTGTGCTAGCTACACAATGCAGCGCTACAGAGGATTCCAAATCCTCGGTTCCGGCCTCTTTAGGTTGCTGCACTCGATATTAGGTGTGTGCCGTTTCCTCTCTATCATCTTTTACTATTTATTTTTTTTTTCCTTTTCTGAGAATGAGCAAAACATGTTTGTACACACCCGATCAGTCTCGTGTTCTTGCTGCATCAATATCCCCCTCCTTTCCAGATATTGCAATTTTATAGGATTAGGTCTTCCAATTAATTGTTTGTACAACATTCTTTTAAATCTGTTTTGAACTGTTTAGAAGCAGTAGTTATGATTATTTTACAAGAAAATTACTCCTGCAATTAATAGAAATGGGGAAAGAAGGAGATGATGTTGTCAAGCTTTGATCGAATGCGATCAGAGAAGGAGACTGGCTCTGATCTGTGCCACAGGAATCGGCCGTTCCTCGCTTCTTCACATTATTAATTTGCTACAACTGTTGGTTCAACCCTGCCATTCATGTCAAGTATGAATTACAGTATTTGAGCATCTTTAGCCTTTTTTTCCTATATTTTTTTCGTTTTCCAACAATAGTAGGATTGGGTTTAATTAACGCCTTTTTTTCCTGTTGGTGAATTATAGTTAGTAAATATGTGGCCAGCAAAATTGTATTCATAGTTTTACTACGAGAAAAACTAAAATAAAAGTGTTGAGGATGAACTATATTTGAATTGCATTGCTAACTATCATTTTTCTGTTGGTGATTATTCCATGGATCAAAATAAATAGGTACGGACCATATATTTTCCTAAATCAGATGGTCATGATATACATTTTTGGACTCAAGTAGTGCAGAGGAATGTTTGATTTGTAAATATTGAACCGCTCGATTAAAAATGAATGGCTATCCATTGAAGAACAACTCTTTTTGTTTATTCTACCACCTATAATAGTATGTTAAAGCCTCAAGTTGATCTGTTGAGCTACAGTAACTAACAACAGTGATTCTCACCTTCTGATCAGGGGTTTTTGGAATCAACAAATAAACTAGATGCCTTTTCTCTAGAGAAAAACCCTCACAGAGAAGCTTTTCATACTGCTTTCAGTGTGATTAGATTGCCATTTCACTGATTCAGCTCTTCAGGCCGGAGGTGCATGTCACTATTCTTTAGTTTTCTGCTATTTTGGGAGAAAATTAAAAACATCTGCACATTGCTTATTTTATCTTCTGTAGTGTGAAGAAAAAATTAATTAAGCAAGTTAATTATGAGATCAGCTGGAATATTTTTATTGCGTCAGCAGTGTATTTCTCTTAATTTCTTCCTTAAATAATCTTACCTGTCTAAACTTTTTTCGTTCTCTAAACCTTCCTAATTTCATGCATCGCAATTCTTCTGCACTAGTATATGCAGTTCATCAAACCATTGCTATAAAAATTTGTCTGTACAAACACATCATGTAGTGATTTTTTTTTTTTTTTTTTTTTTGAAAATTGGCAGTTGCTGCCGATTGAGTTCATTACAATGCGTACACATGGAACAAGGAATGCATGAGCCGGCGCCGCCTTACCATTGAAGAGTCATGTAGTGATTTTCACTGTCCACATGCATGTTTTGGGTATGCCTGCATTGATAGAACAAAACAACAAGGTCTAAAGGTACTAAAATGAAGTGAAAAAAGAAGTAAAGGCTGAGGCAGCATATATATATGTATGGGTATATATTGAAATTCATGAAGTAGCCAGATGATACATACAAGGTGTCTAAATCCTGTTATGATGTTTATTGGTTAGTTTAAAAGTAGTTATATCTGTGACATTTCCATTACTTTGACATTTCCTCTAATACCAGTTTCTATTCGTTCAACTAGACAAATGCTATACAAAAAAAAGCTGAAACTTAAGATTAATTAGTCTTATATATCTCTGTATGAGAGATAAACTGATATGAACATCTACTGTGAGGAGAGTCATCAAATATTTGTTTATTTTTAACAGGTTTAGAATACAGGTTATCAGCCAATGCCACTTTGATAGTTCTAACTTTGCTTCAGTGATGGAGCTCAATAAATTTCATGTGTATGCTTTTACCTAGCTAAATGCAACATCAAATCAACCGAGTAGTTAAATATTTTTAATTCTATTTGTTGTATGGAAGTGACTTAGATGTGTACATGTATTTTTGCTAGTTCTGACATCATCCTTTTCATATTAATTTCTATCTCATATTATAGACTGCGCAGCAAATCAACATGTGGATTATAGGGGATTTTTTTTAGATTGATTTTTGAATGGATCTTAAAGCGGATCCAACGGTAGGTGTACTTACTGCGCAGTAGAGGATACGAATTCGATCCTTCTCTTGCCAACTGATTGTGCTGTTTTGATTGATCCCTAAAAATTGTTGCATATACCTCTCTCTCGAAATGACAAAATTGATAGTAATTGCCATTATACTCTTATAATTGTCTTGTCCTCACAATTTGCCATTATACTCTTATATATAATTGCCATGCCTCAAGTCCTGTGAAGGTAAAGATTGTACCTTGCAAAAGTCTTATGACCACCATTAATTCTCACCTGTGTGGCATATACACATGTTTGAAACATATGTTGTGATGTCTCTGTACTTGCTCTACATAGATAACACATACTTGGAATCTACATCCCCTCTTTAGAAGATCATCCACAATTGGCAACTTTTGTGTTAAGATGAATTAATTTAGAAGTTTCCAAAACTATGTGTGTTCAAAATTTGTGTTCAGATTATGTATGTCCAAAATTTGTTATCAAAATTTGTGATTAATTGATCACACCTAATATATATATTATTTTATTTTATTTTATTTTCTGGAGGGTGGTACTTAAAGAGTCACAGTACTGACAGTCAAATTCAGCTGGCATAGCTGCATCTAATCTATGTTAATCAGGGAGCCTGATTAATAGGATAATTTAGGATTTGATTAAGTACTTCTATCAGTAAGAAAGAATGGCACTGTTAATTATAAGCCAATTTCACTGAGCAACATTCATGTAATGGTACTTTGACTTGAATTAATTTGGTTACATTTTAAGTTAATGCATGCAACGCCCATGGGCTTTCCTTCAAAATAAATAAATAAAAATCTATATTAAATCGAGTCGTTTGACTTTTTATATTTAGGAATATATCTGATCCAGTCTGTCCTAATTAATGTAAGAGAAATTCTTTTTGTCCCCTTAAATGTCCCCCACCGAGATTTTATCAAGATTCTAGTTTAAGATTCAGATTCTCACTATTTACACATATATTTTGACTCTAAAAATCGGGTCGCACCACTTAATAGTCAAATTTGTTGTATCATTCATACCTCTCACGGTGAGGAGTTCATAGTCGACGTAATAGGTGTTCATACCTACGCGTCGAATATGCTGCGTGTACCTTCCAAGATTCCACGTTCTAGTGAATAACCGTCCGTCTGAACTTGAGTGCTCATATAAAGTATTGTCGGATGTTCATATCTAATGCATTGTGGTGTTCATACCTTACATATAAGAGAGTGTATTGACGGAGGATATTTAAGAAGGATTTTTTTTTGGGGGACAGTTAGCATCCCTCTTAATGTAATTAGAAAAAAAAAACATCAATTGACAATCACTCTCAATTTTCTTCAAAAAAAAAAAAAAAAAAAAGACAATCACTCTCAATCTCTCTCTAAAAAAATAAATAGAGAAAAAAAAGAGGAAAAAAGAATAGAAAAACGTGGGCTTCATTCACAGCTGGTCACGCTTCTCTTTATCTTTTAGATTCTTTTGCGGTTTTGCTGTTTTTGGGAAGAAAAAAATATTAAAGTCTTTATCCTACTCTAGGCCAAGTTCAGTGAACCAATTTAAATATGCCCAACATGGCAACTTGGACGTCTCCTTATATTTTATTCTATATTAGGAAAGTATGATTTAGTAAAACACGAACATCGATCAGCTTGCTTCATTTGGCAGCAACTAAAATGTTGGGATATTGTTGCGGTGATACCGTCAGAGGGATCTAAATCCGCCGCAGAACCTGCTTTTCTTGATCCGACGGTTGAACCAAAATACTTTGAGATTTGTGCGGTAAACACCGAAATACTTTGAGATCGGAACGACAACCGTTCCCGACCATCCAATCGGATAAGCAGGGTCTGATTTTCTTTTGAGAAAAGCAGCGGATTCAGATCCCGTTAGAGTACCATTTGATATATCATATAACTGGATTTGGTCAAACAAACTAATTATTCAACTTAACATACTAATTTTTCAACTTAGCATGCTAATTATTCAATTTAGTATCAACTTATTATTAACATATTAAGTTGAATGTTAATTATACAAATGATTATTCAACTTAACTACTAAATGTATATTTATATTAAGTTAAATAATTAGCATGCTAAATTGAATAATTAGTATATTAAATTGAATAATTGATTTTTTTTCCATTTTAATTAAGCACAATATTTGTTAAGCTATATAATTAGTTCGTTTGACTAAATTAAACTATATAGTATCTCCAGTAATATCTTAATGGTATCATCATATCTGGACCCTTATACTTAGTAATAAACATTGGATCTGCTGATTAGTTAGATTTTCCTTGGTATAAACTTGTGGATAATTGTTTGCTAGAAAACCAAACATTGCTTCTGAAACCTCTTCAAGCCCATATTTTGAAACCATATATGCCTGAAAATTCTGGTTAAAACATAAATAAATTAAAAAGAAAATAAAACCCAAAAACTGAAGCTAGGATTCCAAAAATCTTCTACACCCCCCAAATCACAATCAGTAACAGAATAGAAACAATGAAATGAAAAAAATCCAGAATGATGCTCTCAGCCAACACATAATATTTCTGCATTTCACTGCCCTCTTAGTTCATTGATCACCAAAATGCCATTCCTGATCTTTTCTCTCAGCTGTGAGCTTGTAATTAGTTCTTCAGTCTGTAAATCAGAATCACATATTTTGTTAACTTTATATATAGTTTATATATAGTGAGCAATACCCACAATTTATATAACAATTATAGTTAATTAATTGTTAACAAGAGGAGGAGAAATTAATATATACCTGTACAGTAAGTGTGAACATGATACTTCCTGATATAGTTGTGATATTGCTCGTTATAATCTTGAGATCTAAGCAACCAAGGACTTCACACACACTGCTCATTGTACCGTTCTTCTTGTTGCATGTCATGCTTACAAGGTGAGACGACTCCCCGATTTCTTGCACTTTTAGCTGCAGAATTTGAATGCCAGAATATATATCAGAGTAATTTTTTTTAGCTGAGTTAATTTTCAGTTTGAGATACAGTTCTAATTTTGGGTACCTCGAGAAGTTCGATCGGAGGCAGCATCCAGATTTCCGGTGAGAGAGATGGATAACTCGAGTAGTTGTAGCTGTTACTGTGGCTAGAACTCTCTGATGCCCCTCGAGATTCAATATCCGCGATTTCTGCTTCGAGTTGTCGTTCCTGTTCTTGCAATTCCTGAACATATTCGATGGCGTCTTTGATCGTTGATGCCTTGTCCATCTGCGATACATACACACCAATGCTAAAAGAATAATATATCGAAAAGGTTTACTGCAATATTTCCTGAACTGATGCATCTCAATTTAGAAAATTTGGGAAACAGCTGACCTAATACGGAAAATTTTCATAGATGCCCAAGCATTCTATCTTAACTGTACCATTGCCAAACAATTAAATTAATTTCACAGATACCCAAATCAAAGAGCGGAAGTTGTACTTGCGCTCTTTAGACTCATATTTACTTGTCATTGCTCGTGTAACTTGGCTGTTTAGGCAGCACAAGAAGAGGTTAAAGGGCGCAAGTTGGATTCACGCCTTTAAATTTGGGCATTGGTGAAAATAACTTGACTGTTTAGGCAGTGGTAGAAATAAGATCAATAGTTTGGGCATTTATGAAAATTTTCCACCTAATACACAAACATAATTAAGATCCCTCTTCAAAACTCACTAATCACTTCATTGAATAATTCCATAACATTTTAGAGTCATTGCTTCATTTTTTTTAAAATCAATCGATAAATTAGAAGCTAAAGGATCAGTGTGATTTCTCTCTTAATTTCCTTACATGCGATTAAACGAACAACATATATTTTCACATTTATAACATAGCCGATAAAAATGGTCTAGTGACAGTAAATAGAGACAATGAATTGTAAGAAGGAACATTGGGATGATGTTTGATACGTACTTTGCTGATTCGGGGGACGATGCTACGAAGCCTGCAGATACTAGCATTCATTTTCTTCCGCCTGTTCCTCTCGTTTATGACGGATTTGTTGACAGCCGCACCGGATGATGATTCTGCCCCATGATCTGCTGAGGTGAAGGTATTGAAACCAAGGCATGCCTCGTCGAACCCCCAGCTGCATATACATATCCAATTATTATGAACTCTTTAGCTCAGAAATGATCGGCAGACGGAAACAATAAGACTAAATATGGACAAAGGGTACCAAATTGGTTACTGTTGAAATGGAAATACTACCTCTGATTGAGTTCTTCAGTACTGTCTAAGAAATTCAGATTCTGCAGTTCCCAGTATGAGTCGTACTGATACATTCCCATGTCGTCGTCCATCGCTAATTTCGCCGGTTATATACTACCTATTCTCTTCAGAATTATTTGTACCTGCAGGCTATATATCTCAATCATCATCCTCACCCTTATTTATAGACAGATAGATAGATAGGGGGCATATAATGACATGGTCAATTAGGGACATTTAATTCAAACCATTTAGGGGGAAGATAGATTGATTGCTAGATAGATAGATAGAGAGACAGATTGGATGACTTAATTAAATGCCTCTTGCAATAGTTTATAGCACAGAGGTTTGTTGTTTCAGAAGGCAATTGCAAGCACAAGCACATGCTCAGGTTTGCTCTTCTCACGTCTTTCAAAGGATACTTGTTTGACCACACACACAAGTACACACTGCTTTCAAAATTTCAAATTTTTGTTGTGTGCAAGAACAAGTTATTGGCAACTCAAAAGTCTCAAACAGATCGATCACTCTTTGCAAAAATAAAATGAGAAACATTTTGCGTCTATTGAAGAAATATCCATCCATCCATCCATAGACGTGTATGGAATATAACATATACATCCCAAAATATAACAAATATATCTCGAAATTGTAACCTATGAACGTTATAGATGGTTTTTCTATAGACACTAGGTATTACCTAAATAAAATTAATGAATAGGTCCTAATCACCACCATTGCTTTCATTTATTTCCGAAGGGCTTTTTTCAAGAGACTAGGCTTAATTTACTGAGATTAAGTTACCTTACTCCATGATTAATTATTCTACATACTATATAAAACTACATTTCAGACTGTTTAAGCATATACTCGAACCAATTTTAGCGAAGCTTACAAAATATTTTTAGCATCTCAAATATGCTTAAGTTCATGAACTCTTCGAAAAGATTGACTCAACATATTTTAGCATCTCAAAACTGCAAATTATATTAATGAAGTTTGTACATCAAAACTTTTTATTAGTAGAATTCTTGAGAACTTGTTTGGAGTAGTTAAGATATGTAACTTATTTTCATATCACAATACTGATTATTATTTTAGTACTAATTTATAGTCATTTGAAAATTTTAAAATAAGTTCTTAAAAATTATAAGAGTTGTAAGATTTTTGTATTCCATTAAATTTTGATGTAGAGAACTTTTGAATATGTATTGAAATTTGAAACTTTGAGGATATTATGATATATATATATATATATATATTTTTGAGTTAAACTAATGATAGCTGAATATTAATTGAATATCGTAATATGTTTTCAGAGTTAAGCTCACGATAACTGAACATGCTCGATTCGAGCGCTTATCAAAACACGTGTGCTTATCATTGCCACGTGAACTGTCGAAGCAGATTGTCCACAAAGCACGTGCTGAACACACGCTATATTTTTATATATATACATATATGCAGAAAAAAGAAAATTTAATTAAAAATGTGTTTTATTTTATATATATATATCAGCTTGGCATCTTAAGGAACCTTTATCACGTGTCTCGATGTCAAACTTATTAATTAATTAATTTTGAATCTTTTAAAGACGGTAGCTGGTAGGTCACTAAAGGCATCTCTTTTCTCAGCATGCTATCAGCTGGCACTTGGTTCCCAAAATACTTTTTTTTTTTTTATAAAATATTTATCTATTATTCTGACTTCTCTTGATTTTTTTTTTTTTTTTTTTTTTTGAGGAATCTGACTTTTTTTTTTTTTTTGCAATTGAACCCGAGTGCTACTAGTCCTGAGTCCTGACTGAAAATTTAGAAATTCATCCGTTTCAGACAGTGCCAATATATATTAATATACAGTACTATATATCGGATCGAAATGAGTACTTGTTCATTCGATTCCTTTCCTTAACTCCATTGAATTTCCTCTTTAATTAATTATTTGAACTGTTGTTGAAGAGCGTTCCTTAGTATATATATAGTTCAAGGACCTTAAAGAAAGATGAGAATTACTAAGTAGGTATCCTCTAAGTTAACTCAAAATTTGAGTTTAATTTTGAACATATTTGGGCCGTAGATTTCGGATCTCGGTCAGGACGTCAAGACGGTCAGTGTTTACAATTTACAAGACTCTTTATAAAATCATTGTACAGGCAAACTCAATTTTTAAGTTAACTTAGAAGATCTCAATTCAGAATTACCTACATTCATAAAACAAGATGAAAATGAAAAACAATAGAGTTGAACAAACAGGCTTTTCTGACAACAAGGAAGCACCGATCGAGTTATATATCATAATGAGGAGGGATCGATCCAATGACACACAAAATTTTGACACAACTATTTCACTAAATCATATAAATTTATAAAAAATCTTAAAAATATAAAATCTTTTATAAACATATTCATTTACCTATAGATCGATTGTGTTTCAAATTTCATTCAATTTGAGTGTCATTTGATACTCCATTAACGACCATCAAATTTATATGGTAATCAGAACGGTCTAAATTTAATGATCTTTGATGAAGTATCAAACAAACTTAATTTAAATGGAATTTGAAACACAATCAATCTATAACTAAATGAATATGTTTATAAAAGATTTTATATTTTTAAGATTTTTTTATAAAATTATATGATTCAGTGTAATAGTTGTGTCAAAATTTTGTTGTGTCATTGGATTCCTCCTCTATTATAATATGTATAATATAATTAATTATATATGTAATTCTGTTGCAACTTGCAAATAAAGAAGAAAAAAAAATACATATGAGTGTATATTAAATTATTAATTCCAATTTAGGGAAAACATGTTGAAGTGTTCTAAGCTACATATTATCAATAGTTTGTTGAGAGGGTAAATAACAAATGACTTAATTGTATAATTCATTTGGTAAGAAATCGGTCCTAAACTTTATCTGTTGGAGCACACTAATTTCTATTTTCTTTCATATTGATCCTACGGCTAAAAAATTCTAGCTTTTACAAAACCGGATTTTTTGAGCTATATTTAATGAAAATAAATAAAAATTAAGTGTGATCCTTGAGCATTAATTTAATATTAATTTCTTATAAGAAATGATAATTTTCCATTGGTCATATAGCTCAAAACATTTTAAGCTTTTTGCCCATTTTTGTTCTCAAATATAAAAGTTGGTGTACCATAACAAACACTCTATTATTAAATATTTGCTTTCTTTCTTAATGCCATTTGACTGCTTATTTAATTGCCAAATGATCTGGCAAGATATATATATTTTTTTTCGTACTTACCTAATGGGGAATCGATCAATATGCATATGGGAGGGACCATTTATTCTTTCATTTATTAATTGCATTTTTTTTTAAATGTTCCAACACATGCCAAGTTTGTACTTAATTCACTTCGGGTTTAAGCGCCAATTGACCAAATTTATAGAGATGGTAAGCTTCGAAGCTTTTTAGCTATGCCACATCATCATTAGTCTCAATCATTAAATTTTTTCTCTCTCTTCTTTATCTCAATCAAATGGCTCAAATTAATTTTTTCTTTTTTAATTAAAGAGATAACATAATTTGTCTAAAGAACAATTTAAGACTCAAAATATTTGCAACTCTTTGTATTCTTTTATATGAATTGATATGTAGCTAAAAATATATTGTATAGAAAATATTTTAAATTCAATATTTATTTAATAAAATATATATTTATTTTTAATATCTATTAATTTATATAATATTATTTTTTCGGGGCGAAACCCGATTCACAGCTCTAGTGATATGTAAATTACAGAATCAATTTTATTTGATATATCTTAGTTTTCGATCCGTCTTGTCTGAACCGTATATATATAATTAAATTTGATTTATGATAGACATAATGAACACATAATGAAACGATAAATTAAACTTAGGAAGAGATACGTTATGTAGACATAAATATCAAGAACCTTTCTCATGTATTTATATACGGAAATCATAATGAATAGTTTGGATTGATCAATTGAACGTACCATATGATAATATTTAGATGTGGTAGATTGTCGGGTTGGATCGGGTTCGGGTCAAGTTCGGGTTTGACCAAATGGAAATGTCGGGACAGGTTCGGGTCGAGTCAGGTATCAGGTTGATGGCTGCCAACATTTTTTTGGGTCTGGTGGGGTATCGGGTTGATGTATGTCGGCATTTTTTCGGGTCTGGTCGGGCAGGTTTTTCGAGTCTGGTCAGATTTTGCACCTCTATTTTCGGGTCGGGTCGGGTCGGGCAGGTTTTTCGGGTTTGGTCAGATTTTACACCTCTATTCCCAGGTCATCTCGGGTTGTTCAGGTCGGGTCGGGTCGAGTTCGGGTCAGTCTGCCTTTCCCTGAAACACGGGTCGGGTTCAGGTCAGTTTGACTTTCCTTGAAACTCGGGTCGGGTCGGGTTCGAGTCGGGCGGGTTTTTCGGGTCGGATCAGATTTTGTCACCTCTAATAATATGGAGTCGTCGTATAGGAGACTTTGTACTATTAATAGTACGATAGGCAGGGCTGGCAAAAAAGTTCGTAGCTCGTAATTCGCTCGAGTTCGATTCGGTCTGAGCTCGATTCGGTCTAAGCTCGATTCGATTTTTTGTTAGCTCGAGTTCGATTTAGCTCGGCTCGATTTTTTCTTGATTCGATTCGGATTCGATTCGTGATAGCTCGATATATAGTAATTTGCACATTTTTTGAACTATTTTGTTAAAATTGTTTGTAATAATATACATATTTTATTATTTAATTAACAAAATATACTTATTTTATTGTTAAATTAATAAAATTATATTTTTTTAATCATAATTTATTATAAAATTAATAAAAATAGCGATAATTTGTTTATATTATAAAAAAATGACAAAATAATATATTTATTTTAGCTTTAATTATCTATGGTAATCATAATTTATTATAATAATTGAGCTCGTATGGAGCTCGGAGCTCGATTCGGTTTCGGCTTGGTTCGATTTCAACTCGATTCGGTTTCGGCTCGGTACGATTTCAGCTCGATTCGGTTTAGATCAAATTGGATTCGTTGCCAGCCCAGGGGCGGAGGCAGCTTTCTGTAGGGGTGCCCACCCTGGAAAATTTTTTTTAATAATATACCCTTAAAAATTTACAAAATAGCCCTTTTTAGAAAAAATTACAAAAATATACTCAATTTTTAAGAAAATTAACAAAATTTGTCCTACCCTGAAAAATATTAATACAAATGTACCTCTAAAATTTTAGAAAAATATATCTAACTTCATGAATAGTTACAAAACTGTGGTTGGTTGTTACACACTCTGGATGGAAAGGAATGCCCGTATTTTTAGGGGACAACACAGAAATCCGATGGTGCTGGCAGAGGCTGTGTATGGCGAAGCAAGACTGTGGTTACGTTTTGTGGTGGACGGGCAGTTAGACAGGATGAGGGTGTGCCATAGAATAGTTTTAGTTATTGGTTTCTATGTAGTTTGTCGTATGTTTTCTTTTCAGTTGTGTATTATTGTGATTGTATGGTGTAACTCTATATATGTAGGCAGCCTCCGTCTACTTTTCAAAAAAAAAAAAAAAAATATTAAGTCAAGCAATACAATTTAGCTTCCTTATAAATCTTCTTATCTTTTATTTCTCTCTTTTATCTAATCTTTTATAATTTAGATAGTCGATCTTCAGATGCACATATTCCTCAGTCCTGCATCTCTTATGGTAAAAAAGTTACACGTATAGCTAGGAAATGAGAATTCAAATAATTAAGATAGTTCCCATGCGGATGCTCTGCAGTCTGGACAAATCAAACCACCTGTTATTTCGTCAATCGGGGTAATTAAGTTTCCGTAAAAGTTCCCATATTTTCAGATTTAACAAGTAAATATTACTTTATATAATGGGTTGATATCATATATATATATATATACACACACACACCACAACTCTTGATTTAATATTTAATACTTACTTATCATCTCTTTAATATATCATATATACCGTTGAACTCTTTTGAATCTTCCATATTTATCCATGAACTTCAAATATAGCATATTCACCTCAAACTCTTCAAAATTTTTAAATGGTCTGTAATGTTCATATTAAACCATTTCCTAATCATAAAAAAATACTAAAATAATTCTAAAAAATATAAAATTTGATCTACAATGATATTTATATATGAAGATTACATTGAATAGCTTGGATCTATCGTTTGAACTTTAAAATTAATAATATGGAGTTGTAGTATATGACTTTATGTACTGATTGATAATACCTTAGCCTCACTCTTCTTCAAATATTGGTTAGCGTGCTATTCACTGACTCATCAATTCATCAATTCATCCAAACACACCCACTCTAGTTGTAGTATTAGCATGTAACCGACTGGTCGTCGATCTTGTCACGTGCACTATCGTAGCCGTCGATTATGTCACGTGAGCTATCGAAGCGTATTGTCTAATATAATAATTTCAAAATTTTGTCACGTGAACTATCGAAGCGTATTGACGTATTATTGTCTAACTATTTTAAAGTGAATTATCAAGGCATATTGTCTCATGATGGTATGGTGTGACAGGCACAACTTGCAACTTCCTTTTGGATAATTTAAACAAACAATATATGAATTTTTATTTTTTTATGGGAAAACAACATGAATCTAACTGCCGTACCTTTTGTCGTACTAAGCAACGGTTTCTTTTCTTTTAGCTTTTCGTTTCTTAGCTGTTTTTTTATTTTTGTTATTTATTTATTTATTTATTTTTGTGGAGGGTAGTTTCTTAGCTGGCCTTTAGTTTTCTTAGTAAACATACATCTTAATTAACTTAATATTATATTTCTGTAAGTTAAAATTAAAATAAACAATCTTTTAAGATATTTTGTGGGGATATGTTGATGTTTATGAAGAGTTAGACTAATATGAAAACGTTTGTATTGCACTCCGATATATAATGGTTCAAATTATATTTTGTCACGTCGGAAATTTTGATTTATGGTTCTTATTGAATATATGAAACAATGATACACAAAATTTCTATTTTGGAGCTTTTAAATATTTGTTTTGGATTTTTCAAAATGACTCTAAAATATTATTAAAATATTGCTTGTTTGTATATGGGTTATAAAAAATCCGAAATAAATGCTTAAAAAACTTTGAAAATAGAAAATTTTTGTATCCCAAGTATTTATATATCTATGATGAATTTAATAGAAATTTAGGGCGTGACAAAGTATAATTTGGATCATCTTTAAAAAAAATCCAAAAAAATACTTAAAAAACTAAAAAAAGGTAAAACTTTTATATCCTAGGATATCTTGATATAAAGAATTTTTGACTTAAGAACACAGGAGGCCTCCGTACTCTTAGGAGCATGGTAGATTTACTCTAAAAAAAAAATACATTTTTTTACTTGATTTTAAGGAATTCATCAAAATTGTTTGAGGAATGTCCGATTCTGGTCCTTGAACTATTGTATTTTGCTCAAATTGGTCCCTAAACTATTTTTTTTGTTTAAATTGGTTCCTAAACTATTGCATTTGATTCAAATTGGTCCTTGAACTATTTTTTTGGTTCAAATTGATCCTTAAACTTATAGATCTGGTTTATATAATCCCTCTTAGGTACTTTTGTTTATGCTAATTGGTACTGAAATTCATTTCTAAACTATATCAGTTAGCATAAGTGAAAGTAAAATGGGGAGTAATACCAATCAAACTATATAGTTTAGGGACCAAATTGAATCAAAAAATAGTTCATGGACCAATTTGAACCAAATCTAAAATAGTTCAGGGACCTATTTGAACCAAATACAATAGTTTAGGGACCAAAATCGGACTTTTCTCAAATTGTTTCCATTCGGGAAAATCTTTACAAAACAATGCCTCTAATATTTGCAAGAATATTCTTAACTATAGTAATTATAAATTTATCTTTCAACGAAAACAAGTGGATTCCCCTGCCAGAAAGTCTTGTACCGCCCCCGTGGACATTGTACCTATATTTTGAAGGCTTTAATTTTCATATCAAAATCTTAACGTAAGTATAATAGTCTTAACTCTTTCTGTATCCTACTAATGTTACAACTAACAACGATTTTAGTCCTTAAGAAGCTGGGATGGCTAAAAATTAACCCATCTAAATTTTAAGAACCAGCACTAATTGGACAACAAAAACCAAATTTGGAGGTGATATGATTTTATTTTCTTATTAGTTTGACTGCATGCAACACCGAGCTCGATCGATTCTCCTATAAAAAAACCTAATTAATATTTCATATAACCACGAAATTTAAATTGCAGTAAAAATGTTATCAGTAAAACACAGTGTAATCTCCGGCCAAAGAAGAATTTCTTATTACAATAAGCTTGTTTAATTTATTGACTTGAAGCATCTTTCATTCTAATAAAAACCCATATGTTATGACAACATATAATTTTTTTTTTTTTTATAAATTCATTAAATTTTTTGGACCACACGATTAGTACACTGTACATATATGCAGCTCAGCAATCGTCAATCGAGGAACTTGAATTTTTCGGACCGTAACATACATTATGGTCCTAACAAGTAATCTATTTCGTAGGTGGCATGACCCAACCCGAACCTAACCCGAGTTTTAGGAAAAGTCAAACTGATTCGAACCCGACCTGATCCGAACAATCCAAAACCAGAGATGACCCGGGAATAGAGGTGCAAAATCTGACCAGATTCGAAAAACCCGTCCGACCCGACCTGACCCAAAAAATGCCAGCAGACGTCAACGATACTCGACCCGACATGAAAAAATGCCGGCAGCCGTCAACCCGATACCCGAGCTGACCCGACATTTCTATTTAGTCAAACTGAACAAACTGAACCAACTCGACCCGACCCGATCCGATCCGACCCGATCAGACCTCGACCCGATCCGTCAATCAGCCACCTCTGATCACCTGCTCAGAAATAAATACGCCTATATAAATAAATTAAATAACTTACCACTGGGCATTTGGCCGTGGGCTTTTGGATGGTCCGGACCCAACCCTGAGCTGGAGCCGCTCTGGTGTTTGTGTTTTACTGTTTTTAAATCTGAGGCACACCGAATATATATATGGACAAGTTGCAGGAAGGATGGACAAGTGCATTGCACTGATATGGCGCCTTGGCATGTGCACTGCACTGCATTGATGCATGAATCTGGGCAGTTTTTAATTGAAAATCTATTATATACTAGAGCTGTAACACGGGCTTCACCCCGAAAAGTAGTATAAAATAAATAAGTAAAAAGTTTATAAAATTTTAAATATTTTTAAATATTTATATTAAAATATTTAATTTAATTAAATAATAAAAAAACAATTATAATAACAATATTGCAATAATTTATAAATAAGAATATATATAAATATTGGATCATTTTAAGGGTTAAAATTTGTTTTAGACATATGACATATCATATTCATCTTATTTAATGAGGAGAGGAAAAAATATAAGTCATTGGATCAAAGTAGATGAAGTGTTTCAAACAAAATCAATGGTTATTAATAGTGATGATGTGGCATAGTTGAGGTGCTTCGAAATCTACCCCTCTTTATGGAGTATAGATTATATATATATGTGGTTGGGGCAACTTGTGGCTTAATTGTGGGTTATAATTATATATAATGTTACCTTTTATTATGTTATTATATATTCTTTCTATCTAATTATAGTATTATACACAAACGAGGCTCTGACACACTTAAAATTAATTAATTCTCTCGACCACGGAATAACATTAAATATTATGGTAAATTGTTTATGACTATATGTATGTAACCATTTGAATTTTCAAAATAACTAAGTTTCCCTCAAAATAACAAATAGCCAATATTTTCCATCAAAACTCAATTTTTTTTTTCTTTTATCCCTTTTCTTTATTTCATTTAAAATATTACGAATCATTTATTGAAACAAAAAAAAATACTAACATATCCCCCCTGCATGAATCTTGGCAGTTTTTAATTGAAATCTATTATATATATATGTGGTTGGGGCAACTTGTGGCTTGTGGGTTATAATTATAATGTTACCTTTTATTATATTATATTCTTTCTTTCTAATTATACACAAACGAGGGCTCTGACACACTTCAAATTAATTAATTTTCTCGACCACGGAATAACATTAAATATTAGGGTGAATTGTTTATGTACACATTTAAATATTATTCAAAATAACTAAGCTCCCCATCATTATAACAAATATATCAAAATAACAAATAGCCAATTTCTCTATCAAAACTCAATCTTGTTTTATCCCTTTTCTTTATTTAATTTAATATATTATCAATCTTTTATTAAAACAAAAAATTACTAACATACCCCTCCTCATTACTAACATACCTGATGGCTATGTAGCACGGACTCTTCTGGAAATGAGCCGTGTCAGAGTCCGACACGCGACACGGTCAAAAACTAGGACACGTGAGGGACACCTCTGGCGCTTGGAGTGCTGGGAGAGTGTGTAATTTGGAGTCTTTTCATATATGATTTTGGTAACATCTAACATTATAATTATAATAGATATAGGTGGGTGCTACCTTCTATGCATAAGGTAATGTTGGATCTAAGCTTGGAATAGAAATGTGCAGATTTCTAAGAACGATATATTAATATTGGAATCCAAGCAAATATTATGGCATGAATACAATCCTGAACTCAACTCTTTTTCTTCTCTTCTTTCAATCAATGCACTATATATATGAATATACAAACTACGTTACGTATGTGTGACCGTGTCCTCAACTGTGTCATGTCCGCAGTTTTTTAAAAAGACCGTGTCGTACGGTGTTGTGTCGTGTCGGACACGACACTCGTGTCCGTGTTAGTGCCACATAGCCTGATGGTGATATGGAGCAAATGAAGAATACTAGAAACACCAATTTTTATAACAAAGCCCAAGTTCTACACTCCTTAATCAAATTACAAGTCAACTCCTTGATCTTTGATTTGTAGCTATATCTAACACATGGATCCTAATTAGCGAGAGAAGAGAAGAAGAATGGTGTATAACAAGCTCTCTTTCTCTAATAAGCACCGGTGAGATTAAATGAATACACCTGTCATTTAATTTGTAAAACCTGGTCAACGTTTAATTGATCCCCACGCAAACCTTGAGTAATAATTAGTGTTCTTGCTAATTATTGATGTGAGATATCCATTGATAATCTCTAATACTAAATTGGTTCAGTTCACAAACGCATGAATGTACCAATATAGTATTCAGGTGTTCAATCTATAAGAACAACACGTAATGCACTAATTTCTAACCTAAATCGCTGATTTAGACTAATTAATTCTTAGGTTTTAAAACTCCAAATTGCTCATTTACGTCTTGTCAGACCCGATATGGCATCCTCTACATTATTGAATAAAAAAAATATGATCAAGATACCATATTTGATATCAAAATCAAATACCATATTGTTATTCGTATTATTACATTAATAATTTTATAGTGACAATAATGTGGTATTGTGTTGAATCACATGATTTAGTTTGATTATTAGAAAAAAAATTGGGAAGGTATCTCTTGACAACCACTCTCGAATTATAAGAAATCTTTAAATTAGAAAAATATTTTAGAAACATTTTTATGTACGTATAGATAGATTGTGTTCCAAATTTTATTTTATTCAAGTTTAATCTGAATATCCTATAAAAAATCATTAAATTTAGACAGTCCTCGTAACATGTAATTTTGATGGTTCTTAATGAAGTATCAAATTACACTCAAATTAAATGAAATTTAAAGCACAATTATTCTATAAATTTATGAAAATATTTGTAAATTAATTTTTAAAATTTTAAAATTTTTATGAATTTATTTGAGAATAATTACCAAAATTATGAAGGTAATTAGTTATCGTGGGATACTCAACAAAATAATAATAGCATCTACACTTTGATACGATAACTGGGCCATCTACTACCCCTTCGTTGTTAGTGTGTGTGTAACGGGCCCATATATTGGCCGTTGCTGGTCATTACTGAAAAATACAACCTGATGGAGAAGATTTATATATTAATTCAAGTACCCTACCCAATTTTTAAAAGAGTAGCAGGTACGTGTGGCGTCCACCCTTTTTATTTAATCACCGGTCTACCGTATTTTCAATGAACAAATGTCATATTTCAGTAAACATTTATACCTTTCCGATTAATAGATATCATTTTTCAGTGAACATTTATGCAGCTGTGGCAAGCACATGGGTGCACGTGGTGTGTCAAAACTGTAAGAGAGGTGGATGGATGGTTTACTTTTTATAGGGTGGACTGTACGTGTTTCTCAAAATACAACCTGATGGGAAAGATTTATATATTAATTCAAGTACCACCCAATTATAAATTCCTAAACACATGCATGATGACATGCAATTAATAGATTGACATGATAATATTTTTTCTATATATCATGTGGGTACGTACTACCGGATCTAGGAACGTATATAGGATGATGTTTGTTTGCAATTTTTTTAATACACCAAAAGAACACGTTTAATTAATTAGTTGGTATTTTAATTATTTTCACAAATTAATTATATATAGCGCATTAAACATGTTTGTGTTGGTTGGACATATATATAATATGTTTGTTTGCTTTGTTCATAACAACATGCCAAAAATGAATGCAACGATGTCGGCAATGGTAATTATATAGTATTCCTTTTTTTTTTTTTTTTTTTTTTGAATTTCGTATATACTCACCATCTTGAATGCACCATGCGAGTGAGAAAAAAATTCAGCATAGTAACATGTTTCCATTGTATATATTATATATTGATGACCATGCTTATGTATGTTGTAGCTAATGTACCAAATAGTTTTGCAGTTATTACATGGCTTGTCATGCAAGTGTAAACTTTTTTTTTTTGTTTTTTTTTTTTGGTGTTAATGCAAGAGTGTCAACTATCTTCCTCTCTACGTTTTGGAAAGAACACTATCTAGTGTCCACACAATGGATGTCTATAGATGTAACAAATATGCTGACAAATGGTCGGAACCCAATAGACCCCATTTGTAACCACTACACTCCAAAAAATAACCTATATATGGACATCCGTTGTGTGGACTGTGGACACTTAATGTTTCCCTTTTGGAAATGTCTTATAATTTCTATAAACAGTATGCTACTCTATATATGTGTCTCTTTGGGATTTCACATCTCCTAACATACGGCACGGTGCAATGTGACACGTGGGTCATTAGATCTCCTAAACATATATTTAATTAACATTTTTACAAAGTTCAGTTTTCAATTTTATCATGCATTGTTATGCTCTTCTTATTAACAGATCGAATGTAGTGGTAGTATATTAGAGTTACCAACAGATCTCAATTTATATAGCTCGCTATCATTTTTCGTCTGAATTCAAATTAAATATATGTTTACCTGCACCCCTTGATTAGCTTGCACATGTAGCACAAGTGCAGAATCAACAAAAGAGGGAAATTAAAGTACAATATATTTACTAATAGCATTATAATTAAATATAATAACCTTTGTATATTATGTATAAATTAGTCGAAGGCACGTTTTGGTGATGCCCATTAATTTAACTTAAAAAATGTATCCACCTGCAGGTACTTTTGCTACCCCACCTACAAAAGAAAAAAAAAAATGAATGATGATTAAAAATGCGGACCCAATATTTAATTTAATGCCATTTTAAAATAATTAGTCCATCCATATTAATTTCTGATGCTCTAACTTTCCTTAGTTCCTTCCTTTATCTTGCAATTATTTTGGTGGATATATATAGTGCACTGTATTGGTCGTTGGAGAAACTAATTTATTGCATAATGGCCCCATTATCGGAAATGATCCTTTTTGAACCAATTATTTTGATAAAAACTATCAAATAAATATAAATAAAATCTTCAAAATAGAAAATTTTATACAAACACATTCTTTAATTAGCGTATAAATAGATTTTGCTTCAAATTTTACATATATAGTTTAAGTAATTGAATGTCATTTGATAATCCATCAAACTCATATTTGTACTGTTCAAAAATATTAAGTACTTTTAATTTGACGAGCTCTGATTATTATGCTTACCAAACGAAGCTTAGATTACTTGAAATATGAAAAATCAATCTATAACACTCTTTTTTTAAAATATATATATATATATATATATAGAGGGAGACTTATCAACATGCTTGAATTCTTATTTTAAAGATTTTATTTATATATACTTTAAAATAATTGGTCTCATGAATCCGTTGTCAAGGTTTTTGAAATAATTGGTTGTTAAGGGATCCCTCTCTTTTGCTAAAAAAATATACTATATGTATGTATTAGACACACAAACTCAACTTGCACATATATTTAGTGCATAATAATAAGCAAATTATATAGGTCCATTTTTTTCACGTGGCGCTATGTATAATTATTGAAGCAACAGTCTGGATGAAAAATGTGATAGATGTGTCAAATATATATGGCATGTGACAATGTTATATATAGTGGGAAGATGCATGTATATATAAACCGTCGTCATTCATCAACTTGGGCACCAGCCCAATAATTACTATATTTTATTGAAGAGGGGGTCACTTGACAATACTTGATAAAAAGTTTTTAATTCTTGACAATAATCTTTTTCATAAATTAGAAAAAAAATAATTACAAAATCCTAAAAAAAAGGATGTATAGATTTTTTTTTTTTGACACATATTGATAGTGTTTCGAGTTTCAATTAATTTGGATTTCGCTAAATATTCACCAAAAATTTGTGTATTTTTCAACAGATGTAAATTAATGAATCTTTGATGGACTCCCAAACAAAGCTTAAGTAGAACTTAATTAAAAACATAATAAATCTATAAACTTACAAAGTATCTATAAACTTTTTCATTTTATGATTTTTTTTTAAAACATTTTTCAGTGTTTTTCTTTTACGGCTGACTTTTTGGTGGTTTAGATACATTGGGAAGCAATGCAAAAAACATAGAGCAGATGTCAATATGGCGCCATCCTTACGGTCTGTAAGTCCCTACCTTACGGACCGTAAGGGCCAAAACCGGAAACCGGCAGATTTGGCAAGAGCGCTAGATCAATTTTTGGAGAGACAAGAACTGCATCTTGGAAGATAGAGAGGAGTCTAGGGTTGAAGAAAATCGATTGGAGCCGATTTGAAGCGATGGGATTGAGCGAGCAAGTCAAATATTGGAGTTGGAGCACGAGTGCAACATCAAGATCGTCTTCATCGAGTTTTTCTCTCATACTTGCTTGCTTGTAATTGTTGTTGCTATGTCTGGCTAAACTTGTAGTTTTTAGGATTTGATGATATTATAAATTTGGATATGTTATGACGTGATTCTTAATATATTTTGTCTTAGTTTTCTATGTTGTGCATGATATAATGCAATGGTCCTTGCATGTGAGAGCTGCAGTTTTGTACTTGATATTGATTAATTTAACCCATAACTATGCATGTGACTACCGACAGAATTTATTGTACCATTTTACTTGAATTGCTCACCAATCGGACGCGAGAGCGACGACTAGTATACTTCTTTCTAACAGATGCCAGAGCACAAGTCCCGTTAGTCGTACGTGTGAGTTTTATGTGACAGATACAGCTGGTGTGATTAGGGGCCAAGTGAATAATTAGTCTGACACCCTAAGAACAATATTTGTTTTAATTAGAAACCAAAACTGCTTTTATTTCTTTTATTTAGAAAAATTGCAATTTCACCCTTGAAACTCAAAAAGCAACTGTAGTTAAGAGATACAGCTGGTCTTTGTATACATTTGATCCCATATTATACTGAAATTTAGTCATACGTATGCCACTGATTTGGAATCCAGTTGGGAATTAATTAAAAGTAGTGAACAATCATCCACCATTATTGTATTGTATTTTATCCATGCCTAATTAGCAACATTTCCAGCCAATTAATAATAATTAAGGTTGATCGAGATTCTTGTATATATATAAATATAGTTTTTCGTTGGAGAGAATTAATTTATCTATTCTCGATCTATGGTTGGTACTTAGTTGTCTAGCTATTAACCGTTGTGAGAGATCACATGACCTCAAATTACTTTCGGTTATAATATAAAAAAGACAGCGAAGCACACATTGACACAGAGAAGAAATTGTGACGCACCGAAGAATATGTAGGTGCTACTAGATTTTGCCGAGTTCTTTTATCAATTCTTGTACTTTGCTTGCCTTTTTTTTATTTATTTTGGTTGTTCGTTAATTAGTTTAATCATTCTACTTTTCCTTAATTTGTGTGCGACTGATTCGGTTTATTTACAAGAATATCAATTATATATGATGCAGCTTCTTATATAAATTAGTTGCATTTTGATTTAGACGCCATATATTAAACGTACTTATAATTAAAGGATCCCATTCATTTTTTGAGAATTGGCAGCCTCTGTCAATTCTCAAAAAAAAAAGATCCCATGCAATTTAGTTCCTTCGAGACAACAATATTAAAAATAATTTCACTTCCAACTAATTAAAGTGTGCTTTTGTCAATTTGGATAATAACTATCATTGTATATATAGTTTGTTTATAATTCGAGGGATTTTACGCTTGAACACTTACACTGTGCTTTTGGGTGTTTTGAATATAATATAACTTTTTTTTCTTTTTTTTTTTAAAAGAAAGTAGAATACTCCACCAGTTTCATTGAAAAAAAATAATATACTTGTATTTAATTAGTATTGCTCATATAGATCTTGATGTGTATAACCTTATAATGTCCAAAGATGCAGACAGCTGGTACCTTATGTTTGGGTACTTTTCTTCAATGAAGTTCATGATATGTATAGATCCTTGTGATTTATAAGGATCAACAAAATTAAGAGGTGACCTCAGAATTACTAGGCGTGGCATTTTTTTTTTTTTTTTTTAAGAAAGTGGTTATTCTTGGAATGAGAATATAGAATAGCAGGTGAGATTAATGAAAAATATTTTTGGATTAGCTTGAGAACAGTAGATATGTAGTTTTATTCAGAATATAAAAATGTTATTTAGATTGTATGTTTAGAATATATAGTGATAGATAGATAGATGATTGAAAAGAATAGTAGCTAATATCCATGTTTCATATGGAATTAATAATAGAATAATAGCTAATCGATCTTGTTATCCAGATTATATATATAGTGATTATGTGTTTGGATCACTCAAAAATTGGGAATAGCTTGCTAATCCGAAATAGTACTACTCTTTGGTAATCCAAACGCAGAAACATATTGAGTTAAGAGTTCTCTGGTACCATTAATTGGGGTAATTAAACTAATAGACTTAAATACTTAATTCCTGAACAACAAAGATTAAGCAATGTAAAGTTAAACCAACAACTATACAAGTGTTAGCAATTATATATATATATATATATATATATATATCATCAAAATCAAAATCTAAAGATTTAGCATGCAATTCCACATGTTAGAAATTCAGAGTTAAATTAATTAAGACCCACAGCATTAACATTAAACTATCAAACTTCATCTTTAAAACATTGTCGCCATCCTTTGATAATTCTCTCCTTGATGCTGCCACATTTCATCTGAGTTAATTAGGATTTTCAAAATCAAAATACATGTTCAACATAATAGAATCATAAAATAAAGAGCATTAATTTCCCAATATAACACTTCTATTTATTTTTATTATTATTTTTTTTTCATTCTGAACAAGAACCACCAGGCGTGGCATTTATTTATATCTTGTGCGTTTCATGAAAAGTCAGATATATAGCTCAGTGATTTAAATTGTAATTAATCTGCAGCTAGCTAGCTTTCGATCGATTTATTAATTAAATGCAAATTTGCAATCTATGGCAGTGGACATATATATATATATGCTCTTTATAATAACAAATAAAGTATATATCCATCAGGAAACAGTTGAATAATGCCATTCTACCATATGGGTTTTATTTAATTAATCAATTGTTCTATCATATTCTTTCTTTTTGGACGGGTTATTAGCAAGTTGAAGAGCACCTTTAATACACATACATATATATGTGCAGCTAGCAACACTGCACTGCCTCAACTCAGCACACTCCATTAATACCTCCAACTAAACTTCTTGATCTAGCTAGCTAATTCATATGCAAAATCCTAAAAATAGATTGTAAATGTTTTCTTAATTTTGCAATCATGCATGTATAGGGTGGATGGGATGGTATTGGATCGATCACTTTTCTTCATCAACAAAATACTCTCAGGTTCGTTTTTCTTTGAATTTGAGTATATTTTTAGTACATTGATCTTGCACAATCCAATTATATGTATCACTCAATTAATCTAAATTTTTTATGTATTAATGTTAATGATCACTTTCTTATAGTTCTTGAATGAGAGCTACCTAACGTTCTGTCTATAGAGTTTAAATGTTACAAATTGGGTGTAACTATTACAAAATTGGATACAATTGTTACAAAATTTATACTCTATGGACGTATGGATAGTTATTTCAGTGGACGCTTGATGATTTTGTTCTTGAATGCCTCTCACCATAATGTTTTAGCTAAAAAAATACTTTTGTCTTTCACAAAATTGCAATTCAATTTCTTGCAAATACAATATAAATAATATGCTTCAATCTACTTTAAGAAAAAGAACAAAAACATATAACAATATATAATTTATAAAATGAAAATTGAATGTCAATTTATATATATGTATGAAAGATAATTAAAAAAAAAAAAAGATAGGAAGTACAAAATTGTTATTGCGTGCTTTAACAAAATTGGGAATCAGGTGAGGACTTGTATATGGCACAATAATTTGTGGATATATATATATATATATATATATATATATATATATATATATATATATATATATATATAAAGATGTCAAGCTCAGCACTATGATCAATCTGTTTGGATAGCTCAAAGCGCAATAGAAAGAAATTAAAGAATAAAGGGGAGAGAACGGAACGGAAAGAAATTAGTTACTATATTTTACATTCTCTTATTTGGTTTTTCTTGTTGACCATTGTTACAATTCAATTTAGAGCTAGAGGTATATCATAAAGGCATGCATCAAGAAGTTTTATGCATGAAAGGTTAAATGATAAATTTTTAAGTAACAAACTCTATCTCAATTAAATATCCAACCAAAAAATAATAGTAAAAACTTTTATCCTTTCCTCATTCCTTTCCATATATATATTTCTTTGTTAATTCCCCCATTCAAACAAGGTAATTAATTAATTAGTCTAGGCTAGCTAATTCGCATTCACATATATATGGATAAACGCGTAGATGAAAGAGTAACATTTGAATTTGTAGTTGACAATTTCTTATCCAGGTTTGAACTCAAAAGTCAAATTCGAAATTTTTATTTCTGCGTTAGGTTTCATGAAGTACACTCCGGATGAGGAGGGATCACATAACCATGTTTTTGGTGACCGATCGGTGACCATGAAATTAAATCTTAAATAAGCATATTTTAAATTCTTAAATAACAAAACTAATTTATAGAATATATTGTATATATCAGATTTTATGTGTATACAAAAAATTATATCATTCTGATTTTTTTACATGTGCATCAAGCACTAACAAAAATCAACGGTTCAAGTTTTATGATTTTTTCTCCTCTCTTGATGACTATCAAAACAATGCCAAAACTTTATCATTTTTTATGTATATATTATTGAGATAATATAGAATATATCTAATGGTTTAGATTTTTTAATTTATACTTAAATTAAAAAATGGTTACCATGGACATCAATGTCCATGGTTTATTGGATCCCTCCTCAAAAAGTATAATGGTTTTGATGGACTAGAGATTGTGCAATTTGAAGCAGAACCAACCAATTGGTAAAGAATAAGTAATTAATAAGTCTAGTTATGTAAGAGTATTGTGTTTAGTATAGTCCTTATATAATTTGCAATTAGTTGTCTCTCAATCAATAGGTGGGTAGTATTTGGAACGGTCTATATATAGAAGGGAGTGTGATACATAGAGAGCATTAATCTCTGTAAGTTCTGCTCAGGTTGGACGTTGCTTCCATGCTCACACCCAAATAATCGGTTACAGATAAATCTCATAATGGGTAATATTCATTTATAATCGTCAGATCGAAAAAAAAAAATTTTGGTAGGAGTATTGAAGTAAAATTCAAGTTTAAAATTCATATGGCCATATATATCTGAAAAAACAAAAATAAAATATTAACAAGCGAGGTTTTTCTAAAAAAAAGAAAAAATTAATTAACAAGCGAGTGAATGCATTATTTATACATGTCTAGAAAGAATTAGAGAGTGAAAGTAAAGAGTAAATTATATATAGAATTGTATCTGAGTTGCCAAGCTGATTTGTGACACTTGCATTGTTATATAACGGCTGGGTCGACCATGATCACATGCACCATATATTGGCTTCAAAATCTGGGCACCTTCAGTGGAGACAATATGCTTCGATAGTTCACCTGGCAAACATGCCGGAGAAATAATATTTTTGCCTAACCCTAAAATGAAATATCAATATCATTAATTACTCTTTTTAATACAAATCGATATCTCCAATTTATACAGTGAGCACACATGTGTCCAATTAAAGAGAGAAAATCAAGATTATGCTAATTAATTAATTAAGTCTGATGATAATCAGTATATATGACGTCTGAACATTGCATTCAGAAGATATACCTGAAAGCATATATGCAGGATATATATATAGCTTTGGTGTGTTCATCACAAGCTATTCTGAACTGCTATTAGGCTCTGTGTTCAGAGTGTTTATACACTGATATATTATCGAGACTTAGCCAAGATTTTTTTATTTTTCATCTCTGTAAAAACTGTGTTCACTAGTATGAACTACCTCGCGTTTGGCAAGTGTAGTAAAAATGTAGTAGTAGTGTAGTAAGTGATTTTAAATGTTGTAAGTTAAGACATCTATATATGTGTTTTAAACTGAATCACCAACATATATTTCACATCTTCGATCTTCACATTTCATCCACTTTACTATATATATCTATTTTCTTCACTAGCTACCATCAAACACCACTGATTTAATTAAGATGATTTAGTGTTTTACTCCGCTTTAGCTTACTACAGTACTTGTCAAACGGAGGACATGTTAAATACAGAAGATTGAAGATTAATTGTTTTAAAAGAAAAATGATCTTGATACTTTTTTTTGTAAGGGTTAGGCCAAAAAGATTATTTGATCAGCATGCTGCTGACGTGAACTATCGAGGCATGTTGTCTTGACTGAAGTCTAGTCTGTGATTTCATGCCAATGGGAGGCACTAGGCGCAGCGATGTTATTGTTAGGGCTCGACCTACCGTTTATAGAGTGGACGTCCATAGACTGTCACAATACCACTGGCAAGTGGGATCCAAGTGGATCCTGAGTGTGACACCATCAGTGACAGAGTGTGACTCTCACTCACAGAAATGTGTCTATGGATTTCCACTCTAACTATGGACGCAAGATGTTTCCCTTATTGTTATGTGATCGATCGATGCACTTATAGTGTACTTACGTATATATATATGGTGTACCGTGTACGTATAGAATTTATTGGATCGCATTATATATAATAACAGTACCAATGCACAATTAACGGAATTGATCCTTGATATATATACATATAGAAATTAATTATAATCGTTCATGTTTTCACCGCTGGAACAAGAAGTTCTAGATCATTAACTTGAGTAAATGCTTCATAGACATTCTATCTTTAAAAAAAAAAATAAATAAATATGCATGCAATTTTTATTATGATACGATAAATTAAATTCTGCTAAAAAATTAATTAATTAATTAATTACAACTCATGATAGTCTGATATTAATTAATCTAATAGCTAGGCACATGCATAATTAATTAACGTTGAAAATATGATATTCACCAAACATTTTTCTTAATTAGTATTGATGAGTACCTGAAGCATATTTTATTAACTAATAAATTAATTAGCAAAAGTTAATTATTTAAGAGTTCAATGACCTATATATATTCTCCAACTAAGAAAGGTTCATGGTTTTGTCGGATGACTGAGGAACAATTCATATATATACGAATTGTGTCAGTGCTATAAATCAATATATTTTTTAAAGTCTAAACCCTATATATTCAAATTTTAAAAATCGATATCTTTGTTGTTATATCAAATTTTATGTTCTTTTTAAATTTTGTTAGTATTTTAGTTTTCTTATTGATAGATATATAACATAAAAGTTCATTTTTGAATGGTTCATTATGTTTAAATCAAGTGTCTTGTTCAATTTTAATCTGTAAATTAATTAACCGCTAGCTAGCTACAACTCAACTACTTATTTGTAAACATATATATAACTTGGTTGGATATAGCTAGGGCTGACTCACTGGATGACCTTCCAAATTAATTAATTAAGGGTTGTCCATATATAAATGAACCAGATTTTCATTCATAATGCAGTACTGTAAATAAATAACGTTAAGCCCAGAATGATCTCGATCTGCATCCACTTAATAACAGTTTAATTAATTAGATCCCAATCGAGCGAGCTCAAGTATATAAAATGAAACTGATTGAATTCTAGGCTAGGTTATTATTAGGTGTAATATATATGTGTGTTTGTTATTTGATGTAGACATGCATACCTCCCTCCGAAAAGTTAATTAGTTTAAAACTCGGAATAAAAAACAAGTTTAAATCTTAATCAGCTGCTTGATATTGAATAAAATATATGTTTTGATTTAGATCTAGTTTGATTTACAATCACTAATTAATTAATTGATTCTCAGCAAATTTAGGATCGTGCTTAATTGGTTGATTAATTCATGTGAGTGAACAGTCTCTCCAACTTGATCCAATTTTAATTGTCATCTGAAAATTAACACAGTTGCAGTATAATATATATTGCAGAACAATATTTAAATCAAGCACTTGAATGATTTTATAATTATTAATTGCTTTGATCCACGTTTTAAATCTAAAACACTTCTGGAATATATAATTAATTATAGCTACTGTTATTTATTTTAAGCACACTTTGCATGCCCAGTTGATGCTTAAATTAATAACTCATTTTATTCTGGCCTTTATTTATCGTGCGTGCTCTGTTCATTATCTCAAGCTAATTAAACGTGCCCTAATTCCTAAATACTATTAGTTTTTGTTAATCGAAAAAAGAGGCTTTAACAAAGTATTAAAAGTTGGAATCTTCAAAATAATTAACTCTGGTATATTATATAGCAATTATTTAATTTTTTTTTTGTTTTCCCACTATTAAGATTAATTAGGAAAGTAAACGCAGCTCGTCGAGTTCTGGGTCTCTCTAATATTTTTATTCAAATATAGTAAAGTAATGCAACTGTTCTTTTACTTGTTACTTATATTAAGATAACTCATTAACTCCTAATCAAGTTGCTAATTAAATATATATATCAGCAGCAAGTTGATTATCGTATATACAATTCAATTTAACATTAATTATAACTGTAGGTTTACTGATTTTGTTGCATACTATGATTGTTTTATTTTATTGTATAGGCTGAGTTCTGTTTTTCTTGCAATTAGAGCAGAGGTATAGGAATTAAGTATCGGGCTTGATAACTGCACCCCTTAAAAAACCTCCTTAACCGCACCCCAATATAATTTTACATTTCCCAGATAATAACAGAAAAGACGGTTATACTAACACGCAAAAGTGTTTATACTAACCACTAAAAGTATTTATACAAATAATTAAATATGTATCAAAGAGGTGGGGCAATAGAGGTGTGACCGGAGATGGGGGTGGAGGTGCGGCCGGAGGGTGCGGAGGTGCGGCTGGAGGGAGGGCGGTGGTGCGGTTGGAGAGGGTGGAGATGGGTGGAGGTGGTAATGGTGGTGGGAAAGAAATCAATGGAGGAATGATGAAGAAAAGAAGGAGAAAGAAAGAATAGTAATAGAGGTGCAAATAAGGGGTGTAGTTAAGGGGGATAACAATAATTTCTCAGTATATATCCCCATGATATGAAAACCAGCTATCTCCATTTTTGAACGGCAAAAATATACATGACCATCTTTGTCGTTTTATTTAAAGGATAATCCAACTTTGCACCATTCAAACGCACCCATAAAGATTAGTTAATTGTTCCAATGATATGAAAATAAAGTATCCTCATGCTTCAGAAGAAAATATACATGACCAACTTTGCCATTTTATATAAAGGATAATCCAGCTTGCAACTTTGTTGAGTCAACTACTTTATTTAAATCCACTAAACAGTATTTAATTTGTTTGGTACATGTAGGCAGTCACAATCAAGAACCTTAGCTAACCAAAACCAACAAATTACATAATCCTCGTCTTGACCTTACAATTTTCTAATTAATTAACTAACCTTGTACAAATATTTAACTTCCATATATAGAGTTCCATTTGTCAATATACAAAGTAATATTTGTGTGTTTAATTTATCTCTGCCTGTATCTGGAGCCCAATTCTAACTGTAAAAGCCCAATTTACGGTCTTCAAAAAAGGCCCAAAAAAGCCCATTTAATTTTTCCAAGTCGGAAAGTTTCTCACAGAGAGTCAGAGAGCTTCGGCCATGATGATGATGATGGATCCTTCATGATCCTCCAGGTCAGTCAGCATCTTTCTTCGCTCTCTGGTAAAATGAACACATTGTACTTGATGCAATTGGCTTCATTAACTGGCTAGTTAATTCATAGAGATTGCTAGGCCAATTTCAATTGTGATATGTTCGATCCGAGACCCGGAGGTTTATTTATCAAGCAAGTTTAATTCCCAATCCAGTACATATATATATACTTCTCATTTATTAGTTTCATATTGTTTTAAATTGTGGGAGAAAAGAGTGAGTGGCAGACATGCATTATGGATACGGCGCCACGACGAGATGTCGGGATGTTTGAATTTGGAACGGCTTAATTATTGCTGCTGAGAATCCTGACCTGATTGCATTTACAGGTAATTAAGGACATCTAATTTCAGATTTAGGTCTTGTTTCTACATTTGTATATAACTTGGTTAATGTTTACGATTATAACATTGCAAATGATGGTAAACTGATAATCAGGAGACAACATATTTGGGGCAAGTGGGATTATTCGCTCTCTCAAGTCAACCCGCCGCAGGGTTATGTAATTACCTGATATACGGGAACTACCATGTAAATATTAACGGGCCATTTGGATCAGGGTTCGTAAACGGGTCGAAATCTTGGCTACGAGATTCGGTTTGAGTTGTAATGAATCTGATGACTTGGACTATGGTAAGATGAATGAATATTACACAGAGAGGCATTGGATGGCGAATTAGGGTCTGCAGTTGCCGAGCTGGGTGAGCTGGATGTAGGCTTGCAAAGTTGGGATGCATTGCTCCGGCAACATTATAGGCAGCTCTAGATTTCTTCTCTGATGTTCTTTATTCCTCTGTTCTTCACAAATTGTTCTGGGCAGATTTCTCTGTTGTACGTTAAATGAAAAGTTTTAACGCATATCATGATTCTTTATATAGATAGATTAGCCATTGAGGTCGATTGAACATCTTGTATCTATGAATCATCATTTATTGATTCTGTAAGGACTAAGGAGGGAAGGAATCGAATGTGCACGCACTGTTATATATATCAGTATAGTTTTACCATATGTACATAGCCATATCTAGTTCTATCTATTTTCTTCTTTGGTGGTTCTTGGAGTCATCAGATGCTGGTACAACATGTAGGACTCGACAAAAATCGGACTTACGGATTTGGGATTCGCAATGGCTGTTATATATTGCAAAATTAATGATCTTCTTCCCATTGCGAATGTCGTTGGTTTTGTCAGGCAGTTCGGGGTGACCCCTTAGACCGGAGAATTATACCACCGGAGAAGTGGACTGCCAAAGAGAGTAGTACATAGCTATGGTGTCGACTGTCGACGACCATAGTGTCCTTTTTTCACTACTCGATTACGGCCAGGATTTGTCTCTGAGTAGGATAATTAAAGACTTAAATTCTTTGTTCCCAGAAAACAGCAAATTAACCACATAAATTAACGAAAGCTGCGACTAGTGAATCTATATATGATGCATGAAGCTCATGGTTGTCTAATTACTTTTGATACACAATTTGTTCTCGCCATCCAAACGTGCATTTATTTGGATTTTTTTCTGTGTTGTTATATAGTGAAACTTCGTTATTATATATGTACGCCATATAATCTTATGACGCAAGAAAACCAACTCACTGAATTGAGAAAAAAAAAAAAAAACAATAAATAGCTTGCATAATAAACAAATTTGTATGCATACTACAGCTAATATATTGCATACTAAATGAGTTTAATAAATAATTTAGCCTTTTCCAAAAAAAAAAAAAAAATTGAGTAAGATTAATTAGGTTCATCTTAGTATAAACTTAATTTGGGCAAAGTGTTAGTTATAAAACCAAATCTTGCTTCTTAATAACCTTTTCAAGCCCTGGTTTTGAAACCATACATCTGAAAATTCCTAGAGAATAAATAAAATAAAAAAGAATAGAATAGAAAGTTAAAACAAAATGAAAAGGGCGTACTTTTCATGATTAATTACTAAATCATGATTAATTACTAATAGAATAGAAAGTTAAAACAAAATGAAATTAACAAAATCCAGCTGAATGATGCATGCTCTCAGCTAGCCGGCGCAATATAGAAAAGGGCGTACTTTTCACTGCGTTCGTCTTAGTTCATTGATCGCCAACATGCTGCTTTCGATCTTTTCTCTCAGCTGTGAGCTAGTTAGTTCTTCAGCCTGTGGATTAGAATCATATATATATGTTGTTAACTTTACAATTGGTAATGATGAATGATGATTAATAATAAGAGGAGAAAGTAATACCTTTACAGTAAGTGTGATCATGATACTTCCTGATACAGCTGTGATGTTACTGGTTACTGTTTTAAGATCTAAGTAGCCGAGGACTTCGCACACACTGCTCATCGCGCCCTTCTTCTGGTTGCATGTCATGCTCACAAGGTAATTCCCCTCGCCGATCTCCTTCAGGTTTAGCTGCAGTAATTGTTTTTACCAGAATTAATCTGAGTCCTAATTTCTTGTAGACCCAACAAATCAACGAGCTGCTTTTGTTTTCTATTTGAGATCGATACAGTTCTGATTCTATATATTACCTCGAGAAGTTCGATGGGAGGCAACATCCAAAATTCGGGTGACAAATTAGAAGGATAAGTTGAGTGATTGTTGTTGCTGTAATTGTGGTTAGAACAGCTTCCAGATGTCCCTTGAGATTGAACATCTGCAAGTTCCGCTTCGAGTAGTCGTTCCTGTTCTTGCAGTTCCTGAACATATTTTATGGCATCTTTGATTGTCGACGCCTTGTCCATCTGCGGTGTACACCAATGTTAGAGCAAGAAGGTTATCAAGAAGGTTAATTTACTGCAATATTTATATGTATTGAACAGATGCATCACAATGTATTCTAGCTTTATCAAATTCTTTTCATTTAGAAAGTAATTAGTAAAGAAATTAAGGATCAGCAGACAGATTAAACTGTACCATGAATGAACCACCATACCTAATTTGCACAAATTAAGATACATCTACAAGTATGTCTTCTGTATAATCACTGCATTGAATAATTCTATAACATTTTGGATGGCGTTGTTTCTTTTTTTTTTTTTTTTTTACCAAGAGATAAATACAACAAGCAAAAAAAATCAGTATATTAATTGTTTCTTTCTTTCTTTACATAAAATTAACTAAAAAAAAGCAACATAGTACTTCACATGTATCACAAAGCCAGAAATATATATATTGTTCCATAATCCATATATTCTATATGTATGAATTACCAAAGTACTGACAGTATATACAGAAAATGAACTGAAAAAAAAAAAGGAGCATTAAGATGAATCAGACTTTGCTGATTCGAGGGACGATGCTGCGAAGCCTGTAGATACTGTCATTCATTCTCTTCCGCCTGTTCCTCTCATGTGCGGCCGATTTGTTGACAGCAGCGGCACCTGACGACGATGATTCAGCCCCATCTGGTGAAGTTAAGTTCTCAAAACCAAGGCATGCCTCGTTGATTCCCCAGCTGCGTACGTACATCCAATTTAACGAACTCGTTAGCGCAGAAATGTTAAATGCAGAGGTGTTTAACATGGATTGATTCGGTTTGAAACGAAAGTACTTTACCTGTTGTTAAGTTCGACGTCGTCGCTGTCTAAGAACCTCTGGAGCTCCCAGTAAGAGTCGTACTGATACAGATCCATCTCGTCTTCCATCGATTCGATCGCGCGTCTCGCCGTTTATTATCTGTTCTAATTCAAATTATTGTTCAATTGTACCTATAATCATGTCACCTATATTTATAGATAAAAAGGACATGATTATATAGGGGCATTCAATTCAATCCAGTGAGGATTGAGGAAGAAGAGGGGGATTAATAGAGTACTTAATTAAATAAATGCCTCTTGTAATAGTTTATATATATATATGAGCAAATATACCGTGAGCTTAAGCTCACGGAGCCTTCCGTGAGCTTAACCTCCAAAAACCTATCAAATCACTTCCAAATTTCAATTTATATGGCTCAATAAATTCTTCATATCAAAATCTTATAGCACGCAAAAATTTTCTATTTTTGGAGATTTTTAAGTATTTGTTCTAGATTTTTTAAAATGATACATAAAACATTGAATATTTTATTAATATTCTATAGTCACTTTTAAAAAATCTCAAACAAATACTTAAAAGTCTCTAAAAATGAAAATTTTTTGCGTGCTATAAGATTTTGATATGAAGAATTTATTGAGCCATATAAATCAAAATTTGGAAGTGATTTGATAGGTTTTTGGAGGTTAAGCTCACGGAAAGCTCCGTGAGCTTAAGCTCACGGTATATTTACTCTAGGGGTAATGACCCGAAACCCCCCCGAACTTTCGGGTTTTGACAAGTTGGCCCCTGAACTTTTAATTTGGACAAGTGCCCCCCCGAACTACCAATTTTGTGACAAATTGCCCCCCGGCTATTAATTAGTCATCTAATATTCCATTTAGAAGTATGAAAAGACCAAAATACCCTTCTTTATACATGCATGATATTTTAAATATAAAAAAGTTCAAATCATATTTAATAAAAAATCATTAAATATTAAAAAGATAGAGAAAGTTATTAATATTTTGTGTCCTTAACCCAAATTTTTATACATATTGTTTACGTTTTAAATGAAGTTTGTCATTTCTAATATTTAAAAAAATATTTTGTATCATTATATTCATGAAAAAATTATGCAAATTTAAGACAAAATAAAATAAAATAAAAATAACGAACATAGCAGAAATATTTTTTTGAATATTAATGCTTTTGAAAACTACTTGAAATTTAATATACATATAAATAAATATAAATATTTTAAAACTAAGTATGATTTGAACCTTTCATATTTAAAATATCATGCATGTATACAGAAGGGTATTTAGGACTTTTCATACTTCTAAATGGAGTATTAGATGGCTAATTAATAGAAGGGGGGCAATTTGTCACAAAACCGGTAGTTCAGGGGGGCACTTGTCCAAATTAAAAGTTCGGGGGCCAACTTGTCAAAACCCGAAAGTTCGGGGGGGTCTCGGGTCATTATATATATATATAGCACAGATTGTTTTGTGTTGTTGCAGAAGAGGAGCACATGCTGATCATCATGAGCAGGTCTGCTAGCTAGCTGCTCATCCTGTCACGGCTTTCAAAGGATAGTACTTATTGTTTGACCACACCCAGCTGCCAGAACTAGTACTCATTTCAAATTTCAAAATTTTGCCATTAACAAATTACAAATCATGAAGGTGATCAAATATTGGCACGTCAGATTTGGTTCATTCATCATCATCGTTTTTTATTCTTTCAAAAGACTCATTTCTTTAAGGGAACGGGTGGTGGCTCAGTTGGCTAGGAGATGAGTTCTAGAACTGTTGTTTACGCAAAGGTCGAGAGTTCGATATCCGCCCACGAAACTTTGCAGCTGCTACAAATTAAAGAATTAAAAAAAAAGGCTCTAATTTCTTCAAGAGATTAATTAGGCTTTACTAAGATTAACTTGACCTTTTCGTTACATATTTAATTATTGTAGATACTATAAAACCAAATTTCAGACTCTTTAATTATATGCAAGAGCCAATTTGAGAGTAGTGTGAGTTTTAAAATTAAGCTCAATAAGTCTCTAGCTATTCTCTAAATTGCAATTCAATAAATTATTTACATCAGAATTTTGTGGAGAGTACAAAAATATATTAGATGTTTAGAACTTAGTATCTGTTTTTGAATTTTTAAGATAACTATTTTCATTTGGTAACATTAGTAATTATTTTATTCTTAGATTTAATCATTGAAAAAGAAATATATATCTTGCATATTCTAAAAATAAGAAACTTATATATATATGAGATTTCGATATAAAGAATTTATATATAACAATCAAAATTTAAAGAAATTAAAGTATGTTTTTTGAGTTAAGCTCACTTTGAGGATCGCATGCTGCTCGAATGCCGCTCGATTCGAGCGCTTATCGAAACACATGTGTGCTTATAATTAATTGGCACGTGAAGTATCGAAGCAAATTATCTGCTTATCAAAACGTATGTGTGCTTATTGCCACGTGAACTATTGAAGCAAGTTGTCTATTATAAATTTATAAAGCATGTGCTGAAAGCCTGAAACGCATGCTATATTCTGAAAAGTATATTAAAAAAAAATAATGTGTTTATCATCTTAATTGGCAACTCTTAAGGAACCTTTATCACTAATCTCGATGTTAAACTTATTGTTTAATTATGAATCTCTTAAAATTGTTAATTAGGTCATCAGTCTGCTGCATGCTCCCTGGCATGTCTAAAATTATTAAAGCCTATAATATATAGTTAATACTATCTTTTTATTAGAAAAAATATCTATATATTATGATTTGAGAAAAGCTATGAAAATACAGTCACAACTACCGCTCAACGATACATGTAATATTTTTTTCTTTCTTTTTTCCGTTTCTATTATATATATATATACTAGTAAAAAGGCACGCGTTGCTTTGGGCAGAAATTATTATATCTTATAATAAAGGGCAGAAAGCTCATTCTTTGTGAGGAAACTAATATGAGCCGGGACATTAATGTACGTCAACAGTGGTGATCAATCTAAGTAAATGATCAACGACTGAGATTTCTTCTTTGGGGAAGATAGAACTTTCATGTCAAAAATTCAATCTCCTTTTATTAGGGGTAAGGATATGCAAGAAAAACCGGTTATTATGCAACGAAAATTTATTAATTATACATGTAAACTCAACGTGCCGAGTTAAATCTATCTTTCAGCAATCAAGACAGTTCAATACCTGGTTCAGCAAATTTCAACCGGTTCATAACCCATTCGTCCGGTAAACCGTAGCATCTCCCTCTCTCTCTCTTTCTTTCACTATCACATTTTTGTTATGCTATATAGCTTATTATGCATACTATATAGCTTACTATGCAAACTAATGCATTTATTATGCAGCTCGTTTTAGTATGCAATTTGTTGGTTACATATAGCATATTAATAGATTTACTTTTATTATGCATGCATGTAAACTTGCTTATTATGTGCACCGATTCATTTAGTATGCAATGTAATGGTTGTACACTATATGTTACAAATATTATACGCGAGTAAAGATTGTTTATTATGCAAAATGTGTTGGTTGTAGAATGCATGTTATCATATTTGTTTCTATGCAGACAAAAATGTTTAGTATGCAAGTTGTTTAACATCTTATAGCACAGCGGTTGGTTTTACATACATATATAATAAGCAACTTTCACTGCAAAATAAACAAATTATTGTACATGTATAGCAGAGCAGATTTGACTAATCAAATTATCAGTATCAACAATGAGGGCTACAATGCATGGTATCTCTATCTATATCAGCTCCCAATAATATTTCTTGCAATTCATGAATGTGTCATTATTAGTCCTGACTAGCTAAGATTTCAGAAATTATACATTTTAGACAGTACTAATAGCATACCGGGATGAGACTAAATGGTTGAACCGAAATAAACCGGACCCGACTGAAAATTCAAAATTCTGAAAGATCCACGAAAAGTTAATTTGCAAACGGACCATTTTCTAGTTCTAGTTTAGCTACAACAAATTAACCTCCACTAGAGCTGTAATTCGGGCTTCGCCTCGAAAAATAGTATCAAATAAACAATAGATTTTTTTATATTAATAGTAAACAAAATTTGAATATAATTTTTTTTAATTTTTTTGATGTGAAAATAATAATATAATAATTCTATAAATAATATCCATTTATGTGTTGGATTATTGTAAGTGTTAAATTTTATTTTTGACTCATCATACTCATCTTATTTAATAAGAAGAGCGAAAAAAAATGCAAGTCATTGGATCAAAGAAGATGAAGAGATTCAAACAAAAATATTTGTTTCGACACTGTTTATTAACACAGGAGACATTCTGTTGTTAACGGGCAGTGTCGGTATCTCTAACCAACCCCCTGCGACCCGCAGAGACATCCTGCGGGGCGTAGACAATTAATCCAGAGGCTAAACTGAATCTGAAAACCCTAGGAAATCTGTTTCTGAGTTTTACTTACTGTCATTTACTGTTTTTTTTTCCACCTCTTACTGTTTTAAACCAAACCTTTTACAAATCCACCCCCCCCCCCCATTTTATTACAAAAAGACCAAAAATATTTGTTTAGGATTTGAATTGCAATTAAAGTCTGGTTTAGGATTAACTCTGTCCTTGTGGTTCGACCTCGACTGTACTACACGAGATCGTACACTTGCGATCGAGTGTTTGCATAGGGTATAAATTTAAAAGCCTATACGTTTTAGGACATCAAGCTTTTTGGCACCGTTGCCGGGGACGGCAACAATAATTCTGAACTTTACTTTAATTTCTTTTCTTGTTCTAACTTTATTTTTTCTGTTTCTCTTTTTCTTGTTTCAGTTGGTAGGAACTGGCCCAACTCCCCCCGTTCGGAGACTACAATCTACGGAGTGGGCGTCGGAGTCCGAAATTCCCAACTCGGCGAACTTCTTCCTCGTCCAACATGGCGGACGATCCATCGAGAATTGCACAGGACCCAGCCGCCGAGATGCGGAGACTCTAGGAGGAGATCCGAGTGCTGAGACAGGAGGCGGAGGCCGACCGCCTGCAGAGAGAAGCAGAGCCGCGAACCTTCAAGGAATTCCATAGCCCGCGAGTCGCGGACGCTCAGGGACCCATCGTGCTTCCAGAGGTGCCAGGAGGTCCCCCAAATTTCGGAACTGGAGCCATGAGTCTCATCCAGCAGAACTGCTTCCACGGCCTGGAGACCGAAAACCCGCATGAGCATTTGAACAACTTTCTCGGGTGTTGCCGGGCCGTCAAGAACGCAGACGCAAGCCCCGACTATATTCGTCTCGCCTTGTTCCATTTCTCTCTCCGAGACAAAGCTAAATTCTGGTTTAACTCTCTCCCGAAAGGCTCAATTGGTACCTGGGCCGAGCTCTCCTCTCAATTTCTTGAGAAATTCTTTCCAATTAGGAGAACTGCTAAGTTTAGGTCCTAGATTTCCTCGTTCAGACAAGGGTATGACGAGTCGCTTGGTGATGCATGGGATCGTTTTAACCATCTCTGTCTGTCCTGTCCCCACCACAACTTCTCTAACATGTTGTTAGCAGATGCATTTTATGATGGACTAACTCCGCAAAATCGGGTTATGGTTGATTCATGTGCAGGTGGTTCGATTGTCGACTTAGAGGCACAGGAGATCCTGAACATCTTCGACAAGCTTGCCAAGCAGCAGCAGTGGTCCAGCCATGAGTCCAGCAGAGGGGCAAAAGGGCGATATGAAGTCGATCAGCTTGCCCTTATTCAAGCCAAACTTGAGGCGTTGCAATTGCGAGTGGACAAGCAAATGGACCAGCAGGAGGGTACCACCAAAGCGGTGCAGATTCAACCCTGTGCTCCCTGTGGCGAGGAATCTCACGATTATGAGCACTGCCCGCTGCGACAACCGGAAGAGGAGGAGCAGCATGTCAACTCCATCAACAACGAGCCCGCTTTCTTTCCGAAACCACCGTTCTCGCAGTCATACTCCAATGACTCGATAGAGCGCCAAAGCTGGAGAGAAAAACCAGACCGTCCCAACTACGGTACCAACAATTACAATCCACCTCAGAGGTACCAAAACCAGGGACAAGGAAGTGGGACCCGCAACTTCTACAACAACAACCACTTCCAAAACCAGAACAGAAATGTCCAGCAGAACAACTCCTACCGCCAGCCATATGTGCCTCCTCACCAAGAGCCAAAACCAGCCACATCTGCCGCATCTGCCCTGCCAGCCGTAGTGAGCAACTTCATGCACAAGCAGGGGAAAATGAATCAGATAGTAATCGAGCAGATGCAGGCCATTAACGAGAAGTTGGCGAGAATAGCGGGAGGTGATATAGGAGCAGCATCGAACTCAGGGACCGTCAGCAAACTGCCCAGCCAATCGACGGACCCGAATGCGGAAGTGAAGGCCGTTCACACCCTGAGGAGTGGTACTCAGTACCATGACCCCCCGATGCCTGCGGAGAAAGATCTGGCAGTAACCAGGCCGGCTAGAGTTGACGTGCACCAGAAAACAGCAGAAACCACCCCTGACGCACCTTCTTGCGGCCCGCAGACCTCTTCGCCAGGAACTCAGAATGCGCAGAAACCTGCCCAACCATCTGCCTGCAGCCCGCAGGACTCCTCTCGCGGCCCGCAAGGAGTGGCGACTGAAAAGCATACGGAGCAGAATCCCGAATTTACCGCACACACCGCATCAGCAAAAAAACAAGGGTAATTCAGCAGCCAACCCGCCGCTCTACCAACCTCCTGTTCCGTTCCCTCAGCGGCTCGCCAAGCATCAATTGGACGGGCAATTCGCTAAATTTCTGGATGTGCTCAAGCAGCTTACCATCATCTCCATCCCGTTCACTGACACGATCGCACAAATGCCGACTTATGCGAAATTTTTGAAGGACATTTTGTCCAATAAGAGGAGCTTGAAGGATTGCAGAAGCGTGCAGCTGAACTTCGAGTGCAGTGCAGTCGTGAGCCGACAACTCCCCCCTAAGCTTGGAGACGCAGGGAAATTCACTATTCCCTGTACCATCGGCAAGACAGTCATCAAGAAGGCGCTGTGTGATCTAGGCGCTAGTGTTAGTCTTATGCCCCACACTGTATTCCAGAGGATCGGAGTAGAAGAGCTCAAGCCTACCCACATGACGATAAAGCTAGTGGACACTACCACACGGCTTCCGATGGGAATAGTGGAGGATGTGCCCGTGTAGGTGGGCGAGTTTTTCGTTCCTGGAGATTTTGTTGTGATGGATATGAAGGAAGATGGTGACGTCCCGATCATCTTAGGGCGCCCCTTCCTGCGGACAGCCAAGACCGTCATCGACACCTACGAGGGCACTCTGACCATGAACGTTGGGGGCGAGAAAGTGCAGTTCCAGGTCGCAAATGCGATGAAGTACCCTGATTTCTCCGAGGACTATCACCGAGTAGACATTATTGACGAGCTCGTTCATGAAGTGCAAATCGATCAGCTGGAAGAGCAGCATAACGCGCTCAGGTATCACCATGACTTTCTTTCTTCCCTGCAAGATGAGTTGAACTCCATGAACATTGATGTTGTGGCCAACGAAGAGGAAATATCAGCTGGATTTACAGCCTGCGGCCCGTAAGGCATGCCTTGCGACCCCGCATAAAATGGAGGAGCCGCTGCTAACAAGAATAAAACCGGTGCTCGCTGCCTCGCAGACATCAGACGACAGCTCTGCGGACCCGCAGAAAGTTCTTGCGGCCCCGCAGGAAAAGGGGTCTGAGGCGAAACTTGACAAATCGCCACCACTCGACGCCCCAGCAAAAGTAGATCTGAAACCGCTGCCCGACACTCTCAGATATGAGTTCCTCGACGCTGACAAGACATCTCCGATCATCGTGGGCGCTCATCTAACCTTCGACGAGACGACCAAGCTTTTGGAAAAGCTGCGACTTCACAGAGGTGCCCTGGGGTACTCGATCAGAGACATCAAGGGACTCAGCCCTGCCATTTGCGCGCATCGCATACACCTCGAGGAGGATCATAAGCCTACCGTGCAGCAGCAGCGGAGACTCAACCCAGTGCTACAAGAGGTAGTCAAAAAGGAAATACTTAAACTGCTTGATGCTAATATCATCTTTCCTATTTCAGATAGCAAGTGGGTGAGCCCGGTGCACGTCGTCCCGAAGAAGGGCGGACACACGGTTGTCGAGAATGAGAAGGTCCAGATGCGACCCACCACTGGATGGCAGATGTGCATCGATTACCGCAAGCTCAACGCTGCTACTCGCAAGGACCACTTCCCGCTACCCTTCGTGGACCAGATGCTGGAGCACCTCGCCAAGCATTCTCACTTCTGCTACCTCGACGTGTACTCAGGCTTCTTTCAGGTATCCATCCTCCCTCAGGATATGGAGAAGACGACATTCATATGTCCTTAAGGTACCTTCGCTTACCGAAGAATGCCGTTCGGGTTGTGCAATGCGCCTGCTACTTTCCAGAGGGCGATGATGGCAATCTTCTCTCCTTATATTGAGAAAGAGGTTGAGATTTTCATTGACGATTTCTCTGTTTTGATGAATGTTTGGTGAGGAAACCAACTTGGTCCTCAACTGGGAGAAGTGCTACTTCATGGTGCAGGAGGGCATTGTGCTCGGACACCGAGTAACTAGCAAGGGCATCGAGGTTAACAAGGCGAAGATTGAGGTAATCGAACGGATGTGCACGCCGAACTCAGTCAAGGACGTGCGCAGTTTTTTGGGCCACTGCGGATTCTATCGCAGATTCATCAAGGACTTCGCCCAGATAACCAAGCCTATGACCAACCTGCTGGTAAAAGACTCTGATTTCAATTTTTCTGATGATTGTGTTCAGTCTTTTCTCAGGTTAAAAGAAGCCCTCGTGTCCGCGTCAATCTTACAGTCCCCTGACTGGTCGCAGCCATTCGAGATCATGTGCGACGCCAGTGACTATGCCGTGGGTGCCGTCCTAGGGCAAAAGAAGGATAACAAGCCCGTTGCCATATGCTACGCGAGCAAAGTCCTTGATTCTGCGCAGATCAACTACACCACTACTGAAAAGGAGCTGCTTAGCTGTGGTGTACGCTCTAGAGAAGTTTCGCTCCTATCTGGTCAGCTCTCGGATCATTATCTACACCGACCACGCAGCGATCAGGTATCTCCTTAATAAAAAAAGACGCAAAGCCCCGTCTTATTCGTTGGATTCTTCTTCTGCAGGAATTAGATCTTGAGATTCGCGACAAGAAGGGATCAGAGAATTCAGTAGCCAACCACCTGTCTCGGTTGCATTGGGAGGGCGAAGAGTTGGACCACATTCGAATCGATGACTCAATACCCGGAGAACAGCTCTACGCCCTTGAAACACGCGACGATTCAGCAAACGTCTGCGACCCCGCAGGAGGCCCCCTGCTTGCAGCAAGCAGCTTGACACAGATCCCATGGTACGCAGATTTTGCGAACTTCCTTGTCGCGGGTATCCTTCCCGCTAGCGCTACCTACCAGCAGCGGAAGAAGTTCAGGGCAGACGTTAAGTACTACCTTTGGGAGGAGCCTTTCCTTTTAAAGGTAGGTACCGACGGTATTTTTCGGCGCTGTGTGTCGCAAGAGGAGGTACACTCTATCCTCTTTCATTGTCATTCTTCCATTTATGGAGGCCACACCTCCTCATCTAAGACTGCTGCCAAGGTTTTGTAAGCAGGTTTCTTCTGGCCGATACTCTTCAAGGATGCGCACGCTTTCGTACAATCCTGTGACAACTGCCAGCGGACTGGCAACATTTCAAGGCGTGGGGAAATGCCTCAGCAGCCCATCCTAGAAGTTGAGATTTTTGACGTATGGGGTATCGATTTTATGGGACCATTCCCTTCCTCAAAAGGGTTTGAGTACATCCTCGTCGCAGTGGACTATGTGTCCAAATGGGTCGAAGCGCTCGCCTGCACCAAGGCGGACGCAAATTCTGTCAAGCGCCTCTTCAACGATGTGATCTTCCCTCGTTTTGGAGTGCCCCGTGCTGTGATTAGCGACGGAGGCAAGCACTTCATCAACCGCCAGTTCGAGCAGCTTCTGAGCAAGCATGGGGTGACACATAAGGTATCTACTTCTTACCACCCTCAAACTAACGGGCACGTTGAAGTGTCTAACAGGGAAATCAAGACTATTCTTGAGAAGATCGTGGCGTGATCAAGGAAGGATTGGGCTTTCAAGCTCAACGATGCACTTTGGGCATATCGTACGGCCTTCAAAACTCCGATTGGCATGAGCCCTTTCAAGCTGATTTATGGAAAACCTTGCCACTTACCAGTTGAGATAGAGCATAAGGCGTACTGGGCGACACGTCTCCTCGACATGGACCTGCAAGCAGCAGGCGAGAAGCGCGTACTCGACTTGTACAAGGAGCGCACCAGGAGAGTACACGACAGCCGGATCATACGTCGTGATTTTAAAGAAGGAGACCTCGTTCTCCTTTTCAACTCGCGCTTGAGACTCTTTCCTGGAAAACTTAAATCAAGATGGTCGGGACCTTTTGTCGTCAAGAAAGCCTACCCGTTCGAAGCTGTCGACATCGCGGGCAACGATAACAGAGTGTTCAAAGTGAACGGCCAGCGCCTCAAAATCTATGTGGCCGCTCAAAGCCAAGAAGATCGCCTTTCCCTGCCTTTGTCTGACCCTCCGCCAGCAGAACTTAGATGCAAGCTCGGGACCAAAAACAAGCACTTCTTGGGAGGCAACCCAAGGCTTTTGGTTTGTTTTTCTTACCTTTTTCTTTTTCTTCATTTTATTTTTGTTTATATTGTTTGGAATTTTAGTTCATACTCATATTGCATAAGGTGTGTTTAGTCGTGCATGTGCAGGCACGGGACTCTGGTGCAAGAAGAAAAACCATGTCGGGAATTAATTTTGAAGGAATGATGGGTGGCAGAATTTAATTCGGAGAAAAACAGAGATCTGTTCAGTCTCTGCGGCCCCGCAGGACATTTTTGCGGGCCCGCTAGGGTTTGCTCTCTAAAAAAAAAAAAAAAACACACAGAATTTTTTCGGTTTCTTTCTTTCTTTTCCTTTTTTTTTTCCTCTTTCTTTTCTTTCTTTCTTTCCTCTCTTTTTCCTTCCTTCTCTTCTTCCTTTCCTCTTTTCCTCTCCTTTTCTCTCTTCCTACGCCGACAGTCCTGCCCCGCCGCCCCCACTTCTGTGACGCGCCCCGCTACGCGAAGCCCACCTGCGCCACGTCGGGCCGCACAGCTATCTCTTGCGCTGCAAACTCTCCAGGGGACCCCCTGCACAGATCCGCCGGATCGGCCTCCGCTGTCAGCCAGCCGCCGCGCCGCCTTCCTCCACCAGATCCGCCCCGACTGCAGCACCGTCGCCAACGCAGCGACACCGCCGTGCCGCCGCCGCCGCCCTCAGCCGAAGTGGGTCCGTGCGCCAAACGTCGGGACCCGACTGCCACCGCCGAACCGGACCTCCACCGCTGCTGCGCCGCCCTACCGGCCCCTTCGAGGATCCATGCCGCACCAAAGCCGCCACCGCCGCGCAGTCCAGCCGAGCCGTCGCGCACCTGCAGCCGCCAGCCGAGTCTCCACCGTGCCTCTGCCGCGCCGCGGACAGCCCCCACGACACACTGACAGCCGAGCCACTACTGCCAAGTCGGACAGATCTGCTGCCAGCAGAGCCGACAACCCAGATCTGCTGCCAGTAGAGCCGACAACCCTGATCTGCTGCCCAGCTGTCGTTTCGTGCCGAGCCGAACTCGGTCAAAGATCCTGATAAATTTTAAAGGTTCGAACTTCCTGCACTTTTACGAATCCGAGGTTTTGCTAATCAGCAGTGAAATTTTCAAACCAGACCCTGGATCCATACCCCGATCACGCCGAAACTCTGTCGAAAATTTTCTGCCAGCCCACAGAACCCTCCCGCTGCCCCGCGAAAACCTTCTGCTGACCTGCTGGACCCCTAATCAAACCAGAAAACATGAAACAGAGAGCCAACCGAGGCTCATCTTCTCGGCAAGCCCCTCAGTTATCTCCCGAGAAGGAGAAACGCGAATTCCTCACTGAGAAAACGTTCTTTTCTACCTCGATTGTTGACTTCGGGTTTCTCAAGGAACTTGGCGTCCTCGACGAGTTCTTGCGCCTTACAGATCAGGTGGGTTTCACCCGTGCTTTCTGGGAGATCCCGTCACGGCGCGTCGCTTACAAGCCACTGACTTTGGTCAGACACAGTCATCACTCCGCACGACCTTTTGGCTGCGCATTACAGGACAGCAGTTTCTGCGGACGGGTGCAGATCCGCGGGTGAATGCGATCGTGCACCCGGTCCTTCGCATCATCTGCCGATTCCTCGGTCTCTCTCTCTATGCACGCGGGGAGTCTTCTCTCAGACCTCGACATGACGAGCTCCAGCTCCTAGCCACGATGCTTCGCCCCGACGACGTCCAGCACTGGCTCTCGATCGTCAGTAAAAGGAAGTCGACGGGAGTCTTACTCATGGGCTCGTATGTTACTGAAATCCTGGCTCACTTGGGGACCGACTCCAGTCGCCCACAAGGGGTGATAGGGTCGCATGATTTGGGATGGTATGCTCCCATGGACAACGCCAAGAAACTCGATCGGGCACAGTTCCAGCAGTGGACGTGGATCATCCAGCAGGAGTCCCGCTGGATGTGGAGATTCGACGCGGGTCGTAACCTTTCCCTGCCGATCCAGTTTCCACCGATCGACTTTCAGCACGACTGCACTTGGCTGATGACACCGCCGCCCTTCCACTCGCCACAGCACCACAGCCCCGCCTACGACACACACATGGAGGATACTGATGCTGGGGGGTGGTCGGCGGGTGCGGCTTACTTAGACCCACCTCCAGTAGGACCTTCCGAGTGGGGTAGCTGGCCAGCAGGAGACGCCACTGGGTGGGACAGCTGGTCGGCACGAGCCGCCCCTTCCGAGCCGCAGGCAACAGAGGGCACTGGATGGGACAGCGGGACAGCAGACGTCGCAGGATCATCTCAGCAGCGAGCAGACTCTTCACAGTAGGTACCTTTTTCTATTCCGCAGCAGCAGTGGTCGGATCTATACGGCTGGATGAACGAGACGCGGGACATGCTCCATTTCCTGCAGCTCACACAGGTCGCACACGGCAGGCGCATCGAGGACATCCAGATGGGACGTCTGCAGGACCGCGCACGCATCAACGACATCTATGCTCGTGCGACCCGTATCGAGGACCAGCAGAGACAGTTTCACCAGCAGCAGGACGACATGTATGACATCCTCGCTGCCATGCGAGTAGCTCAGCTTGGGGAGAGCTCCGGCAGAGGCCCCACCGACGACGCAGCATGATTTGCTCAGGTTGTATTCTTCCTTTCCCCTCTTTATTTTCATATCTCTGATTTGTTGCACTGAGGACAGTGCACTGACTAGCTTGGGGAGGGGGGTAGTACGAATCTGAGTTTTAGAATTTTTCTTTTTCTTTTTCTGTTTCATGCTTGCATTTTGAGGAAAATTTTAGGAAATGTTAAATTCAAGAGCATATGTGAATTTTTGACGTTTGGATTGTGAAAAATTGCACATGATAACTTTACGAGACTTGTGTTAGGGAAGAGAATCTTGTTTTGTAGTGACTAGTTCCATGAATAAAGTAGGTACCAATCGGAAAAAGTAGCAAACCGAAAGTCTGATTGAGGACGAAAAGTAACTTTTCAGTTGTGGTATCCATGTGAATATGGTTGGCAATGTGGAAAGTCATGACCTGAAATGTCTTAATAACCAACTTAAAGGGGGTGGAGTCGTGGTCAGGTAGGACGTATGCACTTTTATTTTCCTTATCCGACTGATCCGGGCTCCATTTCCACACAATCTGAAACCAAAAAAAAAAAAAATTCCACAAACAGAAATACAATAAACTAATAAAAGCATTTCATGGTTCATGGATATGAATGGTTGAGAAAGTTGTTCACTGTGGGTTTAACGCAACTGAGATACCAGCTTTGTAGTTCGATTGAAAGATCTAGGGTCCGAAAAAGTACGATGGTCCTGCTTGCAATTCAGGTTGCGTTTCATGGAACAAGAGTCGCTCGTCTTGATTTTCTGTGCCCTAACCCGAGTTTTGTGAAATTATCATGCACACTTATTTACAATTCAAAATTCAAACTCGCCCATGTGTTCTCGGTTTAGCATCTTCTCAAAGTTTTTCTTTGCATTTAGGTCTACTTGGGGATTTAGGTCTAGGTACGGTTTATCTCTTAGGTTCTAGGTTATGCTTGAGGACAAGCAAAGACTTTAAGCTTAGGGAGATTTGATGCATCGCATTCATATCTATATTTTACCAGACTTGCATCTTGCTTTTGACCTAAAATTCCCAAGTTCATATGCATTTTGGTGTTAATATGCCTAGATTCCGGTCACTTGTTTGCATTTGTCCTTATTTCAGGTTGATTGGGCTTTTGGAGTCATTTGGACGCAATTTGGAGCAAAACAATGCTGGAATTGACTTTCTGCGGAGCCGCAAGACCCTTCTGCGGGGTCGCAAGACGAGGCGGGCAGAACAGAAGAATAGCCGCCCTAGGCTATTTAAACACATCTTCCTGGACGTTTTTGGCATTCTTTTTCACCACCTTTTTCTTACCATTATTCTTTTCACCCTAGCCGCCTTGGAGAGGAAGGAAGTTCGGTTTTCATTGTGTTCATCGATTTATTCGATGGATTTGCAAGACTTCCTTGGAGAAACCGAAGATTGAAGCCCTTCTTGCTCTTCTCCTTCTCTTTAGTATCATGAACTCTTTATTTTATTTGTTTTGTTTGTTTTCCCTCGCCATGAGCGAGTAGATTTGTAGTTTCTAGGGTAGATGATGATGTTTATGCTTATGGATTGATTGTACTATGTTTTGATTCACGTTGTTTTCATGGTTACTTGAGCTTTAATGATTATATGTTCTTGACTTGATTTGTTTGTGTGGTAAACCCGCGGATTAGGCCAAATCCGGTGCGGTTAATAGAATATCTCATGACCAAAACTTGTTACTTGCATTAGTTGGGTTGTTTGCTTGCTTTCCAAGAAATACCGAAAGGTTGATTGCGGTTTCGACGAAAGTCGAACCGAACCCGTGAATAAAAGTAACTTGAACGTAGGTTTAGACATAGATCTATGAATTTCTTTTGAACTAGAATTGCTAGAAGGACCAAAATACGATGGTTGCGGTACTCGTATTAAATCTGATTCAAATAGAAATTGATAGCGTGAGTCGGAATTTGAACCAGAACTGAATCTGCTTCCTGCCGACTGTCTGCGACCCGCAGAGACATCCTGCGGGGCCGCAGGAAGTTACAGAAAGTGTAAGACAGAGTTTTCGACACTGTTTATTAACACAGGAGACATTCTGTTGTTAACGGACAGTGTCGGTATCTCTAACCAACCCCCTACGACCCGCTGAGACATCCTGCGGGGCGTAGACAATTAATCCAGAGGCTAAACTGAATCTGAAAACCCTAGGAACGCCCTTTTATTATCTGTTTTTGAGTTTTACTTACTGTCATTTACTGTTTTCCACCTCTTACTGTTTTAAACCAAACCTTTTACAAACCCCCCCCCCCCCCACCCCCCATTTTATTACAAAAAGACCAAAAATATTTGTTTAGGATTTGAATTGCAATTAAAGTCACGTCCCATTGATAGCGCGGCTATCAACTAGATCATATGGATGCATGTGCACATTCTCTGTGACATGGTATTGGATTGACCGTGACGAGAACATGACAAGGGATGTGTTATGTCATTCATGTTCTTGTCAGTGTTGGATTCACAATTGAGGTTGTCATGATCAAATATCATGACTACACACTGTGACTAGTTTCATATCCCAACCGTAACAGGTGGCATAAGGGATTCCAGTTCGGTGTGTAGAATTGGTAGCTTGGATCATGGATGATCAAGATACTGGAATGTCTCTCATCATAGATGAGTTATGATATCCTCTGGGCCCCTTGACATTATGGATTACACACGCGCGCAATGATTAATCTTAGTCATGTGTTTAATCTATATGGACGTCAAGTAAATGATATAGTCGTGAGAATGACACAATCCTGCCTCGGACTGATCTTGAATATTCATATGACATAGAATCAACACAAGTAAGGTACTCTTACTCAGGATCAAGATACTACGTGGACGTGCGTACTGTCTGTATCATTTGGGGATCGTCACGTGGATGGCTTGACACTGATGATGATCAGCATTGAACAGGTAGATGAGAATCACTGTTAATGCAACCCAACATGATCCAGATCCCTATAAGGTCACACCTACAAAGGCTCTCGACCATTAGTCCTGTTCAGGTTCGTGTCACGTCGGCGAACGTGTAACGAGTGATGGCAATAAGTCAAATCAGGCGCGGCCTGACTTGAGCTTGATTGGGCATCATGATAACCTGAATATCATCATGGCTATGATGTTTTGATCTTATGTCTCGAACATATGAGAGAATACTTGTCATTTGGTTTTGTCAGCAGTTCCGTTATAACGCAACATATGTTGCGTTATAACGGAATCTGTGACAGAAATCTGGTTCTGTCAGGTGTTGCGTTATAACGCAATATTGGGTGCGTTATAACGCAACCTGACAGAAAGGCAGATTAGGGTATGTGATTAGGGTTTCCTTAATCACTCTTGACAAGTATAAAAGGGAAGGTTTCATACACGAAAAAGTAAGTTTTTTTTTCCAGCCACCTTTCTTCCTCTCTCTCTCTCATGTGTTGAGAAATCTCCTCTATCAAACCTAAGGTTTAGGGTTGAGATTCGTGCGAGGAAAAGATCGAAGGACCCGCCGGCAACGTCTTCTCGCCTAGACGGACGGTGGTGGCCGACCCTTTGGTGGACAAGGGTGACGCGCGCGACGGGACAGCCAAGAGCAACCAATCACGCGTTAAAGGTATAATAACTACTGCCTCTCTATGCATGTTATTGTGTAGATCAGCGATAAGTCGTTCGTTTGGCAAGATCTGATTGAACTGCACATGCTTTGGTTAGAAAAATTTTAATTTCCGCATCTCTAGCCATCGTGCTATTTCTTTCATGTACCAATATAGTATTCAGGTGTTCAATCCATAAGAACAACACGTAATGCACTAATTTCTAACCTAAATCGCTGATTTAGACTAATTAATTCTCAGGTTTTAAAACTCAAAATTGCTCATTTATGTCTTCTCAGACCCGATATGGCATCCTCTACATTATTGAATAAAAAAATATGATCAAGATACCATATTTGATATCAAAATCAAATACCATATTGTTATTCGTATTATTACATTAATAATTTTATAGTGGCAATAATGTGGTATTGTGTTGAATCACATGATTTAGTTTGATTATTAGAAAAAAATTGGGAAGGTATCTCTTGACAACCACTCTCGAATTATAAGAAATCTTTAAATTAGAAAAATATTTTAGAAACATTTTTATGTACGTATAGATAGATTGTGTTCCAAATTTTATTCAATTCAAGTTTAATCTGAATATCCTATAAAAAATCATTAAATTTAGACGGTCCTCGTAACATGTAATTTTGATGGTTCTTAATAAAGTATCAAATGACACTTAAATTAAATGAAATTTAAAGCACAATTATTCTATAAATTTATGAAAATATTTGTAAAAAAATTTTTAAAATTTAAAATTTTTATGAATTTATTTGAGAATAATTACCAAAATTATGAAGGTAATTAGTTATCGTGGGATACTCAACAAAATAATAATAGCATCTACACTTTGATACGATAACTGGGCCATCTACTACCCCTTCGTTGTTAGTGTGTGTGTAACGGGCCCATATATTGGCCGTTGCTGGTCCTTACTGAAAAATACAACCTGATGGAGAAGATTTATATATTAATTCAAGTACCCTACCCAATTTTTAAAAGAGTAGCAGGTACGTGTAGCATACACCATTTTTACTTATTCACCGGTCCACCGTATTTTTAATGAACAAATGTCATTTTTCAGTAAACATTTATATCTTTCTGATTAATAGATATCATTTTTCAGTAAACATTTATGCAGCTGTGGCAAGCACATGGGTGCACGTGGTGTGTCAAAACTGTAAGAGAGGTGGATGGGTGGTTTACTTAATTTTTATAGGGTGGACTGTACATGTTTCTCAAAATACAACCTGATGGGAAAGATTTATATATTAATTCAAGTACCACCCAATTTTAAATTCCTAAACACATGCATGATGACATGCAAATTAATAGATTGACATGATAATATTTTTTCTATATATCATGTGGGTACGTACTACCGGATCTAAGAACGTATATAGGATGATGTTTGTTTGCAATTTTTTTAATACACCAAAAGAACACGTTTAATTAATTAGTTGGTATTTTAATTATTTACACAAATTAATTATATATAGCGCATTAAACATGTTTGTGTTGGTTGGACATATATATAATATGTTTGTTTGCTTTGTTCATAACAACATGCCAATAATGAATGCAACGATGTCGGCAATGGTAATTATATAGTATTCCTTTTTTTTTTTTTTTTTGAATTTCGTATATACTCACCATTTTGAATGCACCATGCGAGTGAGAAAAAAATTCAGCATAGTAACATGTTTCCATTGTATATATTATATATTGATGACCATGCTTATATATGTTGTAGCTAATGTACCAAATAGTTTTGCAGTTATTACATGGCTTGTCATGCAAGTGTAAACTTTTTTTTTTTTGTTTTTTGTTTTTGGTGTTAATGCAAGAGTGTCAACTATCTTCCTCTCTACGTTTTGGAAAGAACACTATCTAGTGTCCACACAATGGATGTCTATAGATGTAACAAATAGGCTGACAAATAGCCGGAACCCAATAGACCCCATTTGTAACCACTACACTCCAAAAAATAACCTATATATGGACATCCGTTGTGTGGACTGTGGACACTTAATGTTTCCCTTTTGGAAATGTCTTATAATTTCTATAAACAGTATGCTACTCTATATATGTGTCTCTTTGGGATTTCACATCTCCTAACATACGGTACAGTGCAATGTGACACGTGGGTCATTAGATCTCCTAAACATATATTTAATTAACATTTTTACAAAGTTCAGTTTTCAATTTTATCATGCATTGTTATGCTCTTCTTATTAACAGATCCAATGTAGTGGTAGTATATTAGAGTTACCAACAGATCTCAATTTATATAGCTCGCTACCATTTTTCGTCTGAATTCAAATTAAATATATGTTTACCTGCACCCCTTGATTAGCTTGCACATGTAGCACAAGTGCAGAATCAACAAAAGAGGGAAATTAAAGTACAATATATTTACTAATAGCATTATAATTAAATATAATAACCTTTGCATATTATGTATAAATTAGTCGAAGGCACGTTTTGGTGATGCCCATTAATTTAACTTAAAAAATGTATCCACCTGCAGGTACTTTTGCTACCCCACCTACAAAAGAAAAAAAAAAATGAATGATGATTAAAAATGCGGACCCAATGTTTAATTTAATGCCATTTTAAAATAATCAGTCCATCCATATTAATTTCTGATGCTCTAACTTTCCTTAGTTCCTTCCTTTATCTTGCAATTATTTTGGTGGATATATATATAGTGCACTGTATTGGTCGTTGGAGAAACTAATTTATGGCATAATGGCCCCATTATCGGAAATGATCTTTTTTGAACCAATTATTTTGATAAAAACTATCAAATAAATATAAATAAAATCTTCAAAATAGAAAATTTTATACAAACACATTCTTTAATTAGCGTATAAATAGATTTTGCTTCAAATTTTACATATATAGTTTAATTAATTGAATGTCATTTGATAATCCATCAAACTCATATTTGTACTGTTCAAAAATATTAAGTACTTTTAATTTGACGAGCTCTGATTATTATGCTTACTAAACGAAGGCTTAGATTACTTGAAATATGAAAAATCAATCTATAACACTCTTTTTTTAAAATATATATATAGAGAGAGGGAGACTTATCAACATGCTTGAATTCTTATTTTAAAGATTTTATTTATATATACTTTAAAATAATTGGTCTCATGAATCCGTTGTCAAGGTTTTTGAAATAATTGGTTGTTAAGGGATCCCTCTCTTTTGCTAAAAAAATATACTATATGTATGTATTAGACACACAAACTCAACTTGCACATATATTTAGTGCATAATAAGCAAATTAGGCACATTTTTTTCACGTGGTCGCTATGTATAATTATTGAAGCAACAGTCTGGATGAAAAATGTGATAGATGTGTCAAATATATATGGCATGTGATAATGTTATATATAGTGGGAAGATGCATGTATATATAAACCGTCATCATTCATCAACTTGGGCACCAGCCCAATAATTACTATATTTTATTGAAGAGGGGGTCACTTGACAATACTTGATAAAAAGTTTTTAATTCTTGACAATAATCTTTTTCACAAATTAGATAAAAGAATAATTACAAAATCCTAAAAAAAAAGATGTATAGATTTTTTTTTGGCACATATTTATAGTGTTTCGAATTTCAATTAATTTGGATTTAGCTAAATATTCACCAAAAATTTGTGTATTTTTCAACAGATGTAAATTAATGAATCTTTGATGGACTCCCAAACAAAGCTTAAGTGAAACTTAATTAAAAAAATAATAAATCTATAAGCTTACAAAGTATCTATAAACTTTAACTTTTTCATTTTGTGATTCTTTTTTTTTAAAACATTTTCCAGTGTTTTTCTTTTACGGCTGACTTTTTGGTGGTTTTAGATACATTGGGAAGATATGCAAAAAACATAGAGCTGATGTCAATATGGTGCCATCCTTACGGACCTTACTTACGGGACCGTAAGGACCAGAACCTGGAACTGGCGGATTTGGCAAGAGCGCTGGATCATCTTTTGGAGAGACTAGAGCTACACCTTGGAAGATAGAGAAGAGTCTAGGGTTGAAGAAAATCGATTGGAGCCGATTTGAAGTGACGGGATTGAACAAGCAAATCAAATATTGGAGTTGGAGCACGAGTGCAACATCAAGATCGTCTTCATCGAGTTTTTCTCTCTTACTTGCTTACTTGTAATTGTTGTTGCTCTGTCTGGCTAAACCCGTAGTTTTTAGGATTTGATGATATTATAAATTTGGATATGTTATGACGTGATTCTTAATATATTTTGTCTTAGTTTTCTATGTTGTGCATGATATAATGCAATGGTCCTTGCATGTGAGAGCTGCAGTTTTGTACTTGATATTGATTAATTTAACCCAGAACTATGCATGTGACTACCGACAGAATTTATTATACCATTTTACTTGAATTGCTCACCAATCGGACGCGAGAGCGACGACTAGTATACTTCTTTCTAACAGATGCCAGAGCACAAGTCCCGTTAGTCATACGTGTGAGTTTTATGTGACAGATACAGCTGGTGTGATTAGGGGCCAAGTGAATAATTAGTCTGACACCCTAAGAACAATATTTGTTTTAATTAGAAACCAAAACTGCTTTTATTTCTTTTATTTAGAAAAATTGCAATTCCATCCTTGAAACTCAAAAAGTAACTCTAGTTAAGAGATACAGCTGGTCTTTGTATATATTTGATCCCATATTATACTGAAATTTAGTCATACGTATGCCACTGATTTGGAATCCAGTTGGGAATTAATTAAAAGTAGTGAACAATCATCCACCATTATTGTATTGTATTTTATCCATGCCTAATTAGCAACATTTCCAGCCAATTAATAATAATTAAGGTTGATCGAGATTCTTGTATATAAATATAGTTTTTCGTTGGAGAGAATTAATTTATCTATTCTCGATCTATGGTTGGTACTTAGTTGTCTAGCTATTAACTGTTGTAAGAGATCACATGATCTCAAATTACTTTCGGTTATAATATAAAAAAGACAGCAAAGCACACATTGACACAGAGAAGAAACTGTGACGCACCGAAGAATATGTAGGTGCTACTAGATTTTGCCGAGTTCTTTTATCAATTCTTGTACTTTGCTTGCCTTTTTTATTTATTTATTTTGGCTGTTCGTTAATTAGTTTAATCATTCTACTTTTCCTTAATTTGTGTGCGACTGATTCGGTTTATTTACAAGAATATCAATTATATATATTGCAGCTTCTTATATAAATTAGTTGCATTTTGATTTAGACGCCATATATTAAACGTACTTATAATTAAAGGATCCCATTCATTTTTTGAGAATTGGCAGCCTCTGTCAATTCTCAAAAGAAAGAAAAAAAAAAAAAAAAGGATCCCATGCAATTTAGTTCCTTCGAGACAACAATATTAAAAATAATTTCACTTCCAACTAATTAAAGTGTGCTTTTGTTAATTTGGATAATAACTATCATTGTATATATAGTTTGTTTATAATTCGAGGGATTTTACGCTTGAACACTTACACTGTGCTTTTGGGTGTTTTGAATATAATATAACTTTTTTTTCTTTTTTTTTTAAAAGAAAGTAGAATACTCCACCAGTTTCATTGAAAAAAAATAATATACTTGTATTTAATTAGTATTGCTCATATAGATCTTGATGTGTATAACCTTATAATGTCCAAAGATGCAGACAGCTGGTACCTTATGTTTGGGTACTTTTCTTCAATGAAGTTCATGATATGTATAGATCCTTGTGATTTATAAGGATCAACAAAATTAAGAGGTGACCTCAGAATTACTAGGCGTGGCATTTTTTTTTTTTTTTTAAGAAAGTGGTTATTCTTGGAATGAGAATATAGAATAGCAGGTGAGATTAATGAAAAATATTTTTGGATTAGCTTGAGAACAGTAGATATGTAGTTTTATTCAGAATATAAAAATGTTATTTAGATTGTATGTTTAGAATATATAGTGATAGATAGATAGATGATTGAAAAGAATAGTAGCTAATATCCATGTTTCATATGGAATTAATAATAGAATAATAGCTAATCGATCTTGTTATCCAGATTATATATATAGTGATTATGTGTTTGGATCACTCAAAAATTGGGAATAGCTTGCTAATCCGAAATAGTACTACTCTTTGGTAATCCAAACGCAGAAACATATTGAGTTAAGAGTTCTCTGGTACCATTAATTGGGGTAATTAAACTAATAGACTTAAATACTTAATTCCTGAACAACAAAGATTAAGCAATGTAAAGTTAAACCAACAACTATACAAGTGTTAGCAATTATATATATATATATATATATATATCATCAAAATCAAAATCTAAAGATTTAGCATGCAATTCCACATGTTAGAAATTCAGAGTTAAATTAATTAAGACCCACAGCATTAACATTAAACTATCAAACTTCATCTTTAAAACATTGTCGCCATCCTTTGATAATTCTCTCCTTGATGCTGCCACATTTCATCTGAGTTAATTAGGATTTTCAAAATCAAAATACATGTTCAACATAATAGAATCATAAAATAAAGAGCATTAATTTCCCAATATAACACTTCTATTTATTTTTATTATTATTTTTTTTTCATTCTGAACAAGAACCACCAGGCGTGGCATTTATTTATATCTTGTGCGTTTCATGAAAAGTCAGATATATAGCTCAGTGATTTAAATTGTAATTAATCTGCAGCTAGCTTTCGATCGATTTATTAATTAAATGCAAATTTGCAATCTATGGCAGTGGACATATATATATATATGCTCTTTATAATAACAAATAAAGTACATATCCATCAGGAAAAAGTTGAATAATGCCATTCTACCATATGGGTTTTATTTAATCAATTGTTCTATCATATTCTTTCTTTTTGGACGGGTTATTAGCAAGTTGAAGAGCACCTTTAATACGCACATATATACATATATGCAGCTAGCAACACTGCACTGCACAAGGAGTCTCACTCCATTGATACTTCCAACTAAACTTCTTGATCTAGCTAGCTAATTCATATGCAAAATCCTAAAAATAAATTGTAAATGTTTTCTTAATTTTGCGATCATGCATGTGTATAGGGTGGATGGGATGGTATTGGATCGATCACTTTTCTTCATCAACAAAATACTCTCAGGTTCGTTTTTCTTTGAATTTGAATATATTTTTAGTATATTGATCTTGCACAATCCAATTATATGTATCACTCAATTAATCTAAATTTTTTATGTATTAATGTTAATGATCACTTTCTTATAGTTCCTGAATGAGAGCTACCTAGCGTCCTGTCTATAGAGTTTAAATGTTACAAATTGGGTGTAACTATTACAAAATTGGATACAATTGTTACAAAATTTATACTCTATGGACGTATGGATAGTTATTTCAGTGGACGCTTGATGATTTTGTTCTTGAATGCCTCTCACCATAATGTTTTAGCTAAACAAATACTTTTGTCTTTCACAAAATTACAATTCAATTTCTTGCAAATACAATATAAATAATATGCTTCAATCTACTTTAAGAAAAAAAACAAAAACATATAACAATATATAATTTATAAAATGAAAATTGAATGTCAATTTATATATATGTATGAAAGATAATTAAAAAAAAAAAAGATAGGAAGTACGAAATTGTTATTGCGTGCTTTAACAAAATTGGGAATCAGGTGAGGACTTGTATATGGCACAATAATTTGTGGATATATATATATATATATATATATATATATATATATATAAAGATGTCAAGCTCAGCACTATGATCACTCTGTTTGGATAGCTCAAAGCGCAATAGAAAGAAATTAAAGAATAAAGGGGAGAGAACGGAACGGAAAGAAATTAGTTACTATATTTTATATTCTCTTATTTGGTTTTTCTTGCTGACCATTGTTACAATTCAATTTAGAGCTAGAGGTATATCATAAAGGCATGCATCAAGAAGTTTTATGCATGAAAGGTTAAATGATAAATTTTTAAATAATAAACTCTATCTCAATTAAATATCCAACCAAAAAATAATAGTAAAAACTTTTATCCTTTCCTCATTCCTTTCCATATATATATTTCTTTGTTAATTCCCCCATTCAAACAAGGTAATTAATTAATTAATTAGTCTAGGCTAGCTAATTCGCATTCACATATATATGGATAAACGCGTAGTTGAAAGAGTAACATTTGAATATGTAGTTGACAATTTCTTATCCAGGTTTGAACTCAAAAGTCAAATTCGAAATTTTTATTTCTGCGTTAGGTTTCATGAAGTACACTCCGGATGAGGAGGGATCACATAACCATGTTTTTGGTGACCGATCGGTGACCATGAAATTAAATCTTAAATAAGCATATTTTAAATTCTTAAATAACAAAACTAATTTATAAAATATATTGTATATATCAGATTTTATGTGTATACAAAAAATTATATCATTCTGATTTTTTTACATGTGCATCAAGCACTAACAAAAATCAACGGTTCAAGTTTTATAATTTTTTCTCCTCTCTTGATGACTATCAAAACAATGCCAAAACTTTATCATTTTTTATGTATATATTATTGAGATAATATAGAATATATCTAATGGTTTAGATTTTTCAATTTATACTTAAATTAAAAAATGGTTACCATGGACATCAATGTCCATGGTTTATTGGATCCCTCCTCAAAAAGTATAATGGTTTTGATGGACTAGAGATTGTGCAATTTGAAGCAGAACCAACCAATTGGTACAGAATAAGTAATTAATAAGTCTAGTTATGTAAGAGTATTGTGTTTAGTATAGTCCTTATATAATTTGCAATTAGTTGTCTCTCAATCAATAGGTGGGTAGTGTTTGGAACGGTCTATATATAGAAGGGAGTGTGATACATAGAGAGCATTAATCTCTGTAAGTTCTGCTCAGGTTGGACGTTGCTTCCATGCTCACACCCAAATAATCAGTTACAGATAAATCTCATAATGGGTAATATTCATTTATAATCGTCAGATCGAAAAAAAAAATTTTTGGTAGGAGTATTGAAGTAAAATTCAAGTTTAAAATTCATATGGCCATATATATCTGAAAAAACAAAAATAAAATATTAACAAGCGAGGTTTTTCTAAAAAAAAGAAAAAATTAATTAACAAGCGAGTGAATGCATTATTTATACATGTCTAGAAAGAATTAGAGAGTGAAAGTAAAGAGTAAATTATATATAGAATTGTATCTGAGTTGCCAAGCTGATTTGTGACACTTGCATTGTTATATAACGACTGGGTCGACCATGATCACATGCACCATATATTGGCTTGAGAATCTGGGCACCTTCAGTGGAGACAATATGCTTCGATAGTTCACCTGGCAAACATGCCGGAGAAATAATATTTTTGCCTAACCCTAAAATGAAATATCAATATCATTAATTACTCTTTTTAATACAAATCGATATCTCCAATTTATACAGTGAGCACACATGTGTCCAATTAAAGAGAGAAAATCAAGATTATGCTAATTAATTAATTAAGTCTGATGATAATCAGTATATATGACGTCTGAACATTGCATTCAGAAGATATACCTGAAAGCATATATGCAGGATATATATATAGCTTTGGTGTGTTCATCACAAGCTATTCTGAACTGCTGTTAGGCTCTGTGTTCAGAGTGTTTATACACTGATATATTATCGAGACTTAGCCAAATTTTTTTTATTTTTCATCTCTGTAAAAACTGTGTTCGCTAGTATGAACTACCCCGCGTTTGGCAAGTATAGTAAAAATGTAGTAGCGGTGTAGTAAGTGATTTTAGGTGTTGTAAGTTAAGACATCTATATATGTGTTTTAAACTGAATCACCAACATATATTTCACATCTTCGATCTTCACATTTCATCCACTTTACTATATATATCTATTTTCTTCACTAGCTACCATCAAACAACACTGATTTAATTAAGATGATTTAGTGTTTTACTCCGCTTTAGCTTACTACAGTACTTGTCAAACGGAGGACATGTTGAATACAGAAGATTGAAGATTAATTGTTTTAAAAGAAAAATGATCTTGATACTTTTTTTTTGTAAGGGTTAGACCAAAAAGATTATTCGATCAGCATGCTGCTGACGTGAACTATCGAGGCATGTTGTCTTGACTGAAGTCTAGTCTGTGATTTCATGCCAATGGGAAGCACTAGGCGCAGTGATGTTATTGTTAGGGCTCGACCTACTGTTCATAGAGTGGACGTCCATAGGCTGTCACAATACCACTGACAAGTGGGACCAAAGTGGATCCCGAGTGTGACACCATCAGTGACAGAGTGTGACTCTCACTCACAGAAATGTGTCTATGGATTTCCACTCTAACTATGGACGCAAGATGTTTTCCTTATTGTTATGTGATCGATCGATGCGCTTATAGTGTACTGTACGTATAGAATTTATTGAATCGCAATCCATACCTCAGAAAGAGGGGTAGGATTCCTGGCATTTCAGCCATGCCACCTCAGCAAAGGTAAAAATATATTTTTCTTAATTATGTAATTCTTTACTGGTTTAATTAGTGGTTTAATTAGCAACCCCTGGCATTTCAGCTATCCCACAGAAAAAGGTAAGTTTCTATGACGTGATTTAATTGACAATATGCAGCCGTGATTTAATTCTAAATAAATGCTTTAGCGTTTCTATTTTTTAGTGGTTCTCTTAAATTAAAATTAATCTCCTCAATCAAGGAATATGGAAAGTTAGAAATTAAAACTGGAAAGCCGTGTTGTTGTTACAACCCGGGCATTTCTCTCTGCTGCATTTTATTTTCAATAGGATACCAGATTATATTCTGTCAAAGCATATCATATACTACATGTTCTACTACATCCTGTTTATTCTGCTACAAGCATTTAGGTAAACCCCATGCCAATCTCATTTTTACTATTTGCTGTAATTTTTTTGGAACTATATTTTGCAATTATATTTCATTCCCCGTACTTTGTATGACATATTGTTTTTATACAATGTTCTATTATATAAACTTTTCTATGGTAGGCCTAAGAGTATATTTATAAAATTCAAATGGGTGCGTTAGTTGTGGAACAGTATTACATAGTATATGGGTATATGCCTATATGGCATTTTCAATAGGAAGCTGCTTTATTTATTTTCATTTGATGTTTATGTTTTCCTCAAATAAAAATTATGTTTATGTTTATGTAGAAATATGGTGGAAACAATATGTTAAGTTTATGACTTTTTTTAGTTCTATCTTTTTAATTTTTATTTTTATTTCCGGGGCGAAGCCCGAGTTACAGCCCTAGTATATATAATAACAGTACCAATGCACAATTAACGGAATTGATCCTTGATATATATACATATAGAAATTAATTATAATCGTTCATGTTTTCACCGCTGGAACAAGAAGTTCTAGATCATTAACTTGAGTAAATGCTTCATAGACATTCTATCTTTAAAAAAATAAATAAATAAATATGCATGCAATTTTTATTATGATACGATAAATTAAATTCTGCTAAAAAATTAATTAATTAATTAATTACAACTCATGATAGACTGATATTAATTAATCTAATAGCTAGGCACATGCATAATTAATTAACGTTGAAAATATGATATTCACCAAACATTTTTCTTAATTAGTACTGATGAGTACCTGAAGCATATTTTATTAACTAATAAATTAATTAGCAAAAGTTAATTATTTAAGAGTTCAATGACCTATATATATTCTCCAACTAAGAAAGGTTCATGGTTTTGTCGGATGACTGAGGAACAATTCATATATATACGAATTGTGTCAGTGCTATAAATCAATATATTTTTTAAAGTCTAAACCCTATATATTCAAAATTTTAAAATCGATATCTTTGTTGTTATATCAAATTTTATGTTCTTTTTAAATTTTTGTTAGTATTAATTTTCTTATTGATAGATATATAAAATAAAAGTTCATTTTTGAATGGTTCATTATGTTTAAATCAAGTGTCTTGTTCAATTTTAATCTGTGAATTAATTAACTGCTAGCTAGCTACAACTCAACTACTTATTTGTAAACATATATATATAACTTGGTTGGATATAGCTAGGGCTGACTCACTAGATGACCTTCCAAATTAATTAAGGGTTGTCCATAAAATGAACCAGGCTTTCATTCATAATGCAGTACTGTAAATAAATAACGTTAAGCCCAGAATCATCTCGATCTGCATCCACTTAATAACAGTTTAATTAATTAGATCCCAATCGAGCGAGCTCAAATATATAAAATGAAACTGATTGAATTCTAGGCTAGGTTATTATTTGGTGTAATATATATGTGTGTTTGTTATTTGATGTAGACATGCATTCCTCCCTCCGAAAAGTTAATTAGTTTAAAACTCGGAATAAAAAAACAAGTTTAAATCTTAATCAGCTGCTTGATATTGAATAAAATATATGTTTTGATTTAGATCTAGTTTGATTTACAATCACTAATTAATTGATTGATTCTCAGCAAATTTAGGATCGTGCTTAATTGGTTGATTAATTCATGTGAGTGAACAGTCTCTCCAACTTGATCCAATTTTAATTGTCGTCTGAAAATTAACACAGTTGCAGTATAATATATATTGCAGAACAATATTTAAATCAAGCACTTGAATGATTTTATAATTATTAATTGCTTTGATCCACGTTTTAAATCTAAAACACTTCTGGAATATATAATTAATTATAGCTACTGTTATTTATTTTAAGCACACTTTGCATGCCCAGTTGATGCTTAAATTAATAACTCATTTTATTCTGGCCTTTATTTATCGTGCGTGCTCTGTTCATTATCTCAAGCTAATTAAACGTGCCCTAATTCCTAAATACTATTAGTTTTTGTTAATCGAAAAAAGAGGCTTTAACAAAGTATTAAAAGTTGGAATCTTCAAAATAATTAACTCTGGTATATTATATAGCAATTATTTAATTTTTTTTTTTGTTTTCCCACTATTAAGATTAATTAGGAAAGTAAACGCAGCTCGTCGAGTTCTGGGTCTCTCTAATATTTTTATTCAAATAAAGTAATGCAACTGTTCTTTTACTTGTTACTTATATTAAGATAACTCATTAACTCCTAATCAAGTTGCTAATTAAATATATATATCAGCAGCAAGTTGATTATCGTATATACAATTCAATTTAACATTAATTATAACTGTAGGTTTACTGATTTTGTTGCATACTATGATTGTTTTATTTTATTGTATAGGCTGAGTTCTGTTTTTCTTGCAATTAGAGCAGAGGTATAGGAATTAATTAAGTATCGGGCTTGATAACTGCAACCCTTAAAAAACCCCCTTAACCGCACCCCAATATAATTTTACATTTCCCAGATAATAACAGAAAAGGCGGTTATACTAACACGCAAAAGTGTTTATACTAACCACTAAAAGTATTTATACAAATAACTAAATATGTATCAAAGAGGTGGGGCAATAGAGGTGTGACCGGAGATGGGGGTGGAGGTGCGGCCGGAGGGTGCGGAGGTGCGGCCGGAGGGTGCGGAGGTGCGGCCAGAGGGAGGGCGGTGGTGCTGTTGGAGAGGGTGGAGATGGGTGGAGGTGGTAATGGTGGTGGGAAAGAAATCAATGGAGGAATGATGAAGAAAAGAAGGAGAAAGAAAGAATAGTAATTGGGTGCAAATAAGGGGTGTAGTTAAGGGGGATAACAATAATTTCTCAGTATATATCCCCATGATATGAAAACCAGCTATCTCCATTTTTGAACGGCAAAAATATACATGACCATCTTTGTCGTTTTATTTAAAGGATAATCCAACTTTGCACCATTCAAACGCACCCATAAAGATTAGTTAATTGTTCCAATGATATGAAAATAAAGTATCCTCATGCTTCAGAAGAAAATATACATGACCAACTTTGCCATTTTATATAAAGGATAATCCAGCTTGCAACTTTGTTGAGTCAACTACTTTATTTAAATCCACTAAACAGTATTTAATTTGTTTGGTACATGTAGGCAGTCACAATCAAGAACCTTAGCTAACCAAACCAACAAATTACATAATCCTCGTCTTGACCTTACAATTTTCTAATTAATTAACTAACCTTGTACAAATATTTAACTTCCATATATAGAGTTCCATTTGTCAATATACAAAGTAATATTTGTGTGTTTAATTTATCTCTGCCTGTATCTGGAGCCCAATTCTAACTGTAAAAGCCCAATTTACGGTCTTCAAATAAGGCCCAAAAAAGCCCATTTAATTTTTCCAAGTCGGAAAGTTTCTCACAGAGAGTCAGAGAGCTTCGGCCATGATGATGATGATGATGGATCCTTCATGATCCTCCAGGTCAGTCAGTATCTTTCTTCGCTCTCTGGTAAAATGAACACATTGTACTTGATGCAATTGGCTTCATTAACTGGCAAGTTAATTCATAGAGATTGCTAGGCCAATTTCAATTGTGATATGTTCGATCCGAGTCGACCCGGAGGTTTATTTATCAAGCAAGTTTAATTCCCAATCCAGAACATATATACTTCTCATTTATTAGTTTCATATTGTTTTAAATTGTGGGAGAAAAGAGTGATCAGTGGCAGACATGCATTATGGATACGGCGCCACGATGAGATGTCGGGATGTTTGAATTTGGAACGGCTTAATTATTGCTGCTGAGAATCCTGACCTGATTGTATTTACAGGTAATTAAGGACATCTAATTTCAGATTTAGGTCTTGTTTCTACATTTGTATAACTTGGTTAATGTTTACGATTATAACATTTGCAATTGATGGTAAACTGATAATCAGGAGACAACATATTTGGGGCAAGTGGGATTATTCGCTCTCTCAAGTCAACCCGCAGGGTTAAGTAATTACCTGATATACGGGAACTACCATGTAAATATTAACGGGCCATTTGGATCAGGGCTCGTAAACGGGTCGAAATCTTGGCTACGAGATTCGGTTTGAGTTGTAATGAATCTGATGACTTGGACTATGGTAAGATGAATGAATATTACACAGAGAGGCATTGGATGGCAAATTAGGATCTGCAGTTGCCGATCGAGCTGGGTGTGATGTTCTTTATTCCTTTGTTCTTCACAAATTGTTCTGGGCGGATTTCTCTGTTGTACGTTAAATGAAAAGTTTTAACGCATATCCTGATTCTTTATATAGATAGATTAGCCATTGAGGTCGATTGAACATCTTGTATCTATGAATCATCATTTATTGATTCTGTAAGGACTAAGGAGGGAAAGAATCGAATGTGCACGCACTGTTATATATATCAGAATAGTTTTACCATATGTACATAGCCATATCTAGTTCTATCTATTTTCTTCTTTGGTGGTTCTTGGAGTTATCAGATGCTGGTACAACATGTAGGACTCGACAAAAAACGGGCTTACGGATTTGGGATTCGCAATGGCTGTTATATATTGCAAAATTAATGATCTTCTTCTGATTGCAAATGCCGTCGGTTTTGTCAGGCAGTTCGGGGTGACCCCTTAGACCGGAGAATTATACCGCCAGAGAAGTGGACTGCCAAAGAGAGTAGTACATAGCTATGGAGTCGACTGTCAACGACCATAGTGTCCTTTTCACTACTCGATTACGGCCAGGATTTGTCTCTGAGTAGGATAATTAAAGACTTAAATTCTTTGTTCCCAGAAAACAGCAAATTAACCACATAAATTAACGAAAGCTGCGACTAGTGAATCTATATGTGATGCATGAAGCTCATGGTTGTCTAATTACTTTTGATACACAATTTGTTCTCGCCATCCAAACGTGCATTTATTTGGATTTTTTTCTGTGTTGTTATATAGTGAAACTTCCTTATTCTATATGTACGCCATATAATCTTATGACGCAAGAAAACCAACTCACTGAATTGAGAAAAAAAAAAAACAATAAATAGCTTGCATAATAAACAAATTTGTATGCATACTACAGCTAACACACAGCATACTAAATGAGTTTAATAAATAATTTAGCCTTTTCCAAAAAAAAAAAAAAAAAAAGTAAGATTAATTAGGTTCATCTTAGTATAAACTTAATTTGGGCAAAGTGTTAGTTATAAAACCAAATCTTGCTTCTTAATAACCTTTTCAAGCCCTGGTTTTGAAACCATACATCTGAAAATTCCTAGAGAATAAATAAAATAAAAAAGAATAGAATAGAAAGTTAAAACAAAATGAAAAGGGCGTACTTTTCATGATTAATTACTAAATCATGATTAATTACTAATAGAATAGAAAGTTAAAACAAAATGAAATTAACAAAATCCAGCTGAATGATGCATGCTCTCAGCTAGCCGGCGCAATATAGAAAAGGGCGTACTTTTCACTGCGTTCGTCTTAGTTCATTGATCGCCAACATGCTGCTTTCGATCTTTTCTCTCAGCTGTGAGCTAGTTAGTTCTTCAGCCTGTGGATTAGAATCATATATATATGTTGTTAACTTTACAATTAGTGTTGATGAATGATGATTAATAATAAGAGGAGAAATTAATACCTTTACAGTAAGTGTGATAATGATACTTCCTGATACAGCTGTGATGTTACTGGTTACTGTTTTAAGATCTAAGTAGCCGAGGACTTCGCACACACTGCTCATCGCGCCCTTCTTCTGGTTGCATGTCATGCTCACAAGGTAATTCCCCTTGCCGATCTCCTTCACGTTTAGCTGCAGTAATTGTTTTTACCAGAATTAATCTGAGTCCTAATTTCTTGTAGACCCATCAAATCAACGAGCTGCTTTTGTTTTCTATTTGAGATTGATACAGTTCTGATTCTATATATTACCTCGAGAAGTTCGATGGGAGGCAACATCCAAAATTCGGGTGACAAATTAGAAGGATAAGTTGAGTGATTGTTGTTGCTGTAATTGTGGTTAGAACAGCTTCCAGATGTCCCTTGAGATTGAACATCTGCAAGTTCCGCTTCGAGTAGTCGTTCCTGTTCTTGCAGTTCCTGAACATATTTTATGGCATCTTTGATTGTCGACGCCTTGTCCATCTGCGGTGTACACCAATGTTAGAGCAAGAAGGTTATCAAGAAGGTTAATTTACTGCAATATTTATATGTATTGAACAGATGCATCACAATGTATTCTAGCTTTATCAAATTCTTTTCATTTAGAAAGTAATTAGTAAAGAAATTAAGGATCAGCAGACAGATTAAACTGTACCATGAATGAACCACCATACCTAATATGCACAAATTAAGATACATCTACAAGCATGTCTTCTGTATAATCACTGCATTGAATAATTCTATAACATTTTGGATGGCGTTGTTTCTATTTTTTTTTTACCAAGAGATAAATATACAACAAGCTAAAAAATCAGTATACTAATTGTTTCTTTCTTTCTTTACATAAAATTAACTAAAAAAAAAGCAACATAGTACTTCACATGTATCACAAAGCCAGAAATATATATATTGTTCCATAATCCATATATTCTATATGTATGAATTACCAAAGTGACAGTATATTATGCAGAAAATGAACTGAAAAAAAAAAAAAGGAGCATTCAGATGAATCAGACTTTGCTAATTCGGGGGACGATGCTACGGAGCCTGTAGATACTGTCATTCATTCTCTTCCGCCTGTTCCTCTCATGTGCAGCCGATTTGTTGACAGCAGCGGCACCTGACGATGATGATTCCGCCCCATCCGGTGAAGTTAAGTTCTCAAAACCAAGGCATGCCTCGTTGATTCCCCAGCTGCGTACGTACGTACATCCAATTTGACGAACTCGTTAGCGCAGAAATGTTAAATGCAGATGTGTTAATTTAACATGGATCTGATTGAAACGAAAGTACGTACGTACCTGTTGTTAAGTTCGACGTCGTCGCTGTCTAAGAACCTCTGCAGCTCCCAGTAAGAGTCGTACTGATACAGATCCATCTCGTCTTCCATCGATTCGGTCGTCTCGCCGTTTATTATCTGTTCTAATTCAAATTATTGTACAATTGTATCTATAATCATGTCACCTATATTTATAGATAGATAGATAGGGACATGATTATATGGGGGCATTCAATTCAATCCAGTGAGGATTAATTGAGGAAGAAGAGGGGGATTAATAGAGTACTTAATTAAATAAATGCCTGTTGTAATAGTTTATATATATATATATATATAGCACAGATAGTTTTGTGTTGTTTCAGAAGAGGAGCACATGCTGATCATGAGCAGGTCTGCTAGCTAGCTGCTCATCCTGTCACGGCTTTCAAAGGATAGTACTTATTGTTTGACCACACCCAGCTGCCAGAACTAGTACTCATTTCAAATTTCAAAATCTTGCCATTAACAAATTACAAATCATGAAGGTGATCATCATCGTTTTTTTATTCTTTCAAAAGACTCTAATTTCTTTAAGGGAAACGGGTGGTGGCTCAGTTGGCTAGGAGAGTAGTACTAGGGCTGTTGTTTATGCAAAGGTCGAGAGTTTGATACCCGCCCACGAAACTTTGCAGCTGCTGCAAATTAAAGAATTAAAAAAAAGGCTCTAATTTCTTCAAGAGATTAATTAGGCTTTACTAAGATTAACTTGACCTTTTCGTTACATATTTAATTAATATTGTAGATACTATAAAACCAAATTTCAGACTCTTTAATTATATGCAAGAGCAAATTTGAGAGTAGTGTGATTTTTAAAATTAAGCTCATCAAGTCTCTAGCTATATACTCTAAATTGCAATTCAATAAATTATTTACATCAGAATTTTGTGGAGTACAAAAATATATTGGATGTTTAGAACTTGGTATCTGTTTTGAATTTTTAAGCTAACTATTTTTCATTTGGTAACATTAGTAATTAATTTATTCTTAGATTTAATCATTGAAATTTCAAACAAATACTTGGATATTCTAAGAATAAGAAATTTATATATCATATGAGATTTCGATATAAAGAATTTATCGTGTAACAATCAAAATTTGAAGAGATTACTGTATATATGTTTTTTGTGTTAAGCTCACTTTGAGGATTGCACACTGCTCGAATGTCGCTCGAATCAAGCGCTTATCGAAATACATGTGTGCTTATAATTAATTGGCACGTGAAGTATCGAAGCAAATCGTCTGCTTATCAAAACGTACGTGTGCTTATTGCCACGTGAACTATTGAAGCAAGTTGTCTATTAATTAAATTTAAAGCATGCGCTGAAACGCATGCTATATTCTGAAAAGTATATTAAAAAAATAATGTGTTTATCATCTTAATTGGCAACTCTTAATTAAGGAACCTTTATCACTAATCTCGATGTTAAGCTTATTATTTAAGAGAAATTATCTTGCCCCCCTTAACTACACCCCTTATCCATCCCTAAAACTAAATTGGTAATATTTTCTCTTTCTTTCTCATACTCTAATAAATTTTGATTTAATTTTTTTTTTATTCTTGATCTTTCTATTGCATATATATAAGTGTTTCGTTCTATTGAGGATGTGAATTGTAACTGGTAAAAGTGATTTGCTGTATTTGAAAAATAATTTTTAACTAAAAATGTATTAATGTGCGGTTAAAGGGGTTTTTTAAGGAGTGCAGTTATCAACCCCCATTATTTAATTATGAATCTTTTAAAGTTGTTAGGTCATCAGTCTGCTGCATGCTCACTGGCATGTCTAAAATTATTAAAGCCCATAATATATAGTTAATACCATCTTTTTATTAGAAAAAAAAAAATCTATATATATTATGATTTGAGAAAAGCTATGAAAATACGGTTTACAACTCCCGTCAACGATACATGTAACATTTTTTTCTTTCTTTCTTTTCCGTTTCTATATATATATATGCAAGAAAAACCAGTTATTATGCAACGAAAATCTATTAATTATACGTGTAAACTCAATTTGTCGGGTTAAATCTATCTTTCAGCAATCAAGACAGTTCAATACCTGGTTGGGCAAATTTCAACCGGTTCATGACCAATTCGTCCGGTACAGTACCATAGCATCTCCCTCTCTCTCTCTCTCTTTCTTTCACTATCACATTTTTGTGATGCTATATAGCTTATTGTGCATACTATATAGCTTACTATGCAAACTAATGCATTTATTATGCAGCTCGTTTTGTATGCAATTTGCTGGTTGCATACAGCATATTAATAGATTTACTTTATTATGCATGTAAACTTGCTTATTATGCGCACCGATTCATTTAGTATATATGCAATGTAATGGTTGTAGACTATATGTTACAAATATTATTTGCAAGTAAAAATTGTTTATTATGCACAATGTGTTGGTTGTCGAATGCATGTTATCATATTAATTTGTTATTATGCAGACAAAAATATTTAGTATGCAAGTTGTTTAACATTTTATAGCTCGGCGGTTGGTTTTACATGCATATATAAATAAGCAACTTTCCCTGCAGAATAAACAAATTGACATGTATAGCAGAGCAGATTTGATTGGTCAAATTATCAGTATCAACCAATGTTATCATAACCGGACCGGACATCGACCCGGTAAAGCTTCGGGTCGATGGGTCATTGGTCGGATCGCTGAGTCAACCGGTTCAACCGCTGGTTTTCTCAAATATACTTATGAGATATTAGACTTAAAGATTGTTATAAAATAATTATTTTTATTGTATAAGTATATGTAAAAACCTATTCATATATTTTGAAATAGTGAATATAACGTTGAATTTGTCTACAAACATCAATAAAATTACTTGTAAAATAGATTACAATATCAGCTTTTATAAACAAAGATCCGAATTTTCTTTGATAAATGTAACATTCTTGAAATTATTTAATATTATGGTCATGAATAATAAAAATATAACTTTTTTTTTTGAAAATTTCGAACCTTCAAATAAAGTATAGTAAATAAAAAATACTCATAATTTTTTATTATAGAATCATGTATGATTAGTGTGTCTGTGTATGACTGTATGCTATAAACAATTATATTTTCTTGAAATTTGAAAAAGTAAAAAAAAAATTTGGAGTCTTGAGACCTGTTTGTGAGATCATAGGCTATAACATCTAAGGCTTATAGCCTTTTTTTATTGGATTTACATCTCTCCCCTCGATGAGTTCATTCATGGGTACAAGCTTCAAAAATCGGAAACCACGTACGGTTTTTTCTAAAAACCGGCTAATTAACCAGGGTTAGCACGCTTTTTACTGGTTCATTTACATGTACAGTCCAATCAAATAATCAACTCGGAAACTGTTCGGGTTCTGATTTTTTATGGTTAAACCGACGGTCCGGTCCGATTCTGATAACACTGGTATCAACAGCAAGAACTACAATGCATGGTATCTCTATCTATATCAGCTCCCAATTATTTTTCTTGCAATTGAATGTGTCATTATTAGTCCTGACTAGCTAAGATTTCAGAAATTATACGTTTTCTAGTTCTAGTTTAGCTCCAACAAATTAACCTCCATTTGATAAGCGTAAGAAGTTAATGAAGCAGAGTAAAACATCAAATCATCTTAAAGCATCGGTGTTTAATTAATTAAGTGACCTGATTTGTACACTAATTTTAATTTTAAAGCGCGTCAAACAAAATCTAAAATATTATAGCAGAAAACCACAGTGTAATCTAGCTCCGGCCAAAGAATCTTCAATTATAATAAGCCAGTTTGTTGATTTGAATTTTGAAGCATCTTTCATTCTAATATATAAAACTAACAAGTAATAGCAGTATATGACTTTTTTTATAAAATTCATTTAATTCTTAGGACCACCACGACTTGTAGATATTATATATATGCGGGTTAGTATTAGATCGAGGAACTTGAATTTCTCGGTTCATATCATTTTTTTTCGAGTTTTATATGCATTAAATAACAGGAGGGTTTCATCGGCGATGCTTATATTGACAATCTTAGTAATGGAGATTTTCAAAAAAAATAAAAAATAAAAAATAAACAGTTTATAAAAGTATCATTTAACTTATAGATTAATTAAGTTTTCATTATTCATTTTAAGCGATGTTTGATAGCTCTTTAAAGACTTATTATTATAATCGTTGAAAAATGTATAAAATCTCGATAAGACATAAAGTAATGTTCGAATTGATTGAAATTCGAAACATTATCCATCTATTTGTTAAATAATAGGCACATCAATAAATATGTTTTTATTTGTAAGGTTTTCCTCATCTTAAATAAATTTAGCTGGCTTCGGCCGTGGGCGTTCGGCATAATCCAGACCGCGTCGAAATCAGGTGAGATCCAAATTTGAATCTCAAGACCCTGAGATTGTTTCAAAAATATCTTCCTAAAAACTGAATCCATCGGATTGCGATTGCTAAGTCCTGAGATCCACTTTGGATTTTAGCAGATACGGGCTCAATCCGGACCAACCATGAGCTGGATGCTCTGGTGTTTGTATTTTTAAACCAGAGGCACACCGAAACTATTGACAAACTGCAAAAAGCTGTCCACTACCCTGACGGATCTGAATGAGTGTGCATCATCTAGAATTGTCAGTCCATAAAATAGTTGGAGTGGTCAGTTTTTGAGTGTAAAATTTTTTTACGGGTAGCTTTAAGATTCGTGCAGAAAGTTTTTTAGGGGGCAGATTCTGACCCTTGCTAGTGGGGTATTCCACTGGATGTGATTTCGAATCTGAATCCGTTGTTTTTCTTTTTAAAAAAAAAACAGAGTATGTTTTTCTTGATCTGATGGTTGAGAAACACTGAAGTACTTTGAGATCAGTACAGTAACTGATCCCGGCCATCCGATCAGAAAAGCAGGGTATTCAGATCCCTACCCTCATATACATGTGCATTACACTGATTGATGCACGAATCTCTAGGCAATTTTTATCTTAAAATTAGTTAAAAACTAATTAAGTGGATCGGTACAACGTATGACACTATGAGTGACTTGTGGGTTTTTTTAATTTTATCTTTGTTTTGTTTTGTTTTTCTAATCATATATAAATTAACGGGGGCTCTGACACTTAGTGTTAATAAATCAATTTGATGAATTCTCTCAAGTTCACCATCCCCGTCGCAAAATAACATTAACTAAACAAATATTAAACAGAGTTGTACAAAATAAAGAATTTGGTTAATTTACAAGTAAAATCATACATGAAAAAATAAAATTAACAGTTCGAATCAATACATATTATATCTCCGAGGAACATGCACAAATAAACGAAGACACATTTTCGGCCTCCCGTAAATTTAAGCCACACTTTTAAATTGCACCTGAAACAAAATAATAAAAAAATAAAAATTAATCAGGCATCACTTTCAAAGTGCGGCCTGCTTGTTATTTTTTTATGTTAATTTATTTTTATTTTTTATTTATTCATTGTATAGATCTCATCAGTAGCTTTTCGTGGGCGAGTAGAATGCTCTTACCGGAGCTTCCTATAAAAAGTTATGACCGTTTGAAAATTTAAAAAGCTTAAATTTATACTTTTAATATTTTATGTGATAATTGAAATTCGTTTATATTGTTATTCATCAAAATTAATTTTAGATGATTTTATAATAATTTTACAATAAAATCATTTGTATATTAACTTTTGTGAATTTTAATGGATTTTATCAAAAAAAATCTTAATTAATTATTTTTCATGAGGTTTAAAAGTTAAAGTTTAACAAATAGTTAGATAATTCATTATTGATGAACAATCGTATAAATGAATTTCAATTATCACATAAAATTGTGACTTTAAGATTCTTTATTTTAAATTAGTAAAATTGTGACTTTGCTATCGAATCACATGGTTAAACATTATAAGCATGCTGTTAGATAAAAAAACAAAAGCATGCATATATGTTTGTCATTAATTTAACGAAAACATGTAGAGTCCACCTGTAAAGTAAGCCACCAATCCACCTTCTCTCATAATCTGACACACCCACATACACGCATGTGTGTGTCACAGTTACATAAATGTTTATTAGAAACTGTTATGTATCTGTTTACTAGATAATGATATATGTTGATCGGAAAGTTACAAATGTTCACTGAAAAATAATATTTGTTCATTACAAATACGGTAAACCGGTGAATAGATAAAATGAGCGGTAGCTACGTACAACTCTCAATTAATTTAACTCCACTTTGCTATGATAACTGGGCCATCCACATTTTGTGTGTGTGTGTGTGTGTGTGTGTGTGTGTAACGGGCCCATTGGCAATTGCTGATTGCGGCCTAAAAGCACCACCTGCTGAACTGGTGCAGTTCACAACGTCAGCCGTTGGATGGTCTCGAGATCGTGCCAGTGCAGATCTCGAGATGATCCAATAACAGAGGTTGTGAGCTGCAAAATACAGTACAACATGGTATGAATTATATACGTGCACAGTACAGTACAACATGCTATTTTGTGTTTGGCGCTCATAAAAAAAATAGAATAGCACACTATTTCAGAATATATAGGCCATTCGAAATGGGTTGCCAAACACAAAATTTTACTGTTGGAATATTTAGTACTGTTGTTTGCCTAGCCTTGCTGTTTCTTATTATCTGAGTTGGTTAATTTGTATGATGTAGGGGCTTGGGCATCTTAACTGATTTATAATTGCGCATTGATTATGTGATTTCAGTGCTCTTAAAACTACCTTGCGTTTGGTAACCATAGTAATATTGATTTAAGCTATTAAATCAATTTTAAGTCACCAAACGGAAGTGATTTAAGGTGTAATAAGTTAACGCAGCTATATAGGTGTAGTAAACTAAATCACCAACATTTCACATCTTTTACACATAACATCAATTTTACTTCATCTAATTACTTCACTACCACCAAACACCACTGATTTAAGGTGATTTAACATTTTACTCCACTTTAACTTACTACACTTGCCAAACAGGGGTTAAGAGCAAAGGCCTTGCTCTTGAGATCAGACGGTTCGGATCGATCGATGCACTGAATAGAAGAATTAGTTACTATTAATATCGGCCGTCCGATTTCATCAAGAGTAGAGTCATCGTGCCCTCGAGTTTTAAGAGCAGATTAGGACCCTTTGATTACATATTTTGAGGTTAAAGTATATATGTTTGAAGTCTTAATTAATTTACAAAGTGGTATATAACTAAATGAAAAAAAATTCTTAATTAAGTGTTAATTAAAATTTTTACAAATTAAGTTTCAGCTCTAAAACATAACGCTATTACATCTTACTAACGGATCTAATTAATAGAAGTGGTAAATAAACTAGCCATATATTAAGTTATTAACAGATCTCCAATTTAGCTAGCTAGCTAGAAATTTTGTTTTTCTGAATTCATAAACATGTTGATCAGCATCCCATGCATGCATTCAGAATTCAGAGCCGACCAAAGGGAGCAAAAAGTACATTACATTTAATTACCAGTACACTATATAACATTTTAATCGAGTATATATATATAACCTTATTTATTATAAATAAAGCCAGAACCACGTTTTGGTGATGTTCATTAATTTTTTTTAAAAGCAAACACACCTGTTGGAACTTTTGCAACTTTTTTTTCTGAAAAAGATGTTAATTATGTCGGCTCAATGTATTATATATACTAGAGCTGTAACTCGGGTTTCCCCGAAAAGTAGTATAAAATAAATAACTAAAAAATTTATAAAATTTTAAATATTTATATTAAACAAAAATAAAATAAAATTTTAATTTTTATGTAAATAAAAAGTAAATAATAATAATAATAATACAATAATTTATAAATAATAACATATATAAATGTTAGACCATTTTAAAGGGTTAAAATTTGTTTTAGACATGTCACATTCATCTTATTTAAGGAGGAGTGAAAAAAAAAATACAAGCCATTGGATCAAAGTAGATAAAAAGTTTCAAACAAAATCAATGGTTAATAATAGTGATGATGTGGCATAGTTGATGTGCTTAGAAATTTACCCCTCTTTATGGAGTATGGATTGCCGCCCAATCTATAGTTAATCCACATGTTCATAATTAATTAATGTGCCTTTATATTGCAATTATTTTGAATTCGAATTATTAAGAGTACTTTATGTACCTTAAGTACTCAACGCTAACCGTTAGATTGCATCCAGATTTGTGTTAGTTCCATCGATGCAATCAAAAGGACAAGGTCACCGTAGGGCATGTTCTGCAAACGTAAATACTATAGGTTTTCATATGAATTGAGAGTCTATAGGAAATAATTTCTATTCACTATAAAATATATTAATTAAGTCAAACTGAATTATTTTTTCCTGTCAATAATGGGTTCTTCATAGGTTTTCACTAAATACAATATGCAATCTTGTCGATCTTATAGAAAAAAGTTTCTATAGGATCAGTGATTACTGAACGTGCTCTAAATAAGAGTACTCTAGAGGATATGGATTGCATTTAAGATACTATATATATACATCAATTAGACACAAACTCATATTGCGCATATAGTTAATCTTAATCACATAATTAAATAAGCAAATTAATTAAGCCCATTTAGCACGTGGCCGCTACGTATATTTTAATTATTGGCAAAATTGGGTATGCAACAGTTTGGATGAAAAATGTGATGTATGTGTCAAATGTGGCATGTGATATTTGTTATAGTTGGAAGATGCATGTGATAAACCGTACTTGTGCACCAGTTCAATAATTACCATTAATGAATTGAAAATCATTCAGTTTTCTTTTTTTTTTGAACCTTTTTGCGTGCTGCCTTTTATTTATTTATTTATTTATTTTGTGAGAAATTTGCAAGTTTGTGCATGTGTTCAAATTAAAAATATATAAAACATATATTAATGAATAAATGCATAATAAGTCATCCATCATACGTAATTACTAGAGCAAAAATATATATGCTTGATGAAAGAGAATGCAAATCACACATATATATACTTACTGGACAGCTTAAACTGTGATATATATATATATATATATATATATATATATATAGGTAATTTAGTTTCGGCTTCATATCTCTCTACATGTGAAAATCTTCAGATGTATATATATCAGAAAATTCTTAAACAAGTTTTTCAGGATATGCACTGTAAACAACGTTCATCTGATATCTCTGCATCCATACTTGATATATAACGTACAGCTTCTAACTTTGCCTCATTTTATAGCCTGACTGTTCATCGAATTTTAGATCCCAATCGATCGATCGAGCGAGGTCAAATAAATTTAAACTGATTGAATCCAAAACTCGGAACAGAAATAGTTTAAACGTTCTTGCATCTAGTTAGATATATGGATCGGCTTGAATTTTAAAATTTCATAATTTGGATTTAGATCTAGTTCGTATTACAATCACTAATCACTAATTAATTAATTAATTAATTCTGAACAAATATATATTGGATCATGCATGTTTGGTTGATTTCAATTTATTGTCATCTGAAAATTAACACAGTTGCAGTAATTAATATATTTGCAGAACAATATTTAAATCAAGCATTTGAATGGTTAAAATTGTTTTCCACGTTTTAAATCTAAAGCATTTTTGGAGTACACCATATATAATTAACTATATATATATTGTTATTTTAAGCACACTTGCATGCCCTGTTGATGATGCTTAAAAATTCTTTTTTTTTTTTTTCTGGCCTTAATTTATCGTGCAATTCTCTGTTGATCATCTCAAGCTAAACGTGTCCTAAATACTATTAGTTTTTGTTAAACGAAAAAGGAGGCTTCAATTAAGAAAGTATATTAAAGGTTGAAATCTTCAAAAGAACTCTGGTATATTAATATATATAGCATTTTTTTTTGGTTTTCACACTATTAGATTATGAAAGTGTGCGACCCTTTTCCGTGCCGACCGATCGGTCTGAAGCTGAAAGAGGACACGGTCACCCCTCGAGATGCGCTCTTTGGTGGAAATTTGGGAAGTACGCTTCTGAGTGGTTTTTTAAGTGATTGTGAGAACTTTCGGATTCCAGCGAGCGCAAACCCTTGCTGTTAATTACCTCAGACTCCGAACCCTGAGAACCTTTGATTAAGACTAAGCAGAGCGAACAGATACAGGCAAATAAGTAAATGCAACTTGATGACTAATTGACAGTGCCACATTTTATTTGGGTTGGATTTGGGTTTGACTTCAATGTCACATTTAACTTGAGTTTGACTTTAATGTCACGTTTGAGTTTGATTTGACTTCAAGGTCACGTTTGATTTGGGTTGACTTCTAGTCGCATTCGGATTTGGTTAACTTCTGGGTCATGTTTCGGCTTGATTGACTTCAATGTCACGTTTGACTTTGGGTTGACTTCTAGGTCACGCTTGAACTTAGGTTGACTTCTAGGTCACATTTCAAGTTTGCATTCCAGTTGTGAATATGATGCGCTATGCCAATCCACAACTCGGGAACATGTATCGATATGCAGGGAGGATTTGGCCCTCTTGATCCGCTTTGTCGATCTTCTAAGCTATAAGCATGAAGCGCTATGCAAACCTACAACCCAGGTTTGGATCTGGTTGACTGTTGAGTCGCGTTTGTAAAATTTGAGTTTAGTTGATCCAGTTCAATTAGGCTAAGTCAATTGGATTCTGACTTGAGTTCTGCTTTTGAGTTTCGTACTTGGGATTTGAGTTTGAGTTTTTGGGGCTTTGTGCTTGAGTTTTGATATTTGGTGTTTGAATTTTTGGATTTGGCTTTGAGTTTTTGATATTTGGGTTTTGGACTTGAACTTTGGTACTTTGACGGGGCTTTGTTGGTCTTAACTTAGCCTAAGTTAGATAATGGATCAAGTTTAGAAAGACTTCTTGGGTATAATTTGGACCCGAATTAATTTGAAATTTTCTTCATTGCATGAAGTGGTGTTTTGAAAGTATTTTTTTTCATGCAACAAAACAATTTTTTTTAAAAAATTGAAGTCAAATGATGTCCATGTTGGTTTTAAATTTAAATTCAAACTTTTAAGTTTTGAAAATTTGATTTTTATGTTTCATAAAATTCTATTTGAAATTTGTGAACTTTTTAAATAAATTTTGTAAAATTTGGATTTGAAATCATTTGTCAAATGTTGGTTTTGGTTTTGAAAATATGAAATAATTTGTCAAATTAACTTGGGCCTATTTCTTTTCCTGTGCACTGGGCCGAAATGAGGCCTTTCCCTTTTCTTTCTTCTTCCTTCTTTGGTTTTGGGCCAAGCAGGCCTCCTCCATTCTCTTCTTTCATTTTCTGTTTTGGGGGAGCAGGGAAATTCTTAGTCTTGAGTTATGCGAAAGGAGAAATGGATCCGCTGCAGAGGGTTTGCACGAGCTAAGATCTTCATACCGTCAGATCAAGGTCTGAAGGTCGTTCATTTTCTTGCATTTGGCCACATGAAGTCCTTGCTTCGCAAAGGACATGTGGCATCATCTGAGACGTCTGGGGACTGATGTACGGCGATCCACCGCCCGATCGAAGATGCATCGTTTATACGACATTAACATGTAAGTGCACTTGTTTTTTTTTTGTTCAATTTCAAAACAGCAAGATATTGGCACTCGATTTTGCATCTGGCTGGTACAGGATTTATCAGTGACACGAGGGAGTTGCTGCATTTGATTCACGCTTAATTTACTGCATTATGTTTTGTTGGCTTAGTTTATTCGGTATACAGAACTCATTTAAGACAAGGAACCAAACATCCATTTGAAACTCTCTTCTTCTTTCTCTTACATGGTACAAACTCATTTAAGACAAGGAACCAAACATCCGTTTGAAACTCTCTTCTTCTTTCTCTTTCATGGTACAAGTCAGGACATCTAAAGGCAAGCTGGGACTTGGAATCTCATTTGGCTGGTATTGGTTTGGTAGCACTACAATTAACCAATTGCAATTTTGGTCATGGTTACTTGGTAACAGAACTTGGGTGACACAAAGGGATTAGGCAAGGTTTCAAGTATGTCTCAAACATTTTTTTTTTTTCAATAGTGTCTAGTATTCATTTACATTATACAAACACTACAAGCACTTACACATGTATAATTCAATTCATAGGTCATTAAGGTATGACATGAAACATCAACTGCAACACAAGTTTTTGGTACCGACTGGTACCAGTCAGCCCATTTTGTATTTCTGTAAGGAGCAAGTATCACATTTAAACACCGATTTGCACTCATCTTCTATAACCAGGTACTAGCAATCATTCTTTCAAAGTTTTTGTGCTGCTGTTTTATATGAAATAATTGGAAAAGGCCAAAAGTTGGTAAAATTCACAGAAAATGGCAGAAATTATAAACAGATGTGAAATTTTGCTAGAGTTTGCTCCACATTATATATTTCATGTTTTCAAAACCTTTTATGTTCATTATATTCAGAATACGAGAGAAAAGAAGGATTTTTCATCTGCTGCCAATACCAGAAAACTGGGACAGCAGCAGTTTCAGGGGTAAACAGGTCCAATATTTGAAAAATGTGTTAATAGTATACCATTTTCTTTTTAGAGGCAGTTAGAGGGGTGTCTTGAGTACATTTTTCATGTTGAACATTTTTCCATTTGGGGTTGTTTTAGTACACTTTGAGCCAACTTTTATCAGAGAGGGTAAAGCTGGACCTATGCCGCTGTTTTTTTTTTTTCTTAGAATATTTATTTGATGACCTTAAAATTTTAATTTTACAACAAAAATTTGTGTGTAAGTAGAACTTAATGTGTATTACATGAATATAAAATAAAATAAGATGGTCCAGTTCACAGGAGGTAGCAGTTTATTCATTTTGCCTACCAGCCCTTAACCAGTCTGACATAGTTTCTGATTGAACTTAAAAAAAATCGAAGTAATTCACAGAAAATTTCAAAAATGGTAAAACTTTGACAGGCCCTTCATAACTTACATGTGCTGAAATTTTGGAGGCATTTGGACAACCAGAGATATCTTTTTTTCATTTTTTTATTATTCTCATGCTGAATATGGACATTATATCCACAGCACATCTTTGCTTGCTGAAATTGTAGCCATTTTATGCAAATTTGTGCTAATTGACTTCGGGAACTCGTAAGTGTATACGTTGTGCGAAAATTATGCACAAGTTATACGCATATGCGTTCAAATGGCAGCTTGCAAAGAGTATGCTAAGCCGCTATGCCCAAGCCATTAGCACAGATTGTGCTTAATGGTTATAATTTCAGCTAGCAAAGAGTATGCTTAGCTAGTGTTCTTGGCTGGCAAAGAGTATGCTCAACCGGTAATTTTATCACATGTATACGGATTTGTGCAAAGAGTATGCTCCAAACCATACACAGTGTCTTAATGCTTTATACATTATCAAAAAAAAAATGTGCTTTCCCTTTTAGATTGCTTGCTTCTTATCAAAGTGCAAAGAGTATGCTCCCTTGACAAGAAGAAAAGTTTTATAAATTGTGACTTAACAATTCAGAACTTTCAAGGAAGTTACATAGAACAAAGAAAAGAAATAAAAGAGAGCATTCACAGTTAGAATTCATATTCACCATACAACAAAGAGGGCTTAACTGAAACCCCCCTAGAGTAAGAGATAGTGAAAATTCACCCTCGCAGTGACTGGCAAAGAGTATGCTCAGCCACTGTGTCTCACTACCAGGGTTGAGTCAGTTCAATCCTTTGAATTTCAGCTCTATTTCAATTCACAATTACCTTTCTGCTTATTCAACAAGCTCAATTACAACTCATTGCTCTAACCAAGCTTCACTACTACTTCAGTTTTTTTTTTTTTTTTTTACAGTAAGTAAGAGGGAGAGAAATAGTACTGTTTAGAGAGCTTTGGGGGTGGGGGGGGTGGCGTGAATGTCCTCTACTGCGTAGTACGATACGGCGCGGACGGACGACCTTTAGATTATAGGGGGGTTTTTTTGAGATTGTAGTTAGCACGAATCTTAAAGCGATCGGACGACTCACCTACTGCGCCGTAAGGTACTGCACAGTAGGTGATAGCAATTGTGGGGGCGGGGGGGGGGGGGGGGGGGGGGGTTGTTCTGGTGCGATTTCTGCTGCTGAGCTGCTCTATTTATAGGTAGAGAGGTGGCTGAGAAGAGTGTTACTGACATGACCAAGCTGTTGCAGCATACTTCATCCTTTTGACCAAAATTCACCAACTCCAACCCTTTCTTGTACCAGGCCTGTAGCATGGACGTGGGCATTAAATGAAGGATGTGCCAGCCACTGAGCTCTGCTCTCACCTCAGCACAGTCTTCATTCCTTTTAACCAGCTCCTCTCCTGATTTATTGTGTCAATCTCAGCTCCCTTCAAATTGACAAAATAACAGCCATTGTGAGGTGAGGGAGAGGGCAACGCACGATCTGCTTCACCCCATTGCTGCAACCGACCCCCACCTCCAAGTTACAGTTCTGGCAGTGGCATTGTCTTGGCGTCACAGCACTTGTAAGCGAACGCAACACCTTGACTCAGCAGATATGGGCCCTGAGAACCGTCAGATTGGGATCTCAGGGTCCTGAGATCCAATTTGGATCTCAGCAGATATGGACGCGAGTTTGGGGTATGGCTTGAAGCTGTTTCGAATTTAATGACCATCTTCTTTTTCAATTTGTTGGACACTCAATTCGAGTAGAGGAGACAGCAAAGAGAAGGAGGTGAGGAGAAGTGACAGGTGAAGAGGAAAAGAAGGCAGTGTCGGGTGGAGAAAGAAGAGGGGAGAAGGGCCGGGCGCGGCAAAAGGAAGCCAGGCTCGTGTCGGGCCCACTTGCGGCTTCTTGGTTCATCAGCTCCAGGCATAGGTAAATATCTCTGCCCCCCTCCTTTTTTTCTCTTGTTCACTTCTGCTTGCAGGTTGTCTCAATGACAGCTGGGTCCCCAGTTGACCCCTGATTAGCATAATACTAAGCTGGGTGTTTAGTTTAATTAAACCATTTATTTAGTTTAACTAATTTGGGTTTTAGCTGGGGCATGGGTCCTACTTGTCAGGTCGATGGGGAGTTTGTGGGACCCGTATGTGAGGTCCACTTGTCAGTTTGATATCCTGAGAAATGGATGTGGTCTTGGATCTAATACAAACCTGTTGTATACATCCCTATCTTCTGGGCTGTTAGATCAAGATCCAAGGGTAATCTGCTTTCCTTTTTGTGCTTCCCATGTCACATGGTAGTCTCTCATTGGTTAGAAACTTTTTTTTTTCCTCTTAAAATTTTTCGGCAATTCATTTCTTGGCCGAATTGTTCCATCTTTGCATCAAAGTTCTCATAAAAATGCATGGATCATTTTGAGCCTATTTTGGTGAACTTATGGTGTAATTTTGTAACTTAACACATTTTTTTGAATGAAGTATACTTCACAACAGTGAACAACATGGAGAAAATAGAATAATTTGAGCTAGGAAACTCCGAAAGTTTCAAATAATATATCAAAATTCTTAGGAGAATGAGAAGAATTTTAATATATCATAAGAAGAAAAATTTTAGAAATTGTAGAAGGATTTCAATTTTTCTCCTCTTACAATTTTAAGGATTGACCATGGATCAGAAAATTACGAGAATGTTTTCTTGCTCATCTCGCAACTTCCATCACTCTGTTGGGTCAGAGTGTGATCTCAGGAGATGCTTTCATGCTTTCTTCCCCCTTTTGACCTGGCTTGATTTGAATCTGTTTCAATAAGTTTCCTATTTTCCATTCATTTTCTTTTTTATTCTTTTTCTCTTTTTCGTTTTGTTTGTTGTTTGTGCTTCGATTACAATCCCTTCAAAACTGTGCTCAGCTATATAGGATTAAAATCTTGTCGCTTTTTAGAGGGTCAACAGAAAGTAATTAAACGCCCGCGCTCCTTCGATTATTGGATCTCTCTTATGTTTTTATTCAAACAAAGTAGATTAATGCAAGTTTTCTTTTATCTTTTATGTTTTTTGGCTCCTGAGTTGCTAATTAATTTAGATCGGCCAGAAAGTTAATCGAAGAAACAAAACTATAAACCGTCCCACTAAACATTATATAAACCGGTAGATTTTTTTTTTTTTCAAAAATGAGAACAAAACTATTAAGAGAAACATTCATGTAATACATCGTAAATATTTGGTTGATCAACATCCAATTTTATGATTGAATAGTTTCAATAAATTGGATAACATAGACAAAAAAATTTGATTAAAAAATTTAAATGGTATCTCCAAAAAATATTAGTATTAATGAAATCTGAAACAATTTGAACATAGACATTTAAAAAAAGAACGATAAGATAATACAAAACTCAGCACATATATAAGATAACAAAATCACTAAACATGAAACGGAAATACTCAAGAATAATAATATACCAATATATAACACTTTACTATAAATTGAGTCATCTTTTTGGTGAATTGGTGATATATAAATATACAATACTTAAAAAAATAAGTAATCATAAGTTGCTTGTGTTAAATTCCCTTCATGTTTCAAGGCCTGTATTCAAAGCCCAATTTTAATTCTTGAAGCCCAAAACTCACTCTACAAATAAAGCCCAAAAAAGCCCAGTTTTCCAAAATATTGCAGACAGAGATATGAGACCCTGTCAGTCAGTATCTTCTCTTATTCAAATGTTAAAACTTAAACGCATTAACTAGTTCATAGATTTTGATAGAAAAAACTGTAGTGACTATCACTGTTATTTTCAATTGTGCATTTATCTGTTTTCGATTCATTTTCATAATACTCCAATTCAAATGCCTGCAGTGTGCTCTGTTTATAGTAGAACTAGCTGTGCATTTCTCAACCCCTAACCTTCCAAAAAATCATTAGTATGCCATCCAGAAATTAGATACCAGGGCCTCAGCAATGAGCATTTGCTTGTATTTGGACAAGAACTTGCTCATTCTAAATATGATGGAACAGATGGATGATCAAAAAGTTATCCATGCTTGATAATCAATGGCACTTGTTCGCAAATTAGATATGTGATTTTTGGTACATTATGCTAGGTAGTTCTCATGGATTCTCATTTTTTAGCCCTGCCAATTGACATAATTACAACCCTTTGTGCAACCTAATTATCTAATACATAAATTGAGATTCCAGTGAACATGATGAAGTTATTTTAGTTTGACAATAGTTAGCATCCATACTGACGAATAGATTACATGGTTTGCGATAATCTTGATTTCCGTCGTACGTAGTACTCTCCTGGTGTCTCAGAATGTGGAGCCGTTGTACCCGACGTACGACCCCTGTAATAAAAGTTCATAAGTTTTTGTAAAACCGTTTTATTCAACTCTTGCATTTGAACACTACATTACTCCTACTTAAGTGCTGAATTTTGGGTATTTTCAATATCATTCTGTGGTTTAGAGATGACAAAAGTTTCAGATTGGTTTACTGACTAATTGCATATTTAGGTCAAAGAAAAATGGTAAAGACAGTATTCTTTGATCATTCAGAATGGTATAATCCAGGTATGCTTCTATGTCGATTTCAGTATATCGACATTTAAAAGAACGCCGAAAACAAGAAAAATAGGTTCTGTAACAGAACAAGGTCTGATCGATCGCAACCAACCAACAAGTACTACAGTGTCAACACAGTCGGACCATTTATAAGTCCACAGGTGCCAGTGTTTTTGATATCACAATATGCCAGATCCTGCAAATGGCCTAGTAGCTCAAGTGGTAGCTAACTAGGATGACTTCCAAGAGGTCATGGGTTCAATCCTCCATAGACACAAATATATCTCCTAAAAAGAAATGGGAGATGGTGGAATATCCACTTAAATCTAAAAAAAAAAAAAAGTATGCCAGATCCTCCACACGGACCGTATCCATGTTAAAACACAAGCCAAGAACACAACACGAAAAGGTAGACGCCGTGTGGAAACTTGTTTAGGATATAACATACCGAAGAAAACATAGAAGAAATTAAAGTATCAGAATTCAGAACTACCTGCACATCAGTGAACTTGATGTAAAACCTTGAACTGACAACTGAAAGCTTGGATGCAAGAATGTCGGCTAGCGCTGAGCTGAGCTTGCGATTGACATCCGGCCCGAGACCACCTACAGATAGGACCTCGCCGTAAGCTGCTGGTTCTTCGCTTCCCGTGAATGACATCGGTACCCCTCCTTTGAGTGATATCATCACATACTGGCACGTTTTAAAAGCATATGATCGCGGTAAATTAATACACTGAAAATTTAATTCTCAATTTGTACTGCAATGGCAGCAATCGACGTCGACGCAACAATGACCGCTCGTCTGCTCGTGGAAGTACAATTGTACAAAGGCAAAGTAGTTACTATGTATGTATAACACATTATTAAGGACTCACTGATTCAGGCTTGCCAATGATATTGGTAAGGGTTCGGCTGCAATCTTTGAGTATGTCCGAGGAGGCCATGGCGTCGACCGGCACATTTGTGATCAAGTTCAGTGTTGGCATTGCGCTCTCTTAATTTGTATATCTGAGACAATGCATGCGTGGAGGTAGGAGTGGCAAATGGAAAGAAAAAGGAAGACTTGATGGTAGAGGTAGGAAGAATGAGGATGGAATTGGAGAGGATAATAATAGAGTAATAACTAGCGTCTACTCTTTTTAATATCCACTGTACCGGTCTACCATATTTTCAATAAACAAATATCATTTTTCAGTAAACAATTATATCTTACCAATTAATAGATATCTTTTTTTAAATATCATTTTTAAGTAAACAATTATATCTTACTAATTAGTACATATCATTTTTCAGTTAACAGGTACATTATAGTTTCCAGTGAACATTTATATAATTGTACTAAATACATGAGTACACATGGGTATGTCAGACTGTGAGATGGTGAATAGGTAACTTACTATATAGGATGGACTCTACATGTTTCTCATAATAATAAGGGGAAGTAGTAAGGGTTCTGGTTTATGCATTGCTGGTATGCTGCTTCGCCAACTTTTCAATTGTGTCCTCTAAAGTTTGTGCTATTTTGGTCATTTGATTTGCATAAATTACATCAATCAATTGAACTAACAGTATCAACTATCAACACGTTTTTTTTTGCAGGCTGATGTACAGTAATGTAGATACTGTCTATTGTGACATGAATAATAATGTTGTCGACGTGAGTTTTATTATACACTTTAATTGTTATTAATAGGAAAACATTAAGAGTCCATACAATAGACATCCATAGGACACATATGTGAGTATATTGGTTACACATCCATAGTATCCAACTGTTATACTGTATACATCAATCAGATTCAGAGGCTCATAAGTCAACAAAAAACATAACATCGGATACAATAAAACGGACCATCTAACCAATTATATGCCAAAATTATCACATCAGTCATTCATTGTTGCTACCAAATCCTTGTCTTAACCTTTGTGCAAATATCAGACTTCCATTCGTCGATATACACAAACTGTATAGTGAGGTTAGTATATATTGGTCCGAATGTAATTTTAACTAGATATATGATCGCGCTCCGCGCGATAATGAATTTGAACTCTTATTATTAACTGATAATGTATATTTTCAAATCAGATGATCTAATCATAATTGTAATGAAAAAATAAAAATTAGTCAATGGTTTCTTGAATACTGCTAATTGATAATTATAACTGGAAACAGACCTCAAATCAATGCAAATCCTTATTCTAGAACAAATAAACAACATAAAAACACACGTGCCATGGTTACATTCAAAGTACATCCACTTTTAAATTCAATGTACATACAGTTTCTAACAATGTCAGGGCATGAAATTTGCCTGCATGAAGGAAAACAATTATTCATAAAAGAAGATTTTAGCATGTCTGAAATATTATCTAAATATATTAGAATACCAATATCACAATCACACATATACCCCTCACTAAATAACAACGCATTAGTATTGTGAGTTTGACAATTTGAGACATACCTTCTCATCAAAGATTCCAGTTCTTGTACAGAAAATAAAATCTTTCCTTAGCAGCATTGCTTGTAGGAAGTGATCTCTTTTCAACAGTAAAAATACAACTGAAATACAATAGTGACTAAATTTAGTGACGGTATTTAACATAATTTATTCCGGGATATGCACATAGATTGTGATCTTACCAAAAGCATCTAGTTGAAGACATAAGAATATATTTATAGACCCAAATAAAAAAAGTTACCATTTAATCTGTTCTTATTGCTTTAATTTGAAGGTTTCAAATGTGGTAACAATTTTCTTCTAGGATGGTAACAATTTTCAAATGAACACACTCAGCATCCAAAGCCAGCTTCTATTCTGATCATAGGTCATGAACACACTCAGCATCCAAAGCCAGCTTCTATTCTGATCATAGATCATGAACACACTCAGCATCCAAAGCCAGCTTCTAAAACAAATAGAGAGACACCAATAACAAAAACAGAAAAAATAAGATTAAACTACGCAGTAGGAAATTATCTATATAATATGAAGAGATTTAGACTTAATTAAATAAAGTGCATCAATTAAATTCACCTATGAATGCTTATAAACTCCCTTTAGCAAAAACCTAAGCAGCTCTTATAACTAAGCAATAAGGGTGTGTTCGGTTGTGTGGCTTTGCCTCGTCTACCATTTATTTAGGCCCGGGCTTGCGACATTTCAATTGGAGGAAGCCACAACTCCAAAACTTAAGTCCAACTTGATTCTTAAAAAACCTGGTTTTGAGAGCAATTTACCTTGAGATTCTCTCGATTTGCGTGCTGGTTTGTTTAAAAGCTGATTTCTGTTTTTGGCCACCGAACACCTCAAAGTCAAATAAGACTTCGACCCTGGCTTGCTAGGGAAAAATCATACAACTGAACACAGCCTAAATTTGCTACACCACTCCAAACAGAAATTGTAGGAAAATAAAAGAAAATTATATAAAAAGTCAAACCTTGGTGCTGCCAAGTACCAACAGCCTATTATCTGAAATGGAATTAATTGGTGTCATCTATATCTAGCTCATCTAGTCATTTCCATTTTCTTTATCATCTCTTTAGACTATCATATTAGAAATCAAACACAAAATTCTGTCCTTTCTTTAATTTGAAGGTTTCAAATGTTGTAACAATTTTAAGGATGCTATGAAAGCTAGTGTTTGGAAACAAAGAAATTTGAATCGAGCTGTAACTTGTGAAGAAGAAAATGTTGAATACTATACATTCTAATCTCCAGTCTAAGTTCGGTACTGACGTTTAAATAAATGATCGCCAAAATAGGCAATAAAACAACATAGAAATTCAAAAAGAAAACTAAATTGACTAACATAAGTACATAACAGTTACATTAGTGAAAACAATTGTACAAGCAACCAACTTTTGTTTGTTTGTTAACATAATTCTAATTTGCAGGGCACTTTCAAAAAGGAATGACGACCCCACTACCGCTTCAAGGCCATTTGACAAGGACCGTGATGGATTTGTCATGGGAGAAGGAGCTGGAGTTCTGGTACTTGTTTTTGCTTTCAATGTTTCTTGGATTATTTGAAATAACAGATGTTGTACTGGTAAATTTATGTTATAACTAAAAAATTATGTTATACTGGTAAACTGATGTTTACTTACTCGCCAAAACTCGGAAGGTGATGGAGACCTTGGAGCATGCGATGAAAAGGGATGCTCCGATTATTGCAGAATATCTAAGAGGAGCCATTAATTGTGATGCATATCACATAACTGATCCTAGGGATGACGGTCTCGGCATCTCAAGTTGCATCAATCAAGCTCTGCAGTATGCAGGAGTTGCTCCCGAAGAGGTAATTAGTAAATTAATCAATCTCCTTCTTTCTCCTGTATAATTATATATGTTGGAAAAAAAAATATGAATTGTTTGAAGATTAATTTATAAATAAATGAAACTCATGTGTTCTTGGCAACTGAGTGTTATTATCTAAAGGTGAACTATATAAATGCTCATGCGACCTCAACTCCATTGGGTGATTTGGCTGAAGTCAATGCTATGAAGCAGGTCTTTACATATCCATCAAAGATTAAAATGAACGCAACTAAGTTTTTTTTTTTTTCCTTCTTTTTTCTATTGATTATTTCCATTTTTTTGTCATATTCTTTTTTTTTTTTATGTTTATATATTTTTCCCCTTTTTTATTTTTGTTTTTTTTAGTCCATGATAGGGCATGGCAAATCGAGAGAATTCATTCTTAAAAAAGCTGGTTTGTTTAAAACATGATTTTGATTAGCAAATATAGAAAAGTTGGGAAAAACCTTTGGAAGAGGAGTTGACGAGGAAATGAAGAGGAGGCGACGAGGACCTTTGGAAGAGGAAGAATTTTGGGCGGGGCGATTGAAAGGCGACAACAATGGTGGCGGTCGATGGTGGCGGCGTCGGAACTGACAAAGAGGAGGAACTTCGGGCGGCGACGGCGGATTGCTCGGGAAGGTTACAACTTCGGGCGGCGACGGCGGATTGCTCGGGAAGGTTACAACTTCCGGCGGGGACGGCAGCTTGCTCCCAAGGTGACAATGTCGGTCGGCGACGGCGGCATGCTCGGACCTCACAAAAAGAAGGAAGGCTCGGCTGCTGGCTTGGATTAATCGGGAGAGAAAGAAGATAGAGATAGGAGAGACCAATCTAGAATTTTCTGGAATAAAAAATGGACGGTATAGATTAAATCATCGTATAAGATCAACGGTTGATATTTAGTTACTGTTTGTTACTGTATATCTACAGTAACTGTCAAAGGTTGTACGGTTCGGATCTGCAGTCAAAACTGAATGGACGCCTCAGATTCATCAACGCTACTGTTGATTTTACTGTAGTAAAACTGCTTCAATCTTTATATATATATAATTTGTCTATGCAATGCAACAGATAAGAAAATGGTAAGTCGTTTGTGTCTGTTTGGTTATCTTACTTTGTGTGTCAAGGCCTGTATGCAAGGCCCAATTGTGATTGTTGTTGCAGGCCCAAATTGACTCTTTACATAAAGCCTAAATAGGACCAAAAAGCCCACTTTCCCAAGTCAAAGTTTCAGCCCTATCTGTATGCAAAGGCCAATTGTGATTGTCGTCTCAGCCCAATATCGACTCTTTAAATAAAGCCCGAATAGGCCCAAAAAAGCCTAGTTTTCCAAGTCAAAGTTTCAGAGAGATTCTGTCTGTATGCAAAGCCCAATTGAGATTGTTGTTGCAGGCCCAAATTGATTCCTTACAAAAACCCAAATAGGCCCCAAAAAAGCCCAGTTTTCCAAGTCAAAATTTCAGAGAGTTCTGTCTGAATGCAAAGCCCAATTATGATTGTTGTTGCAGGCCCAAATTGACTCTTTACACAAAGTAAGCCCAAATAGGCCAAAAAGCCCAGTTTAAGTTTCAGAGAAAGTCCTATCTGTATGCAAAGCCCAATTGTGATTGTTGTCTCAGCCCAAAATCGACTCCTTACATAAAGCCCAAATAGGCCCAAAAAAGCCCAGTTTCCCAAGTCAAAAAAAGTTTCAGATAAAGAGAGTCCTGTCTGTATGCAAAGCCCAATTATGATTGTTCCAGGCCCAAAATTGACTCTTTCCATAAGGCCCAAAAAAGCCCAGTTTCCTAAGTCAAAAAGTTTCAGAGAAAGAGACTGATAGAGACTGAAAAATAAAAAAAAAAAACAGAGAATGGCGAGCTGGTGGTTGCAGGCACGGCCATGGCTTCTGCTGCTCTCCTCTCTCTTTCTCCTCCATGCACTGCTGCGGCCGTTCCTGGAGCTCAACGCCCCTGTTAGAGTGAAGAAGGTGCCTCAGCTGCCGCTCCGCTTCCGCCATGATGGATCCTTCAAGATCCTCCAGGTCTGTCAGTCACTATCTTTTTTTTTTTTTTTTTTTTAATTTGTCTGGTACATTATTGTTTAACACATCCTACTTCATTGATACAAGAAATTGAAGTAATTAGTGCATAGATGTTTCTATGCTGAATTCAGTCCTGATATAGTGATATAGTCTGTTAGATCGAAGGATCGAAGGTTTATCAAACAGTTTCATCGATCGATCCCAATCTAGTACTTCTTATTCATTTATTTATTGATGAGTTTTTTGTTCAAATTGTGGGAGAAAAGAGTAGGTGGCAGACATGCATTATGGGAATGGGGCCACGACGAGATGCCGAGATGTGCCGCCAGCCGAAGCTCCATACTGTTCTGATCTTAACACGACTCGATTTCTGGAACGGCTTATTGCCGCCGAGAATCCTGACCTGATTGTATTCACAGGTCTGAAAAGTTAATTTCAGATTTAGGTCTTCATATTATGATTCTATAACTTGGTTCTAGTGTTCAATTTTGACATTTTTCAATGGTAATAAACTTAAAATTAATCAGGAGATAACATATTTGGGGCGAGTGCCACAGATGCACCCGAATCCCTAATAAAGGCGTTCAAGCCCGTCAGGGAGCACAAAGTCCCTTGGGCCGCAATACTAGGCAACCACGACCAAGAATCAACCATGACCCGGTTAGAATTAATGGATTTCATGTCCTCCATGGATTATTCGCTCTCGCAAGTCAATCCGCAGGGTTATGTGGTTAACGGATACGGGAACTACCATGTAAATATTAACGGGCCATTTGGATCGGGGTTTGTAAATAGGAGTGTTCTGAATCTGTACCTCATGGATAGCGGGGATAGAGAGGTTGTAAATGGGAAAAAGACGTATAGTTGGATTAAAGAATCGCAACTTCATTGGCTACGCAATACTTCTCAAACACTTCAGGTTCTTTTCATTTTCCCCAAACCCTCTAATTTTAAATTTTTTTTTATATTTTTTACTTGTTTTTTTATGTTATAAGCATCACAGGACAATATTTTATGTTGCTGTTGTTTCTGAAATGTGAGAACTTCATGTGAACTTACTTGTTAGCCTATAGGATACCTGCATGGTACTCACTGTTTTGTTCTCACAGCAAACCTGAGGCTTAAGGTTAAAAAAAAAAAAAAAAAAAATCTTTTTGAAATTGAAAGCCCAATTGAGAGGAGTTTACTTGGCTAATCAGGTTTCTGGGTGTACCATAATTGTGGAATGAAATCTTCTGACGCATGGTATAGTATGCAGTGCATTTACAGTCGTTGGATTTTATTGAAAAATGTGCAAAGTTATAAAAAAGAGCCCCCTGATGAGCCACGGTCGTTGGATCTGTGCTGCACATTTTGCTGTGCATCAGCAGATCTTTGTTGCATAATTGTGTTGGCTATCCTACAATTGAACTTAAATGTCTCTAGTATTATACCCTCAGCATGTCAAATTTACTGAAATTGTTTCAACTATCCTACTCTAAAATTTTACCAGGAAATCTCTCCTGCTCCTGCACTTGCATTTTTTCACATTCCAGTACCTGAGGTACGCGACCTATGGTACAAGGGATACATTGGTACATATCAAGAGGCTGTTGCATGTTCCACAGTAAACTCTGGTGTAGTGACCTCCTTTCTCCAAATGGGTGACGTAAAATCAGTATTCCTTGGTCATGATCACCTTAACGATTTCTGTGGTAATATCAGTGGCATATCGTTTTGCTATGGAGGCGGTTTCGGCTACCATGCTTATGGCAAAGCCTTCTGGCCTAGGAGAGGCAGGGTCATTTCGGTTCAGTTGGGAAAATCTGGAAATGAATGGGGGCAGGTGCAGTCGATTCGTACATGGAAGAGATTGGATGATCGAAGTTTGTCCAAGATTGATGATCAAGTGCTCTGGAGACGCAGTTCGGGTGATTTTTAGCAATGACACTTGTTCTGAAATTACATGTATGATTTTGTTACCATTATTCTAGGCAGTTCTTATGGAATTCTCATTCTTTTTTTCCTGCCACTCGACATAATTACTGCCCCTTGTACAATCCAACATACACATTGAGATCCTGGTGAGCATAGTAGATTTATCTTTGTATGGTTTCATATTGCACAACACAGCCCCTGGATACACATACTGACGAGTAACAATCAGTGAAAAGTCATCATCTGAAGTAGAAATTGCTTTAACTTCTGTTTGTTATTTCATATATTACAGCTCTCACTTTCATAGAAAATTCAGCCAGTTTCAAAACCTTAAAAGCTAATTTATTTTTTTATTTTTGAATTGGAAAGAACCGTAAGGCTCACGAATCTAATAGACTTTCGAGATATAACGTGATTTTCTAAAATGCCGCCTGTTTTTCCATCTAATTTCTTTCAATACAAATTGTAAGTTATACCAATTATATTTTCTTTTTTGCGATGAAAAGAAAGCAGAGCATTTGGGCATGGCATATGAAATGCCGAGAAAGTTTTCATTTGTTATTATTTTTCATTTAATCAACTGCATTAATGTTGAAAGAAGACCGAGTTAAAATTGTTAAGGTTGTTCTTTTTTTTTTTGAAGAAGAAGAACAAAAAAATTGTTAAGGTTGTTCAATTGTTATGTGATCAAAGTTTGAATAGCCTGTACAGTTGTAGAATCGAACATCAAACAAACCTGAGAGAATATCAACACGCAGAAAGTTTTGCTATTATGACAGTAGTTAGTCCACAATGAGTTATTGACAAATAAATTACATGATTTGCAAACAATCTTGATTCCACCGGAGTACTCTCCAACCATCTCAGAATGTGGAGCCATTGAACCCGAAGTACGACCTCTGTAATCAAAGTGAAATAAGTTTGTTAAAACCATTCTATTCAGCACTTGCAATTTGAACATAATGCCGCTAATTTGTTAAATTGTGGGTGATTTCAATATCATTCAGCCATATATAGATAGCAAAAGTCTGAAACTAAAACAGTCTGAATGTCAATGTATAATTTTTTTTTCCTTTGGCGTGTTACTCACTAATTGCAAATTTATGTCGAACAATACTGACCAATATACAGACAACCAATTCAACTGGAATGTCTCTGGCTTGGTACACACAGGTCGGATTTGTACCAGCAGGTACTTATCGAGTGCGCGCTACACCTACTTCACATAAAGTGCAGTAGTTGGAGTGTATATGAAATTATAGTATATATATTAGTTGGCACATAAGAAACTTCAATGCTTTTGAAAAAAACAGTTTACTCTTTTTGGGAGAACATTTCTAAACAAGTGGCACATTAAACAGCTAACTACTTTCAGGAGGAATTTCTTAAAACATCTATTTGGTTCATTCAATTTTTAAAACACAATATTCTGATAGTTGATCACTATCTAAGAAAGACAACCAAATTAGGCACAGCCCGACTTGCCAAGAGGACAAGGAAAGTGGTACAGACTGGATCCTGTAATAGTGAATAGTTTAATCCAGGTATAGTTCCGTGCTGAATCTGATACATCAACATTTAATGAACACTGAGAATAAGAGCCAAACAGTATCAGTGCCAGAACAAAGAGACTGGACCCAACCAACCAACAGGCGCACCGGTCACAGATACGTGTTTAGAACCAACTCACTGGATCATCATATCAGCCCATACCAACAGGATCAGATTGTTTCTAAGTCCACAGGTGTCAGATTTTTTAATACTATAGCATACCAGTAAATCAGCACTGTGAAGGAGTAGTGATATGTCCAGAACCTTATTAACATACCGGTCAAAAACACAAAATGAAGAGGTATGCACCATGTGGAAATCAGAACTACCTGCACATCATAGAACTTGATGTAAAACCGTGAGCTGTCGACTGAAAGCTTGGATTCAAGGATTTCAGCTAGGGCCGAGCTGAGCTTCCCGTTTACATCTGGCCCGAGACCGCCTATGGATATGACCTCGCCGTAAGCTGCCGGCTCTTCGCTTCCCGCGAATGACATCGGCACCCCTCCGTGGAGCGATATCATCACATACTGGCACATTTTAAGAGCATAAGTTTGTGCTAAATACACCGGAAATGTTATAAGAAACTCAGGAATAACTAGAGGTGGCAAATGGGGCGGGTGGGTCGGGTTCAGGTTCGAATTGGGCGGGTCAGGTCAGTTTGACCTTCTAGAAGATCTCGAATCGGGTCGGGTGATGGGCAGGTTCGGTCGAGTCAATTTTAATATCAATTTTTTTTAGATCGTATGTTGATTTGAGTTGGATTGCGTGTTGTTTGATCTTGGGTCGGGTTGGGTTCAGGTCGCGTTGGGTCGGGTTAGTTTGACTTTCATAAAATGCCAAGTCGGGTCGGGTTTGGGTGGGGTCGGGTCAGGTTTTGCCACCTCTAGGAATAACATTAGCCGAGAAACACCAGTTGGATTAAACTAATAATTAAGGCATATAGGGAACAAAAAGGAAGAAATGTGTAAGAGGCATTTCATCAAACACTTTATCTACACAGACAAAAGTGAGCATGCGACTGTTCCAATAACAGCAGCAATTCACAGTGCAACAACGACGGCTGATCAGTTCTTGGATGACAACAATTGTACAAGGGGAAAGTAGCTAGTTACGGTGTAGAACAAACCAAAATGGACTCACGGATTCAGGCTTGCCGATGATCTTGGCGAGGATGCGGCTGCAGTCCTTGAGGATATCGGAGGAGGTCACGGCGTCAACCGGCACATTCGTGTTCAAGTTCAGTGTCGGCATCTCCCTCTCTCTCTCTCTCTCGCTCTGAGACACGGTGGTAGAGGGTACTAGTGAAAGTGAGGATGGAATTCAACAGTAGGATAAGGGGAGAGGAATAAGAGCCTAAGAGGGTTTTGGATTATTACTTTATTAGTGGTTCATTAGTGGCAGATTGTCGGGTCGGGTTTGGGTTTGGATTTGGGTTTGGTTCAAGTCGAGTCGGGTCGGGTCCGGTATCGGATTGATGGCTGCCGACATTTTTTTCGGGTCGGGTCGGGTATCGAGTTGACGTCCGCCCGTATTTTTTCAGGTCGGGTCGGGCGAGTTTTTCAGATCTGATCAGATTTTACACCTCTATTCCGAGTCATCTCGGGTTTCGGGTTGTTCCGGTTTGGGTCGGGTTTGGTTCGGGTCAGTTTGACTTACCTTGAAACACGGGTCGGATTCGGGTCAGTTTGAATTTTTCTGAAACACGAATTGGGTCAAGTTGAGTCGGGTTCGGATCAATTTGATTTTCCTTGAAACATGAGTCGGGTCAGATCATATTTTGCCACCTCAGGATTATGCACTGCCTTTGATTTTAATCAATTAGATTGACATATTAAATTATTAATCAATTAAACCAGTGTTATTGACACCTATTTTTTTTCATCGTCAACATGACTTTTATTATACATAACGGTATGTTTATTTTATTATTTAACTCATAGAAAATTAATTTCATTCACTGGGTGACACAAAAATTTGAGTAAGATCGATCCAAACCAAAACTTATACAATAATTATTCAAATAATTTTGTTCTCGATACAGGTAGAATTCTACAAGTTCTGAGCAAATTTCATTTTCAACTGATTTATGATATAATTCTTTTTTCTCTAAAAAGAATGATATAATTTTTTTCATTAAGAACACTAAAGATCCATTTTTGCAAAAGCAAAAGGATGACAAGATGGGTGAAGAACGAATAAGCAGTGACCAAAATAACAGAATTTAGATGACAATGAATAAAAGAGATGTAAAATATAAGGAGTGGGGGAGAGGCAAATCAATGGTCTCATATGTTCATATTTGAATGGCTCGGATTAGACGGTTCTCAAATATGTAATACTATTCCTGAACAAAAGTAGTCCAAATACATATGGAAATTGCTTCGGCTACCCTCTAAATTGCTAAGAACACCCCTAAAATTAAACTTTACAATTATTTACTATTTTTATTTGATATTCTCTGTATAAATAATATTTATAATTTTTATCATTAAATGTATTAAAAATAATTTTCATCAACAAGACAAACGAGGAATTGAGTATACTCAATTTTGGCAACTCATTTTTAATTTTCTCTGATATCTAATTGCAAAATTTAGAATATTTAAATTTATGAATCCTTACGTTATTAATTATTACATGCTTGATTAATTATATCAAATACTTAAAATATAAATGCTAATTTGATAGTGTCCTTTTAAACATTCACATAATTAATGGTTGGCCTCATTCACACATTCATGTAAGATGCTCGAGTAATTTATATCAGTGAAAGATCATTCGATACTCGTTTGCAGTCATGAGAAACTTGTTCAATATCAGGATGCGGACATCAATATATCTCACACCAAATGCAAACCTGATATAGTTATTGGATTCCTCCTCTTGTTTCAATACTAATTTAACGATCCCTTGACATTTAACAAAAATCAAATAACATAATAAAAGCTATGACTAATTAAAACTATTATGTTTGCGAGCACTTGGTAATTTTTTAAGAATTCAAAATTAAAAGATTTAAAAAGTAGAGTTCATAATTCAAATCACAACTAAGTTTTAAGTTAAAAAAAATATTTTTTTACTCTCTTTAAGAGGTAGCCCGTCTTGCCTGTATTGGGTCTTTTACCGAATATGACATACCCAAATATAAGAGGCCTTTTTTGGGCCTGAAGCCTTTTTATGTTCTTTATCAAAAACTATTGAGATAGTGCCCCTCCAAAAAAAAAAAATTATAATATAATGTTCGAAAATATTGAAAATATTTGGTTGTGAATTTGTGATTATGCTTCCCACTTAATTAAATTAATTGCTAGATTGTACTTGCAAATACTTTTTTTTCTCAACAATAAACTCACTAAACTAGAACCATTTTGTTAATCCTTTTAGTTTTCTCAATTCTTAAGTGGGCTCATGTTTGTTAATTAAGCAGAGCCCAATTTGGCCTACATACAATATAAATGCACCACTACTGTACATTGTAGGTAATCTTATCATAATTGTTTGTGGAAGCTCCACTAAGCAATTCCACAGCCAATTAGATTAGGGTTATCATGTGCTCTCTACACTGTGCATTATCCAGAGAGAACGGTGGATAAGTTGATCATGTGTCCCTGCCTAAGACCAGTTGTACAAACATTGGTTTACAAGGGGTAGATTAAACTTGGCAAGGGGAATTAAAAGATAAGGTGCAATGCAATGGGGTAGATTTCCTGGTAGTTTGTGATGGAGATGTATGCCTTGTATTGTTCTGTGCAAGGGCTCACAACATGTGGAGGGTTTTGGATGGTGATTGATATATAAACATCTCCAGCTCCCATTATAGTTGTATATATATATACTTCATCATATATGGTGCAGATCTTTTTTTTTTTTAATTTTAGGGATGTTAATTAATTAGTATGAGAAAGTTTTATTTGGGTAATTAATTACATACAGAGTCATACCTAGTGTCCACACTATGGACATCCATAGAAAACACATATAAGTGTAAGTGTTATATTGTGGGGTTCCCATTTGTTGCCATAAAAAACTAAGGCAAGATTGTGCCATAGTTAAAAATGGTCCGTTATATCAATTTAAACGGTCCAGATTTTGAAAATAGGGGGTGTTGTTATGTTGTGGGTCCTACCATAAAAAACTATGGCAGGATTGTGCCATAGTTAAAAATGGTCCGTTGGATCAATTTAAACGGCCCAAATTTTGGAAATAGGGGGTGTTGTTATATTATGGGTCCTATGTGCATAGACCCAAAAGAAACTATGGCACAAGCGTGCCATAGAAAACTATGGAAGCTGATGTGAATTCTTATATTGTGGGTCTCATTTGTCACACCCTATGTGTCATCTATGGATGTCCATAGCGTGAACACGTAAAGTTTCTCTTACATAAATGGAATTCTCATCCAAACAAATGTGTGCTTGGCTGTTCTTCTTGCCTGTAAAAGCTTCTGGAAAGCAAAAAAAAAAATATCTTGCTTTGTTTATTTTTTCACTAGTGTTAGTTAATGTGCATGCAGTAATTATCATCAAAGCTACTGAATTGCACTTGCATGCAATGCTGCTTCAGAATTTGACCAGCAACTCAGAGACAAACAAAATTGGAATTTTCTTATTCAATTTGATTAAGTGAGTTTGTCAATTTAAACATTCAAACAGCTGGTTAATCTAAAAAATTATAATCCTACAACCTTCACAGAAAAAATTACTTCATAAACAGCAATAAGTTACCATTAAATTAAAAAAATTATACAGAAATTTCTTATCTTTTTTTTTTTTTTTTTTTTTTTTTTTTTTCTAGTATCTCATGACAGTGAAGTTTTTACTGCTAAAATAAATTACCCAAAATCAGAAAAAGTGGACCTGTATATGCTTTCTCTTTCAAACAAATAAAATCTTCGAAAATCTTCACCACATTCACATATATGCTGCCTCTCTTAATGGTTAATAAGGTGGCCATGTGGGACCTTATATGGCACAAGCATACCATTTCAAAGTTTATCATTGGCCTCTTTTTATTTCTCTCACTCACTCTAATCTAACAAAGTAAACAAAAAAAAAAAAGAAGAGGTCACGTGTATCATTTTTGGGACCAATTAAGCATGACCCATATTTGCATTTTTCATTTTTTTTTTTATTTTGCACTAGGGTTTATCCAGATCAAGAGGTTGATAAACCTCCAAATGGTACCAGAATTGTAGTACTGGGGTATATGATATATAACTTGATAAGGTTGCCTTAGTTAGTCAGAGAGATCTTGTATGTTTCTGGTAAAAGTAAATTAGACACCGTGCATGCACAGTGAGGTACCAGTATGTTAATTATGATTCAGAAGTTAAAAGTCAGAACCAGCAGAAAGCTAGCAGAATTGGGTTGTTCTCTTCCTGTATCAATTTTAGGAAATATTTGGAATTTGGAGAGAGCAAGGAACAAATAGAAATAGGAAAGTTTTGTGTTCTTGAAATGTAAAGGAATGATTCAAGTTAATTTTTGTACGACTCTTGAGTTTCTGGTTCTTTCTGTTCTGTTCTCTAGAAACTGGAAGTCACAGTTTGGTATAGTTTGGCAACAAGATTTCTGCACTCATATATAACTGGATAAAATGGATAGGATTAGTTATTATTATGATTTTAGTTTGCCATTTTTGTATCCGACTTGTCAGTATATATTGTTGCACTTCATATATATCAAGTTTCTTAATTAATATTTAATTGCACTAGGATTTTTTTTTCCAGCAATAATTGTGCAAATTATATATCTAACTCAAGAGCATATTCTAGACCAAAAAAAAAAAAATATATCAATATGTGAAAGTAAGTGATATATATATATCTACCAAATATGAACTTAATTATATATTTATAAGGTAACAGTTTAATGAAATTATAAATGAGGTTCAAAAATGAAGTTATAAATATATAGATATAGCTAATAAATAAAATCGTGCAATGTAATCAAGATAATTGAGCTGCCGACATGGTGACATATATATATATATAGAGAGAGAGAGAGAGAGAGCATGACTATTGTGAAAACGTTTACATTTCACTCCGAAATGCAAACGGTCCAAATTATACTTTGCCACGTCCGAAATTTTGATTTATTGTTCTCATTAAATTAATCATATTAAAATACTAGGGGATACAAAAAATTTTCATTTTTAGAGCTTTTTAAGTATTTATTTTGGATTTATAAAAGTGGCAGCATTGTAATTGACTAAACAGCCAAGTAATTTTAATTCTGCTCATGATATAAATTGAGTAATAGGTAGTGTCTATAGAAAAACCGTCCATAGCGTTCATAAAAGTTACATTTCGGAATATATCATGTTACATTTCGGGATGCATCTGTTACATTATGTACACGTTTATAGATGTATGGACAGTTTTTCAATGTATGCAAGATGTTTGTCATATAAATTCATGATGACAAGAAATGCCCCGTGAAGAACACGCTGCGACTGGTAAACGATACTATCAAATAAGCCAAACTATTCGTCCATATGTGTATATATATATATATATATATATTACATTTTGTTTGGTTTAGCATGATTGCACATAGTACTTGGCTAATTTGCTAATTATATAATTCATTTACATTAATGGATATATATCATGGTTACACAATAGAGGATATATAGAAGTTTTTTTTTGAAAGGATGGCAGTAGCTGCCATTGGAGGATATATAAAAGTTGTCGACCCAAATAAGTGGTGGTCTAACTTTGAACAATTAATTTTGTGTACTTTCTTTCTTTTATAATTTCCCTTTTTCGCCTACTTGAATTCTAAGAAATGGGGTCTGCATATAATAAAAGTAGATTGTGCAATGCTATGAATCAAAATTGCACCATACCGGTCAGATTTAAATTTATAGCTATATACAATTATTTCATTCAAATACAATATCTCTCAGAAATAAAATATATATATGCATTAAATTTATACTTTATATACAGGTACACAAGTTTGCAACTCTATGTTTACAAAGAAATTCAAATTTATTGGGGGCGTCTGTTATTATCTCAAAAATTGGGAAAAAATAAATTTCATTCTTTTTTTGAAAGTGAATATTTTATTTCAGAATATCATATTTCCTTACGGGATGTACATCTCTATTACTTGACATTGGAGAGAGCACCATCATTTCATATATATTAATATATGCTCGTATATTGTGATTTTTTTTAGTGCTAATAACGTAGTATATATGTATATAGAGGAGGGATCAAATAACCATATTTTTTGTGACCCATCGGTGACCATAAAATTAAATCTTAAATAACTACATTTTAAATTCTTAAATAAAAAAGAAACTAATTGATAGAATATGTTGTATATATTATATTCTATGTGGATACAAAAAATTATATCATTTTGATTTTATTTACATATACATCAAGCATTTACAAAAATCAACGGTTCAAGTTTTATGATTTTTTCTCCTCTCTTGATGACTATCGAAACAATGTCAAAACTTTATCATTTTTTATGTATATGTTGTTGAGATAATATAAAATACATCTAACGGTTTAGATTTTTCAATTTATGCTTAAATAAAAAAATAGTCACCATGGTCACTAAAAACATGGTTATTGGATCCCTCCTCATGTATATATACCATGCATTAAGTGACTTATATATGATGCCTTGGAAATAGCAAGGCGGATTAATATCACATAAAATCATAATTGTGTGTAATTAATGGTCAATGAAATATATATATATAGCAAAAACACATTTTTTTAGTTTAACATATCGAATTCTATTGACATAATGTTAATTACGATCGAAATTGCCATCACCCTTTCTTTAATTTCTTTCTAAAAAGTATAGATCAGAAAGGGTTTGCTCGAAAAATCTAAGAAAGATAAATCAAGAATTGCCAAGCAATTCTAACCCAATTAATTCTAAAGACCACAAAATAGCAAAAATTCTTCATATATATTTTTCGTTGATATATAGTTATATATTGAGCTTTTCTCTAGGTATATACGTGTAGGCATATCTGTCGAGAGAATTAATTAATGTGACGTACAAATGGCAACAACAATATTTAGTTTCTTTTCTCAAAAAAAATCATAAAAAAATATCATGCATGTAAGTATCTAAATTCTAAACAAATATCTCCTGTTCCACCTTAACTTGTACATAAAAAAGACAAAACCATAGTATAGTTTGGGGATAGGGAGGCCTCTGAATCTGATGATCATTACTGGTTGAATGCGAGGGACACAACGTAGGAGCAAAAGCAACCACACACACACACATATGTAACATAACACATCCCTTGCATTCAAATTGTGTAATTAAAAGGCATGCACTTATCTGATTTAATTTGAGACCCAATTTGCAGAATTGCAGAGTCACTTTGTAACAACCGCAAAAGGCCAAAGGGGCAGACAATTTGGGCATGCAAAGCTCCAAAATCTTTATTTGAGATATGAGGTGAGATGAGATCCGAGACTGAGAGGGATGCATCATGTGTAGTGTATATCATATGTCATATGTGCAATGGATGAATGGAATAGTGTTGTTGTACTCCAACTGTAGCCCATTTAATTTATGTCGACACACTAATAATTAGTTTGGTTATATGGCCTTGTGAAAATTTGGGTTATCCATATGAGGAGGGATCTGTTGACAATGCTAAACTTGACAATTTTGATAATGAGACATTTTAAAAATTTGTAAAATTTCATAAGAAATCGTAAAAATATAAAAAAGTTTATGGATGCATTATTTAACTTATAAATTGATTGTGTTTCAAGTTTCAAACAATTTGAACGTCATTTGATGGCTTATCAAAATTTTATGTACTTTTTAACGGTTATAATTTAAAGGGTTTCCAAAGAACTATCAAACATCACTTAAATTGAATATAATCGGAAACATGATCAATCTATAAGCTAAATAATACTTCCGTAAACTTTTTTTTATTTTTAAGATTTTTTATGAATTTTTACAAATTTTTAAAAGATCTCATTGTCAAAATTCTCAAGTTAAGCATTGTCAATGGATCCCTCCTCCATATATATATGGTACAATATATATATATATATATATATATATATATATATATATATATATATATATATATATATATATATAATGCATAAAATACGGTTATGTAATGTACAAATTTGACTAGCTTAAATATGGAAATTATTTCAAGGGAAGAGATATATATATATATATATATATATATATATATATATATATATATATATATATAAAAGAGTTTCATTTATTCAGATAGGACGAAAATATCTATTGATGTATTTATTAATTAAAATCGCATGCCATCCAATAATAATGTTATTCTTCTTATCTAAAAAATATATATATTTTTATAAACTAGTTTGCTATAATATTTAAATACATTTCAATACAAATATTACATCGAATGATACTTGAATAAATTAATGAAATCATTCATTTTGTTAAATGTCTGGACAAGGAAGAAAAGTTGTTAAATACATCATTAATGAAGTGTATATTAAATGTAAATCGATCTTAATTAACTAATTAATAAATTGTACTTGCAGATCAAGCTAAGCTATTATTGGTTGAAACTTGAAAACCAATATACTACGTCATATATATATAGAATATTACCTCGTAGAAAGCAAGCAAGTACTTCCAAATTAATTAATTTTATTGCCAAGTTCATTCCATGCACTGAATTTGTATATTATCAGCTAACTATTTTTTTATGAACAACTGTGCATCAGTCAGCAATTTTATATATCGTACTGTTAATCATTATTTAATAAATCATTAACAGTGTCATGTGTACGTAGTACGTACGTGTCAATACCACCAGCAACTACAGGTGCACATTGGAATAGAAATATCCTTACTGTATATAAAAGTATACCGGAAAAAATGATATGAAAAGGCTATATTCTCTAAATAAAAAAGCTGAGCTGTTGATTATTTTTTTAGATAAATCAGAACCGTTGATTTACGTTAATGCCTGTTGACGTTAATGTCTCAGCCCATTAGAATTTAAGTTCTATATCAATTTTCTCAATATAAAGTCCATTACATATTATCTTAAAAATTTATTATAAGAAATAATAATTTTAGTCCAACGCGTGCTATACTGGTATAAGATAAAAATAACATAACATATATGATATATCTAACCGAGGAGAGAGAAACTGAGAGAGAGAGAGAAACCCAGAGCAACCTCGATTCACGTGAAAGCTGCAAACCGCACAAGGATTTAGTTTGCCACGTTGGCCCTAAAAATCTAGGGTACCCAATTAGGATTTGCCATGTGAGCAGATAAGAACTAAGGAGGGGGGCCTCACATGAAAAGGCAAAACCTAATTATTTGGTGGGGCATTCTTTCTTTAATTCTTTCATGCTAAATAATGCCATTCCCCACTTAAACAAATGCTGCTGGTTATCTAAGGACCAGTGGTGCCAGGAAGGATTTGTATCTGCTGCCATAGTTTTACAATGGCAGGGTCCTGCCATTAGACACTGACAGGTGGGTCCTTTATTTGTGGGCCTCACCTGTCAGTGTCTAATGACAGGACCCTACCATTGTTTTTAGGGAAATAACTCCTCAACCCCCCAAACTTTCTCCTAGTGACAAGTTATCCTCCAAACTTTTTTTTTGACAAACACCTTCCCAAACTACCTAATTGTGACAAACACACCCCCAACATCCAATTAACCCTCTAATACTCAATTATGGAGTGTGAAAAGACCAAAATGACCTTGTATGTATATGTCATAATATTTAAAGTATTAGTGTTTCATAAAATCTAATTTTAAAAAAAAATTATCGATATAAATATTTATAATTAATTGACTATCTTTATTATAAAATATTTATTAATCTATATTTGTAATTTGATTTTAAATGTTATTCTATGTTATAGAATATATTTCATGATAATATATAAATTAAATTTTTTTTAATTTCAGTTATAAAAAAATTAAAAGTTTATAATTACATTAATTTGTCTATTTATATATCATGCAACAATATTTTTTTATAATAATTTTATGAAGTACTAATATTTTAAATATTATGACATATACATACAAGGGTATTTTGGTCTTTTCACACTTCATAATTGAATATTAGAGGGTTAATTGGATGTTGGGGGTGTGTTTGTCACAAGTAGGTAGTTTGGGGGGTGTTTGTCACAAAAAAAAAGTTTGGGGGCAACTTGTCACAAGAAAAAAGTTTGGAGGGTGTGGAGTCATTTCCCCTTGTTTTTAATGGCAGCAGATACGGACCCGCCCGGGCACACCCTTGATTCTGAAAAAATTGTCGAACCGCTTCATTGCGTATAACAAAATTAATAGCATGCTAATATTTATATGGTTGTAGTCTTGTAGACTTTTGTAAATGAAGTAATTTGGATTGTCGGTTTCATTACATATATGTATATTTTTTGGATCGGATGTAAAAAGTATGTCAAAATAGATACTGATTGTGTAAGTATTCATGTTAAGTGTTGAAGTGTACAAGTTTCAAACTACCTCGATAAAATATTCAACCTATTTGTACAGTATATATCTCAGTACACTGTACAAAGTAAGTTCTATAGTGAAACCATTAATTTGAACGCATATTTGTTTAATATTTAATATGAATAATAAGGTGTAGAGTTTGATATATTTTATTTTTTATCTCTAACACATTTTTTGTACTTGTCGCTGGATATATCATATATGCTAGCCCCATGACCGAAGTGATTGTTGAAAATTCAACTATCTCAAATAAGTAATAAATAGTAGTTTATCTAATAAAAAAAATTTAGTTAATTATGATTTTTTGTATGTATATCTATTATAAGATCATTTATTAAATTTTGTCTATGTAACTTGTTTCGGTTTTTTTTTTTTTTTTTTTTTTTTTTTGCCCCAAGACATTAACAAGATCCTCATCTTTAATAATTATTTTTATTTAAATATGCAGTTGACTTTTACTTTTATAGTTTTGGTTTTTAGAAGACTTGATCTATTAATTAGTTGAATGTGCACGTAAAATTTTTGAATATTACAACAATTATAAAATATTTTGTTATGATTTGATCGTTATGCATAATTGAACTAAATTTGATATCTTAGAAAATTATATAGGAACTAGAGCATCGAAACTTTTCGGCACCCCCCCAGATTCATCATGGTTCCGCCACTAACTTACCTATTCATACCTAGAAAGAGGGTTAAGCTTTTTAGCTATGTCGCATCATCATTAATCTCAACCATTTATTTTGTTTCTCTCTCTTCATTTATCTTAATCAAATGACTCAATTTTTTTTTCATTAAAGAGATAATATGATGTACCTAAAGAATAATTTAAGACTCAAAATATTTGCAACTCTTTATATTCTTTTACATAACTTGAGATGTAGCTAAAAATATATTATATAGAAAATGTATTAAGTCCAATATTTATCTAATAAATATATTTATAAAAAATGCATATTTGTTTTCAATATCTATTAAATTATATAATATTATTTTTTTCGGGACGAAGCCCAGATTCACAACCCTAGTAATTATAAAACTTTGGGTTTATTTGGAAAAAAAAAAAGGAATTGGAAGAAAGAAAGTTTTGCACTTTTGGCTCTGTTTTGTCATGCTTGGATCTTTTGTGGTGATATATGCACTTTCCGAAAATGCCCCAACCATTTTTGGAATGGAATGGTGGTCCTTGTTATCCACTATTCAGCTAATTAATTATCACAAAGGCAATGTAAAAAGTATTACTGCAAAGGAAAAAAAAATTTAAATATCAGCAGGGCAGCATGCATTCCTGCCTGCTTCACATTCACATTCCCATTGGATGCCATGATTTGGTGTTTGAATTTGGTTTTTTTTTTTTGTTTGCTTCACTTTATTGAGTATAAAATGTTAAAATATTGAGTTCACAAATTTCCTTATTTTTTTTTCTGTTTTGAAATTTGAGCTAACTACATATAAGTACAAATTTGACTGGTATCAATTAATTGATATTATTAGCTTTAAATTTTGGTATTCTACTTGATAAATGTGTAAATATCTAAAATAAAAGTACTATTTTAATTTTGTTTGTAAACTTTCAGTATTGAACTGAATTGTAAAATTCAGTATTAAAACTGAATTTGAAGTAATATGCATTTATGATACACAAAATTAAACCAGTTTTGTTTAAATATTATCAATAAATTAGCAAGTGCATTCACAATAAGAATGGGGGATCTTTTACAACATATCAAATACTATTTATATCTATAATTTTAACAAGCAAAGAGTTAAAATTTAATTAGTTTGCATATTTCATTGTTTATATAAAAAAAAAAGAGCATTGACATTTGAACGTACAAAATTTTTTGTACTTAATAACCATAAAACATTAATTAATTTGATTCTTAAATTGCAAGAAAACTTATACATAATCAGGGGTGGAGAGCTTCCCTTAGGCCAAAGTGGGCAGTGGCCCCTTCCCATTCAAAAGAATGTTAATTATGTATTGTTTTAGTTCCTAATCATTGATTAACCCCTGTATTAATTAGTCCCCTCTTTCCAATTGAACTACATATAATGAGAGGTCTTAATAGAGAGTACCCATCCTCCAACGTACTGCATTGTGCAGTTCACAATGTCAGCCGTTGGATCGTCTCGAGATCCGTGTTGGCGTGAATCTCGAGACAACCAACGAGATATGAATTCCTTAATAGGCCCCCTCTTCAATATTAGTCAAACTCCACTATTGTAAATAACCAGTAAATAAGAAAACCAACACATGTAAACATGTGCTTGTATTTTATATATATTTTTTTGTCATGATTAAATAGTGTAAGATTTTTTTTTTTTCCTGAATAACGTGAAATACACAAATTAGTGTTCATTATATATAAGAAAAATAAGTAGAGTCCACCTTTATAAACTAGGTCACACATCCACCTCTCTTACAGTTTTGACACACCACGTGCATCCATGTGTTTACTACAGTTGGTGTTCACTGGAAATTGCAGTGTATTTGTTTACTGTAAAACGATATCTATTGATCGGAAAGATATAAATATTTAATTGAAAAAATGATATTTATTTATTGAAAATACGGTCAGGGGCGGAGCTATGGGGTGGACATGGGATGCTAAGCACCCCCCATAATTTTGCAACTTAAAAGAATATATATATGTCATTTTTTTGTGTAATTTGGTCAGCAATTCCTGTTTGGCCCCCATAATTGATGGATATATAGTTTTGTACTGCTAAGCATCCCCCATATCACAACTCTGGCTCCGCCTCTAAATACGGTGGACAGGTGGATAAGTAAAAATGGTGGACACTAGTTAGCTCTTACTCATTATATAATAATGATCTGCTGAAGAAATATTCTGTGGTGATTAATCATTAATATATAAATAAATCCGTTGCAACAGTGAGCGTTACTGTCAAGAAATTTTTTCAGTCAAGCAATCATTAACATTCACATGAATCACTCCAGATCGTGCAAGCCAAAAATATTTATAATCTAATTAAACTCATTAAAATGAGTACCTTTTTAATTGCCACGGTCACATGCTAATTAAAATAATTTAAGGCTTACTACTATCATATAATTCCATGAAATACAACATTAATTATATATAGTTATATAGTTATTAGTAAAAAGCCCACGCCTTGGTTTGGGCTGAAATTGTTATTTCTTATAATAAATTTTTAAGATAATATGTAATGGGATGAGCGAGATAATTTATATGGGCCTTAAATTTTAATGGACTGAGAATGTCAGGGACGGATCTAGGCATGACTCTTGAGCAAGCCTAGGCCCGTGCCGGAGCTTGATTTTTGAAATATATTGATTAGTACTATTTTTTCCTTTATATTAAACAATACTTAATTACATTTGCAGTTATTGTGCCCGGGCTTAATGATTTGCTAAGCAAAATACAATGAAATAGAACTCCATGTTTCATATATTAGACAATTTGTGCCCGGGCTTAAAAGTTTCTTAGATCCGTCCTTGGAGAATGTTAACGGGCATTAACGTACATCAACAGTGGTGATCAATCTAAGTAAACAATCAACGGCTGAGATTTATTCCTTGGGGAAGATAGACCTTTGATGTCAAAAAATCTAATATGATTTTAGAGGAGGGATCCATTGACAATGGTTATCTTGACAATTTTGACAATTGTAACTATAAAAAATTTATAAAAATTCATAAAAAATCTTAAAAATATAAAAAAATTTATGAAAGTTATGCTTAACTTATAGATTGATTATGTTTTCGATTATACTCAATTTAAGCGATATTTGATAGCTTTTTATAGATCTTTTAATTACAACCGTTAAAAAATGTGTAAAATTTTGATAAGGCATCAAATGAAATTTAGATTGATTGAAATTTGAAACATTATCAATCTATAAGTTAAATAATGTATCTATGAAACCTTTTTCATTTTTAAGATTTTTTATAAATTTTTACAAATTTTTAAAGATAACTATTGTTAAGATTGTTAAAATAAGCATTGTCAATGAATCCCTCCTCATGATTTTATTAGGAGTAAGGATATACTCCTCCCCTGAAAAAACAACAATATTAGTATTACACATCATTGGCACAAATCCTAATAAAAACATAAATACTTGACACACTTTTTCACGGCTCTTTGCCGTCTTGTAACGACTTTCCATTACTCTACAATAAAGTCCATGTATATTATTTGTTAATAATACGTCATCATGCAAGACTTGCACTCCTTTTTCTCCAATCTCCAAACCATACAAAAACAAAGAAAAGAAATGAAAAGAAAAAAGAAAGGGACTTTGCACAATCCATATCATTATTTTCACCTAAAAAGAAACCCATGACTTTGTAAAAGCCGAAACACATAAACAATTCAGAAAAGAAAGTATCCAACAATTAGTTTAAAATATTTACTAATCAATTAAGCACCTGATGAGGATTAAGGAGGGGCATCTTAGTCTTTGTGAATTGTGAAGCATGGATTAATTAATTAATTAATTGCAGGGAGATTCACCTGAGCTGCATTGAGTCCACATCTGCTGTTTTTCTGAAAAAAATAACAGGATTCTGTTTTTCCATTTAGAACCGTTGGATTAAATCGAACGGTTCAGATAGGTCCGATTTAGATTTAGGGAGTATTTTTATAATCATTTTGAACCGTCCAATTTAATCTAGCAGTTCTAAATAAAAAAAAGTCCTGTTATTCCGTTCAATTTATGGATACATTAATTAATTTGTAGATTGATTGTGTTTCAAATTTCAATCAATTTGAACATCGTTCGATGCCTTATCAAAATTTTATATACTTTTTAACAATTGTAATTTAACAGTCATTAAAGATGTATCAAATATAACTCAAATTGAATATAATCGGAAATATAATCAATCTATAAGTTAAGTAATACGTTCGTAAACTTTTTTCTATTTTTGAGAATTTATATTTTTTTTACAACTTTTTAAAATATTTTATTGTCAAGATTGTCAATGGATCCCTCCTCTTTAAAATATGAGTAATATCTAGTGTCCATAGAAAAACTGTCCATAGTGTTCAATGTTACATTTCGGGATGTATCTGTTTCATTCTGAAATATATATGTTACATTCTTTGTACATCAATACAGTGGCGGATCTACATGAAGAGAATGGGAGACAATGTCCCCCATATTTTCCCCAAAATGAACAATTTTACGTAGTAATTTTAATGATATATAAGTATTTTTCTTAAGAAAATATATATTTGAACCCTATAAAATATGAGAATTATTATACTATTGAACTCCATAATTATAACTTATATATGTTTTATATAACTATTATAATAATATTGACATTCGATATGACAACTTGAACCCCATTTGAAAATTTTGTGGCTCCGCCACTACGTCAGTAAACGTATGGACAACTTTTGAATGCAGGGACGGACCTAGGCATGGGCAAGCCTAGGCCCGTGCCCAGGCTTGATTTTTTAAATATATTGATTAGTACTAATTTTTTCTTTATATTAAACAATATTTATTTACATTTGTACTTATTGTGTCCGGACTTATGATTTGCCAAGCAAAATACAATGTAATAGAGCTCTTTGTTTCATATATTAGACAATTTGTGTCCGGACTTAAAAATTTTTTAGATCCGTCCCCGTTTGAATGGACGCAATATGTTTCTCTCAAAATAACAACCGACTGCATTGGCATTGCTCTGCACTGCACTGCACCTATAGAAAAAGAGAGTGTGCACAAAAGCGCACAACAAAGAACTAAGAGAAGAGAGAGGCCTCAGACTCTCAGAGCATGAATCGACATCGATCCGGTGGTCCCTCTCCCTCTCCCTCTCTCTCTTTCACCTTCACGAAACATTAGAAACGCATACCCATTACCCAATTCTCAGTACATCCCATGTTGCAATCCCCTGTACAGAATTTGCTGTCACGGTTCACTGGCACAGAGACTAGTCACTTGCAACATGGTGTCATACAGAGAGGATTGTGTTGTGTCTCTCTCTGTAAGCCGGCCTGGGTTCTGAAAGCGAGGCTTGTCTTTTCCTCTGGGTACTTATATGTCTTAAACCCCTCCTATTGCCTTCCCCCTTAATAATATTTACCATTCTCTCTTGCACCATCTGATGGTACTACTTAAGATACATACTCTCTAATCTATCTCCACTATAACAGGAAAGAACAATAGGAAGAGACCCAACAAACTCTAGCTAGCTCTTATAAGTTATACCATCTCTCTATCTGTTTCATACCAATAGGCAATTGTCAGGAAGTTTGTTGCATGCTTAATTAATTAGTTTGCTTCTGTAATTGGTTGGAAAATAGTGTCCAGCTTCAATTCCCATGATTGGGTTTTTTTCACTGGGGTTTAGGGAAGGTTTTGAATTTCCAAATTTGGGTTTTTTTTCTTAGAATTTTCATTTGTTTCTCTTGGGATATTCCCAATTTTGGGTATTTTTTTTTTTTTTCAGTAGGGTTTTAGGAATTTTAGCTTCCCTGTCAAGAAATTTAGCTTAATTTGCAATCCACTCAATTTTTGTTGGTTTAATCTTTTCTGAAGATTTTCTGGTAAAGGGGTGATTAACCAGCCCTGAATTTCCATCATTTTGGTGCTTATTGAATCCAATCTCACTTCTCATCCTTTGTCCTGATTTGGGTTCTTAGATTCTTGTATCACTACTTGAAAAACAGATTTGCTGGTACAAATTCAGCAAAGGTTAAAGGTTTAAGGTTCCAGTTCCTAGTATAAAGATGGCAGCTTGTCTCTCGAGTGGAGGTGGCCGGCCGTACCAGCTTGACATGATAAAGTCGGTATCGACGTCTCCGGCTCGGTCATCGCAGTCCTCCCCTTCCTCTACAATCTCAGACTCCAATTCCTCGATTTCTTTAAAGAAACCCCGCGCGCCGAGGAAGCGACCGAACCAGACATACAGTGAGGCAGCTGCACTGCTATCCTCAATCTACCCCTCAATTTTCAACACCAAGAATACCCTCAAGCCAATCCATAAAAGACCCAACAAGCAGCCGCAACTCGACCCTTTAACTTTTGACATGCCTGATAACCCGAATTCAGTGCTCCTCCCCCCATTGCCGGTACCCGGTCCGGCTGCATTCTTGCTCCATGACCCAATCTTGGCATCAGAGTTTGTGCCGGCCCTGCCAAGTCCATCGAGCTGGGTCAGAAGATACTCTTTCCGTGACCCGGTTGGTTCACCTGTGTCCAGCCCAAGCCTGAACAGCGAGGTCATAGATGACGATTTTGATGCTGAGTCGATACTAGATGAGGAGTCGATTGCGTGCAGTGGAGAAGGGATTGATAGCATAATGGGTACACTCTCGGTTGACAGTACTGGTATGGCTACCAGCAGTGCTTCTGATAATAATTCTAATGATTCGGGCTCGGTTTTGGCTCCAAATCTAAATTCAAATGTGAATCCTTGCCTAAAGAGCTTGGTCGGGCTCGGGTTATCTTCAAAATTGGAACAGTTCAACCGAGCATTTAAGAACCGGGGAAATGCTACTGACTGGTACCAGTCACCCGCCGTACCCATGAAGGAAATATTCACAAAATTCAAGCCTCCCGTCGTTGCAACAGAAAAGAAGAAGAGTAGTAAGAAAAAAAAGATTGACAAAGGGGAGAAGGAAAAGAGAGAAAAAGATGCCGCGGAAGTGGCGGGTGCGAAGCAGCTTGCTGTATGCAGCAATGCTGTAAGTCAGCCAGAGAAGGATGCCGCGGCGCCACGAGTTAAGTTGGGCCTGAAACTAAACCATGATGATGTTATCAGTGCCTGGTCAGACCGAGGACCCATGTTTTCCGAGGGACCTGATTCGCCGCGACCTTCTGCTGAAACTCTGGTAAGTTTCAAAATTGCACTTGTTTTTATTTGTTTGAGGTACCATTTGTTCTCTTTCTATAATGGAGATAAAATTAAAAAAAAAAATGCTCAATAGTACTGTTGGATTGAAATTTGGCATAAACTTTGTTGCATTTTTCAAAAGATTAACATAATTTAAATTTAATTGTTGTTCCTGTATGTTTTGAAATTGTTGTTTTCATAGAAAAGAAGAATTGTGAATTTTTCCTTGCACAGTTTTCACCACATGAACATAAGATATATATTTTTTTCTTTCACAAATTATATGGAATTTAATGAAGGGAATGAAAGATTAGTGTCAGGAATATACAGTCTGCTTTTAGAATCATAATGCTAGGCTTTTCCCACACTGAGTACTGAAGCTTTAGCAAAGAAGCAACACTTATAGATATAAATGCAAATGTTAATGGTTACACACTTACACTGGTCCATCCTTCTTTTCTCCCTTATTTTTAGGTTATGAATCCTTGTCAGAACCCAGGATATAGTTTCTATTTTTTTTTTTTAATCAATACATAAGAACAATTCAATATTCAGTTTCCTAGAAAATCATAAATTCATCATAATTTTGGATGTAAAATTTTCTGGATTTGCATCCATCTGTTCTACTGAGGTTTTATCTATAAAAACTGTAGAAATTATGGATCTTTTTTTTTTTTTTGAAATAATAGAAATTATGGATCTTACATCTGTGTCAGACTTTTTTGCTTATTATTGGGACCAACTAATAATGAATATAGAGGTCAGATCCCTAGGGATTTCCTATTTGTCTCTTTGGGCTCAGATTCAGTGCAGATATGGCCCATGGTAGTGGGCTTTCCATTCAATTGTCTCCTAATATAGTTATTGAAATTCCATCAAAATTATCTTAATAAGTTGATTATCCTCACATTTTTATGTTAATCTTATAAAAATATTTTATGGGGATGCATTTGGTTTTTTGAGGTTGTAGTGTGGAAATTTTGAACATGTACAAGAATGTTCATTCATTGAGTATAAAATTATGAAGTATTAAGGGCAATTACATGTGTTACATTGAGTGTAACTTTTAATATGACTTGAGCCATTTTTTGCTTCATTCCCTTCTTTACATCAATTTTCTTTTTATTATATTATATATATGAGTATAAAAAAGAAAAAAAGAAAAACTTGGTGCTACCACAGAGCACAATAAAGAACTGCAATCAAATTATCCAAACAAGGTTTTGTTGTTGTTTCCTGTACTTGTATATTGTGTGCTGGTGGTGCTGTCCTGTGTTTTTTACTGTTAAGTGGAAATTTAAGTACCAGGCTATGATTTTGAAATTAACTGCTGGGCTCAAAATGCCCAGCATCTTGCTCTGGGCTTTCATAAGTGCCCCATGCCCTTTTGTTTTGGGCACTCACATGCATAAAAAATAAAAACACCCATCATTTGTACCTACATGAAAAGGACTAAATACAATTTGGGCTAGTTTTGTCAGCCTCTGATAATAATGCATTTGGTTGGTTAATCTTTTGGGACCAGCATGATGCTCATGTCTTAACCTCTGAAGATCTTTGCCAATTACCAGCATTCAGCTTTTTTTTTTTTTTTTTTCATGAAAGAAACTTGTGCGTATTGTACTTATTTTAACTAATGGGGTCAAATTTTTCAGGCAAACATTGATCTTTCACTGGAAGGTGGACCCAACGGCATCAGAGAGGCGAGTGTTATGAGGTACAAGGAGAAGAGGAGGACGCGCCTCTTCTCAAAAAAGATTAGGTACCAAGTTAGGAAGGTGAATGCGGATCAGCGCCCTAGGATGAAGGCAAGTGTAAGAATTTAATTATTATATACTCTCAATATATTTTTTTTTACTTACAAATAAAATAGTTAGGCATATTGAATCTTGTAATATTTGCTCTAGAAGAGCTAATTCACTTTTTTTTCAAAGAACTTGTATTTATTTGCAAATTTATATATTTGTGCAGGGTAGATTTGTGAGGAGCCCATCTCTACTTCAACAAGCATTAGAAGAAGAGAAGTTAGGAGGATAATCTAGAGCTTTTTCTTTCCTTATTTTTTTTTTATTTGGATAGCTTTTGGTTTTCTTTTCTGTTGTACCTCATTTATTGAAATATGGGGGAGTTTTGTTTTCTTATGGTTCTTTTCTTTTCCAAAGTTGTTGTAAGAGATAAAAAAAAAAATAGTAGGGTGGTTTTAGGGTTTTTGGAGGCCAGGAAAGGCATCAGAGAGCTTAGTTTGAATGAGGAAATAGAATAAAATGAGATCACAGTTAGTTAAACATCTCTTCTTGTGTTCTCTGTTACTGCTTTTCATTTTTTTTTTTTGTTATCAGAAAAACCATCTAGGGAAAAAAAAAAAAAAAATTGCTGGTATTGTCCCAATAAACTTGCATTAATTTACATTAAAAAAAAAAAAAACTTGCAATAATTTTCAAGAAATAAGCTATAAACTTGGTTTAATTTTCATGTAACAGCTATATACAAGCCTAGTCCTAATTATATCTAGTTAAATTTATGAGGTACTTAAAAAGATATCTAAGGTGGGTTCAGTAAACCTTATCTAAATATCTGGTGGGCTTATCAAATATATTTACAAATCACAAAAGACTAAACATGCTTGATGGAAACAGAATTTGATATCCCAACTTGTCATGATAATTACAAATAGCTGTGACATCAACAAATTTGTTTTATACTGTAATATTCAGAAAGTGTATAAGACATATGGATAAAACAGACTCATTAGCTAATCATGTAAATTGAATATGGCATGATATTAGTTCTCAAATTCCTTCAAAACAACTTGCAGAGTTACAGCGTTATTCACTTTAGAGTAGATCTTTAATTACTGATCTTTTAAAAAAGTAATAATAAGATAGGATTACACAATGATACTTCCTTTTCTCCTTAAAAAGAGTTAACAAAAGATGCTTTTAATTTGGACCTCAAAGAGTTAACAAAAGATGTACTTTTTATTTGGACCTCAAGACTTTAACCTCCAAACAAAAGATTCTTCTTGGCATCAATGTAGTAGGGGCAGAGCCCCAGCATAAGCATAAAAGTACTGATTTATCATTTACACCATCCATGACCTACCTTCTAGGCCCAGAATGAGTTAATGGGTACTCTTCTCTTCAGTTTATCATATTCATAGTGATGGGCTTTACAGTCTCAGAGGACCATTGATATATAACAATCAGTGGGTCTTTTTGGGCCTTAATGGGCCTGCTTGTTGGAGTGATATTTTTATGGGCCAACTTTGGACCGAGATGATGATATGATCTGGTGAAAAAAACTTATGAGAATTTAAAGCCTTAATATAAGTATATAACTTAACATTGAAATCTTCAAGGGCTGAGTTGAATGCATATGAAAATTTAAAGATTGAAAATTTGATCATCCAGACTTTTTTTTTTTTTTCCTTTGTGTAAATATGATCGAGTACATTTTAATTTTATGATTTAGGGCTAATTAAAATACAATCACGTGATATGTGAATTTATTATATGCAACTATATAATGCTGGCCTGCTGGAAAGTGGGATCTCATAATTGTATTTGGACGGGAAAAAAAAATAATAATCCGGTGACCACTATTATTTGTGACAACCGCGACAACAGATTTTTTAAATAAATTATTAAAATAGAAAATTTTGAACAAACATATTATGAAGCTCAAAGATTGATTATATTTTAAATTTCAACTAATTTGAGTTTCGTTTGATACTCTATCGAAACTCATTGGAGTTACTTAATATTTACAATGATTCAAAAATTTATGAGTTTTGATATAGTATCAAACTATATTAAAATTAGTTGAATTTGAAGCACAGTTCAGCTTCATGATATGTTCGTAAAAATTTTCTATTTAGAATGTTATTATACTTATTTAAGAATAAAATGTGATCGTCACAGATAGAGAATAGTGTCACCGGATCCTCACCAAAAAAAGATTTCGGAATCAAAGGTTCCGTATAATTTTCCGTGAACTTTATTCCGGAGACCCGTTTTATTTTTTTTGGGAATTTGCACGAATATTAACTCTTGATTTTTCAGGATTTGTCCGATCCTTTGTATCGCGCCTTGTGATAAAATTACGGGCCGGGTATATATTGTATATCTTTATGACCCGATATGATGTTTTGTGTATGAGATGGGTTTCAAAAACTATTTTTTGAGATTTTCTGTGAGCGTTTTGTGTGAGGAAGTCCAAAATTAGTTGTTTTTGTGTTTGTTATATGGAAGGTAGTACAGAAAAATCGTACTGTGGATTTTGTCGTTTTCCGGGGAATCTTTTAACTTAAAAAAACATATATATAAACAGAATTTGTTTTATACGGCTGATTCATCAGCCGTATAAAACAGCCGTGCTTTTTTTTTCTTCTTATTTTTTTGTTAATAATAAATTTAAAAATATTTTCAATGAAGTATTAAAAGTAAGTTTCTATTTCTAAAAAATCAAAAAATATATTTAAAAAGTGATAAATAAATTTAAGGTTTTATATAAATAATAAACTTAAATCAAATAAATGGAACTCAAAATCAAAATTTAAACTAAATTTGTTGAAAAACATTATCGTATCGAGTTGTATATACAGTCTAACAAAAGTTTTTAAAATAAAATTTAGTGGCAGAGTGATTATATCATTTGGCTGTTACTACGATCTCAAATAGTTGACGACCGCTTTTTATTCCTCTAATTTTTCTTTAATACTTTTTGAATGAAAAACTATTAGTTATGAGTATTGTTTATGGTATATTTGCATGATTATTAAAATTGAAGAAAATAATGATCATTTAACAGTCAAGATTGTCAAAACTTGAAAGCTTTCTTAAACAACTAATTATTTAGTGCTACTACTTTTATCTTATACAAAAAATTTAACAATCTAACACACTAACACATATAACAAAAAAATAAATAAATTTCATAGTTTACTTAATTTTCCAGTACTGGTGATCTGTCAATTAGTTAAATTCTTATTTAAATGAATGTAATCTCGACATAATCAATAGTAAGTACGAGTGTTTGAGAAGTAGACATCTTCAAATTTACATAATTAAGCATTTTATGTGTAAAAACTAACTTTACACCGTAGTGATTCACGTTGAAGATCCCATTTCGGCGTCAATATTTATTGCACGCTAGTTTCTTTATCGTATAAATTTTTTGACACATTATGCATCTTAAATGTCGCACACTTTAAAAAAAAGTAATTATTTCTTCGTTAAGCACGCATATACACTAGTTGAAAATGTTTACATTAAATATTGTAACCGTTAACAAAAATATGTCAACTTAATTTTATATAATAAAAAAGACATTTAAAATTACAAATAATTATAAAAAAAATTACACACTTATATAACAATATTTTTTTAATCTTAAACATAGTAACTGTTCAATATACAACGTAACAAAAGAACATTGAATATATAACGTAACAAACAAAACGTTGCCGAAGCAACGCGACGCCTCGATCCTAGTTACTTATTAGTTTGAAGAGTGAAAATGTCAAAAGATGTGTAAAACTAAGAAGCAAATAAAGAAATTATTATAGTTAGCCTATGTACCAAGTTATGAGGGTTGATTGGCACTTACCTGCTGTATATATGTAAACCTTTTCTGATTCATATAGTAATGATAATAATAATTAAATCATAGCTAAACCTTGTCACTTGTCAGCCACTTAAAAAATAAATAAATATAAATGAGAGATAAAGATTAGACTGAGGCTTTGAAAAACTTGTCTGACCCGTCTAGATTCAAACTCTACCCAACTCGTATTTCTTGGAAAGTCAGAGTGACCCGAACCCCATCCAACCCAAAAACGGAGACGAACTGAAAATCGGATGACTTCAATCCAACCCGACACCCAAAATGATAAAAAAAACAGGTGACCCGAACTTGACTTGATCCGAACCTGAACAACCCGATAACCGAGATGACCTGGAAATTAGACAACAACCTAAACTCGACTCGACCTGAACCCTAAACGACTTGAGATCAAATAACATATGACCTAATTCGACCAGTAATTGCATCAATGATCAATGTATTACTTGGATAACCTTATGGTAAAAACTTAAAACAGTTCTAAAGTCTAATTAACCGAAACTCAACTCATTATGAGATAAAAAAACGAGAGAACCTAAAACCTGAGACAACATGAAGTCAGATGATCCAAAACCTAATCTAGACCCGAACCATATGAAACCCGACATGATCAGAGCATTGCCCCATCCCAATCCAAAATGCTCTGAGACTCAAAAATATATCGGCAATCATCAATACGATACCTAACCCATGACCCGAAAATATATCGCCAAACGTCAATCTGATACCCAATATGTAACCTAATATCTCCATTGATCAAATTGAACCGATTCAATCCAAACCGGACCCGACAAATTACCACGAAGGAGTAGATCAAATTTAGAAAGTTTCGAGGAGCAAAATGTACCTACCTACCTCTCCCGAATTTTGCAGCCGCACAAATTTTGTTCTAACTCAAAAAAGAGAGAGAACATAAAAAAAAAATAAAAGAAGAAGAAGAAGAAGAGGGAAACAAAACAAAACAATCCCTTTATTCAGTCCTTCATTCATTAATAATTAAACTAGGACATTGCTTTTATTTTCACGTCTAGATAATTTTATCGGTTACAAATAAATTTTATGATAGGTAATATTTATTTATAATAATCAAATAAAAAATAAACTATTAAACTTTTATTGGTGAGAGTATTGAAGTAAATTTTTATTGGTGGGAGTATTCAAGGAAGGAAGCGAACAAAAAAGCGGACCGCATTCCAAGCCCGCCCGCCACTCCCTCCCTCCCTGCGCTCCTTTTCACTTTTCACTTTTCAGAGCATGGCCACAGCAGCTGCCGCCTTAGGGCTCCTCCGCGCCGCCCCCGCCTCCTTCACCGGCTGCTCTCTCAGACTCCCCCCCTCCGTGCGCTTCCCCGCTCCTCCTCATCATCATCATCAGGCCGCCCGCGCTCTCCGCCACGACGACGACGACGCGGGGGCCGAGGGGCAACCGATCCGCACGCTCCTGATCGATAATTACGACAGCTACACCTACAACATCTTCCAGGAACTCACCGTTGTCAACCGAGGTTCGATCGATCGGTGCTGTTTCGTTTCGTTTTATTACAATTCACTTTGTTTGTGGAATCAGAATCGATTGAATTCTATAGTTCTATAATGATCTTTGATATGTCCGCAGTGGAGCCGGTGGTGATCTACAACGACCAGTGGACGTGGGAGTACATCCGGGAATGCTTGTACGAGAAGAAGGCGTTCGATAACGTCGTCATCTCTCCAGGGCCTGGTTCGCCCGTGTGTGCAGCAGATATAGGTTACTTATTACTTAGAGTAATACCTAGCATAATACCTATTAGAGTAATACCTAGCGTCCATAGAAAAACTGTCTATACCGTCCATAGGTTACATTTCGGAATGCATATGTTACACCCCGTACACGTTTGTCTATGGATGTATGGACGGTTTTTCAATGGACGCGACGTGTTTCTCTATTGCTTAGCTCCTTTCTTGATTGCTTGTTTGGTTGATTAATTCACAATGATATTTTATAGTTCTATGCATTGGTCATTGATTGAAGATAATTGCTTATTTTTTGAATTAGGTGTTTGTTTGCAAATACTGCGCGAGTGCGGGGATATTCCTATATTAGGTGTTTGTCTCGGCCTCCAGGTAATTGACTGGTTGTTACTTAATGGTTTTCCTTTTAGTTCAGATTGAATTGGAGTGGATGAGAATGAGATCACTTATTTGTTTCTCCTTTTACTCTTTGTTGATATTGTGACAGGCCTTGGGATTGGTACATGGTGCCAAGATTGTCCATGCACCTGAACCGGTACACGGCCGTTTGAGGTAATTATCCCCTCTTCTATTCACTTATTGAGGTTTCTTATATTCATATGAATATACAGAAGGGTTATAGCTTAGGAAAAAGGAGCCACAATTGTGTGGAAGATGCGACAATGTTGTCAAAGTTTTCAGTACTTTTCCATTACTTGTGTACGATTATAATTTATAACGTCAGCTGGTGCATCTTGTTATCTGCCTGATTGCATTTAATACAAACTGCAACATTGTCAGCATGGACTTGATAATTATGCATCAATCAAAGAGTTAAGACATGCTTCATTTTCTAGTAAATTAATATAAATGTCAAAACTAATGCTTCAACCACTATATTTTAGCTGCCATTGACTTTCTTTTTCTTTTCATTTTTATTATGTATTAAATGTACTGCTGTGTTGGTAGCTGCTACCAACTTTTCGAAAAAAAAAAAATGTACTGCCGTCACCATTGTCAGTATTAATCATTGTAATAATATCTGATTATTGGTTGTTACTTTTACTAGTACTGCTTTTCCTTTTGTAGCGAGATAGAGCATATAGGATGTGGGCTTTTCAAAAATATTCCATCCGGTAGAAGCTCTGGTTTCAAGGTTTGTAATTTTCAGTGCCCTTCCTAGTTTTTCCTTTTCCTTTCAGAAAGGTAAAACAAATATAAGAATAATAATTATTTTATTAATTATTTTATTAGGTTGTTAGGTATCACTCTCTTGTTATAGAAGCTGATTCTCTACCTAAGGAGCTGGTACCAATAGCATGGACTACCTCTGACCGTACCCTCTCATTTCTAGAAACTGAGCATCCCTGTTCAATCTGCAACTCATTATCAAGTACAAATAGAAGTGTGAATTTTGACCTTACCAAGAAAGTATTGATGGGAGTCATGCACTCTTCAAGACCACATTATGGTGTACAGGTATCCCCTTTATCAAGTCCTTTTTTGCTCTATAGGTGTTTGATGGTGTTATCTGGTACCCATGCAAATTGATCACAGTCCCTACTATCTGATTATCAATTTTAAAGTCAAGATTTTTTGGTTGGTAATTGGATCCATTGTTAAGTATTCCTCGAATTCTGAGCCAGTTGGGGGCTGTTTGCTTCATTCTTCGAAGAGAAACCTGGAATCATTTTTCATTTTGGAGAAACCTCGCATCCATGATCCCATGTTAACATACTTTTTTTCATGATTTTATCATGTCACCTTTCTCTCATTTCCTTTTTCTTTAAATGATAATTTAGTTTCATCCAGAGAGCATTGGTACATTTTTTGGAAGGCAAATTTTTCAGAATTTTAAGAGGCTGACACTGGAATATGGACTTCATACCCCATTACTTCATGACAGAAAGGTTCACAGTTAGTGGTAAAACTATAAATTTTTTCTTTCATATCTTGCAGAAACCTCTACCTTTTCATTGCTTAATCATCATTGTTATATTCAGGTCTCAGACACAGGTGACAAGCTCGGTTTGTTGACAAACGAATCACCGAATTTTATAAACAAAACAAACAAACGCCTAATGCCTGATAAGTTCGTAAATGGAACTAGAGAAAATGAAAGGAAGCATCTGAAATTGCGATGGACAAAGCTGGATGGGTTGGCGAATAGAATTGATGGACCAGGAAAGATATTTACTGAATTATTTGGTGACAATAACGCGAAAGATACTTTTTGGTTAGATAGTTCTTCAACAGATCAGGTTGGAAGATGTTGAATTTACCTTTTTGAGTTTTTTTCATTTATTATCTTTGTGCCTTTTAGGAATCCTCTTTTAAGAGCTTTTTATGGGGCAGTTTCAAGCATATTGTTATCCTGCAGAGTATTGGTGTTGATTATGACTTTATGACCTCAAATTATGACAAATATTAGTATATAAAGGAGTGTTCTCTAGACACAAAGACTAACTTCCTTGCTTTTAAAAACTTTTCATACTCAGAAGAGAACCAAATCGTGTTTTTATCTTCATATCGTAAGTGATGTTAAAGAGCTAGAATGGCACTGCACATTTTTTCAGCATTTCTCCTATTTTAGTTTCATATGTAATTAATAATGATTGCTATTTGTCCCAGAATAGAGCAAGATTCTCATTCATGGGAGGCAAAGGAGGCCCTCTCTGGAAGCAATTTACTTTTTGTCTGATTGATCAAAAGTAAGAGAAAAATAAGATTTTGAAGTTTTTTTTATACATGCCATTTCTTTTTTATATATTGGTTGATACCATTAAATGTAGTAATGGATCCAAAAGTGGAGGTCATCTCTTGGTCCAAGACAGCAATGGATTCGTTGAAAGATACTTCCTGAAGGATGGCTTTTTAGAATTCATTGATAAGGTTTTTCTCATACTCTTTTTGATAAACAATTTGACAAATTAAGCAACGTCACTCGTACCACATTAACATACGAGCAATTACATAGTCATATACCAAATCAAGTTCTTGGGGACCTTTTTTCATGTTTTTCCATCATTAGTGCCTTTCAGAGTGGGGTTTCTTTTTTTATTATTGCTTGGTGGTGGTGGGCACCAGGAGTTAGGAGAGGGTGATGTGGTGGAGGGGCTGAGCCATGAACATCAAGAAAGGAGGGTTGCTTTGTGTGGCTTTTGTCACAATTCCTCCTATTGTGGGGTTCTTTATATGCATCTAGAAGTGCTACTCATGAAATTGCCCCTTGGCCACTCACTTTTTATTCAGCAGTTAACGTAATTGATAATTTTGTTTAGGAAATTCAATCGTTCAAGTATGATGAACAAGATTTCAAGGGACTACCATTTGATTTCTTTGGCGGCTTTGTGGGATTTCTGGGGTACAATTTCCAACCATTCAATATATTTTTTTTTCCAAAGCATATGTAGCATTTTTTAATTGTAAAAATTTCATTTGTATTGAAATATCTTTACATATCTGCTAAACAGGTATGGCCTTAAAGTCGAATGTGGTGCATCGGCGAATCGTCACAAATCGCCGACTCCTGATGCATGTCTCTTCTTTTCTGACAACCTTTTAGTAATTGACCATACCAATGGTGACATTTACCTTCTCTCTGTACAAGAGTCCAATACAACTTGGAGTAACAAGTGGCTGATACAAGCAGAGAAGAAGCTCATCAAATTGGCTACAAGACCCAAAATTACGAAGACCAAAATCTCATCCAAACCATCCTCCGAGAAAGATTTGCCTTTCACCCCTGAAAAGTCCAAAAACCAATACTTGAGAGATGTGAAGAAGTGTTTGGATTTTATAAGAGATGGAGAGAGCTATGAACTTTGTCTGACAACTCAGCAAAGGAGAAGAGTCGGTGACATAGATTTATTGGGGTTATATCTTAAATTGAGGGAAAAGAATCCGGCCCCTTATGCTGCTTGGTTGAATTTTGAAAATGAGAGGCTAGCTGTTTGCTGCTCTTCTCCTGAGAGGTTCTTGAGGTTGGATAGGCATGATATATTAGAGGCAAAACCTATCAAGGGTACAATATCACGCGGGAACACTATGGAGGAGGATGAGCGGCATAGGTTACAACTGCAATACAGGTATTAGTCTTTTAAGGGGAAGCTAAGTTGTTTCATTTTCCTCTGTTGCCTCAATTGTTTTACTACCACTACTAATACTACTATTACTGATAATTAGAATATCAAGAACTAAGAAGCATAAGTCCTTGATGTAGGTATAGGCTGGTTTATCTGCAAGAAGGTAATATAATCCCCATGTGCAATTTAAGAACGAGGCCTTTTGTATTACTTTGGAATCATTTTTACAGAGATCTTTAAAGTACCTGGTGAATAAGTAGAGGACTTGATGTTTTGATAATCTTGAACATTTTGTTTCCAGTGAAAAAGATCAAGCTGAGAACCTGATGATAGTAGACCTCCTGCGCAATGACTTGGGCAGGGTATGTCAGCCGGGCACAGTGCAAGTGCCCCGCCTGATGGAGGTCGAATCATACTCTACAGTACATACTTTGGTCAGCACTATCCAAGGAAAGAAAAAGTCTGACCTCATCCCTACCAACTGCATTCGAGCTGCCTTTCCTGGTGGGTCCATGACTGGTGCTCCTAAAATCAGGTCCATGGAGCTACTTGACCTAATAGAGAGTTGCCCCAGAGGCATCTATTCTGGTTCTATTGGATTTATTTCTTATAATGGCACATTTGATTTGAATATTGTGATACGAACTCTTGTGTGGTGTGATGGAGAGATCTCAATCGGGGCGGGTGGGGCTATAGTGGCATTGTCCAAGCCTGAAGAGGAATATGAGGAGATGATGCTCAAGGCCAAGGCCCCAGTCAAAGTGGTACAAGATATGTGTGTTGAAGAAGGGCATGTCTCTTCATGTGTCTCTTCGCAATCGTAGGTTTGCTTTGGTATTCAATACAAATTATTTTAGAAAAGTTTACACTTTACACAGTAATAAGGTATTTTTTTATTTGATGGGGGGAGCCATGTGGGTTATTTATTATATTTTTAGATGCATGATGCAATAATTTATTTGCTTGTAATTTCTGTTCGTTTGCCTTAAAAGGGGCAGCGAACTACACAGATTACTACTGCGATGCAATGTAATTAATAAACATTGATATGATGTACTGGATGCTCCCAATTTTTTATTTTCGTTTTTTTTTTCCTTCATTCATCTATTTCTGTTGAACATGTCAGTTTCGGTGGCAAGTTTATTCTCATTTGTTTATTGGTTCCTGTCAAAGGACCGAGATCTAGTGTTTTGTGAAACTCACATGGCGTGTAGTCGCAACTAAAACACTTAAGCGTCTTTATGTGGACAAATGCAATACAAGCAGTTTTGTTATCTTTTGCCAGTGGTTCTAGTATAATTTCTTTCCTTATCAATAGATGAGTACATTATGTTTGAGGTAATGTTGAACCTTTAAACGATCCAAACATTTTTTATTAGTGGTCATTACTTATAAATTATCATGTGATTAGTTATGTCACTTTTTTACTATTATACATGTTGTTTAAATTATAAAAAAATATATTGAAAGTATCTTTAAATTTTATATTTCCAATTAGTAAGTAATGGCTACTTTTTGGGAGCAAGTTTGAAGTCTTGAGAAGCAACCATAAGCGCGTGCTATAAAAACATGCAACATGAGGGAAGAGTAGGGAACGGAAAGGAATAGAATGGAACTATGGAAGAGAAGGGAAGGAAAGGAAAGAGTAGGGGAGAATTTGAATAGAGTTGCTTGCTCCATAATTGAAAGAGGAGATGGAGTAATTGGGTACTAATGAAGTTGTCCCCTCCTCTATAGTCTATAGTTTAAATTGGAAGGAGCAATTTTAAAGTATCCAATGGAAAAACTTACTCCCTCTACCTTTCCATTCCTTTCCTTCCCTTCCCTTCCCTTTCATTACCCCTGTATGGAGCACAACCTAATAGTCACTAAGAAGTTAGTAGATAGAATTTTCTAAGTGTTCTCATTTTAATTATCTGCCCGTCAGCTGAAAGCACTTTTAGACATCTAATCTATAGACATATCGATAAAAAATTACAATTATCTAGTTTCGAAAAAAATATTATAAAAATTGGTCAATAGAATTGTCTAATTTATTGTTAAAAATTATTAAAATTAGCTAGCCTGAAAGATCATCAATTCATTTGGGCAATGAGATCTATCGCTCGTGAACTTCATGATTAGGATCTTACTCTTAAGATCGAACGGTTGAGATAACTAATATCGACCGTCCGATCGTAAGAGCATATGTCTCATGTTTGGAGGGCAACCAGATAAAGGTGGCAAATCGGCGGGCTGGTCGGGTTTGGGCGTATCGGGTTGGGTTGGGTCATATTGATCAAAGAAGACTGTCGAGTCACAGGTTGGGTTCATGTTAGGTTAGGTCGGTTTTTAGGTTGACTAATGTCGTTTTATCCCGTATCAATTCAGGTTGGGTTTGGGCTACTTTGACTTTTCTCCAAAGCCGGGTTGGGTCAGGTTTGGGTCAGGTTGGGTTGGACGAGGACTGAGGTTGTCAGGTTTTAGTCATATTTTGCTATTTAGAAGTACAAAAAGACAATTCGGGTCGGGTCAATTGGACCAAAGACGAGAGTTGGGCCACAGATCAATTCAGGTTAGGTTTCGGGTTAACCCGTGCTACTTTTTCCTTATGTCACATGTCATTTCGGGCTCGTTCGAGTTCAGATCAGTTTTTCTTCTCGAAAATATCGGATTAGGTCATATTCGGATCTAAATGGGTCGGATAGGGTTGGGTAGGGTCGGGTCAGTCAGGTTTTGTCACCTCTAGTACTATGCCAACAGATTCTGACCCTTGGTCTGGCACTGGCAGCAAATTGAAACCAACACACTCCCCAAGAAAAAGAAAAAGGAATCCATCCATCCATCAATCCTCCAGCCCAACCCAAAGAAGAAGAAAACTGATTTGCTGAGACTTAGTAAGCCTGAGCTGAGCAGCCTTTCAAATCCACTTTTACCTTCGGTTTGCCTTCCCTTTTGAATCCCAACAGCAAGCATTTCATTCATTCATTTACGCCCAAAACCAAACTCTCTCTTCTCTTCCTTTCCAACAATTATTAAATTAAATTAACTTTCACCCACCTTTCTTGTGCCAGTGAAACCTCAAATCTGAAGAATCGGGTCAGCACTCCTCCGATCCTAAGGTAATCCATACAGATGCAACTGTTACCAATGTTTGGGTTGGGGAGGGGAGGGGAGGGGAGGTGGAGAGGTTGGGAGGGGAGGCGCCTCAGCTGCCCACTCCTCTCTCCTTCTCTTCTCTTTTCTGTACAAGCCTAAGCCTAAGCCTAAGCCTAAGCCTAAGCCTGACCTTTGTTTAATGTTGTTGTTGTTAGATGCTTCATTTATTTATACTCTGATCGGAATGAAATCATGTCCTACCAAATGATACCAAATGCATCTGGTTAGTACTTGAAATCGACCGAAATCAAGATTAAAAGTAATTTAGGATTGATGCTTTGATCCTACTTGGTACCTTGAAGTTCGACATTTAGCCCTAGGACTTCGTAATAAGGGGCGATTTCTGCGAAAATCCCCTGGAAAATATCACTACCTTTTTGGTATGCTCGTAGAACGTATGATGACCCCTATTTAAGTATTTATTAAGTATGAATGCCACTGTTAAGATATACCCTAACCGACCAAGAAATGTTTTGTACAAGGTGTGACCCTACAAGTGTAATGCACACGTCCATCCTCTTTTGGGCAAACTTTGTTTAGTTTCGTTTGCACATTCTAATAACAAAATTTGCGAAAGGAGCTCTTTATCATTATGTGTTTTCCTTGTTCTTTGTGTTGTTCTTGTTTGTCTTTCTGTTCTTATGCTTGCCCTTGTTTTGATATCTTCCAAGAACTATTATTCTACCTTAATTATTTTTAATTTATTTATCTCATTTTCATTTTTTAAACTTTTTCAGGACGTTTTCAAGATCCTCAGAAAAATATTTGACGGCAATTTTTTTGCCAAGCGATAAAAATTATATCGATGATATCAATTTATCAGCATAGGTGCACTCAACACCTTTGCTGACAAGTCTTGTAGAATGATGATTGCAAAGATGTCTTCTTTCAAACCTCACCGTGCAAAAGGACAAAGGAGCACTGACCTGCTCTGTGATATAGATAGGAATCAGAGATTATTTCAACAAGGAAATAGCGAAGATAGTACTGAGGTACCAAAAGAGAGCTCACCAACCCCTAATGGGGATGGTTTTTTCTACAAAAGGAGAAGGCTTTCAAGAGGTGGTGTTGCTGTCTTACAAGAAAAGAAGCCACAAGACCAATCTTCTGATTTTGTACGAGGTTCAAACAAATGCACTACTAGTAGTACTTCAGTAGCAAAATCCCTTGATAGGGGAAACATACCCTCAAAATCATCAAAAAATGCACCTGTTCAAAAGGTATCTCAGGGTGCTCTTACCCATATCTCATGTAAAAAGTTGTGCCTATCAATACTAAATGAGGCTGCAGTTCCTGGAGATCACTGCAATTCTTCGCAGACCTTCAACCAAGATGATATCAGCGTTACGGCTTCTCTCCCATGTAAAGCGTGCGGAAAATGTGAAGAATCGTCCAAGATGTTGATATGTGACTGTTGCGAAGAAGCATATCATCTGTCATGTTGCAAAACTGTTACAAAAAACCTAGAAGAAGATGAAGACTGGTTCGAGTGGTATTGTCTGCCTTGCTCTATCAGAAAGCAGGCAATGCGATCGAGCTTGGAAGGTGAGACCTCAGGGAAGGGGGGAAGCATCTCATGCAACCCCATACAAGCCATGCTGGTGGACAAAAGATCATATAGAACTGCTGTGCGTGTTGGTGAAGACTTTCAGGCAGATGTTCCAGACTGGGTGGGGCCAATTAAGGAGTATGTGTTTTTCTCAACTGGTGTTCTTATTTCACTTGTATGTTGGTTATCGAGGTTCATGTTAGGTAGGTGGTTGTGCTTGTTCTGGTGCCCAAAGTATTGTAAAAGAAGCCTCTATTGTACTTCAACTGCTGAGTAATTTTGAAATGCATCAATATATTGGAAGTTCTATGAACTCTTTTGATCAAATTAGATCCCTTACCTCAGCTTTTAAAGAACCCTCCTGCTGATCTCTCTATTTATCTCTTCTGGTAGTAAATCAAATGCTTGGCTGAGACTATTGGAGATTGATGGAAGTGTCAATATTTTCCCTCTAGGAATACATTTGGGATGCTGGGACATAATTCGTAATATGGGAATTTACAGCAAGTATATATCTCTACTTTGGGATTAATTGCAGTTTTGATATTGCTAACATTTCATGTTTTCATAATTGAATGTAGGGACTCAAGTGACTATTTTTCCAAGCCTAAAGAATTGGATATGATAGATGATGATTCTACTTCAAAAGTAAGGCTTGACTATTTTTCTTACAGAAGTAAGAAATTCGAGTTTGATAGTGTCAATTACCAATGTCTACAGAGTATTCCCTAGATTCAGCGTTCTGTCCCCATCATCACTTTTTTTAATATATGGTTTTCGAAATGTGGAATCCAACTCATAGTACAAAAATTGCCACAATTTGAATGAAATGAGTAATTCAGAATTTTCACGGCTTAAATAAGAAATTTGTGGGTTTGACTATTTGTAATCAACTAATCATATAAAATTGATTAGTGTTTCATTCTAAATATGTAACATTTTCGAACTATTTTTTCTTAGTTGTGGTGCAATAGGCCCAGATCAAGGTCATTTGGTAACTGGGTTCAATGCCAAGAGATCTTACATGTAAGTGATGATGATGAGGTGACTATTTGTGGCAAGTGGCGAAGGTAAAATTTGATGACAATTCCAAAATATATATTTGAATTCATTACATTTGCAATTCTTTTGTTGGAATTGTATTGGGAGTAATTGCTTATGTTAAGATTGCACAACCACAACATTAGCTGGGGTTTTTGTACCCAAACTAGTTGGGGTGAGCTAGGAAAGAAACCCAATTAGATTTGCAAAATCAAGGTAAAAGTTGTATGTGGTGTGCTATCGCCCCCTACAAAATCCCCTTAACCATCTCCGATAATATATACTGCACACAACAGATCTGAACACATCTTTTAACAGTATGAACGCTACATAATAACAAATATGAACACTCCTGATTTCCTGAACAGACTAAAAACCATTCTTGAGAATGATGAGTGCTCTATGCCTAACATTCTGCATCATACAACGTGGAATGTCCAATCCGTGTCTTGTTAGCCATTTAGCTTATGTCGGACTTCTATAGTCATATATGCCATATGCTTGTCGCTAGTTCACCCGCCCTGATCTTATTCTAGACATCTCCCTCATTCTTGCCATCAGCATATCACTATGTTGCATAGATCCCATCTTTTGACCTGAACTGCTGAAGTAACCTCATACTGCTCAGTTTTACTCCTAAATCTGAAATTCTTCAATTCTAAAGTTCTATAACTCTGATTTCCTATCAACACACTCTCGTCACTTAGGACCACATCATCGGAAAAAAAAAGGGACACACAAGAATGAATATCTCCTTGTCTGTCTCTCGTGACTCCATCCATCACTAAGGCAAAATTGTAGGGGCTCAAGACTGTTTATGCAATCCTATATTTTAATAGGAAAGTCATTGGTCCTGTTATCCTTATGCTTTGGTGCTGGTCACAACATCATCATACATATCTTGGATGGGTAGCTTACTTCGTTGGAATTTTTTTTCTTTTTCAAGTACTTTGTTGGTACTTTGTCAAGAGATTGTAATGGCAGTATATTACAACTGGATACTGGCAGCCGTATGGTATGGCTTATTAGTTTGACTGCTTTGTGTGAACCACCCCTATCACTTTGATGTTTTTGTGGCTTGTTTGGTTTTGCTGGATTGACTGTTGATCAAAATTGCCTCACCCCTTTTATGTTGTATTCTGACAGTCAGGTCTTTTGTTGAAGTGGTTAAATTCCTGATACATTGTAGTTATTTAATTAGCCAGGTCCATTTTATCATTAGTTTTACTTTATTTGTGGAAATGGTTAAATTCCTGATACTCTGACAGTCAGTTCTATGTTTCTGATACTTCTTTTTGAAATTTCAGAGTACCATTTGAAGTGGTACAAACAGATGATTGGGACTGTTCTTGCCTTCTGCCCCATGATCCTTTTCATGCTGACTGCGCTGTTCTGCAGGTACTCTTCTCATTTGTATTTATACTTGTATCTGCGCATTGGCACACATACTTCAATTTCAGTGATGATATTACCCGACATCTGTATTTTGATCAATTGATCTAATCTTTGTAATTCAGTCCACAAACCTTTTACATCAGATAACATGTATATTGCAAATTGGCAGAGGGCAGCTGTTATCACTGATAAGCTTATATTTAGGAAGGGAATATATAGTACCATTATTGATCTTGGCAGGTCTTATTGCACAGCTACAGTAGGATTGCATTACATCTTCTTGTTAACTATTTTCCTTTGTTTGTTACTAGGAAGCTGAAAATGAAGAAGTGATTAAGCAGTTAAAGGTTTTAGCATCTGTAAGTATAATGCCACCCTTGATAAATAAGCAAAAAAATGACCTGTCAGCTGTTTTCTGGTTTCATTTCTATGATTTTTTATGTGGACCATTACCCCAGATATTCAATTTTGTTTTTGTTTCTTTTTTGTGCCTTCATTTTTGCTGAAGAGATTATAAGGTCTTGTACTGGTAATGTGATGAAACTGTTCTGCATCAGGTCCTGTGCTTGAATAACCTAGAACTACAATGTATCTGTAATTCACTTTCGTACATGTTCCTTTTTTGGATGGACTATTTGATTGTATAGTTTTGATGGGAGTGATGGAAAGGCAGTTATGAAGAATGGTCGCAGGCTTATTTTATAAATTATGTTGTTTGCCATGTTCTCTTTTTCTAATTGTTTGTTTTTATTTGTACTTAATATTTTGATGTTCGACTTGCAGGCACGACATCTGCTAGAAAATCATAGAAAAAAATCTTAGCCAACTGCAATACCAAGAATGTAAAACCCTGAAGGTGTGGAGCACTCTGCAGTGCTACAATTTTGTAATGTTTTGGCCTGATATCTTTCTTCTCTGAATAGCTGTACATGTAATTGTAACAAGTAGTTCAGTGTTGTAGGAACTTTTGTAACTTGAGTACTTTGATCAAGTTTTTGTTGGCATTGCCAATAGTTGATGTAATTGATAGACTAGAAGCTGATGAAGAAATCTCATTTTTTGTGTCGCTGTGTATTGATGTTTCACCTAATTTAACCAAATACATATTCAAGTAAAGAAATTAGATTTGACAGGAAAAAAATACGAAACATCAGGTAGTCAATTCTAAGGCGCAAAAAGGAAAAAAAAAAAAAAAGGACACAACAAAGAGGTAATCTTTCACAACATTGCTTTCACTTTCATTTGTTGTATCGAATGTTTTGTCGCCGCCTAGTTTCTACACATCTCATTGAACTGGAGTCATATTCCTTTTGTTAGAATGAATGAAAGAAATAAAAGAACAAAAAAGAAAAAAAGAATCAAAGTTCTCTACTTCTCCTTCAGGTTAGCAAAGGGCACATACATGACTTGTTCTGCTTGTGAGATTGTCTTTATTGTTGCGTCCCTGCAAGAAGCACCGTGCGCCAACAACAAAGTTTTCTGTAAATCGTAAACCCTATTTTGTAGTGTGCACATCCTCCTCGTTAGATCCAACCATACTTTCTCATGTTCAGCCCCAGTTACATTTTGGGAATCGTAACTTTTTCCTGGGCTCCTAGGCGAACTTGTCGAACTCACTACATGTTGGGGGAAAGGTGTTTCTAGATGCGCAATAACATCCTATCCAAAATTTTATAAAACAAATCAGGCTAACATTAAAATCTGCAAATCAAAAATTGGGTCTCTAGATGTAAAGTACTCAATTTACAGAAACAATTTTACAAGAGGCACACATTTCTAATTATATTACACTTCAGTAATTCATCACATGATCAGTTCTCGAACTTATAACCTTTCTCAAATGATGCTTTATGTTCTAAGATTAATTTAGATCAGTAATTGATAGACACGGAAAGAAGTAAACCATATGATCTTTACCTGGACCATTTTGGTTTTGGAGGCCTTATTTTTTTGAAGATTAGTTCCCGATCTTTTTGGCACAAGAACTAGTTCTGACAAAGGAACAGAACAGGAAGCATCTAGTAGCAGAACATCATCAGACTTCTTATCTGTTTCCTCACAAATGGAAGCTGGTACCTAAAAATGAACAATTCAAATAAATCCATAAACTACAAGTATATCATTTGAGCCCCTTGAAAAATTATAAAGTTTCCTTTTATGACACAAAGTGTTGACTTCTTTCTGAACTATTGAAATTATTATGTACAAGTCCCTGTATCAAAATTATTCGAAGTACCAGAATTCCTTGCTTCTTATTTATTTATTAGAACTTAGAACGAGCGAGGAAGATGTGGAAAATTTTAGGCAGCACCTTTTCAAGTAATACAGGTAGTACTAACCATTCTTTTTTATTGTTTATAAGCTTAAAGTATATAACACATACCTTCCGGAGTTTAAGAGCAGCACATCGTGCATTCTTAAACCACACATCAACCTATGTGATAGTGAGAGCACATTTTGTCAGAGCATAGAATGAAAAGTAAATAAACAATTCAACATTTCAAATATTCAACGACTAAAGAAAGAAACATCTGCCTCACAATTTGTTGCACACATATAGTGTATATTTACCTTCTTTAGAGAAAGGCCAAGTTGCTTGGATAAGTCCTCCTTCACAGATCTAGAGGGAAGCTCATTCATAGAAAATGCTCGCTGCAGCTCCTTTTTTTTTTTTTTTTGTAGAAAAGGTCCCCCAATTAGCTTATATTAACATACAGAATAATAACTAGAAGAAAAGAAAAAAAAAAAAAAAAAAGCATATATGCAAGCTACCATATAGGGCCATGCTTTTATTGGTACATATACATAGATCCACTAATTAATTTTAATAGCCATCCAGTTCAAATATTGTCAATGAAAACCCAAATTGAGATCACAGAAGATCCAGAATCTCTTATGTGACAATACAACAAAAAAAAATTAGGCCAAACCTAACACCACACACACCCACAAACACACACAAACAAAGAGTTCTACACACCTTGACAGCTGAAGGGGAGATCCTGGAATACTTTGATGTATCTGTTGGTACATCATCATTTAGTATTTTATTGGTATCTCTGGTTGATTTAACAACCATGCATCTATCCTCGCTAGCTTGTTTTCGGCCCTTCTTTCTGACATGTAGACCCCATTCTTCATCTTCACTCTCTTCATATTCTGCGTTCTTTCCAAACATCTCCTACATTGCCGTGCAAGTTGTTTAGGGCTACATTTTATCTTAATTAGCGGAGTTAAAAGAAATATCATACATGCAAAAAAAGTAGAATCCATGAGACTAACATCATGAAGCTTCTTGTAATCAACATCCATCCTTTGCCTAGGGCAATGCATAATCTCACCTTCATCAGTCTCCCCAAACTCAATTTTGTCACTGTTAGAGTTGAAAGTTGTGCTGTTGGACAAGTCAAGCTCGTCACATTCCATTTCTTCAGTCTCATTACCACTACAACAAGGAACTTCATTTAAATCGGGGTCATAATCTTCATCTTCTGATTCATCAGATGGCCAGTCTTGCTCATCTTTAAAATTTAAATCCTTACTATCGGGTTTAGTGGCCTCTTCCTTGAATATATCCTGTCAGATTGAAGGGCAGAACCTATAATAGTTGAAAATTGGTGCAGCAGAAATTCATAAGGTTATCACTATTACCACATAGGACGAATCAACAGAGAAACTTGTGCAAAGATGTGCATTGATAGCTTCTATAATCATCATCTTATTCTCATCATACTTGCACAGCTTTTTGTTGTCAGCACCAGGCACTGAGAGAGAAGAGGAAAAAAGAAAACATAAAGGATTGTAATTTTACATGCCATAACAATTCAGATGTCACTATAATTAAGTATGCATCTCAAGGCAACACTATTTGAGAAAGGTTAGTTCAAGTTATGTACCTTTTTCTGGAGACTCCAAGCAACTCAGATGAGAAGCACATTTGCAAGTAGAAATAAGCAAATCAAGCTCACGAATAATCTCACGAATACCAATTTTGCATTTTATTATCACCTTTTTTGCCCTTTGTAGCTCTTTTTCTGGTCTAACTTTTTCACGACTGATACAAGCACAAAAAAAACAAACAACAGTCAGTAAACTTCAGCTAGCTCCACTGTGAATTAACTTTAACAACCGATCGAGTGCAATAGGACTTTGATCCGGCCACATCATACTGGTACCTGGCCATTACCAACACTAAAAGGAACCAGTGGGTTATTCAATTATTATGCCTGGCAAGAAACCTGATAATCGAACACCTAACTAATATCTCAAACAATCCTAATACCCAAAAATATACTGGCATAGAAATTCTAGCATATGGGTTATTATTAACAGGCAGATTGGCAGAACAAGAAACCTTCGGCCTTTCCACCCATCAGCAGAGTAGGCTTCGAGAAGGTTCATCTCCAATTTAATTTTGATAAGAAGGTATCTCACCCTCCTCTGCAACCGAGTCACGTCGTCGCATTCCCCACGTCTCCGCTTCCTCTTCTTTCTCCTCCTATGCTTAACCATCTCATTACTCTCCGTCTCATTTTTCCCCTTGTTAAGAGCCACCCTTTTCTTGCGCCTTCTTTCGCAAGCAACTGTGCAGAGTGAGATTCTCATACTGTTAACCTTGTTCCTCCTGGATGTATATACAATCACCTCCTTCTCAGATTTCATCATCGGGTGATTTTGGAACACCTGCAAATTGCAGAGATGGATCTATGTCAACAAAGTTAATCGAATTTCCACCGTTTTAAATCTTCATAAACAATCAAACAATGCTGGTAAAGGCCGTAATCCCAAATACATGTAATAATTCCCAATTACATAAAGACTGCATCTTCAGAATCAAAACTGAGTGTGTGTATGGCCTTTTTTACCAGCATTACAACAGGAGGGTTTCAATTCACACAGCAAGTAAACAAGCAATCGTAGCGGTAGATCTATGTCAACAAATCAATCGAATTTCCCGCCGTTTTAAATCTTCAGAATCAATCAAACAATGCTAAGGTCCTAACCCCAATTACATGTAATAACACTCAGTACAAAAAGACTGCATCTTCAGAACTGAGTGTATGCCCTTTTTACCAGCGTTGCAACATGAGGGTTTCAATTTACACAAAAAGTAAACAAGCAATCGCAGCGATGGATCTATGTCAACAAATTAATCGAATTTCCCGCCGTATTGAATCTTCCGAATCAATCAATCAATCAATCAAACAATGCTAATGTCCGTAAGTAACCCCAATTACATGCAATAATAATACTCAGTACAAAAAGACTGCATCTTCAGAACGGAGTGTGTTTGTGTCTTTTACCGATTTCATATCCTCCGCAGCTCTGCAATTTGCAGTTGATCACGCGGGCCGTTGGATTGTCTCGAGATCCGAGTCGGTACGAATCTTGAGACGATCCAACGGCCCACGCGATTGACTGCAGCTTGCAGTACTGCAGGAGGGTTTCAATTAATCCACACGACAAGTAAAGAAGCAATGAATGAAGTAACAGATACAGCAGCGGGTTCTTCCTTGGTGGAATAAAAGAAAAGAAAGGGAATTGGTGATTGGTGATTGGTGAGTACCGATTGCGGCAGGGTTTGAAGAGGGAGAGGAGGAGAAGGCGGAAGCTTTGGAGAAGAGAGTGGCCGTCTCCTTTGATGGAGTTGGTTCTCTCTCTCGGGGGTGTCGCTGTCGCCACAATCTTATGTGATGTGATGTGAGCACGGGAATGAATGAATGAATGAATGAATGTATGGGATGATAGCCAGAAGCCTGGTTGCCTAACCAAGTACGCTTTTCGGCTTGGGTAGTGATACACTGCCACCCCAGTGTGCTGCCCCCCAATTGCCCCAGGATTACAAAACGTTCTAAATGAATTTTGGACACAAATGGGCAGTTTACAAAACGTTCTAAATAAATTTTGAGAAGAGATGGGCAGTTTACAAAACGTTCTAAATGAATTTTGGGAAAGATGGACAGTTTACAAAACGTTCTAAAATGAATTTGGGGAAAGATGGACAGTTTACAAAACGTTCTAAATGAATTTTGAGAAAGATAAACAGTTTGCAAAACGTTCTGAATGAATTGAGGGCAATGGGAGGCAGATGGTTGGGGGCAACACATCATTATCCTTTCGGCTTTTGCTTGCTTGGACCCTTATTTTGGCTTCGCTCTTTTTTGATTTCTAGGTGTTGTGATCTTGCTCCATAAAAAGAGCAGCACGCTTCATTCGAGAAGGGACAAGGGTATACCGGTCATTTCCATCAGTGAAAACATTTTTTGAAATAAAGTATGTCAATTTTAATCTAAAACTTGGATTAAATATATGGACAAATAGGTAAGAATATCCTTCCTCCTAGTAAAAGCATATTAGATTTTTTGACATTAAAGGTTTATCTTTTCCAAAGAATAAACCTCAGCCGTTGATTGTTTACTTAGATTGATCACTACTGTTGACGTACATTAATGTCTGTTAACGTTCTCAGCCTATTAAAATTTAAGACCAATATAAATATCTCAATTTAAGGCCCATATAAATTATCTCAATTTAAGGCCCATATAAATCATCTCAATTTAAGGCCCATATAAATTATCTCAATTTAAAACCCATTACATATTATTTTAAAAGTTTATTATAAGAAATAACAATTTAAGCCCAAAACAAGGAGTGAGCTCTTTACTAGTTAAGAACAAATAGGTAAATATCTAATTTGATGGTTTGATTGCATCCCCTGGCACTACCTTGATCCATAAAAAAATTTCAACCCCATGTACAATAGGTTTAACTCTAGTCAAGAGCCAAGAGCCCAGTCAGTAATGTTATAGTCTTAGTTATTTTGTTATATAAGTATATCAGCTTTGAATGTTATAATTTTTGTTTTTTTTTTTAAAATGCTTCTTAATCTATTGTTTGAATGTGTAAAATTTGAAAATTTTGATATTATGATAATTATAGAAAATTTTCTATGTCATTTGATCTTTATACATAATTGAAATAAATTTTATATTCTAATAAATTATATATGGACAAGGGAAGTCCAGTTACGGTGCTTCTGTAAGCATTTCGGACCGAAATGCATACGGTCCAATTTTGAAAATACGAAATTTTGATCAAAATATCTCATAATAATCTTGACATAATTAACTTACCAAAAAATTTTTTAGAAACTTTTAGCTATTTGTAATGATTTTTTAAAGATTGTCATACAAAATTGATTTATTTTTAATTATTTTAAGAGCCATATTTCAAAAAAATCATTAAAAATAGTAATAAAATTTCTAAAATGGTAAAAGTTGGATGATTCCAACTTAATTATGTGAAGATTATTATGAACTATATGGATTAAAATTTCAGACGACGAATTTTCGAAATTGGATCGTAAGCGTTTCGATCTGAAATGTTTACGGAAGCACAATAGCCGGACAAGGATATCGAACTTCTCGGCACCCAAATCATTCATAGCTCCGCCCACTTTGATGAACAAAAACCGTATTTCTTTCTTTCTTTCTCATTTTTTATTTTTTATTTTTTGAAAAATAACCCATTCCTTTCACTCGGATAAAAATCTGCTGCTTTTCCGATCCGACGGTCAGGATCGGTTGCTGCACTCATCTCAAAGTACTTCGGTATTTATTACACCAATCTCAAAGTACTTTGGTGTTTCTCAACCGTTGGATCAAAAAAAGTGCTTTTCTCAAAAGAAAAGCAGGTGATCCCGATCCCTTTCACTCTCCCATAAAAGATTATACTAACTTGTTGACACGCTACAGCTAACAGCCTACACAAGCACGATCAGTTCTACACCTATTATGTACGTTGGTGGGCAAATCACGCATTACACCGGTGGCTGAATAGTCAAAGAACTCAAAGAACAATGTATGCCAAGGTGTGAGCCAGGAATGAACGAGTGAAACTGAAAAGCCTACTGAACTCTCTTGTTCAGAATGCTACCAAGGAAAATGGTTGGATCCTTCCACCTGAATTTATATATATCCCCTGCTGTACTGCATTATAATGCAGTTCACAGCATCAGCCGTTGGATTGTCTCGAGGTTTGTTCCAGTGTGGATTTCGAAATGACCAACGGCTGATGCTGTGAACCGCATGATGGAGTAAGTCAGTCGGGGGATGAGGACTCCCTTCCACCTACCTATTTGGAAGTTCCAGCGTGCTCATCCCCTAACTTACTGCATTGCGCAGTTCACACCGTCAACCGTTGGATCATCTCGAGATCCGTACTGGCACGTATTTATATCTATACTATATTATAAAGCACATAACTATTACACTCTCCATTTTTTCTTTCTTCTTCAAATTTCTTTAGTACCCATTATACCCCTTAATCAACGGTACAGATCAAAATACATTGATTTCAAATGCGTAGATGTTCTCCAATTAAACAACTTTCTCTCCATTTTAATTTTTACAAAAATGGAAAGATATCAATCTTGGTATAGAAGACATCAATATTGATTATAATTTACATTAATGAGGAATTAACGTTTTATATTCTAACATTCAATGAGTTGATTTAGTATAAAGATGAAATTTAAATGGTAATAATAATTAGTCAAAAACTAAAAGCACATTATATGTATTACACGGTATGAGATTAGAATTTAAAACGCCCGCGGAATGAGTGAGTTTCTTGCTAGTCTCTAATCAATATAACATAACGACGCTGTGAGCTGCATAGTGCAGTTCAGCAGGGGATATGAATTCGGAAGTTCCATGAGTGTTTAATTAGTCAAATTACATCAACCGCACTGTATTGATCCCATGATTACACACGCACGACGAATTCATATCCTCCGTAGCGCTGCATTGTGTGGCGCAGGACGTGAACTGTTAGATCATCTCAAGATCTGTGCTGACACGAGTCTCGAGATGATCCAACGGTTTACATCCTGCGCTACACAATGCAGCGGTACAGAGGATGAGCACGCTCGACCGCACATACTCTTCGCCTGTTTGTATCCGATTTTTACATGCACAAAACAAAGTTTATGTTAACCAGGTTTGGTTTGGTTTCTCACTTTCTTTTATTGAGTACTCAAATACTCGTTACGGGGGTTTAAAGTTCTGACAAGAATAGAGGATGCTTTTGTCCAAGAACTCAGTATTAACTTGTTACCAGACAGAATAATAACCATTTTATTTTAGAAAAGATAAGATGAATATTAATTAGAACACACTCCTAACTCCTTTGTAACAAAGTACATACAAGTTGACAGCCTAATTTGAAGGGTTGAAATCAACACAGAAATCATTCTTTTTTTTTCCTAGAAATACAGCTTTGCTTCAAGTTATAAAATTCCTCAATCTTGTAATGTGATCACCTTCTAAATAGTTCTTTGAGTATATGCCATCTTACATTAAGGGCATGTTCGGTAGTCACTAATCCTATAGAAAAAAATAATTTAGTCCAACTTAATTAATATTTTCTTCTAAACACAAGAGTTTTAGAGGAATAAATTCGTATTAGGAATTGATAGTATAGTCTGCTGATAAGTAAATAGAAAATATTTCTCATAGACTCTCAATTTCTACAGAAACCTACGGGATTTGTGTATGTTGAATAGACCCCAACATCAAGCACCTGTGACAAGAACTCCTAATCCATGGTGATTTTTGGTTGCCCCTGCATCAACAAGTAAAAATAAAAAGACAGAGAAATTAACAGAAACAGTTAAACATCTGTTACTCAAACAAATTCTAATGAAAAGAGGAAAATGCTGCATATGCATACCAGATGGCAATTGGGAGGGAACAGCCAAGCCGACCCCGAATGGCCCGAGAACTCTTGAGCCGGTAGGATGCAACTTACTCGCCGCTTCCTCATCGAGAACACCCCGGTATCGAACGATGCGCCGCATGATGAGGTGAAGTAGATGTGATCATCTTTGATGCCGGGGAATTGGGATGCATGGAAAACCTTTGTGATGCAAGAATCCAAGAAGATCGCGTGCCCCGACAAGCTCGTCACCTGCACCCATTCCATCGGGCATCTCCAGACCAACTCGTAGACTGTGAAACCGACCGTGTCGGTTTCTTCGCTACCGGAGTCTCCGTAGTGTCTCAGGATCATCAACAGCTTACCAGAAAATTCAACCAGGTATGTATTCAGACGGTTATTGGTCGATCTGTTCGAAAATGTCGGCACGGGAAAAACAAATTTCTTCATTTTATGCTTGTGATAGCTTGTGGCTTGAGGCAAACCCCGTTCGTTGTCTTCTACGATGAAAGAGTAGAGTGCATTTGAGTTGTCGACACCCATGAGCGTGCCGTTGTAGAACACAATGGCGACCAAGCCCTTACCGCCAAAATGCACAGTCGTTGCAGTCGAGTCCCTCGACTTCGGCCGGCAAATGGTCAGAAAACATCCCAAATGGCTAATCGAAGCCATGAGGTTATCTTCCGAACTAGGCGAGCGCGAAAACACCGTTGTGGTTATACTCACAACCGCCCTATCGACGTTTTCACATTCCGGCGATGTGCACTCTTCAAACGGATTCGGGTCTATGCAAAGGTGCGTGTACGGACTTAACGAAAGCTTTTCTCCGGTACAAATATTATCTAGATAAATCGTTTGCGGCGAACCGGGACAGCATATAAACACCCAACCGTCAGAAAATGAACCAAAGAATCCCGCACTCGTATCGACTTTCGGAATCGGGTTAGCATAATACCTCCTACTGCAAATCTCGTAGAACTTATGCGTACCGTCGGAAGATGTTATCATCAACCAGGGAAGCACAGCGGGCGAGGGGGGCTGATCGGACTCCACGACACGCCACAGCTTGCAGACGGCACTGAAACTGACACGATCGACACGATTCGGTATGTAGTTAACAAGCAATCCTAGGATTTCATAAGGCACTTGCACTCTATTCTCCTCCATCTCCTTTTTGTTGGGTATTTCTAATTCTACTTGCTGATCATCAGGTTTCATGTTCATGTTCTTCAACTGGAAGATCTGCTGGAGTAGATCAGAAAAATGGATGACTTCTGAGAGGTCATAGATTCAATTCTCTATGGGCACAAAATAAAAAAAAGTTTTAATGAAACTGATAGAATATTTCACTTTCTTCAAAAAAAAATAAAAAAAAAAAAGAGCTCAGAAAAATTCCTCATCACCTTGTTGAAGAACCCACAAAGAAGATCAATCTTTTCATTGAAGCAAATGCCAAAAGGAAGTAGTTTTAGTTGTAGAATATCAAAAAAGAGGAATTAATTATGCTTTTATTATGCAAAGTATTGTGAATTTATAGGATATAATAATATTAAATAGCGCTTTGGTAAAGTGCAATGGCACCATTTTCTGAAAACTTGGACTAACTATTCTTATCAAAAAGTTCTAAAGAAAGTATACTGTTATTATTGAACAATTCTAAAATTAAGGAAGAGAAATGCCACAAGGAAATTCACTGATGCCAGATGACTAAAGAAAAGTTTTGTGCCTAGTTATTTTCAGTAAACTTAGCTGAAAGGATCGACATAATTTGACATAATTATTTCTTTTCTATTTATTAATTTGACATGTCAAATTATCAATTAAATTAATTAAGATAGTGTGTAAGCTGAAAAATGTAAATATTTATTGGACTTATACTTTATATAATTCAACAACGAGTGTACTCGTCACTTCTTTTATTTTAGTTACATTTAGTTAAATTGGCGTTTAATTATATATATTAATACAATTTAGTGTGATCTCTATGTAGTCGCAGACTTCTGAATTTCAGTTTTCTAATAAGTTGTTTAAAATACAACTATTGCATTTAATTATTACTGCAAAGAGAGGAGAAATATTTCTAGTTTAGTTGATAAGCCGATATATTCTACATAGAGTAATATGTTTTTGACATATGGTACAATACGTCACCCGGTGATCATTGTCAAACAAAACGTACAATTTTGTTTGCACCAAAGTATAACATATCAATTAGGACCCCTTTTTTTATTTTAAGAAAGTGGAATACTTCATCCGATTTTATTGAAACCTTTTATTTTGTGCCTATTAAATATTGAATCCATGACCTCTTGGAAGTCATCCTAGTTAGCTACCACTTGAGCTACTAGGTCATTTGCTATCAATTAGGACCTAATAGTTTTAGGACTAAATATTTTTCACGGGGAAATAGGTGGCAACTAACTTGGCTACGAGAGAAGTCCCAAGGCTATTGTCTATCTAAAGATAGAGAGTTCGATATCTGCCCACAAAATTTTGTAGCCACTGCAAATAATATTAAAAAAATGAATATTTTTTGCGGCGTATTTTACAGGATTTTAGTCCAATAAATTCTCTGCTTGTTAGATTATTAATTTTCAAGCAATTACACCAAAGATAAATGCTACAATGAGTAACATACTGTAAGCTTAAACTCACGGAGACCGCTGTGGGTTTAAACTCAAAATCAAATCAAATCATTTTCAAATTTGAGTTTATTTGGCTCGTTATATTCTTTATATTATAATTGTATGGGATGCAAACTAAATTTTATTTCAAAAGTTATAAGTATTTGTTTTGTATCTTTTAAAAGTAACTATGCTATATTAATAAGATATTCAATGTTCTATGTAATCATTTTTACAAAATAAAAAAAATTATGAAAGTTTAATAATATACAAGAGAAATAAATTATGTAATTCTTAAATTAAGAAAGCTGAATAATTGAAAAGTTATATTTTACAAGGACTAATATAATTAAGATGATATTTTATTTAATAAGAAAAAAAAATATGTAACTAATCAAACTTCTAGGATGATAATATGCATGATAGCTTTTGTAATTAAATGCCATGTTATAATTTGAGACAAGTATATAAATAATTTAAATTTGTTATGAGAAGATAAAACTTCTGGTCACAAGTCATAAGGCCCCTTCACTCAAATAAAACATAACACAAGGTCCTACACAGAAAAAACCTTCTCCGCTTGGAACTTAAAAAGTCGTTGGAACTTTTAAAAGTTCCGACAAACGAAATTTAAAGAGCGACGGACGCAACGAACCAAAACAGAAAACAGAAAACAGAAAAGGAAACCGCGCGAGAGAGAGAGAGAGAGAGGCGCGCGCCATTGCGATCGATCACCTGAAAGAAGTCGGACTAGCTAAGCTAGCTAGGGTTTAAATTACGATCGATCGCTCGAGCGAGCAAGCAAGCGATGGGGAGCCTTCCCAAGGGGTGGCGCAAGGCGTACGGCGCCATCAAGGACTCCACCACCGTCAACCTCGCCAAGGTCAACAGCGAGTTCAAGGTACGTACGATCGCAATGCATGCCAATGCGGGGTTTGCTTATCTTCAATTAATTTGGCTTCAGTTATGTCTTGCCAAAATTAGGCTCAATTTTGGATATGTTTCTTGCTGCATTTGATTCTTATTTTCAGTGTTAAATTCAGCTCCAAGCAGTCCTCTTTTAATTTGTTGTCTTATTTATCTCTATGATCAGCATTTACATTGTAATGAAAAACTGTCCATAAATAGCGTCTGTAGATTATATTTCGGGATGCATCTGTACATATCTATGAGATGTATGGACAGTTTTTCAATTGATGCAGGATGTTTCTCTTATGGAATTCAGTACTTTCGTTTAGGCTGATTATTTGCATTGACCTGCATATATAGAGGATGTCATATATAGTTCCATCTTGAGCTTTCAAGATTTCTTATTATCTTGTTGTTATTCGAATCGTGTACTTTTTGGTGCTCAATGTAATTATTTGCAGAATTGAGGCAACATTGTAGTTGCTGATAAGTTAAGCTTAGTTGAATGTAAAATTAAGGATGGTATTGAGGTTTTAATTACCTTGGTTACTTTGAACTCAAGAAGTTACATGATTTGTGCTTGAATTATTCTTTCCTTTTCTTATTAAATCTTTTTTCATGTGATGAAGGATCTGGATATCGCAATAGTGAAGGCTACAAACCATGTCGAGAGACCACCCAAGGAGCGGCATGTCAGAAGTATGTTATTTCTTAATTTGTTTGTCTCTACATTTTCATCTCGGTATCAGGATACCACTCCAACATTTAAAACTTTATTCATTAATCGGTGATGATAATTAATGGCACAATATTAGCCTGTTTCTGGTAGTAACAATGCATGATTTTGGTAAAAGTCTGGCACTAAACAGAGACCTGTTTTGCTACTGCTTTATTTCTTAATTTCATTTATGGTTTGTTTGCTGATGGTGGCTGAACCCCCCCTGCTTTCTCCCTGTACTAGAGATATTTTATGCAACATCATCCGGTCGCCCGAGAACGGATCTGTCATACTGTGTCCATGCGCTCTCGAGGAGATTAACTAAGACTCGTAACTGGGTGGTAGGTTTTCCCTTAATTGTGCACTTACTTTTTTTTATTTAATTTTTTTAATGATTTTACAATAGAAGGTTAGAGAAAACATGGTGACAACTCACAAATCGAACCACGTATGCATGTGTTTAAATTATATATTCCTCTTTTCAAATGGAATTTATTTATTTGGCAAGTTACACAATATCAATATTCAGTTGAAATTCCTCTAGGTCCAGCAAACTTTTAATTTACACTGTCCTTTTACTTCCATCAATTTTCTTTAGTAATTCTATGAATTATGTTCCAAATTTCTGTTGGCAAAACAAGTCATTGCCTGTTGGATCATTACACACAAGTATAAGCCAAGTCTTCATGTACTTCTTATTATGGGAAGTGATGCTTGGGCCAAAATTGATTGTTGGAAGTTTCTCAACTATGATGAAATATCTTAGAGCTCACAAAGCAAGGCAAATACTTGAGAAATTGAGGGTCATTTCTATAATTTGCTATTTTTTTAATATAACTCGTTTGATTGTCTAGAATTATAAAAAGAGAAATGGATTCTAGTTTGTGTAGAGAGACTATTTGGCCTGCAGGCACTTGGTCAGAGAGTAGTGGCTCTCCACTCTTTCAATATTATTATATTTCTGTTTGACTATTTGTTATATACAAAATTAGGCCTGCAGATTCTCTTAGTAGCTATGATTATGTGGTTATTGCTTGCATGTTCAGGCATTACCAACTCCATAATGATATTTAGTATTTTGTACATCTCAAAATAAATTAATAATGTAGATGAATAGATACACAACTGTAGAATTGACTACTGCATTATTAACTACTGTATTATTTTCACGTACAGGTTGCTCTCAAAACACTAGTAGTTATACACCGCACGTTGAGAGAAGGTGACCCAATATTCAGAGATGAGCTACTGTCCTATTCTCGTCGGGGCAGTATTTTGCAAATGTCCAATTTTAAGGACGATTCTAGTCCTCTCGGTCTGTCCCACAACCCTGTCACCTGCCAAAAAAAACTTCTGATCAAAACTAAAAATCTTCCTTTTATTTTGGTTACCTGAATTTGGTATTTCTAATATTATAAATTATTATAGCTTGGGATTGTTCGGCATGGGTAAGAACATATGCAATGTTTCTGGAAGAAAGATTAGAGTGCTTTAAGATCTTACGATACGACGTCGAGACAGAAAAACTACATCCAACAGAAGATACTCCTAAGGTTTTTATTATTTTTTTTATAAAGGAATATAACTCATACATGACCTGACATGACTTTATACTGCTCTATTAAACTTGTACTGCGCCATTTTGGAATATATCTTAGGGGAATAGTAGAACAAGGTATTTGCAGTGTGATGAACTTCTAGAACAGTTACCAGCACTACAACAGTTACTCTTCCGTCTCATTGGCTGTCAGGTTACTAATAACCCCCCTCCCTCCTCTTTTTCCTTCTTTCGATGTGAACATATTGGCCTTATGTTTCTCATTTTGGCATAAGCAGCCTGAAGGAGCAGCTTTTGGAAACTATCTTGTACAATATGCCCTTGCATTGGTATACTATTTCACACACAATTTATTTAGACATTTCTATCTTGACAACCTCAGACATTTTGAATCATTATCTAGTCTAGCCATTGATAACCACACCATTTAATTTTTATCTCCAATTTTCTTGTCTTAGGTTCTGAAAGAGAGCTTCAGAATCTACTGTGCAATCAATGACGGCATTATCAACCTTGTTGATTTGGTACTTTTTTTTTAACTTTCAATAAAATTTCAATTTTGGAAGAAAAGGCATGTGTTTTTGGTCCTGTTGTCTAATCACCAATTTACCCCATTTTACAGTACTTCGAATTGCCAAAAATGGATGCTATCAAAGCTCTTGACATCTATAAAAGATCTGGCAACCTGGTTCGTTCTTCTGCTTGATGTCTTGCGTAATCTTTTTACAGTAACTTTTTTTTTCTTCAAACATGTTCCGCAGAATGTCACATCTGCTTTTGTTGATATGTAAAAATATTGTAGGTTTTATTGAATATATGATTTCTTTTTAATTGTTACATCTGTTTCAAAAGTTCTGTATCCTTCTAGCCTCGGTCTTTCGTAGATCAGTGGGAAAAGAGGCAAAGTATGTTCACGGAAAGGATAACTAGATCTTTTATGTTTTGAAAGGATAAAGTTGTTTTGACATCATATTGCTGAATAGGCAAGAAGCTTATCTGATTTCTACGGGGTCTGTAGAGGTTTAGAGCTTGCAAGAAATTTCCAGTTCCCTGTTTTGAGAGAGGTTCTTTTCTTGCTCTTTCTGTTAATTCTAATTATTTCAACAGTATTTGCGTCACTGTTTATGTGTTTTTTATAAATATAATATATATACGCTTCTAAGTAATAATGAATTGTTCAGCCACCCTCAAATTTTATGGAGTCAATGGAGGAGTATATCAGAGAAGCACCTCGTACAGTTTCTGTCAACAAAACTATTGTGAGTATAGTTCCATTTATTTTTATTTAAATAACAGTACCCTCCTAAAATAAGATTGCTATAACAAGATCAAATTTTGTACACTCATGAAAAAAATGAGAGTTGAGTACTATTTTTCTGTCCTTGGGAAATAGTATAAAATGTGTAATTCTGTTATACTTGTGCCTTCTGTTGTTAATGCAGAAGATGCCCATAGTACTACCTCCTTGTACACCAATTATGAACAATACAATGGTTTTTTCTTGTTTAAATTTAAAACTTAATGAAGTTAACTTTATATGTCGAGAAAAGGAATATCAGGTGAGTGCTGCAGAGGAAGTTGAGGAAGCAGAAGAGCAAGAAGCACCTGCATCACCTGAGGCCCCAGAGGTCATAGAAGAACCACCTGTTCTGGTTGAAGATGTAATTGAAGAGCCAGTCGATGAACCAGAAGAAGACCCACAACCTGTCATTCAGCCTGATACACAACCCTCTCTGATTGGAGATCTATTAGTATGCAGCATGATATTTTCTCCTCTTATAAGTTCAGTTTATAATTTTAAAATAGAGAATTGTTACTAAAAGAAACTTGTCCTTTTGGTTTAGGGACTAAATGAGATCAACCCAGCTGCAGCTGAGCTAGAAGAAACTAATGCACTGGCTCTGGCTATCATATCACCTGGTAATCAATTAGTTAATTAAGCAGGCATTGTTTATAACTTATTTTCATTTATTCTTCCATCATGGTATTTCAATGTGATTTAATGGTCGTAGGGGACAACTCAAAACCAAAAACGGCTGGTTTACTCAATGGGATCAATGAGACGTCCGGTTGGGAGCTAGCACTTGTCACAGCTGAGAGCAGCAATACTGGACATGTGACCGAAAGTACACTTGTATGCATCTTAGCATCCTTGTTTTCTTTATCTTGCAGGACAATTTATTTAATAACTTAACATGCATTATTTCTTATCAAAAAAAAAAAACTTAACATGCATTAACTTACTTGAGAGGGAAATTTAAATAGTTGTCATTTTTCCTTCTCTCTTCTATCTAGTACATGTCAACTCCTTTCAATTTGATTTAATTTGTAAAGTAATGTAGTAGGTCATTAGCCTGCTACTTCAGAAATATTAGTTGTCAAATGAAACCCCGGCTTTTGAAAAATAGTTCCCGTCCTGGAGTCAGACACCTATTAATTCTGGTCAGGCATGCAAAAGCTGGGTGAAAACCTCCAAAGTCCAAACGTGCTTCTCATTAGAGCAAAAATGTGAAGTATTACTGTATGAAAACCTTTTCTATTACTATCGTGCTCTGCAGTGTATGGTACTCGCAATACTGTCAGTATGGTGATCCTTAGACTTGACTAACAAACTTTTGTTTGCATAAACAGGCTGGTGGATTTGACAAGCTTCTATTGGACAGCTTATATGAAGACGCGACCAGAAGGCAGCAAACGAGCACCACGAACTATAATAATGATGCAGCCGCTTCAAATCCTTTCAACCCGAACGACCCATTTGCCATGTCCAGCGGCATTGCTCCTCCAACCAATGTGCAAATGTCCATGATGGCACAAGAGCAACAGAGCATGATGATGATGCAATCACAGCCATACCAGAATTACCCTAACAGCCTCAATCAGGTCACGTCGCCTAATCCATTCGGAGATCCCTTTGCAGGGTTAGGTATGCCGGCACCTGGAGGAGTGCCTAGTTCTTCTTTTTCAGGAAGTGCTAGCCTAATATGATTCGTGAAGTACATGGAAGAAGATTAAAATCAGTTGATTGCTTGCAAATATGATCAAAAATCACAACTTAAATTGTTTAGGGGAAAAAAGGGCCATACTTCAAAACTTTACAATCTAGTGTAGTCAGTCATTAACATTCTTTGGTTGGTGTGATTTTGCTTCCTCCGTTTTGTTACTCATGAGTATTAGTTAGCTTTTCATTTGTTCATAATGATATGTAGAGTTCTATCGTTTTCGTATCTACTGATACTTGTAAAATAACTGTCCTTGCTGCTGTGTTGGGGATATTTCTGTTAGGAAATGTGTTTTGACAAGATAATTTTTTTCTCGAGAAATGCTGGAAAATATAATTCATTTGGTACGTTTTATTTATTGTTTCATATATATACAAATGTTGGAAAGCAGTGTTCTATAAAACTTGAAATAGCATAGTATAAACCGCAAGCTTAACACATGGTCATAGATCTCACTTTTTTATAACCTAATACAAATGAGGATGCGTTTCATATACTTATTAGAGATGGCTCAAACCCCAGATGGACATTTGGAATGAAACGAATGCCAAGTTAGCAGAAGCCGTTAATGGAACATTTTGGACTTGATTGGCAACAATGTAATAGTGACAAACTGACAATATTTCTTAAATCAGTTTCACAAAATATATACATACGAAAGAAAAATATAAAAAAAAATGTTAGTGTACCAGATTGTATATAATAAACCATTTAGATTTCATCAAAAGCCGTTGAATGTGAACAGTTGTATTAATAATATCAAATTAATCTTCTGTCAATAAATTACAAATCACAACCTTTAAATTTCATCCACATTAGAGAACCTCGGTCAGTCTCGGCTCGCCAAGTAGAATAACCTACGGGCTACGAAATCTCTCCGGTATCTCAGATGCGGTACAATGAGTAAAGAAAGGAGAGATTGCCGTAGCCCGTATATTCTACTTAATGAGATTTCTGTAGTTCGTAGGTTTCTGTAGCTCAAAGCACTAATAATGAGTAGAAAATACTCCTTCGACACTGCAGTTTTCTGTATACTGAAGGTTTCTGTAGCTCGAAGTGCTACTCATCAAGAAACTACAGAAATTTCACCAAGTAGAATAACCTACAGGCTACAGAAATCTCGCCAACCTACGGACTACATAAATATCATAGGAATGCTACTTTCTCCTGTATCTCAAAGCACTAATAAATGTCGGTACTAACTCAATATGTTAGCATACTTCACTAGTTCACTTGGTAGATTTCTTAGTTCTCTTTGCAGATTGGGTTTTTCTTGGAGCTCTTTTAGTCGATTTGGGTGCTGCTTTCTTGGCTTTCTTCTGCGTACCTTCAGCCTGCAACAAAACAAATAATTAATCAAATTGTTCACGAAGTTGCACACAAGATAACTAAATGAAGAATGGTGAGAGAACAGACTATTATTTGTCATATTGAACACGATAGATAATTAGATAATCAGACTACGAGACGGTCATGTAGCAGGAAACATACTGATGATTTGTCATTTTTTCGTTTGTTCTTAGATGTAGGCTGATCTCCATTTCCATTATCTTTCTTTTTTTGTTTAGCTTCAGTCACTTTTTCTGCCTCCTCATCTGAATCAAATAAAAATCCATCTAGCGTACCTGCAGTAGTTAACTATACAAGTAAATACATACACATGCAGTTGCTCTAATGAAATCCTTACATTAGCGAGCACTGAAACATTAATATCCATTACAGGAAGAATGGTTACATGGGTATCCATTAGTATCAAGTAGTACAGAGGAAAAATATATATAAATCTTTCATCACGGGGAGAGATAATACAAACCTTCTACCATAGTTTCCGCTTCAAATAAATTAGACTGAGGTTGAAGTTGTATGAAATCATTCATAATAGCCTCTATCTGACATTTCCAAATTATAAGAACACAAAAAATAGACACTACAAATTAGTATAGAGTATAGACATAAATGAAAATTGAACCATACCAAAGCAAGAAACCAACATAAAGAAAGGAATACAGCTCACTTTAAATCCTTACTATATATAAAAGCATATTGAAAAAAATGACATGAAAGGGCTATCTTCCCTAAATAAGAAACCTGAACCGTTGATCATTTTCTTGGATAGATCAGAACTGTTGATTTACGTTAATGCCCGTTGATGTTAATGTCTCAGCCCATTAAAATTTAAGGCCCATATCAACTTCCTCAATATAAGGCTCATTACATATTATCTTAAAAGTTTATTATAAAAAATAATAATTTCAGCTCAAAGCAACGCATGAGCTCTTTACTAGTAAGATTAAAGTAACTTATGTCAGTTCCTTGCTGTTGTTAAATCACTATATAACATATTTTTTCGCATAAGGGATTATTGTAGTATACATAATACTGCTTAACAGAACTCACACTGAACATAAATAAGGAATGAATGAGGATGTTAATAGATAAACCTTTGCTTCTGTTTGCCCCACACTAACCTGAACAAGACATGATGATTAAAGTTAGTCTAAAACGCAACTAAACTGATTGTATCAGAAAAAACTATCATATGCAGTCACAATGTGTATGGCTTACAATGCAAAATGTCCTCGACGGAACAATTGTTGATTTGTATATTGTTCCTGCAATTGAAACAGTGAAAGAAGTTAACACATACCAGCCAGCTTAATACAACAACAACATAAAAAAAAAAAAAAGAAAAAAAAGAGCCTCTTCTGTACTCAGATTAACACAACAATTGAAAAGAAAAGACATTCTTTTGTTAATCCTTCTAATATGAATGGTGTTATTTTTAAACGAAGATCTACTTATATTAAGAACAGCAATAACCAAATTCATCAGCTTGAAAACCATTAAAAGAGTCAAGTACCTTCATTAATTGATCTTTCACAGAATTAGTAACAGGCACCCATAAGAAAATACAAATAAAATCAATCTGTGAGGCAACCTTTATTGCAAAAAGCTGTTCACTATTTTGAGATAATATATTGCAGACATTGTTTATAAATGACATATTAACTTCAGTTGGAAGTTCTCTATATTTTTCAAAGGTAAACGCAACTTAATTGTAAGAAAAATGAATATGTAGTTGACCAGAAGGATAATGTAACTGCAAAACAGTAACCAAGCGACAAGAGCGAAGGCCCTCATGGAGAAAGAAAAAATCATCCTCAAATGAGATCAGAGAAATTAAAACAATATAAAATTTTCTTTACTTTAACGATGAGGAAGGTATTACCTTTTAGGTCAAGTAACAAATCGTCTCTGCCATTTGGCCCATTCGAAATGACCAGTCTTCCCACAGCACCAACGTCTCCACTCAAATCCATCAAGTCACCATCACACTCCACAAGTGCCTTTAGCAATAATATTAAAACAATTATTTACGTACAATACGCATATGTCAGATCTTATTGTTTATTTAGGCTGGTGCTTTTTGTTTATACAAGGTCACTGGGTGTTTCACTGAGTTTGATGGGCTTAAGTTTGCTCCAGAACTGGTAACTAGAGGGTAACAAAAGGGGACTGCCTTGGCACTCTAATAACAATTTGATTATGGAGCAAGCAATCATAGATTGGGCGATTAGGTAAGCAACCTACCCCCCACCCAACCCAAACCCACAGTTGTACACAATTTCTCATGCTTCTGGAGGGTTAGGATATACTACAGTTGGCAGCAGTTAATATTTTAATAGAGGACAGCATGCAACCTGGCATGCAGTACCTTACAGTTCTTGAGACCTCTACAGAATTTAACAAAGTATAAGAGCATCATTGCAATTTGGATCCTCTAACTAGAAAGCTCTGATACCTTGGTACGTTGAACTTTCTCCGGGAACACCAAAGGTAGCCTCTGAGACACCTACACAATCAAAAAGTCATAAATTCCAAAGAATTCAAGGGCATATCATGCACAATAAGATGAGCATTATCAAAATAGATTTGAAGAACCAGTTCTTACAGAAGGACCGTCAGTTTTTTCTTTGATTGTATCTCCCTCAACTAGCACTTCCTCTTGTGTATCCACGGCATCTACATTTAATAATACTAAAATCAAAATAACATCAACAAATACTAGCATTGCCCCCGATACTTACTTTACAACCACATCTATATATATGAAATACAGTTGCATATATTAGCTATAACATAATTTAGCACACCTAATGCATACCCGACTTCTGCTCTGCAAAATTTAAATAAAATATAGAGAAATAATAACAGCTAACTAACTGTAACAACCTTCTGGCAAAGCAGAAGAAGATTCAATTTTGGCACTCTTCTTCTTTTTAGCCTGAGGTTTTGGGACATCATCCTCACTCTCAATTGAAATTGGTTCGGCTTTCTCCTTCCCTCTCTCTACCTCGTCCTTTGAAGTTTGAGATGGCCTCTCAGGGGACGAATCAGAAGCCGAAGATAGACTCACCGCATCCCTGTCAGGGGCCTATTTTTATAGTAATTATAACACGAACAAAAAGTCAGCACAAAATAATAAGATCTTTTTTCGGAAAAACAAAAACTTAACCCCTCACTTTCATTCTCTTCTCTTTCCTTTTCTACTAAATTCAACAGCACAGCACTTCATATAGGATATTTATAAAAAAATTGAACAAATAGATTTGTATTAATTTGGCTTTGCAAGGATTACCAACAAAACAATAGAATTGTCTCATTCTTCTCAATTCTTGTTCTTTAAGCAGTGAGGACTACAGTACATAATATTTCGGTTCGAAAATGTCATAACAAATCAATTTCCCTCCTTTCCTTTCCCCCCTCTTCAAGCAGCCAATTAAATTAAGCACCAATTCTATTGATCGAGAACATAAATGGATGATACATAAAATCAGCTTTTAACCAGTCCTGTGAAAACCCCTAATTTCTCTTCAAAATTAGCACCACTACTGACAGCAACAATGATCAGTTAGAAGAAATTACGAAAACCTAAAATTATGAGTGAAAAAAAAGAATAAAGAAATGCAATCAAGGAGAGCAAAATTCACCTGAAATTCGCGTAGCCAATCGGGGGATCCCTCACGCGACTCACTCATGGCGAGCTCAAAGGTTCCCTCCTACCTTCTCTTATCAAACCTCTCTTCCTTTAAAAACTAGGGTTAACCTCTCCTTCCCCGCCTCTCTTTTTCCTTCGCAATTTGTTATGGCGGGAGGGACAGACACCGGTGAGGTGAGGAGTGAGGAGAGCGGCTTTCATCCGTCCGATCTGCATTAAGATCCGTGTTCATCAATCTCAGAAACGCCCTGTTTAGCTGTAAGTAAGCTTCGTCCGTCGGATCACTAGGATGGTCGGATTCCAAGGGCCGTGATTGATCCATCCGCACGGACGATCGGAATACGGAGGGCTCGAATTCATATCCTCTCTGCTGCGCAGTACTCCAATCGTTGGATCTGCATCGAGATCTGTGTTCATCAATCTCGAAAAACCCTGTAAAGCTTCGTACGTCGGATCGGATCACTGTAGAGGACTCGGGTGCAAACTGCCAACAAATAAAAGCGGCCCATTTATCAATTCATATCCTCTGCTGCGCAGTAAATTACTGCGCAAAACTCTGGCCGTTCGATTCGCTTCAAGATTCGTGCAATCCAATCTCTGTAGCCCTGATTCTCTGTGATGTACAATACAGCGCAGCAGAGGATAAGCACGCACCATTTATGGGTTTTAGAGTGCTCATCCTCTGTAGCGCTGCATTGTGTAGCGCAGGATGTCAACCGTTGGATCATCTCGAGATTCGAGCCAGCACAGATCGTCGGATGATCTAACGGTTCACATCCTGCGCTACACTATGCAGCGCTACAGAGGATATGGAATCATTTATGAGACGTATCAGTTGTCACTGTAGTTTGCTTGCTTGCGTGATGAAGAAAAGGCTTGTGCGCCGGATGGAATTGAATTGAATTGACTATTGAGCTACACCCGGGCTGCCTGGAGAATGTTACTGTTGGGTGCATCCTTATCCTTACCAATAATAAAAGCATATTGGAAAAAATGACATAAAAGAGCTATCTTCACATCTGAGCCGTTGATCATTTTCTTCGATAGATCAGAACCGTTGACATACGTTAATGCCCGTTGACGTTCTTAGCCCATTAAAATTAAGGTCCATATAAATTATCTCAAATTAAGGCCATTACACACTATCTTAAAAGTTTATTATAAGAAATAAATTCAGCCCAAAGCATAGAGTGGGCTTTTTACTAGTTTGTAATAAAAAATTTATTTTAGCCTGATACGGGCTTCGGCCTGTGTTTAAGGCGAGGTGACAATGATCATGAAATTAATGGAGTCCAATAGTCCATAGAGCAAGCAAACGATCAACATTTCAATTTTATTAACAATATTTTCTCTGAAAATATCTATTGTTAACATATTTAAAATGTATGATTTGTTCGTTTGGCAATTCCAAAGGTTACCTTTTTTTTTTTTTTTTAAGAAAAAACAAATTAGAGAAGTGACCAGAAGACAAGCTTCTGATGTATGTCCAAAACATTCCAACAAAATAAACTGCTGAATATTATTGTTTTGAGATTAAAGTAAGACCGCTGTTGCCTGCTGAAATAACCCAAATTTTATGGATCCTGTTTATATTGATTTTACAACGGCAGTGATCGAGCATTTGAATTTTTTTCAGCAAGTACAAGTTCAATCGCTGAAGAACGTGAAACAACAAGAATACAAACAATCAAATGAAATGTGGATCCGAGGGGTCAGGGGTCTTTGGATCCCATATTCCCAAGCAATTATATAGTCAGTGATGAACTGGTGATCCTGCCCTGATGCAATATCATAATGAACAGTGATCCTGTGATGCAATGAAATGAAATGGGATTATGATTTTGGGGCATAACATAATGATCAAATAATGGACTGAGGCTGAGGGAGTGGTCAGTGGTGGTGGTGGTGGTGGCGCGTCCGAACAAAGCAAAAGGAATCCTTCAACCACGTGCACGTGTAAGTGAAACCGAGACAAGTGGTCAGTGGACTCCACCCGTTTTCACATAATCACATGATGCCATTGCCGTTGCCAAACTCAATCCGGTTTGGGAATTGGGAGTAAGTAACAACCTTTGCTTGCCTTCAAACAAAATGGTTCCTCTATACAGGGGCGGTGGAGCCAGACTCCGAATCCGGGAGGTCTAACTTTTCTGATGAAACATAGTTTTATAAGTAGAGGTATATTTTTGTAAAACTTTTAAGATATATTTGTACAAATATTTTTCAGGTAGAGCCACTTTTGTAAATTTTCTTAGAAATGAAGTATATTTTTGTAATTTTTTTCTCAAAATAGGGATATTTTTGCAAATTTTTAGGGGTATATTTTAAAAAAAAAATTTCCAGGGGACCAGCGCCCACCCCTATTTCTTGCTGGCTCCGCCCCTGCCTCTATATATTTTCTGTGTATCAGTATGTATGAGTATGGCTTATTTGTTGTCATACATGCATGAACTGATAATACTGAAAACCTTCGCCAACTATCAGTTAGCAGTTGGAAAAATGTGGTAGCTCAGTTGGCTAGAAGATAAATCCTAGGACTGTTGTTTACTTAGAGGTCGAGAGTTTGATACCCGCTCACACAACTTTGCAGTTGCTGCAAAATATTTCGAAAAAAAAAAAGACTATCAGTTAGCAGTTAGTAAAAAGTCTAATATATATATAGTACACTACATAAACACAGTGCGTATTTGGCTATTTGCAGTTGAATTGCTGCCACTCACATGTCCTCCATTCCTTTTTTTTTTTTTTAAATGATATAGTAATTTTCTTCATTTTCTCTTTTCTTTACACTAGTATTATTGCGCATTTTTAAGGGAAACATCTTGCGTCCATAGAGTGGAAAATCTATAGACACATTCTGTGAGTGATAGTCACACTCTGTCAATAATAGTGTCACACCCGGGATCCACTTTAGTCCTACTTATCAGTGGTATTGTGATAGCCTATGGACGTCCACTCTATAGACAGTAGATCGAGCCCCATTTTTAATTGTTTGTATTTGATCAAGATCTCTTTCCTGGTAAGTGGTAATTAGTTATGTTCTGTCAGTACTGCTTCAACGTCCAAAATACCTAGACAGATGACACGATGCAATGCTGGCTCGCCTCTCCAAAGTCCCACATAACTGTTGTTCGTAGCAACTTGCCCCCAATTAAAAATCTGTGATATTTATTTATTCAGTTTTATAACTGCACCTCTTAAAAATCTCTCTTAACCGCACCTCAATATAATTTTACATTTCTCATATAATAACAGAAAAGGTGGTTATACTAACACACAAAAGCATTTATACTAACTACTAATATAGTTTATACAAATAAATAAATGTGAATCAAAGAGTCGGAGTAAAAGAGGTGTGACCGGAGATGGTAGTGGAGGTACGACCGGTGAGAGGGCGGAGGTGCGGTTGAGGGGTGGTGGAGGTCTGGAGGAGAAGGTGGAGATGGGTGGAGGTTGTATGGTGGTGAAAAAAAAATCAATGGAGGAAAAAGATTGAAAGAATAAGAATGAGGTGCAAATAAGGGATGTAGTTAAAGGGATAAGAATTATTTCTCTTATTTATTTATGTATAAAATTAAGAACATGATGTAGCTAGGACCGACCGATGAGGTACAAAACCAAAATTAATGAAGCGCTCCTGCATGTGTCCTGTCACACACTACTACTCAATAAATAAATATAAATAATAAATACTAATGCGGGACCAGAAAATTAAAATTTGAAATTGAAATCAAATGAAATCAAATCATATACACAATCCGGATTGTGGACCATCTCGTCTGAATGCCGCTCAAGTTCTGAATGCGGGACCCAACCAATAAATAAATAAAGGGTCATATCTAGTGTCCTTAATATTAGTTTCTACATGTCCATGTTGTTATAAAATTTGAGATAAGAGTTACAGATTTTGTGTATGTGCGGAAGTGTGGATAGTTAAAATAGAGACACATAGAAAATTCTATAAATAAACAAGAGTTGATCTTCTATGTATCAACGAAACAAACTTTCATTTTGAATCGAGCGGTTCTTATATATCTAACATCTCCCTTCAATTGTATCTAAAAGATACATCGTGACCATCCGACTATAAAAAATGAATGGCTTATATTTCATCTGATCCAATACCAGTACCTCCCAATCCATTCCATCCGTCAATTCCGCATCCGACGACCATAACCCCCCCTGACATATTCCCTCATATAATATCCTTACTCCTAATAAAAGGAGATCATATTTTCTTGACATGGAAGTTCTATCTTCCTCAAAAAAAAAATCTTAGCCGTTGATTGTTTACTTAAATTAATCACCAATGTTGACGTATATTAATCTCCCGAGTCCCGATCCATTAAAATTTAAGGTCCATATCAGTTTTCTTACAGGGAATGAGTTTTCGACTTTTTATTATAAGAGATAATAATTTCAGCCCAATTCGTGGGCTCTTTACCAGTGATATAATAATAAATTGTAAGAGATTAAATAAGGTCATTAACATAGTCCAAGTGCCGACATTAATACCCCATTACCCCATACCCTCTCCGAATTCATATCCCCTGCTATACTGCACCATGCAGTTCACAGCGTCAGCCATCGGATCATCTCGAGATCCGCGCTGGCACAACTCTCGAGACGATCCGACGGCTGTCGCTGTGAACTGCACAATGCAGTATGTCAGGGGATGAACGCTCTCCCATCTCCATCTCCTTCCCCAATACACGCTCTTCTTCTTTTTTACTTCCTCACTCACTACTCTCAGTGGCAAAGCCGTGAATACTGCGAGCTCCAAAGATTCCTTCCTTGCTTGCTTCTCTCACTCACTCACTCCCTCACTCCCTCACTCGGCTGAAAGAAAATCCATTAAAGACGACGCGCCAGAGGGATCACATTCTCGCCACCTCCCACACGGAAAGAACCCTAACCTCACCTCACCTCACTTCCTCCCCCTATTTCTACTAAGCGAGGTAGCTGGAATGTGGGACCCGCGCTGGTGTAAACCCTAGCTTGTGCTTGTGTTTGTTGCCCAAGGTGACAGCTGAGCTAGGTGAGGGGAAAATAAAAAAATGTGGGTGGGTTTGTGCTTAGTTTACTAAGTTACAAGCTTTTTAACTTTTATTTATGTTTTGATTAAGTTTGATAGTTACTTGTGATGGTAGAGGTAGGTTGATAGAGGGAAATGAAATAAATGCAAATGTGTTTGTTTATTTATTTATTTATTTAATTGTTGTTGCTGCATACATTATTGTTATTATTGTTAGTTTATAGATTAAAGAGGCCAACAATTGGATTTCTCCTTAGAGATTAAACTATTTTAGTTGAGTGGTTCTGCTATGGATCGGCTAAGCAATCTTTTATTTTGAATCGAGCGAGCGGTTCTTAACAAACATTTTTTCTCTTTAGTTTTATCTAAAAGACATATCGTGACCGTCCCATTATGAAATATGAACGGCCAATATTTCATCTGATCCATAGCAAAATTAGCCATTTTAGTTACTTAGTAGAAGTTAGAACCGAACTAAATGTGTGTATCCTAATACGTACCTTAAGCTATATATTGGTTGGAATGCTACTAAGTATTAATTGAACGCAAGCTCCAAATTGCGCAAGTTTTTTTTCTTTTTGATCAGGAGTAGCAATGCAAAGTGCAAACTCAAGCACACTCTTTTCTCCACGATTAATGAATTTCTTTTGTTCCACTTGCAGTTGGAGATACTGGTGGAAGTATCACAATAAATTGCCCAAGTTGTCTGAACCCAAAAATGAAGGGGATAGGAGTGGCATGTTTATTTCTGATATTGATAGAATGTGTCGCGTTTGGGAGCCATGATGTGTACATTGTCGCTGTCGAAGGAGACCCTGTTGTAAGCTATGAAGGTAACATTGAAGGACTTCCTGCTACCGCAACTGATACAGTTGACGAGATGGATTTTCACAGGTACAACCCTACCTTACAATTTGAGTGTGGATTTAAAATTGTAATTTGCAATCTATAATTTTTGGTTGATGTTTTATTTCATTGTTGGACTAGTTTTCATACGATGGCTAATGAATAATTGTTTCGAACAGTGATATTGTAAGGGCATACTCCATCCATCTTGAGAACAGGCACAATGAGATACTGGACTCGGTGCTTTTAGAAGGTTCCTATACTAAACTGTACACTTACCGCCACCTCATTAATGGCTTTGCAGTTCACATGAATTCTCTACAGGTAGACTTTTTTTTTTTTTTTCTGGAGTTGTATTTTACAGAGAACCTTCGAAAGTTTAGAAGTTTCTATAAATTTTTCTCTTGTTTTGTGCGCCTAATTTATTTATTTATTTATTGCTTTAGGCTGAGGCTTTGAGGAGAGCTCCAGGGGTAAAATATGTGGAGAGAGACACCAAAGTAAGAAAATTAACGACACACACCCCTCAATTTCTTGGATTGACTACTGAAGTGTGGCCCACAGGAGGTGGGTTTGATAGAGCAGGTGAAGATATTGTTATTGGCTTTGTGGACTCTGGTATTAACCCAAAACACCCAAGCTTTTCAACCTACAATACCGAGCCATATGGGCCTCTGCCTAAGTATAAGGGTAAATGCGAGGCTGACCCGGTGACACGAAGGAACTACTGTAATGGGAAGATTGTTGGGGCCCAGCATTTTGCCAAAGCTGCGATTGCTGCAGGTGCTTTCAACCCTGCAATGGATTTTGCATCTCCATTGGATGGTGATGGGCATGGGAGGTAATTCAGTTTGAGTTTTATGACAAATGCCATATATTGTCCCAATGTGTACTTTATTTCCATGGGGCTAATCATATTGAGCCTGGCTTTTATTCTATATAAAAATTTCCTAAGGTTAATTGTCTGGTTTGAGCCCAGTCTGGTTAGAATTTTTATGATGATCATAGAATGGGTTAGTATATAGAACCAAGTATAAATAATATAATTAATACTGAACAGTTATTATTTTCCTGACTAGCCATACAGCTGCCATTGCTGCTGGAAACAACGGAGTACCTGTAAGACTGCATGGCCATGAGTTTGGCAAAGCAAGTGGTATGGCTCCACGTGCCAGGTTGGTAATGCAGCTTTCATGTGTCTTGCTTAAACTGATATCTTTGATCTTTATTAAACTGAATATCTTCTTGGGTTCTTTTTCTCTAATATGCATTATTGGACTTACAGAATTGCAGTTTATAAGGTTCTGTACAGGCTATTTGGTGGCTATGTGTCTGATGTTGTAGCAGCCATTGAACAGGTATGCATTAGAAAAACCAAAGATCTTATGTTAGTTATTATTAATTGTACACAGATATGAATGATTCCATGACTAAAATAACAATTAAATTTAATTTGATCAAATGCATAGTGACATCTGATATTTCGCTTTATGACGCCGATTGAAAATTTTCTGATTAGAAAGGAAAATATGAAATTTTAAGTGAAAAACATGACTTTGATGAAGTCAGAATTGAGAATTTTCATTTTTCTTAGTAAAAGTTAAAGCAAGGCTATATGTTTTCCCTAAACAGGCAGTTGAGGATGGTGTTGACATACTCAACCTTTCAGTTGGGCCCAATAGCCCACCATCTGCAACACGTACCACATTCTTGAACCCATTTGATGCAGCCCTTCTTTCAGCAGTAAAGGCTGGGGTTTTTGTATCGCAAGCAGCTGGAAACGGAGGTCCCTTTCCTAAAACACTGGTTTCTTTTAGCCCGTGGATCACAACTGTTGCCGCTGGTGTAGATGATCGGAGGTACAAGAATCAATTGAGTCTTGGTAATGGCATCAATTTACCTGGACTTGGAGTATCCCGTAAGTTTTGCTTCATTACAGCATACCAACAATTTTCTTTTATTATTTAATCATAACTTCATAAGCTTCAATGCTAAGAAGTAGGAAGATAACAGGCCCAACCACACAATTGTATGCATCATATCAATCTACTTTACTGTTTACTGTATGCTAAAGTTTTGTTTGGGATAGTGAGTGTGGTGGTAAAAACACATGCTTTGGGGCACCATGTTACCTGTGTATTTATCTGTGCCTTTCAGCAACGGGTTGCAATATTCTTCAGAATCTTTATTTCAGTTACAAAAATATGCTCGATATATAATTTGTATATTTTGCGAGTAATTATGGGGTTTCTCTGTATCTATGTTCTCATGCTCTTTCTGCCCTTTATATGTAGCTGCTACACATGGTAACATGACATTCAGCCTGATTTCAGCAAGCGATGCGCTTATTGGCTCCTCAGTCATAAAATACAATCCATTAGATTGTCAAAGACCTGATTTATTGAACAAGAATAAGGTGGAAGGGAATATTCTTCTTTGTGGTTATTCCTTTAATTTTGTTTCTGGCACCGCATCTATCAAAAAAGTTTCTGAGACTGCCAAGAGTCTTGGTGCTGCCGGATTCATTGTAGCTGTGGAGAATAATTATCCAGGAATAAAGTTTGATCCTGTTCCTGTCAGAATTCCTGGCATTGTTATTACTGAAGTCACGAAAACTAAAGTAAGATTTCTTCTTTCTTCCAGTTAACTATGCTTTTGTAAACAAATCATTTTTATGAGATACAGTTAAATCCTTTCCATGTGTCACTTAGCAAAACTTGCATGTGTGTTTTTTTATTTTCAGGAGTTAATAAATTACTATAACTGCTCAACAAAACGAGACTGGGCTGGACGAGCTATCAGTTTTGACGCAACAGCTAGCATTGCAAATGGGCTGGCCCCAACCCTTTACAATTCAGCCCCTCAAGTTGCAATATTTTCTTCTAGAGGCCCTGATGTGAAAGATTTTAGCTTTCAAGATGCTGATGTACTAAAACCTGATATATTGGCCCCAGGGAATCTGATATGGGCTGCCTGGGCTCCAAATGGGACTGATGAGGCCAATTATGTTGGTATGCACATTAGAATTACTTCAGCCATTTTAAAATTAGTTCTTTCAGATAAGCCAGCGATCAAACTTTTTAAGTCTGTTTTTTTCCTGGGTGCTTTGAATGAGAAACATGCTCAGGTTACAAATGGTAATTCAGACTAATACTGCTTAGGAAACCTGTAATCATAAACTGATAGAAAAAAAAAATAGTAGGAAAACAAAACCATACTTAAATTCTTGTCATGACAGACAGTGCTTTAAGGAGATATGGTACAATGACCTCTTCTATCAATTAAATGGCTCTCTTCTATCAGTTAATAATAATGACCTCTGACAGAGAAATGAGTTACAAGTTACAACTATATGCTACCTAGAACTGAGCAATGATATCTTTTTTCTTCAATTTTTTTATTTTTGTGTATGCTTAATATTCTTGTTAAAATAGCAGACTGGAAGAGAAGGAAAAACAGTAATTTTACCATAAAGGAACTCCAAAAATCCTTATCTAAAGTTTACTAAATTAGAAATAATATCTTTGGCAATTGAAAATGATTGTAGGGGAGGGATTCGCAATGATATCTGGTACCAGCATGGCAGCCCCGCACATATCAGGGATAGCAGCGCTAATAAAACAGAAAAACCCAAACTGGAGCCCAGCTTCCATCAAATCAGCTCTCATGACCACTGCCACCACAATGGACAAAGGGGGTCGACCTCTTAAGGCACAGGAATACACAGGCCAAGAGATGCTGACCCTCGTTGGTGCCACCCCCTTTGACTACGGTAGCGGTGCTGTTAACCCTAAAGCTGCCCTTGACCCTGGCCTTGTTTTTGATGCTTGTATGCTCTCTCGCTCTCTCTCTCTCTCACCCTCCGTTTTAGAAAGCTTGACAGTAGCTGTCAAGAGCTTAATTAACAATTGGCAAGGAAAGTACTTGTTACTTGCAATACAAGGAAGATAGACCGGAACAGAAATATTGTCGAGTACATCTACCAGCTACCTGTGACTTATTCCATAAAAGTGGAGGATGTGTTATTTTATTCAATTCCCAGTATAACGTAATGTTGAAGCATTATTTTTTTATTGACTGAAACCATACTGGTGCAGATTCGTACTACAGTAGTTTTGAATCTGGTAGTTTGGTTTTTAAATTATCTAAAAATATACCAATGGCTCTAGTTTCATGCTCTTGTAATATGGACTTGATGATTTTGCTTTTGCAGCTCACTCAGACTACATCAAATTTCTATGCTCGGTACCTGGCATTGACCGGCATGAAATAACAAACATAACCGGTATGACATGCACCTCGACTTATTCGCACCCTGCAGATCTGAACATACCATCAGTTACAGTTGCGCATCTGAAAGGCACTCGAGTTATAAAAAGGACGGTTACCAATGTGGGGTCTGAAGCGGAGACTTACAGAGTCACATCACGCATGTCTCCTGACATTGCACTGGATGTGAGCCCTCCGGCATTGACGGTTCTACCAGGTCGGTCAAGGGATTTAGAGATAACCCTTACTGTGAGGACAGTGACAGGTACATATAGCTTTGGTGAGATATTGATGAAAGGAGACAGGCGACATACAGTAAGGATCCCTGTTGCTGCGATGGGTTTTGGTAGCTAGAAGAGAGAATGAGCGAGAGCAATAGTGTATTAGCATACTAACTAAGCTATATTTTTGTAGCTTTTTTAGGGATAAGTTGGCAATTTCTTATAAGGTAACTAAGCTACGCCCCCCCCCCCCCCCCCCCCCCCCCCCCCCCCCCCGCGTCAAATAGATAATCAATTTTGGTCGTCCTCAAGGAGGCAAATAAACTTTGCGCCGACCAGGTTGCTTTGGAGAGGAGTGCTTGTTGGTTTCAGTTGGACTACAAAGCCGGTACTGTGTTTGCACTATATCTTATGCCAAAAGTATGTTTGAGAGTACTCGCAAAGTGGCAGGGGGCGTAGTTTAGTGACCTTAAAAGGAATGTATTCCAAGGAAGATACTACCAACAGCATGTAACTATGAACTACAGTTTAATCAAACTGTGTATGATTATTATGTCTAAGAGTATGTGATGCCGCTGCTCTTAACGACAAAATGCTCTACGTACTATTCTATGCATCTTCTTAGAATCTGTTGTAGATGTGCAACATCACCACCACCAAATGACCTTTTCCGATTTGTCTTTTCTTTTCAATTAATCAAACATGATGCCTACTCTTCGGTGGATGTTTTGATTGTTCAATGAATGGTTTCACTGTCGACACTTACGGGGTAGAGACATAGAGACGAATAAAAGTACATAAAAGGAATTTTTCTTCCTTTTTATCTTGTAACCAAGTTGGACTTGTGAGGGCATGCACTAATATCATTGGTATCCTATGTGTGAAGGTGAAAAAGCAGAAAAGCAGAAAAGGAAAACAATTGGATGTGCAGTGCTTGCATATAGAATGACTAAATTTGGTTTGATGTTATCTAGAGGTGGCAAATCAGGCGGGCGGGTGGGGTTCGGGTCAGTTTGATCTTCTAGAATATCTCGGGTCTAGAAGATCTCGGGTCGGGTGATGGGCGGGCCAGATCGGGTTAATTTTGATATTGACCTTTTTTGGATCGTATATTGATTTCAGTTTGATTGCATAATGTTTGATCTCAGATTGGGTCGGGTTCAGGTTGGGTCGGGTTCAGGTTGGATCGGGTTCAGGTCGGGTCGGGTTCACTTTTTGAAAAATACGGGTCGAGTCGGGTTTGGGTCAAGTCAGGTCGGGCTGGTTTCTCGGGTCGAGTCGGGTTCTTCCACCTCTAATTGTTATCAAATTTTAGTTATGTTCAATCACTTTAATGAGTTGCTGGAAAGATTAATGTACTACAATTAATTGTAGTTTTGACTTGCATATTTAGAGAATTCAGCTCATTCGTTTTGAACTGGATAGTGAGATTCACTCTTAATGCAGAATACTCAACGAGGAAGGCCTTTCAGACGACGTTGCCCAGATAAGATTAACATCATTGATAACCTTTTTTTTATTTTTTAAATTTGAAATCACATCATTGGTAGCTGCTACCAAACTTTTAGAAAAAAAAAATAATAATAATAAATAAAGTCAACTAACAAATTGGCTGTACAAATTAATTATCATGGGCACTCCCCATCAAATTGTCTCAATAAAATCATAAATTACTTCTAAAAATGGGTTCTAAACTTCCAACGATTATCATAAGCATCAACATCAGTCAATCACGTTTGTACAAGTTGCAGCAAGTTGAATTCATCCACTAGCTACATATATCATCAATTATTTTGTAAATATAATTTTAAGAGTGTATTGGTACTTGTAACTATTAGTTTACTGATGTTAACACTTTTAACATTTTTGTTTTATTATGTGTATGTATTTGTAGTTGCTAGGATGAAGATATTTTATACTTTTTTTAGAGATAAAATGAGGGTCAACTCAAATTTAAATGTCTGTAAAAACCCTCTATCCGAATTTCGAATCCGCGACCTCCCACACAGAACGTTGCCCTTAGCCACTAGACCAAAGGCTAGTTCTTGAATATATTATAATTTATACTTAACAAAAGAAGAGTAAACGCCCACAAGAGATTGTTATGTACCCTTAGGTTTCACTTCATATATTTCATCTGTTGATTATATTTTAGTTGCTAAATATGAAGACCATGAAACTTATGGACATCTCCAATTGTTACATGTTTATAAAATATATATAAGTACAGAGAATTTGTCAAATAAAACTTTTCACTGATTTATGACTTGCGAACAATTATATATTTTATTACATTACCAAACTTATTTACTTTAAGAAGTTGGTAAGACATTTGTTCGACAAAAGCGGCTATAAGGAACTGAATTAAATAAGTAAACTAAAGTTAGACACAAATGGCAGAATTATAAAAGAGAGACTGTTCTTGCAACATAATTTAAAAAAAAAATATCGATTTCGTATAATATATGTATCATTTGATAGTAAAATAACTCTTAATTTCGAATTTTTAAAATTGAAGGTAAATACTTGATTTGAAATTTAGTAATTAAAAATGATTGATGGTCAATTAAAAATTCACCATATCTCTTTACTATTACTATTATAAATGATGCTTTAATTGAGTAAAACTACCGTGCTTTTAAGCTTACGGGGACCTCCCGTGAGCTTAACACAAAAAATGTATCAAACCATATCCAATTTTTAAGTTATATGGCTCAATAAATTTTTTATATCAAAATCTTATAGCATGCAAAAAAAAAATTATTTTTGAAGATTTTTTAAGTATTTATTTCGGATTTTTTAAGAGCAACTATATAATATTAATAAAATAATCAATATTTTATATGTAACTTTTAAAAAATCCGAAATAAATACTTAAAAATCTCTAAAAATGGAAAAGTTTTTGCATGCCACATGATTTTGATATAAAGAATTTATTGAGCCGTATAAATCAAAATTTAGATACGGTTTGATACGTTTTTGGTGTTAAGCTCACGGGAGGCCTCCATGAGCTTAAGAGCACAGTAGTTTTACTATGCTTTAATTATGTTGGATTTTGAAATTTAGTATTTTCTTTTAGATTGATGGTCGAAATTTATACATAAAAACGTCAAGTAATTAATTAAGTACCTCATAAGAAAACCGTCAAAATCACTTAATTTGCATAAAACAAATCCTCAAAATTGCAAATATGTACCCAAAAAAAAAAAAAACTATCAATTTAACTAAAACACATATACACACATGTACCAACTAACTTTCAACAAAAAGGGTAAAAACTAAAAACTAAAAAATTACAACACAACACAACACAACACCAATTTTGTTTCCCCAAATTCTTTTCTAACTTGAATCAATTGCTACGGAAAGAATCCATCCTCATTGAATTGTGTCTAAATGATTCATCAATTCGATCCAAACATGGTTTCCAAGCACTCCGAGAACCCAATTTGCACCCGAGCCCGGCTACAAATTCCCGACCGGGTGACACCGACATCTCAGCCGGGCTTTTGCTCAACACGGCTCCATCACAACCCCGACTTGGCGACCGGTCATACCCGGCCTGGTCCAACATCGAGTCAATCAAACTGGGTCCTCTCGAACGTGACCCACCTTTCTTCGCCAGCGAAGTGAGCCGGTTCATGAGGCAGGCGAAGTCAACCGGGCTCGCCTCGGATTGCAATATGGTGATGGGTAGTAGAAAATATATACGACCGGGCTCGAGCGAGTCGCCAGGCTTGAACGCGTGCTTGCCAGAATAAAGGATACTGGAAGAAGAACACAACATGTACCTGTCGGATTTACCGATCACTCGCCCGGCGGTTATGGGTCCCTCGTAATCCTCCACGTATCCGTTCATGTGCACCACCCGCACGCAGTCGAACTTGGCATGCCTTGCCCGTGCGAATACGCAGCCCATGGCTTGTAAATTGAAGATCTTTATTGCTTCCTAATAGAGAATTGGGGATTGTAATTAGTACCAAAGAGGAAGAGAAGGGGGGAAGCTTAAGAAGGCTTGAAGGGAAGATAGATAAGGGAGAGGTGACTTGTATGAGCTACTTGGTTTACTATATGCATGTATGTATATACTGTTACTTATAAGTAGTGCAATGTCAAAGCATGACGACTATATATATAATATACAAAAAAATTTGGAAAATTGGTTTAGTGGTACCGAGTAATTGTGGTTTGGTAAATTGTATATGGGGAACCGGTACACACGCCTTGGAGAGGGTCGGCATCACCTCCTTTTCTAAAAAGAAAAGCATTTTTCTTGATATGACGGTTGAGAAATATCCAAATACTTTGAGATCGGTACGGAAAACACTCAAGTACTTTGAGATTAGTGCGACAACCAATCCCGGCCATCTAATTAGAAAAACAGGCCCTGCTTTTCCTCTCAGAAAAGCAACATATTTTTATCCCTTGGAGAGTTTTTGAAGAATGCCCAAAACATGTAGTAAATTGTTTAGTTTATTTTGTTTATTAATTAGTATTGGATCAAAGTATAACAGCGATAGAATATATGGCAAATTGAGAATTGGTCTATTGGAGATGCATGATAGGATATAAAAAAAGTGAAAAAGTTGATAGCTTCAAATCATCAAATGTGAATCGTTTGCTGCTTTATTATTGTTCGCGTGTATATATGGGCCAAGTGGGTAAAATTAGGTCAAAAATAAAGGAAAAAATAACAATTTTTGTTAGCTGCTTGGAACACTTCAATAAGGTTACATCATCAATATCATTATATACATTAATATTGTTTGAATCTCTTTATTTTCTTTGATCCAAAAACTTATGCTTACATGAGTATGATATGTCTAAAATAAAATTTAACACTTAAAATAGCTTAGCAACATATATCATTATTATTTATAAAATTATTATGTCATATATAATTCGCATCAAAGATTTAAAACTTGTATTCAATTTCTGTTTAATATAAATATTTAAATTATGAGCAAAAATCATGGAAAATTTGAAACTTTATTTATGATTATATTTTTCAAGTTCTACAATTGTAATTCAGGGGGACAATATCCATATGCACAAAAAAGGGAATAAGAAATTCTAATTGTGTGCATCAGTGTGGGTAGGAGGTTGACCCTGTAGTAATAAATTTTATTTTACAATTCAGTCCTTTTCTTTTTATTGGTACTAAACAAGATTAAACAATAAATCCCATAAATAATTATACTCGTATGTATGACATTAGACTCAGGCAATTTTGCTTGTTTTACTTTGTAGACAGGTTATATTATATAGTTGCACATGTGTTGTGTTGAAATGCTTCTAGGTTTATCTTATCTATGAAGTTTTGTTTACAATGAACTAATTATTCATAGTTAACCATTTTAAATGCAATAACTTTTATATACTAAATAAAAATATGTCAAACTTAAGGGCAACGCTCTCCGTGTGGGAGGTTGCGGGTTCGAAACCCAGATGGGTTGGGGAGATTTTTTATGGACATTTAAATTTGAGGTGCTTAACCCTCATCTCAAAAAAAAAAAAAAAAATCAGTCAAACTTTCAATCTCTTTAAATTGAACTCAAGAAATTTCTTTTATTTTTTTTTGGTATAACTTATATTACTCAAGAAGGGTGATAGTAGTAGAGTTACATACAATCCAACCCCATTATAAATTGTAAATTACAATTTATAATACAAGACAGAGATGTCACCAATTGGACTGGCTAGCTGACTTATTCCAAATCCAATTGGAACCATAGATTAATGAAGGTGTTGGGTTACCAAATGGAGCAACAAAGAAGACTTTTTCCATACTGGCTTTCTTTCTTGCTTGGATAATTTATATGCTAATTTAGTACTTTGTCTCCAGTTACTGGTTCAACAAGTTTGTTGATAATTATCTTCAAAGAAACATAATTATACAAAATCACATGTTTGTTACTTAATTTGTTACCTTAGCTACAATTTAAATTTAACTTGGTGGATATTAATTATACAAGGGATGTATATTAACTCACTGGGAGACGAACAAAAAGTATCTTAATTAAAGACATTCAATTTATGTTTACTTTTTTGCAGGAAAAGGTCACATTCACATTCAGTACAAAGTCAGACGTTTCTTTTTCCACATATATATAGCTCAAACAATTAATATCTATCTAATGATCCACGCTACACGACAAGGTTGTAGAGAGTACAAAAAGAGTTACAAGATGGCTGAAATAATTCTTAAAGCAGCCCCAAATTGTTAAAAGGTAAAATATCACAAAATAAAAGGTGTGTGTGATAATAATCAATATTAATTTTCTTGTGTTATTTGGCGTGTGCGTACTCTTAACGATATTTCAACTTTACTCAAAAAGTCCCTATCCGCCTGCATATTTATGACTGAAAATGAAAGGCACTTTAATAATAAGAATAAGAATAAGAATAATAATAATAATAATAGTAATAATAATAATAATAGTAATAATAATAATAATAATAATAATAATAATAATAATAATATAGTATTAATAATAATAATAATAAATAATAATAATAATAATAATAATAATAATTAGAGTAAAACTAGTGTGTTCCTAAGAGTACGGAGGCCTTCCTTGCTCCTAACTCAAAAATTATATTAAACCATCACGAAATTTTGATTTATAGTTCTCATTAAATTCTTTATATGCAAAAATTTTCTATTTTTTGAGTTTTCTAAGTATATGTTTTGGAATTTTTTAGGGTTACATCAAAAAATAATAATAAAATAATGTATAAAATTATGTCATCTTTAAAAAATCCAAAACAAATACTTAGAAAACTCAAAAAATGGAAAATTTTTGTATCCTAGGAGATTTTAATATAAATAATTTAATGAAAACCATAAATCAAAATTTCGTGGTTGTTTAATATAATTTTTGAGTTAGGAGCACGGGAAGCTCCCTACTCTTAGGAGCACGCTAGTTTTACTCTAATTATTATATTAATAATATCATTGTTAGAAGCACGGGAGGCCTCCCTCTATATTCCTAAGAACACGGTAGTTTTACTAATAATAATTATATTAATAATATCATTATTATATAGTCTCTATCGTTTTTATACATCTATCCGATTGGTAAAAGAACCAGTTTCCTAATTAATTAATCCAAAGGATACGCTATTTCACTTTCAGTAAGAGAAAAACACGTACGAGTAATTAACATGACCTATTTTTTCGCGTCTGATTCCGCTGTTTGTCCACCGAAGGATAAGCAGGGCCCTGCTTGTCCACTCGGCACCGTTGGATTAAAATGGATAGATGAAATCTATTCAGAAAAACTCCTTTTAACTTTAAAAACTGAACTTTTACGCTAAATCCGAACCTTTCATTGCGATCCGACGGTGCCGAGTGGACAGGCAGCGGAATGGGACGCTATTTTTTCTAACTGCTTTATAATTCTTTTGTTGGTACCAAATAAAAGGATGCTGAAAATTATAATTTCCACGTACCTTTAAGATGCTCAACCCATTGCAACACTAAAAACTACTTGGAGCATTTGCAAACATTTCATTCCCGTTAATTTACACTAAAAATATCAAAAGAAAACGAGAGAATTTAAAAAAAAAAAAAATGAAATACAAACAGAAACAGCAGGACAAGCAATCTAAACCTAGCTATCTATCTGTTCATACAGCTCAACCCTTTCAAAAAACAAGACTTGCACAATATGATATGATATATCAAATAATAATGCCTCTTTTTTTTTTTTTGCACCAAGAATGGAAATATTCAGCTTCTCAAATGACTGTGAAATTAGAAAACAAATTCGTCAAATTGTCTAGGGACTCGGGGTAAAATTTCCTGGCAAAGAGATAGCAGGGACGCTTCATCCCGTTCCATAGACATGGCCTCTGTTGAACTTGTTTCTGTCATTTCAAACATCAAATTTTATTAGAGAAGTAATTCAATTGGGCAATAGAGTAGAGGTCTCACAAAGAACATACGATCAACTTATTATATAAGAGAGAGTCTCTGATAGAAATGTTAGTGGAGCCTAAAAGTCTATTTCACTTAATTTATGCATTCTTGATGATGCATTAAGAATTGTCAATTTTGGACTGTTTAAGTTTCACATCATTTTATTTCAGGTGAAAAATAGATTAAACTCGATCTTATTAAATATAGACAATGTAATAACACTAGATTTCAATTGAGCTTTATTTGTAAAGATATTCAGAATTGTCAAAATAAAACATTGTAAAGTGATCCTCATTTGTGCGGGTGCACTGAGACACTATAAAAAATAATACTGAGAGGGAGAGGAGTTACATGTGCATTGCTTGTGACGTGGATGCTCTGATCAATTGACTGCAACATACCAAAATTAATTAAAAAAAAAATAACTATACAATTACGTATATTTGTGTCATAAAATGAAATTAATGGCAAATTATATATAACATACTGAAATATTTTTAAGCAGATCGAATGTGACATCAACAGCTCGGTATGCTTTTGGGTGCCATTTCCCCTCCGACCAGTCCACATGTGTGACTGACCAATTTGCAATTCCTTTGGGATCTACCATCTGAAAACACACAATTATTCATTAAGGATTATATTAAGTTATCACGCAAATCTGATGAATTGAGGTGCATGAAAGACAACTTCTCTGACATTAAAAAGGGTAGGTAGATAGTGTTCGTCAGCGTAACAGTTCTTGCCTTCTGTTCCTGGCTGTTATCAAATGAGTAAACAAACCAAAATTAGCAAGATGAAGACTGAATTTGTTGGTATACATTTCTGTGCATGAAAGTTCATTATACCTTACAATAGTGCTTGAACTTGTTGTAGTAGAGGGTATCTGTGAGAATTAGCACAGCATGTTGTCGCTTCACAGTGAACCACTGCATCGTTTATCAATTCGACAATGGTCAAGTTCAGAAATGAAGAGAAATTTAGATAAATTGGTCTCTGATGTGAGTAACAAGCTAGTCAATACATTGGTTTTGATGTTTAACACAGCTTTCACTATAGAAGACTAGGAAACAACATAGGTGATGGCTCCCTAAAACTTATTAGAACCTCCTGGCCTTAATAAAAATATTTTACCAAGTCCCAAATTGATTTGCAAACACTCCGGAGCTCACCTGTGCACCTTTTCTCCAGTCCCTTTTTTCAACTTCTGGTAACATATGCTCAGAATACCTGCCATTACCATGGGGACCTGGATCTTCGAAACTGAGTATCGAATAATTAGTTAAATCAATATGCAACAAGATCATGAGTGAATGCATCCAAAATGACAAGCTATCAATAAAAATCAGTATAGATTATATTACCAATCAATAAAGCTGATATTTGTGCCCAGCAAAAACTGATAGATATAATCAAAATTGTGAAGGGGTACACAACTGCATACAAAGAAAAACAAAAATCAGAAAGTTCACAAATAAATAATGGAACTAATATCAAACTTAATATGCTTCTCAAGAAAATATATAGAATTGATTTAAAGCATTACCTGTCAGAGAGCAATACAAAATGCTGGTTATCTGGATCTTGCAAAGCATTAGCCAATAACCTTTTCTCTGCATCAACCATCGAAATTGTTCCCCACACAACCTACATTGACATTTTCTTTGCTTCAATTGCAGATTAACTCGGTCTTAATTATTTCCAGCAATCTATACTTAAACATTTGTTTTACTTATACTGCAGATCAACACAGTCTTAATTAATTGCAACAGTGTATACATATCAGCTTATAACATACATATTCTATCTGTTATATATTACAACACCATATTAAAACGAAACTCAAAAGTAAAATAATGAAGACAAACCACTAAATCTTTCGCAAAAATTCCATGTGTCCCTGTTAAGTAGAAGAGTTGTAATGAATGACAATGAATAAATCTAAAAACGTAGACCCTAGATGAACTAGAATAACTATATCTAGTAAAATGAACTAGAATAATCCTAATCGTACCAGGCCCCCTCCTACCATAACATACATGAATAACCGTTTTAGATAGTACCTGTAGGATATATAACCTCAAATTATAGCTGTTAAGGTTGTAAACCTATAATCACAGAAAAAATTTAAATCTACACATAACAGTTGAATGAATTGAATCGCTAGTTAATTAATTCAAGATCTGCATGCAATTTGAATTAAAGATGGAAACAATGCCCTCTTTTAAATAAATATCAGTCATAGCTGATTTAGAAAGCAGCAGGTTAGTAATCAAGATAAACTTCAAAAATTGGAATATCATTTAGGAGAGCAATCATCAAACTGCTAGCAATTTTTCTTACTAGCTGTGAGGCCTCTCGTATATTAACAATTTTTATAGCTCACTGTAATTGGGTCTCTTTGAGATGATTTTCTTTGTACAGTATCAGCTGCTACTACACCTCAATCACAATTTGGAAATGAAATGGTAAAAAATGTAAAAATTGAAACCTTTTCACTGCGAATATCACGGCCAATGAATAATGGACTTGTATGAACTGGCTTCTCTCGTGATGCATGCACATATATTGTGTATCTATCTTCATGCCCCTGTGTGAACAAACCCAACAATGTAAGAAGCATGCATCGCATACTACAATTATTTATGTGTGCTACTATACCTCCCATAACTGGTCTAAAGTCAGCTGCATAGCACTACAACTACTGCTAGTTTTCCTACTTTTTTTTTAATCGTTCATTTTAAATTTCCTTGCTAATTTACTTAAGTGTTCTGTATAAGTATTGCACTAAGCCATGTACCAGTTGGGTATAAACCTGGGTAAAATGTAAATATTTACAGTCCCAAATATCATGTACCCTTTCACAAGAAGAAAAATCATTATTAATGCCAACAAAATATAGTATCGGGAACGCCCTTCTAAAACAACATGTGTTTCTGCCTGTTCCTAATTTGTCAAGGACTCAAGAGATACCTAAAATTACCCTTCCCAATTTGGTAATCCTTTTTATAGAAGCGAGAAAAGCAGAAGAAAGGTTGATATTGTTATGTTTTGAAGAGGGCACGCATAATATATCTTTTTTCTTTTTTTGCCGGGGTCTTACATGATACTTTTTTTATGTTTCAAATGTTACCAACTGAAATGTTCCAATGCAATAAACGAGTACCTGAAAGAATTTTTCCCACAGCCTCTCAAAAGGTAATGTACCGGGTGTGAGAAACATGAAGGCTATTTTAGGGTTTTTGGACTGGACAGCAGGTGCAGCGAGAATGTCCTTTATGATGACATGCAAGGCTATCTCATCATCCGTGTAAACCCTAGCAGGGGTCGGCGGGGGCCAGCTATTGCACTTGTCTGAAGAGAAGAAGTAGTAGCAGGACTTGTACGGTTTCTCAGCAGACGGGTACACGTAAACCCCGATAAGCACGGCGCAGAAGAAGGCGACCAGGACTATGATCCATACCGGCCTTTTGGAAGGTCTAGCACGTTGAGCAGGCGGCATGGCTGCGATTCTACAACAGTATGGTACTGGGGTTCCTCAATCTTCATCTAGAGACTAGATAACACTAGAAACATAATACCTTCTATAGCAGCACCAATGGCAACACCTAAATTATGTGTAATCCTGGAAACTGTACCAAACACTTCATTTAGGTACCAGTGAATTCAGATCAGCACCTAATTGTACCAATTTTGCGACTAAATAACAACAAAAAGCATGAATCTGTGCACTTTATCTTGGTTTCCTTCACATATGAGGCTGATAGTTAAACAAACTGGCATGAAAAAATATATCAAAAATCAATCATTATGGAAGTATATTATATTCTGTTCGGCACTAAATCTCGTGATCAGTAAACAAGGTGCTCAGCTCAGCCAATTCTCAAACTGATTTACCTTATGGACAAACTTATGAGAGGTTAATCAGGACCCTAATAATCCCTACTCTTCACGAGCTTTTACCGTAGCTTGAAATCGGAAGGTAGAGAGAAGCAGAGAGAATGACAGGCAGCGTACCTTGTTCAGATCTGAAGAGAATTATTGTTATTAGGAGTATCGGAAACCGATCGAGGCAGGAAGAGACGAAGAGGGGTTTAAGCAAAAGCAAAAAGCGAGCGACAGAGGTATTCTTCTTCTTGCGAAGGGAGAGTGAGGCAACTCAGTGGTATAACTGATAACTGGTAGGAGCGTAGATAGAAAAGAACTAGTCCTCAGTCCGCATCGGCTACGATCCAAATGGAAATGGGATCGGAGGACCTCCAATCCCGATCCGACGACTGTGTGGCTTTTAGGGATTTTATGAAAGAGGCTATTATACTATTAATAGTACGGATTGCTCTGTACTATTAACTCATATCTCTAATTTTAAAATATTAATAGTCGATCTAAATCGTTCATTATGATCTTCACATACAATTTTACTTATAAACCAAATTTTATATTTTTTAGAATTTGTTTAGTATTTTTTTAGATATTTTAAAATGTCACCTACTTAAATGGTTTGTAATGTTTTAATCAAATGACTTTTGAAAACATATTAAAAATAGTAAAAAGTTACTAAAATTTTTAAAATTTGGTTTATAAGTTAAATTAGATATAAATATTACAATGAACAGTTCTGATCAACTATTAATATTTTGAAATTGGAGATACGACCAATAGTACGGAGCATATTTGTACTATTAATAGTACAATAGCCTCACTCTCTATGAAATAATCTTAGCCGTCCGATAGAGATTGGAGGGCCCTCCGATCCAAATCGGATCGTAAGCTGATTTGAACGCGTGTTTTATTTATTGTTGTGCTCCCTTTCCGTTTTCCTCTAGACCGGAGGTCACTTTTTTTTTGCTTATTTTCTGCTCCTCCCATTATGTATGTCTTTGTGTTGTGTACTTGTGCGATACATTTTGACATTTTGCAGTGGTAGAGACTTGTAGTGTGTGTAGTATATATACTTTTTTCTTACTACCTTATTGATAATGAACCAAAAAAGAAAAAAAAATTAGAAGTCTTTTGAATTGCAAGTTACGCTATTAAATCCGTATTCTAATGGACAAGGTGGACCTAAGTATAGGCAAGCTTAGGACCGTGTCCGGATTTATTTTTTTGGATACAAGTGCTGACAAGACATTTTTTATGTTATACATCAACAATTATGACTTAAAAATGAAACGGTGCTCAGACTTCAATGGTCATTTTGTCAATTAAAATAGCATAAATCTATGTTTGGAAGCTTAGATTTATCATTATGAGCTACAAAAACATTTAAAAACATGAAAGTTTAATATATTAGTCAGTTAATGGCTCTCATTGTAATTGGCATGTACCCTTCTTCCTATCATATAATTTCATAACATTAAAAAAAAAAAAAAAACAACTCTTATATTGTACCCTACCTTATAATTATTGTGGATCTGCCCCTGCTAATGGAAATAACAACAGGAAAATAAAGAGGAGAAAACTTCTATAAAAAGCCCTAATATTTATGGATGTATATCCACATAAAAGCAAATCAATGAAATCATTGCACGTACAAGAACATCGGTTCAAAATTATTATTGAATTGTTAATTTTTTTGTATCTGATATGAATAAATGATATATGAAATTTAAAAAATATTTGAACTTGTTTTGGTAATTATATATGTTACTATCAAACGTTGTTACATCAAAAGATGTAGCTTTAGAAAGTTATCAACTTATAATATGTCTCAATATAAATTATTATTTTCTAATTTTTCTTTGTTGGATGACCATAGTTTATATAATGTTGAGTTGTCGACGATGATAAGTTATTTGTCTAATATTCTCGATTGTATTAATATCTTACCAAATTGTAAAATTAATATAATCTAATAAGGCAGAAATGTAACAAAAAATTTTCTAATATAACATAATACTGAATTGTTGATACAAATATTCAACTGAAAAATTAACGTATTTTATGTGAGCATGTTATAAATCTGTCGTAATGATGTACCACCATTGTTTTTTTTTTTAGAAAAAAAAAAAAAAAAAACAAATTTCTTATGTTCCCTATCCCAGTCCCCCCATTAATAATGCTCCAAGATTGCTTCAGTGTATGTGGGCACAAGAGATCCATGCCAACGCTTTGCTATGGCCGACTTGGCTGTGACTCTGATTCTCTCTTTTTCAAAATTGTTGACTGTTCCTGGTGTTTTTCTGACTTTCGGATATTTTTCTCTCCAGCAATTCTAAGAAACAAAATCATAAAAACTAGGGGTGTAAGTCCAATCCGTTCAACCCGCGGAACCCGACCGATCCGACCCGAAAAATTATGGATTTTTATTATAGTTGGCTAGGTACGGATTGAATTTTGAGTAACCCGACTATTAAAGTTTGGTTACAAATTTTGCAAAATATATTGGGTAAAACCCGACCCGACCAATTTGTTTCGATTTTTTAAAATAATTTATATTATTCTAAATAAAGTTACAATATCTTTATAGAAATGTAATGACCTTTTGTTATACTTCAAATTTTTAATTGAAACTTATTTTATTTTACTTTAGCTAGTGTATATTGAATTTTTTTTTTATTTTTTTCGTCATAACTTAGTTTTACTTATATTTTTTGACAATTAATATCTTAAATTGAAACCCGCGAAACCCGCAAAACCCGACCGCCAAAGTTAAAACCCGAATAGAATGGTTTTTATTATTTGTGGTTGGTTATGGATTGAAATTTATGCAATCCAACTAGAATAATTTGGATTGTCAATCTAGGTGAAACCCAACCAACCCGACCTGTTTACACCCCTAATAAAAACCTTTACCCAAATTAAACGAAAACTAACACTGATGGTTTCAGACTTCAAAGGAATAAATGAATTATGATAACAGTACTGTCCAAACTCCAAATGCGTCTCATTCCTCAATTTGTACTTTGATTTTTCCTCGAGTTATCTCGAAGTATGCCAAAAACAAGTTGTTCAGCTCTTAATTAATTGCATTAATTATTTAATTGAGACATTTTTAGAAAGAGAAATGACCCATCAGTTTTGTTATCTATAATTAGGGGATGCATATCCTCTGGAATGGTCAGTCATTCCAAACTGTGGAGTGGTCAGATATTACACTTAGAGTTAAAATACGGGCAGCCTCGATTTTCGTGCCGATTACATTCATAGAGGGGTTTTTGTTATTGGGCAGTACTCCACCGTTTGGAGTATTCCAGGGGATGTGGATTCATAATTAGGTTCATACTTGCAAAAGATCCCAGAGTCTATATTTAAGGGAAGTGCTATCTACTAGAGGTGGCAAAACCTAACCCGACCCGACCTAGCATTTTTCAGAAAACTCAAACTAACCTGACCCGACCCCACCCGATCTGAGATCAAATAGCATCCAATCTAACTCAAATCAGTATACGATCCAAAAAAAAGTAAATATAAAAATTGACCCGACCCGTCCGATCTGAACCCGAAGCCGACCTGCTCGCCCGATTTGCCACCTTTACTATCTACACCAAAATTTTTGCTCCACACACCAACTTACAGATTTTTTAAATGATTATTCTCCCTCAAATTAGTTAATCTATTTGTATTAAAATGTACCATTAAAAAAAATAATAATATTTCAGAATTGTTACAACACCTTTTGATTTAATTGGAAGGAATATAATGATTTTTAAAAAATTTAAAGTTGGTGTGTGAATCAAAATTTTTTGGTGCAGATAGCACTCCTCCCCTATATATATTTAATCCCGATAACTTTAACACAAAGTTTGTACAAATTGTCGTAAATCTGAAATTTTAATAAGAAATTATTTATGACTATTTAGATTTGAATTACTGATCTCATTTTTATCCCAACAAAAATTATCACATAACTTTATATTACAAAAAGATTAATGCTACATCTTCCAACAACAATTGCGTTTAGATAAATAGTACAATTCTTTCATTACGTATTAAAAAAAGCTTAGTGCCATCCTAAATACTAAAATGCCCGAATTTAAGAAAAAAAAAAAACTTTGAGTAGATTAATCCCTCTCAGATCTTAAACATAAAATTGACTATTCATCTTGCAATTTTTTAAAATCAGCTAATATAAAATTAATAAAAGAATCAATATTTCATATATCACTTTATAAAATTCCCTAACTAATACCTATTTTTTGGTTTCTTTTTTTCATTTATTCAACTATATAAATCAAAATTTGAAGATAATTCGTTAAAATGTTTTGAAAGATTATTTGCTATATTTTTTCCCAGTCAAGCTCACTGTACTTTTACTTGATAAAAACCCTCATCTTTCATATTGTGCACCCGTCCCTAGAGAGACAATTTCCTATTTTTCCATGAGTTCTGCAATTCAGATTTCAGACATAGCCATTTGAAATTGGACTTTAGCATGTTCTTTCGCATTCTTGAGGCAATCTTCCTTATTAGTTTCAAACAGTTTTTTCTCCTAAAACGAAATGAGAGATAGTGAAAAATATCCACTTAAATCTAAAAAAAAAGTTTCAAACAGTTTTCATGGGCCTGGCCTGTAGGCCTCACATTCCATTCATCCCTTGACAACTGAAACAAGCCTGCTAATACTAAATGCAGTTCATACAAAGCAGAAAAACATCAACATAATAAACTATAAAGGAAAGAGCTTAAACATAAATGTGCCAATTGACTTGATCATATTAACTTTCCTATTCTTTACCCAATTCCCCATTTTTCACCCTTTAATCAAAGGTAATTAATTACTAATTACCATGAACATAAGATTATTAGCAGAAGAAAGGAGGCCAAACATAATAAATAATGACAGCACTCCTTAATTCTCTGTTAATTCAAGACCTTAAAAAAAAAAAAACACCATCTATTATTTACCCCAATACCCTTGTAATCTACTCTGTAATAATCTCAGGCAATCTCACTGTACCGTTTTCGCAACACCCGTTGGCATGGCCTTCCCTCCTCGCAACCTCCTCTCTGTAGCTCTTACTACAGCAGCCCCCGCCACCGCATCTCATCTCGGGTACTTCCCGCCTTGAACTCCCCTCACCATTGCACCGGTTTCGCTCCGGTGAAATGACACCTCCCCTGACATGTACCGATTTCTGGATTTCATCATGACATGTCTTGTGAGTCTGTTTGCAATGGTATGAATTTGCTTTTCCATTTGTTGGTTCCTTGCCATGCTGAGAATGCTTCTCTGAATGAGTCTGCACATTCGAACTGGAACAGCAACGCTTTTGGCATGCATTCTCGTCCACTTTCACGGGTTTGCTGCAACACTTGGACTGGCACGGTTTAGGTTCTGCCTCCACTTTTGGAGGTTTATCGCAACACTTGGACCGGCACGGTTTAGGTTCTGCCTCCACTTTTGGAGGTTTATCGCAACACTTGGACCGGCACGGTTTAGGTTCTGCCTCCACTTTCAAAGGTTTATCGCAACACTTGGACTGGCATGATTTAGGTTCTGCATCCACTTCCAAGGGTTTTTCGCAACAGTTGGACTGGCAAGATTTAGGTTCAGCATCCACTTTTGAAGGTTTTTCGCAACAATTGGATTGGCAAGGGGTAGGTTCTGCCTCCACTTTTGAAGGTTCGCAACAGTTGGACTGACATGATTTGTGTTTGGTATCCACTTTTGAAGGTTTTTCGCAACAGTTGGATTGGCACGGGGTAGGTTCTGCCTCCACTTTTGAAGGTTCTTCGCAACAAATGGACTGACAGGTAGGTTTTGCCACCACTTTTGGTGGTTCATTGCAGCAGTTTGACTGGCACTGTTTAGGTTCTGCCTTGGCAGCATGGCCATGATCATTGCATGACTTCAAACATGAATTGTGCTCTTTGTTCACCTTTTCTTCATTGCAACAATCTGGCTTTGTGCAACATTTCTCTGACTTACAGCTCGATGTTATTTCTGATCTGCTGCAGCATTTCTTCTTATCGACCTTGGCATTCTTCAGCCTCAACAGCAACATGCTGTTCAAAATAACAAGCAAGCATGTGCCGACATCAGCAAGCACTGCGGCCCACAATAATGGGTGTCCTGCAAGGGCGATACCGAGTATAGCTGCCTTGGTAATTATTGAAAATATTATGTTGGTCAAGACTGTGCGGTGGGTCCTTCTCGCTAGGCGAACGGCCTGCGGGATTTTACGGATGTCATTTGACATGAGGGTAATGTGGCTAGTTTCTGTGGCCACAGCAGATCCTGAAACACCCATGGAAATGCCTACATTCGCTGTTGCCAGAGCTGGTGCATCATTCATACCATCACCAATCATCATCGTAGAGCCCACTTGAGATTTTAAGTCGTCAAGGACACGCACTTTATCAGAGGGGAGAAGCTCAGCATGGATTGCCTCTAAGGCATTGTTCAACTGTCAAGAAAAAAACATATACGCCTATTAAGCATGGGCACTGTTACAATAATTAGTACAAGAGAGAAAATTTGGTAATGCAATCATCATCATCACCATATAAAACTCTCTACCACTACAATTACACAAACTTCAGCTGGAATGTAATTGGGTTTCATATAATATATGTAACAGAAGAATTCGAATCTTCTCTAATTTAGTTTTTTAAGTTATTAATTCGTCTCTTTTTATTTCTTTCTTAGTGATGCATATTTGAAGGTTCGCAACAGTTGGACTTCATGAGGGTCCTTTTTGCAAACTAAGCAAATTTTTAAGAAAATTGCAATTTTTTTAATCAAATATTAAAAAAAGTAATTTTTTCTAATAAAAAATATTTTGGTTTTATTGTTTTTTATAATTAAAAAAAAGCAAATTCTTAAAAAGAATTCATAAAAAGAAACACCAATCAAAATCAAAAATAAAAGTGAGAAGATTTTCAATTGACTGCATAAAAGAGCAGCGACGACAAGTAATCATGACCACATTCCACTACACAGCCTGATTTGTGTTGTTTGCAAAACTCACAAGGAATGCCAAGCTCAAAGCATAAATTGGATTTAATTTCCGATTTGTTTAATACTATTCTACATTCAATTATGTTCAACGAACTCATTGATGCTTTGTACCTGATTCTGTGCGAAGTTGGCAGCTGTGGTGCTGTCTCCAGTAAGCATCACAGACTTTATGCCTAGCGATCTTAAACTCTGGATTGCTTCCTTTGACCCAGTTCGGCACGAGTCAGAAAGTGTAAAGACACCAACCAATTCCTCGCCGTAGACAACATATCCGACAGTCATGCCTTCCAACCCGTCCATGCTGGGAACTGCAAGAGTCCAAGTGAACCATTTTCCATCAGTTTCAAATTTCAGTATACGGATAAATATAAATTTACTGAAGTCTCATTTCAAAGCACATGTATCTTGAAATTGAACTCAAATTTTAGTTAAGAGTTTTTTCTAATATGGTACTCAAATGTATTGTATCATAATTTCTAACGTTACACTGATCATTTGACTCTGCTTAAAGTATGTTGATACAAGAAATTTGATTGCAAAAGGTGAATTAGCAGCTGCACAGAAATTTACCAAACTTTATATTAAAAGCAACCTAATTCTGCGATTTTTTTTCATATGAAAGACAGAGATGCAAAGATACAGAATTATCAAAGGTGAATTAGCGGCTGTACAAAATTAACAAAACTTTAAATTGAAATTTTGCAAATTTTTCATATGAAAGACGAAAATACAGACGTACAAAATTATCATGTTGACACAATTTTCTGACCTTGTTGAGAAGAAGCACGCGCCACAATCCTTTTATTTCCAACATAAATATTCTTTCCATAAATTTGGCCGAATATACCCTCCCCAGGGAATATTTGGAACTCTGACACATCATCTGGCTTTGGTTCAACTGAATTCGATCGAGCATACTCGACCAACGCCGATGCCATAGGATGACTCGACTTGCTCTCTGCACTTGAAACCCTACACAATTTGAATGGTCAATAATTAGCGATCTTACTCCAAGGTAAAAGCCGATTGCATGAACATGGAAACACACAAACATTAATATACCAAAACAGAAGGGTTTGCAGCGAGATGTCACTATTCAACACTCGAAATTCCTTGACGGTGAACTCGCCTCTAGTAATGGTCCCTGTCTTGTCAAATGCCGCAACCTTGACCTTCGACAAGTCTTCTAGAACATCTCCTCCTTTGACCAAAAGGCCCATCTTAGCCGCTCTAAGTAGTGCACAGAAGGTTGCAATAGGAGTCGACAAAACAAGCGCACACGGACACGCACTAACTAAAAGTACTAAAGCCAATTTAAACCAATGTTGCGGGTTGTGCACCCTCATAATTAAAGGAATGAATGCAACCCCGGCTGACATCAACACCACACCTGCATATACAACAAGATGATCAGTAACGACCTCGAATTTTGCAAGTCTCCAAAGCATAGATATATAAAAGGGGCTCCGCTTTAAGTACCAGGTGTGTAATACTTGGCGCAAGTATCAATAAGCCGCTGAGTTCTTGAATGACTGGTCTGTGCTTCTTCCACTAGCCTCGCCATTTTCGCCACGGCTGAATTCTCTGCCATGGCGGTCGTTCTCACACTTAAATACCCTACACAACAAAAATGAGATCATTATTAATCCAAACACTGTCATATATATATACAGAGATTGAAAAGGGATGTAATGAAATATAATGAAATATGAGATATATACCATCAATGTTGAGGGTTCCAGCCCATACTTGAGAACCGGCTTGCTTGGATACAGGAAAAGATTCTCCCGTGAGGCTTTTCTCGTCGACCTCACTCGTGCCTTCTTCCACGACTCCATCAATTGGAATAATTTCTCCAGCCTTGACAGCGATTAGGCTGTTGATTTTGACTTCTCCCACATCAATGGTCTCGCCAGTCTCCTCCAACACTGCCTTCTGCGGTGCCATGCTCATCAAGGATGTCATCCCGGCCGTTGCCTGAAAGATTTGTAGAATTATAATTTTAACTTAGTATGGAGTTGTAATTGAATCCAGATAGTTAGTATTGCAATCAAGCAATTTTGTTCTAGGGCAATAGTTTGTTAGTGTGCTGGAGTTTTTGCTCGAGAAAAAGTATGAACTGAGGATTTAATCTTTAATATCAAAACATTATCCTCTTCACTATATTCCGGTCAAGTTTATTTTGCATCGCCAGTGACGAGAGTTATATTGTTTTAAATGGCGTCGATTGGCGCTACTAAATCATACCAAATATATTAGACTAAATGTTCAAAATAGTTTTTATGATAACTGTTACAATCTTGTTACCCACTTGAACCGACTAAAATCTCTGAGTTTCTCACCATTGATCCCATTAGAATCCGAGACCAACACCAATGAAATATATTTTGTTGTAATAGGACAATATTGATACCCACCTAAACATATTACTATGCAAACTGTATAGTATGTTTCATATTTGCATTTTGATTAATGAGCTAATTACTGATAAACTTTGAAAACACCCAGGACAGATTCATGTATGTATCAATAATATCTTAATTAATTTAACACTGATAATTCCGACATTTCAGAATATTCTTTTAATTTTAAAAAATATATATTTTTTTTTATTTTTAGATATGAAGAATCTTAACATATTGATGTATTACTATATTTACAAAAATAAAAATATTATCAAAGTTTTTAACTAATAATCAAATTTAATTAGAATAGTATTGATTAACACCACAAGTGATACAGAATTTTAGCTCTGCCCCCGTGCACAATTTGTTACCGTGTGGATTAATCAGTAAACAAAATAAAAAGTGGATATTGTGGAGGTATTTAAACTCACCGAAAAAAGTCCTGCCTTTACTAAATATAAATAAATCCCTAAGATAAAGTTTAGACAAATCTAGTAATAATGTAACATCTATTTCTTTTCTTCTTTATTTTATAAGGTAAGCTGTCAGATTTGACCGGTTTTTGACTCTTCAATATATAAGCATATAAAACATGTGGAAACCAAATCTATGTTACAGCTTGAGTTTGCCATATGATATGCCCATATGGGCAGCCATTTAATAATGTGTGGTGGGGTGTACTCTCTGGACTTTTCAGCCGTTAACAAAACAGAGGGAATCAATCATATCATGTATTATTGGAGCTTGTTCATTTTATATCAATCATATATATGTATATGTGGGGTGTACTCTCTGGACTTTGTTGTATAAAACCTAAGTACTCTAAATGCATTCATATCTTTAAATAAAACCTTTTTTTATTAATCTAGGAACAGCAAAAACCATGTTTCCATCCTTTTCATTTATGTTTATATTGAATTTCAAAATATTGATATGGATCTTCTTCACAACCATTTGCAAATTCTCTCTGTACAAAATTGGACAACGAGATTTTTTTTTTTTTTGAGGTAAAATACCCGAAGGCTGGACAACCAAAAATGCACGCGCTAAACTGTATTTGCTTTATCAGTTACAAGCCTACAACTAAATTAATTCATTTTCCGACGTGATGATCGAGTATGAAATAAACAAGGAAAAAATAATTGACAAACAGGACAGGCAGGGAGAATTCTTTCCTAGGACAAAACTAAAACTAATTATTTATGAAGATTATAGCTTAATACCTTTCCGAATAATTTAAAGGAAAAAAAAAAGAAGAAGATACCTTGTGACTGGCTAGGGTTTCAAGCCATTCAGCAGTAGTGAAGAGGACGACTATAAAAGCGGCCTCTGAATAATCCCTAAGCGCCACCGCCCCACAAACTGTAACAAACATACACCACAGAACAAAATGTACACGTAAGAAAAACCTAGCATATGAACACAAACAAATGGGGATATTGTAAAAAAAACATGCCAACCGTAAATAAAGGATAAAGTTAACATTAAATATTAAATAAGATGAGATTCGGTTTCAACATAGATACCAACAAGCTGGTCACTAATTTAAGGGTAAGGATCTGCTACTGCACGGTATTTTTTTGCAGCGCGCACATCACACGATTGAAGATTATAGGGGAGCATTTTTTTTAACCTTGCACGGTTTCCAATATAATCGAACGGCTAAGAATGCACTGCAAAATATGCAGTGCGTTAGGTGATCTCGTTTGCTAATTTAACCCCAAACAGGATTAAAACTCTGTTTAAAATGTTATGGGGCTACCAAAATCCTAGACAAGGACAACAGCTCAGGAAGTGCATTGTGGAGCCCTTAATACAAATGGGTGCTAATTGCACAACAGGAATCTTCCTTTATTTATTTGGGGTTGTCACTTTACAATGCCAATTTGTTCTGGACCAAACTGTTCATCACCTGCTCCCGGAAACAGCAACTATAATTGTAAGTTACTAAGTATTTAAGATGATTCCTCCCCCATAGGGCAAATATATGTGCCAGAATTAATTAGGGAAGACACCGCAAATGTTGGGTATAAATGCACCAAGTGGCCTCAATCCGAATATATGTCGACAGTAAGCATGCCGAAATTAATGTGCTAGGAATATATATCTCTATTTATGTTTTAAGAATGTTAAGTTTAATGATGAACAGGAAACAATGATGCAGGTATGCAACCAACTTTCAAAGTTGACATCTCATATCTCAAAATTCTTTTTTAGTTCTTTATTTAATTAGTAGGTGTAAAGAGCTTCAACGTTACACAAAACAACTTGTAAATTTGATTTCATTAGTTGTATAAAAAGCCATACAATGATTTGAACTTTTGCATGACCACCAAGAAATTGTTTTTTTTTTTTTTTTTAAAAAAAAAAGATAGGTAATTTATGTACCTGCTATGAGCATGAGAATATTGATATCGAGGGTCAATCTTCGGAGAGCTATGACACTTCTCAAGAAAATCGGAGGAAGGCCAACCGCAACGGCGCCCAGAGCGAACCACCTCAATGGGTGGTAGAATATCTTGAAAAGTGATATTATTAATAGAATGGCGCATAGCACTATATATGGGCTCGGCCATGTGTTCAGTACTTTCTCTCCTCCGTAAGCTCTAATCGATGCTTCTAGCCTCGCTTGGTTTAGTGCCTTAACTGCTCCAATCCAACAAAAGAAAACAAAAAAAGAAATTAATCTTGGAAAATTAGAATAATGCAACTTTTTTAAAAAATAAATAAATAAATAAAAGAGGACAAAGAAATGCTTTAATTTTTTTCAGTGCTGAAGTATGAACACTAAAATGTCAGATTTCTATGTTATTGCTGATAATAAAAAATTTTCTATATTTGATAAATAATTTCTCCATCTAAATTAGAGCTAAAAAATAAATAAAAAAAAGATTGTTGCTGCTACATGATGCATGCATGTCATGTTATAAGAGTACCTGCTGTTTAATTAGTAAAAAAAATTAATATTTTCAAGAAGAATATAAAATATCTAGTTTACACAGATTATTTTTATAAAAAATCAACAGTTAACATCAACCATACTGAAAATAAACAAACCTAATATACATTCAGTAAACAGAATTGCAAGGAAAAGGCCCAAAATGGGGAAAGTTTTTAGATAACTATGATTAACCAGCCTAGCAAAAAAATCTTATGAAATTGATTAAAAATTGATTAAAACCTAACAAGAAGATATTTAAGCTTCAGCATTAACGTTATTAACGCTATAAACGCTTTCAAAGTTGACCATCACCAACTACTCCAACAGAAAAGGAAAAAAAAAAAACAAGCATTTAATCATTTGTGCTTCTTCTCACTATCTATCTTTCCCTCTCCCAATCACCAAAAAATGACAAGATAACATATCAACACCATATAAACAGTTATCCATCCCAAACTATCACAACTTTATAGACAAATTATAATCAACAATTATCACTGAAAATTTTTCAAAATTTGTATAATTAATTAATATTGCTAATAAACTCTTTTTCTTTCAATGAAAGAGACCAAATTGGTCACAACCACTTATCACTCCATCAGACATAATAATGTTGCCTAACTTCAATCAAGTCCTCCAAGAATCCATCTATTTTTTTGGAGAAATTTTTTATACAAAAAGTTTTGAGTCAATGATTTTTTTATAAAAAAATGAATAAAAAAAATCCTAGCATATCTTTAAAAATATAAATTCTCTTTCATGGAAACCTCCCCATAGGCTCACAGATAAATACAAAAAAAAGGGAATAATAAAGAATCATGCAAAGGATTCAAGTTCATATTCTTGGTACCACATGACAGATATATAATATAATAGCATTATACAGTGAGGAAAGTGAATCAATTTAAGAATTTTGTTGAATCTTTGCAAAAAGAAAGGCAAAAAAAATGAAGAAAAAAACTACAAACATAGAGATGAGAAATTAAGCGGGTAGATATTTTTACATACCGATTTCGCAGGGAGGAACGAGAAGGGGATCATGAACAACTATCACCGTTCTAGAAGGAACTATGACAGAGACGCGCTGAACGCCCTCCAGCGGCTTCAGGATCCTCTCGATCAGAGGCACCTCCGACGGGCAGCATATCCCCAGTACATCAAAGTAGCTCTTCTGATAGCTCTTGTTGGAACTCATCACTTGTTGCTCTTTGTCTGCCTCTTGGTGGTGTTTATGTTTTTCTTCTTAAAAAAAAACTGCCTGTTTATGTTGTTTTTCTTGTTTGAGAGAAAAAAACCGCCGGTCTGCTGTGTACCTGGTTTAACAGAAAAATATACAAGTACAATTAATGTTGCGTATGTTCTTTTTCTCTGTAACAATATCATGGCACTGAACTAATTTTTGTACATAAAGATAAAGAAAAGAGTAAAGCGAAAGTTGTAACCTTTTTTCATTTATTTGCGAAATTAAGCATCATCATGACAATGCTACAAAACCGGAATTTAAGTTTTCAAAAAATCAAAAAGTCAAAAACAAAAACCCAACTCGTAAATTAACAAAAACTGGAATTCGTTATCGGTTTAATTAATTCGGTTGCAGCTCAGGAGAACCCTGAAATGATAAAACCAAACAAAAAGAAAGGTAACAAAAAACAAACACGTTGTGCCAACTTCCAAATTCCATTAGAAGGTGTACAATGAGGAATTCAACAGGAAATGAGGTGTTGAAATTCTGTCACTTACCGACTGCAGAAGAGAAGAGGGGGATGGAAGGAAGGAAGGAAGGAAGGAAGGAGGGGATGAGTGAGTGGGGGGGGGATGGTGAGAAGTGAGAAGGGATGTAAAGGAAGCAATAAATAACGAGAGATCAGAGGGATAGTGGGATCCTACAAGAGAGAGGGAGAGGGAAAGAAAGGGAAAGGTTGAAGCTTTATAGAAAGGGAGTTGATGGTGCTGACAGGTGGCTCAAGGTATGACACCTCATAGCCTTACTCATACAATGGCAAGCAGTAAAATGTAAAAAGACAATGATACCATGCCACAACTTTGCCCCACAACCCTGTGATAAAGTAGTATATGAGTGGAGAGGATCAATTTTGTAAAATTTTATGGGCCGGAGATATATTTTTATAAAATTGTGAGAGTCATTTTTGTAAAAAGATTTCATGGTAGGATAATTTTGTAAATATTTCTAAAGATATTTTTATAAAATTTTCTGAAAAGAGATATATTTTTGTAAATTTTTTCTAAGTGTATTGGGGTTTTGGGGGCATTGTTTGTGATGAGTTATATTTATCCAAGGTAAAAACATAGAAGGGATGAATGGATCAAAGAAGAATGGCAACGCAACTGACTAGGAGTCTACTGATATCATCATGCCATACTTTCTGGAACAATCTCATATGAATTCATGCCAAGTATTAAGAATTAGTAAAAGATAGAATTCAATTTAGAGCGGTGAGAGGAGTCCGTATTTGCGGTTATTCTCAAACAAAAACAGGACTATGTTATTCTATTTTGTGCCGTTAGATCGAAACGGACGGATCTGATCGGTCCACTTTAGATTTTACGGGGTCTTTTTCAATTAGATTTGATCCGTTGATTTTGATCAAACGGTCTAAATTAAGGATTGGTATCCGTTGCCATAGTTTGTGATGGCACCGGGTGCCATACTCTATGACAGTGGGACCCACAAAAAACAGCCCCTCCAATTCACAAAATCTCAGCCGTCCAAATTAATCTCAACCGCCAGATTAAAACTATGGCACCTGGTGCCATCACAATTATGGCAGCAGATTCTGATCCCTAAATTAGAATAACAGGGTCCTCTTGTTATTCTATTTGGAATAACAACCGATTTGAATTCATGTACAATCATGCATGTTCAAGGTAAAAAGTCGTTTAATATTTGTTAAAAGTCGTTCATTATATATTAAATAAATAGAATGTATAAATATTGAATCAAAAGTTTATTGTACGCGAGATGTAAATTTTATATTCTAAAGGTAGATATATTTTTGTGTTAATGTTTATACAGTTATACACTTCCATTCAACATATAATAAGCGATTTTTAACTGATGTTGAACGGTTTTTTACGTTGGACATGTTGAATGGCACAACCGTTGGACTCCAAACATTTTCATTCAATTTAATACTTTCTGTTTTTGTCTTTTACTATTTCAATACTTTATTTAAAAAAAAAAAAAACTGATGATACACGTTTTCAGTACTTATCAATAAGTTGGTACAAAAAATCTGCTTTTTTTTTTTAAATTTAAATTAATCCTGACATTTTTTTTTCTTATCAATATTTGTCTTTTTTTTTTTTATGATTCTACAAATTTTAGACTTAATTAATATCGATAAATTCTTACGAACGCATTGAAATCATGAGCATTCCTACAATAATTGGCAACGAATAATATAAACGTTCATAAAATGGGGAGGTGATAATTGTCCCCTTAAAATCTTTTTTGTCCCCTAAAAATGCTAGTAAAATTCTTTTAACATATAACAAATACTTATAACAGTCAAAATGCATATCCTTAACAATACAAAAAAACTCATACATGAATAATGGAATAACAAATATTGAAAAAAAATTGACTCAAAAATTGAGAGAGTATGAGAAAAAATGACAAAATATTAAACAATTTAACTAAGGGTGGAAAAGGGAAAGTTAAGGGGTAAAGATAATTTCTCCATAAAATAATCTACACATCATTGTACTCTTGCGAGCTTTGAGCTTTCTAGGAAGAGGAGGGATCAAATAACCATGTCTTTTGTGACCGATCGGTGACCATGAAATTAAATCTTAAATAACTATATTTTAAATTCTTAAATAACAATACTAATTGATAGAATAAGTTGTATATATCATAAAAATTTTATGTGTATACAAAAAATTATATCATTTTGATTTTATTTAAATATGCATTAAGCATTAACAAAAATCAACGGTTCAAGTTTTAAGATTTTTTTTCCTTTCTTGATGACTATTGAAACAATGTTAAAAATTTATTATTTTTTATGTATATGTTATTACGATAATATATAATACATCTGACAGTTTAGATTTTTCTAATTTATGCATAAATTAACAAATGGCCACCATGGTCCCCATGGTTATTGGAAATGTATGATCTTTTAATATGGGGCTCCCTTCCGTCCATTGAATAATTCAATGGAATTTCCATCATAGAGTGTGACGGGTGGGACCCATCATGTGACATTTGTATCTATGGTGGTAATTCCATTGAATTATTCAATGGACGCAAGATGTTTCCCTTTTAGGGCGTGTTTGGTCGTCACGGGATTATGCGGGTGGGAAATTTCCGGTATGGGAACCCACACATCAAATTTTGGGAACCCATACACATGGGAAAAAATATGTGATGTGTAAAATGAGTGTTCGGTTGTATCATGGAAATTATTGTGGAGAATTTTATTTTTATATTAATATTAATATTAATCATCATTATCATAATAATAATAATTATTATTATAATCATCATCATCATCATCATCATTATTATTATATTAACTAAATGTAAATGTTTTCTTTATCATTGTCTTAGTTTTTTTATTAATTTTCATATTACAAAATTGTAATATACATCACTAAAATAATGAAAAAATAATTTAAATGTTAGTCAATAATTCGGATGATATATAGGTTAATAAGATGAGATGCTAAGTTTGGTTATATTGTAAAAAGATTGTGAGAGAAGCAAACATCACAAGATGGGAAAAAAAATAATTAGATACAATTGAATTATTTTTTTCCCATCTATTTGTGAAGAAATGGGGAGTTTTTATGGGAATAAAAGCACAATCCCAAATACATGAAAATGGTCACCGAACAGATGTGAGAAAAAATTGCCCACCGGCCCAGTGTTTTAAAAAAACACGAGAGGTTCGAACCCGACCCGAGAAACCCGAGGAAAATGGACCGACCGACCCGACCCGGGCGTCTGACCGGGGCAACCCGAGAGGACCGGGAGAGACGGTCCTCGCAAGGGTAGGTATCCATGTTCCCAGAAAAATTCCCGTGGAAACCCGACCCGAGCAAACCCGGGATCCGACCCTACCTGACCCGGGGTACCGGGGCAACCCGAGACCCGACCCTACCCGTCCCGGGGTACCGGGGCAACCCGAGACCCGACCCTACCCGTCCCGGGGTACCGGGGCAACCCGGGACCCAACCCCACCCGACCCGGGGCAACCCGGGATCCGACCCTACCCGACCCGGGGTACTGGGGTAATAACCCGAGGTAACCCGACTTGGTTCCAACTTTTCCTGCCTATGTTAACAACTAATATAACATTATTTAAATTTTATTTTCAAGAAGAATTTTTGTTTTACAACAAATATAATTATTAAATTTGTTTTTCTGATTTTCTATGTTATTTTTTCGGTATAAATAATATTATTGTAATTTTTTTCATTTTTAATATAAAAATATTATTTTCCTAATTTTTAATTGTATAATATAATATATATATATATATATATATATATATAGTTGGGTTACCGTGTTTTGCATAACAAAACAACAGTTTCGTTATGCGCTCGTATCTCAGCAACCGTAACTCCGATGGCTGATCCGATTCGACCGATGAATTCTACATATCGAAAAATCATCGGATATTAATTTTTACTATTTTTGGAGATTCCTAACTATTTTTAACGATTTTTTAAAAAACGACCTGAATATGAGTTCCAAATAGATTATTTTATTATTACTTTTTGGCCACCTTTCAAAAATCGTTAAAAATAGTTAGGAATCTCTAAAAATAGTAAAAATTAGTATCCAATGTGTTTTCGATATGTAGAAACCACCAGTCAAATCGGATTGGTCATCGGAGTTAAGATTGCTGAGATACGAGCGCATAACAAAACAACCAGTTTGTTATGTAAAACATGGTAACCCAACTATATATATATATGATTAAAACAAATAATTTAATTTTTAATTACTTTTCATTTTTTAAGTATATTTTTCGATTTTTGTAGTGTAAAATAGATGTATTATATTTTATATATTTTTTTGTTTTGTTTTCTTATTTTTTTGACATATAACTTCCGGGACCGGGGAACCTGAGCAACCCGGACAACCCGGGAGGGACGGTCCTAAGCTAGGTCCAATCTCCTTCCCCCCAAAATTTTTCTGAGATTTCCCGAACCGGGAAAACCCGTGGACCGGAGAACCCATAAACCGGGACGGGTTTGAACCGACCCGGACCGTTTTTAAATCACTACTACCGAGTGTAAATTCCAACCATTCCAACCATTTCCCATGCCCTCCGAACGGGGCCTTAATATACTCCATTACAGGAATTAATGCCGATGTACTCCGTCCAGTCCCGAGCCTCACGAGAAAAACACTATTGGCATATTTCGCAGCAATTTATAATGGATTGGACCCATTTTGTGACAATTCGAACGTTTTCAATTGAGCAGTGATAGAGTCTACCGGTTGTGTTTCTAGGAGTCCGTATCTGCTGTTATTCTTTGAGAATAATAGGACCATGTTTGTCCAATTTGAACCATTAGATCAAAACAAACGGGTCCGATTGGCCCACTTAAGATTATAGGGGTTTTTTTTATAATTAATCTCATCCGTTGATTTTGATCCAACGGACCAAATTGGACAAACAGGGTCCTGTTATCCTAATTTGGATAACAGGAGATATGAATTCGTGTTTCTAGCATTAAAAGTTGCTCAACGTCTGTTAAAAGTCACTTATTATCTATTAATAAAAGGAAAACATAAATGTTGAATGAAAAGTTTATTTTTTTTATATAAAATGAGGGTCAAGCCACTCAAATTTAAATGTTTATATAAGACTCCACATCCGATCGAGTTTCGAACCTGTAACCTCCCACATAAAGAGTGTTACCATTAACCACTAGACCAAATTAGCATCGGTTCTTGAATGTGAAGTTTATTGTACGAGATATACAAAATTTATATTCTAAAAGTAGAAATTTAATACTTGTACACCTCTGTTCGTTCGACAGATGATAAGCGACTTTTACATATGTTAAGCGCTTTTAACGTTGGAAACGTTGGATTACCGGATTTAGTAGACGTACTCCAAACATTTTCCTTTTCAGTTATTACGATCATTAATGGGGGACTTTAATCAAAGGAATAAAAACTTTCTATTTTATTTCATTTCATTATATTGTTCCATCTCTTGGCTTTTATATCCTCTAAGCAAAACTTGCCTTGTTTCACATATAATGCAGAAGTGGCCAGTAATGCCATTATGGTAACAGCATGTGCTCATATCCTCATAATCATATTCGGCCTAGCAACTAGCAAGGACATTTTATTCACTTTAATTTTTTGCTTTTAGAACTTTTTCCAATTTTGAAATTTGTATGAAAAGATTAGAAAACATTTTTTATTATTTTGAATAAAAGGTCAAGATTCTTTCTTAAATTTAACTCCCCGTTTGGCAAGTGACTTAAAATTGATTTAAGCTCTTAAATCAATTTTAAGCTACCAAACGAAAGTGATTTAAGGTGTAGTAAGTTAACGCAGCTACATAGGTGTAGTAAATTAAATCACCAACATTTCACATCTTTTACACATTACATCAACTTACTTCATCTATTTACTTCACTACTACTAAACACCACTACTTTAAGGTGATTTAGTGTTTTACTCCGCTTTAACTTACTACGCTTACCAAACAGAGGGTAAATGTCTACAAAATAACTTTTTATCTAGATTCAAACCATTATAACCTATAAAGATAATGATTTAGATATCTGGATCTAATAATATATACCCATTTGGCAGAAACAAATAAAACATAATGACAAATTGTTTTTGAATATATCTGAAACAAAGCAAAACTTAAAATGAAAATAAGATAAGGTTTGAAACTCGGATAGTAGTCTTTTAGTTTTTAGATATTTAAATTTGTGTGGCTTAATCCTCATCATTGTCTTAAAAAAAAAAAGAAAAGAAAATGAAAAGAAAGACGATGAAAATTATATATTGATTCTTTATTTTTGCGCATTGGCCCTCCTAATTTCTATAAAAAAAAGGCTAATTCTATAATGGATCGGATGAAATATGGGCCGTTCATTTTTTAGAATAGGACGAATGTGATATATCTTTTTGATACAATAATTAAATAGAAATATTTGATAAAAACCGCTCGATTCAAAATGAAATGTCACATAGCTAATCCATATAAGAACAGATTCAAAATGAAATGTCACATAGCTGATCCATATAAGAACAACCTCAAAAGGCAACTCTCTTATTTTACAAAAGGGATGAAATACCTGAGCATTTTCCATCCCACTTGCAAAACTTGTTAATTAAATCTGATGGCACACCTGCAATAATTATAACGTAGATTTTGGCATATTGCAACCTTTAAATTTAAAAAATGTAAATGTCGACATTCTGCATTTAACATTCTTTTTTTTTTTTTTTTATGGTTTGAGAGCATCATCATCCCTTCTGCAAGATATCTTTTTTAGCTATTAATTAAAATTAATTATCAATATCAATGAATAGATGTTATAACAAAGATGGCAAAAATATAAAATTGATGTGCAAACGTTGATAAACTGATTTATGTGACAGGTCAAGTCAATTTATACAATTGCCATGGTAGAGATATTCTGAAATGTATATATGTTTTATATGAACATCTTCATGCTTGCAATTGGATAGGATTTTTTTTCTATAGCAATTAAAATTTTCAAGTTAGTTAATTATGCATGTATAATTTAATATTCTCAATAATGAAGAAACTAAAATGAAAATTATACTTTTTAGGAGTTTTTATGGGTATAATTAAGTTGTTAAAATTTTTTATTATTTAACATATATATTCAATTTAATTGTTTTATATTTTAGTAATGATGATTACACAAGTATTCACGTTAGTCGCATGAATTTTTATATTCATATATGGTCAAATTGATTGAAATTTGAAACAATATTAATTCAATAAGTCAAATAGTACATCCACAAATATTTTTTATTTTTAAGATTATTTATTAATTGTTTTAATTTTTTTAAAAATACCATAAGTATTGTGTGAATGGATCCCTCCTCTTAATTAAAATCCGAACAAAGTGATCAATTTGCACATCACTACTCCCTCGCTACGCTCCCAATTTGTGATATTTTTTTTCTTGAAATAAAGATGAGGGTTAAGCCACTCAAATCTTAAATGTCTATAAAAGACCCCCGTGCATGTTTTGAACCCGCGACCTCTCACACGGAGAGCGCGCGATGCCCTAAACCACTAGACCAAAGACTGGTTCTTCTGATCAGTAATATTAAGTAGAAACAAATTCTATTCTAGCATCTCAGAGCTAAAAGGCATTTTATTGTGTGTCTGGTGTCAACTTCTCAAAAGAGAAATTATCAAAAAGCAAATGGGAAAACAGCTGTTAGTTAATTTCCAAAGTGCACACTACATGCACCGACCTCTTTATATGTTTTGACAAGTGAAGTGCGTAGTAAACTAGTATATGAACTTTGGTTGAGAATAATACTACGGCAAGTTAATTAGATCATGAAGTTTCTAATCTGGATATGTTTTATTTTGATTGTTGGATAACTCTTTAATTAGGCCGAAGAACCGGACTTTGGTCTAGTGGCTAAGAGCAATGCTCTCTGTGTGGGAGGTTGCATGTTCGAAACCCAGATGGAGAGTCTTTTATAGACATTTAGGGTCTACTCGGCTCCCCTCAATTTCCACTGAGAAGCCACTGTTTACGTGGGAAATTGAAAATTTTGTGAAAGTGAATTTGTTTTTTCCCACATGAATAATGGCTTCCCAATAGGAATTGTGAGGAGCAAAACAGGCCCTTAAATTTAAGTTGCTTGACCCTATCTTTATCTCAAAAAATAAAAACTCTTTAGGTCCACACAATATATATTGCTTTTATTAGTAGTGAATGTTGGGCATATATAGTGGCCGATGGATAATTGGATATATATATACTAGTCACTAGCACTAGGGATATGTTATGTTATCCCAATTTTTGTAAGTTTTGTATGTCTTTCTTTTCACCAAAAAAAAAAAAGAAAAAGAAAAAAAAAGAAGAAGAGGTGAATAGAATTACTAGTTTCAAAAAAAAAAAAAAAAAAGTTGGATCTTGAAGTTATCAATTGGTATTGTTATATTGGCAATTTGGCATCCTCATTAATTATCAATTATTAATTTATTATCGTGGTAATGGTGGTAATTGTCGAAGGTGGTAGCATGATATATGCCTTCGAGAAACATCTTACGTCCATTAAAAAGTTGTTCATATATTCTGAAATATAACAGTTACGTCCTCTAAATATAACCTATCAACGCTATAAACAATTACGGACATCCTTAATTGTTTATGGACGCTAGGTATTGTTCTTGATTCGACAGTTAAGAAACACCGAAATACATTGAGATTGGTGCAGTAAATACCGAAATACTTTAAGATCAGTACGACAACCGATACCAACTATCCAATTTGAAAAGCAGCAGATTTTCATCCATTGTTATGTGGCTTTAATTGGCCGGTGCAACTTGAGTGCGTATCCTCTCAGTTAACCCAACATCTGCGGTAACTGAGGGGTAATCTGCACCGTTGCTTTTACAAAACGGTCAAGGGCAGTTTAAATAGTTTGTGTAGATATTCATTGGGCAGTTAAAATAAAGAGGGATCCGGGCAAACCCAAATTCTGGGTTAACTGAGGGGATCTGAATTCGTGCAACTCTACTTAAGAAGGATAACAAATTGTAACGATATTAAAAAAAAAAAGAAGAAGAACAAATTGTAACGTCAGCATCAGAGATTAGATTGCCACTGTATTTGCAAAAGTTAATGCCTGAAAAGGGGACGATCATGGTAGAAATACATACAACGAATCCTCTTACACAAGCAGCCTTTAGTTTTGTACCAAAAATAAAATAAGTTGGAAATCAAATTTTATTTTATAGAAAAATTTTCAATTTTTTAGAAAACTTTAAGTACGTTGTTAAAATGACTACACAATATTTATAAAATAAGAAAATGAGTAAGAGTTCAAGGGTATGCAAAAAATTAAGCCATAAAATAATTCCTTGTCAAATTTTATTTTATAGAAAATTTTATATCTTTAGAAAACTTTAAGTACTTTGTTTTGAACATTTTAAAATGACTACACAATACTTATAAAATAATTAATGTTTGTCTAACTCTTAAACATATATCCCAAATACAAGTATTAGAAGTTTTAGAAAATAGAAAAACTTTTAATCCCATAATAATGTTTTGATATAAAAAAAATTTATTGAGTCATCTAAAAAAATGGAAATACTTTGATACATTTTTGTTGTTTATGATCAAGTCTCCGTGACCTTCAACCCACCGTATATACTCAAAACGTATCTAATGGTTTATATTTAATTAGTAATTTTAATTATCTGTGACATTAAGATCTTCCAAAAAAAGAATTAATAAGCAATATTCAGCTTTTAATTGTATATTTTACATGATGATCTCAGACCCACCGAAGATCAGAAGATGAAAATAATATTCTTCAGACAGAATCATTCCAAATCAACTTATGTTTGCCGACATGACAGACAGACAGGTCAGGCGTCAAAAACTCAAAACGACTCGAACACGAACCTTTTGAGATAATAAAGATATGGGCGAGGCTATTCAAATTTAAATATCTTGATCTGATGGTCGAGAAATACTGAAATACTTTGAGATTTGTGTAGTAAAAATTGAAGTACTTTGAGATCGGTGCAGAAACCGATCCCAACCATCCGATCGGAAAAGCAGAGTCTTCTTGCAGAAAAGCAGTAGATTCGGATCTCCATAAAAGACCTCTCATCCAGATTTCGAACCCGCGACCTCTTATACGGAAAGCGTTGGCTTCAGTCACAAGACCAAATTAAACGCCGGAAGTGTAGCCTGTGCCCAAAGGCCAACTAAAGAATCGTGAAGAGAGTCTGAGGTCATGGCATATGTGAGATGCCTGCGGGCGTTATCCATCCTTCTCAAAAAAAAAAAAAAAAAAAAAAAAAACAAAAAACAGAGAGTGATATATATAGAGTATCATGCATAGGGAGAAGGTGGCAATGGCATGCAATCATGCATGCACCGGCAGTGGATCACCGTCCAGTTTGCCTGCACTGGTTTTAACTTGCAGCCAAACTTAATTTGTTGCCTGGCCTGCTATCTTAGCATAACATATCTCTCGTTCCTGGATATTAAACTGAACGATCAACAATTGTATATTTGTATATTTGTATTGCTAGCTAATTTAATGCGACAGCGAATATATATATGTACCATGCATGCGCCACTGCAAGTCTGCAACTGAGTAAATTCAAACACCCTTGACCTTAATAAATACAACCTCTGTCCATAAATAAATGAATTTTTAGGAAAAGTCAAAGGAATTAGTAGAAAAGTGAAATTATTTTTATGCCCTCAATTTACAATCATTACATAATAATTGTTCCAATTAAATAATATAGATAAAAGGGTAATAATAACATTGGAGAAACAAGTTGATTCAAATAACTTTACTAGACAACTAAGAGACGAATAGAAAAATAATATTGAATCGGTAAAGTTCATTTAATTGGGGACAAGCTGTAAAGAGTATAAATTCATTTAATTGTGGATGGAGGTTGTACTTGAGAAATAAACAAAATTCAATGTATATATAATATATGACTTTCAAATTTAAAATAAAATGAGATTGACATGAATTGCATGAAGTTCGAAATGCAATGGATAAATTGGCTCAAGAATATGTTTGTAAATAGATTTCGAGTAAATATATATAGCGTGCGTGAGCTTAAACTCATAGAGTCATATACATCAAAATTTGGAAGTGATTTGATATGTTTTTTGTGGTGCGCTCACAGAAAAGCTCCATGAGCTGAAGCTCATATTATCAATTACTCTATAATCTATAGAAGTATATTTATATATATTAATTTGAGTATCCACTGTCAAGATTGTTAAAACATTTAATTGTCAATGGATTCCTTCCCATATATAATATATAATATCTTTTATATGTAATTTTTTATAAAATATAATTTATTGAATTTGAGATTCATAATTAATTAACCACAAGAATAAAATATATATATATTTGCTGAAAGTTCTCAAAGTTTGATGGAAGACCAAAAGTTTTCAAGTTAATCCAAAATTTGACATTCCTGGTGATTAAGAAATCAAATAGAATTTACATTTCAAAGTTTTAAATGGAAACAATATTTTATTATTTTTCAATACATGCAACATAATATTGGATGTACCTAACATTTAAGTTTACATTTATAAGTTATAATGACGCTGCGCAGGAAATTGAATGCATGCTTCATCAAACAATTAATGAATAATAATAACGAGTGGAGTCCAACGTAATGCTAGCTATATATATATATATATAGTGAGAACATAGACTCAAACGATCATAGAATTAAAAGCAATATATATATATATATATATATGCTCAGGCAACCTACTGCAACCTACTGCAATGACATGATAACTTTAATATATGAGCTGAGGAGGGATCCATTTAGAGTGCCTATATATCTTAACAATTTTGACAATAGAAGTTTTCAAAATTAAAAAAATAATCCATTAAAAATTGTCAGAAATATAAAAAAGTTTACCAAGTATATATTGCTTAACTTATAGATTGATTATGTTTCTGAATATATTCTATTTGAGCGATGTCTGATTACTCTTTAAATACATAAATTACAACCGTTAAAAAATACTAGTAAGATGCCCGTACGTTGCTACGGAGACAATATTAATTAAATTACAAAATAAAAAATATCAGTTCAACTAAACATATGAAATAAACACATGAAAAAAATGATCTAAATTAATTATAATAAAAAAAATGCAGTTGAAAAAACATAAATGAAATGATTTTGCGAATTTGTTATAAGAAAATATTAAAAAATATATCCCAATTTCTCAATAATTATGATTTGCTCTACCTTGAAAATATATTTAAAATATTTTATGCGTTTATATTAGGGGTGTCAAAAAGTGACCCGACCCATTGGGTCAACCCGACCCGACCCGAAGATAAATGGGTCGGGTATGGGTCAAGATTTTTTGACCCGTCACAGGTCGGGTCGGGTATGGGTCAACCCGACCGATCCGCTTAATTTTGCACATTTTGTGCTTATTTTACAATTTAGTATTACTTGAAGTTTATTTATACATTAATTAAGATTATTTGCATATAAAATAATAAAATTGTAATTCGATCAATGTTAATTATAGTTTTATCTTGTTTTTAACATTATGTAGGGAATAATATATGACGCTGTCAGTATACTTAACTTTGAATCAAGATTGTAGCTTAATGTCATATAATGTATAGACATTAATTTTTATCAATACTAATAAAAAAATATATTGAAAAACTAATTCTATATATGATATTTATTAAAATATTTAATTTTAATTATATAGAGTATGTGGTACATATAAAAACAACATATTTGGATGCCAAAAAAAAAAATGTAAAACAAGAAAAAAAAAACGGGTACAATAACTCGTGCCATAAAAATACAATAATAAAACAAAAAAAAATGAGTATCTTAAACTTGCACTAAAAAATAAAATAAATGAAAGTCAAATTGAGCAAAAATAAATTACACTACTATGACTTATATAACTAAAATAAAAAAAATAGTAAAATGGAATAAAAATACAGTACTTGGGATTTGAACTCAAGACCTCCCTATAACAACAAGATTCTACACCTTCATATAACCACTACACCACACCATCTCTTATGATATAATTATCATCCAAAGAAATATATACAATTAAAACGGGTCGGGTCGGGTCAGACCCGTTTAACAGATAATAATAAAATAATGCGACCCAACCCATTGACACCCCTAGTTTATATCATTTTGATTTATTCTATTTACTTGCCCATTATGATAAAACACATAGTAAATGAATTATATCAAAAACTACGTGATTGATTTCAAAAAGATCAAACAATAAAAAAGATTACTTGCCATTATAATTAATTCTTATCACATACACGGTAAAATAATTCTAAACCCTACCATTCAAAATAAAAAAGATTCCCTTGCCACTTCTATAAGACGGTAAAGAATTAATTTCGCAATTATGACAGGAAATCAATAATTAAATGCACAAACAATATGTCTCCATATAGGTTTACGTGGCTCTATGTGTAGCGGTTACACAAAAATAATTAATCGAAAACTTCTACACAAAATATTACCACAGAAAATCTAGCTGCTGATCCAATGGTGTATATTTGATCCGAAATTTCAAGATTCAATCTTGACCATTGCAGGATCAGGACAACCAACATTCTTAATAAGGAGCAGAGATACAAAATTTTGATAAGACATCAAACGATGTTCAACTGGTTGAAATTTGAAACACTATCAATATATAAATTAAGTAATGCATCCAACTTTTAAGATTTTTTATTAATTTTTATAAAATTTTGAAATGTCTTATTATCAAAATTATCAAAATATGTATTGTCAACCTATCCACCTACATATATATTGCCATCGGAACATCATGCGTCCACTGAGACATCCAGATATCCATCCATGTATCTATAAAGCACATAAATAATGTAAAAGTGTTATATATTAGATATAACAGTTACAGTTAATATGTAACATTTAGCGCTCTATAGAAAATACACAGTGAGGCAAGGTAGCACTCTAGATTTATTCCCATCTTAATATTTAAAAAAAAAAATAGATTTATGAGCCTATGACCAAACAAATATAGCAACAAGCCAATAAAAAATAAATGAGTGACCAGGATCAGGATGTATTAAAATTTATGTTGCATCAAAGTTGCGTGCAAATTCAAGTCTCTTCTAGTGTTTGTATGTTACTTCCTGCTTCTGATTAATCCATATCATCATGACATGTTGTCCAGTAACAGTACATATATATGCTTTGGTATATATAAAAAAAATAAAATGCCTTCAAACAAAAACTATTTATCTAGCTAGGTGTATTTTAATGATTCATATTTATAAATACTGTATTAATTAATAAGAATTATAAAATTCGAAATTCGACTGATTACTCATAATTAAATGATTTAATCAATTTTATTCAAAACTTTTATTTACTGGATGAGAAGTAAAATGACTACTATACCAAATTGATCAATTTGAAGCCAACAATCATCCTATATAAATAATTATTATTTAATAATAAACAAGACATAATCTCAATTTTATTTTTTAATAATATTTTTCAAGTATGCCATATATCAATTAATTAAATTAGAGTGAAATATGGATTATATATATGTACAACTAATTTTAAAATTTTATGCTGCCACACATAATAAACCTACATATATAATCTCCAGATAATCTTGACCACTGGATCTAAGCATGCATGCTTGATGCCTTCCTGTATATATTTTATCTTATCCTCCAATTTAAGTGGGCAATATCATATTAGAAACGGAACCATCTATGACTAAGCTAGCATATATATATAGTGACATAGCTAGTGTGAAACAACTTCACTTTTTTATTTTTTTGACAATTTATTTTTATTATTAATTATGCACTTGTTGCTATTGCATGCATACATAATATGGCTAATTCTGTTATGGACCGGATCAGGAACGGAGCCAGGATTTCATTATGGGGTGGGGGGGCAAAAATTGCCGCAACAAATTTTTTGAAAATTAAAATGGTTCCATATCATATTATTACACAATCAAAACTATTAGGTTTCATTACAAATACAATCAATATAATAGAAAATATTATACTTAACCATCTCAATATATTTAACATAAAATAACATACTAAAATTTTTTTTTCAAGGATTACAGGGGGCATGTCTCAATATATTTAATTTAAAATAGCATACTAATTTTTTTTTTCAAGGATCATAGGGGGGTTAATGTCTTTTAATTAGATACAAGTAAAAGGAGATGCTTGATAAGAACGACTTGATTCAAAATTAATGAAAAATTACTTAGCTGATCTACATAACAACAACTAATATAATATATATGTTTCCTTGTACCTTGTACACTATAATTAGGTCAAATTAATTAATTAATGATGGACTTGGACTGTTACGCTATGCACACGCATAAAAATACAAATTAGTTTCACTGGCCCCTCCAATATTATGTATATAATTAAATCGCTTTCCATGAAATTTATATATAAAGTAAACGCCCCTTTTAATTAAACCATGGCCGTTCTAAAGTATATATATTCAGTGACTCCTAAATAATTAACTACTATGCGATATATATATATATATATATATATTCTTAATAATTCAATCGCTTTTCCACAAACTGTATTTTGTAATTTTATTTCCTGCTCATAAATAGGACATTTGTTATATATTATTAATTCTTAGCAGTTCTTTTGTCAAGCACTACATTTCAATTCACTGTATATAAAAGGTAAAATCAGATAAGCACATCTGATCAGGTGCTAATAATTAGTTAAATTAAACAGTGTTGCACATGAATAACTAACTTGCTAATATTATCCAACAACTATGTATGAAAAGTACATGTGCCTTGTTATTTCGCCCAATCTTTAGCTATCCAATAAAACTTGAAGTTGGGTCTAAATAATAAAAAAAATGTCCTCAAGCTCTTTTTTTTTTTTTTTTTTTTTTTTCTGATTCTAACAGACTAAAGGATGCATGTTATTTAGACATCCTTCTTCTTCTTCTTCTTCTTTTTTTTTGGTCTAATTCTTTCTAAAGAAATGGACACACACACACACACACACACACACATATATATATATATATAATTTTCTTCCTAATGCTTGATTTCAATTTCCCCTTTTCATTCATTTTTTTTCCTGTTTTGTGTCTTTATATTTGTACTCTTTTTATTTGATATTGATGAATTTAGTATGCACAAGCCTACACTTCTAACCTAACCGTTTTTATTTATAATATGAAGTTCGGTATGTTCTTAAAAAAAATATATTGTTAAAAAGTTGTGCTTAAAAGTTTTTAATCACAAAATTAGATAATTTACACATCTTAACTTTGAAGTAATTTATTGTATGTACCCTTCAATTGTACGCCATTTGATTTCTTATTTTTTTGTTTCTCCACTCTTCAATATGTATCATATATTTATTTTCAATTTTTTTTAAGTTTGGAAAGTCAAAATTAATTATTCGGGCATAAATATCTTGTTTTGTAGTCATCCTGATCCTGATGTTGCCAACTCTAGTAAGGCTGCGTACAATAATTTAATCATATAATATATAATACAGTTCGAGTGACACTGTATGATTTAATCAGTATATTTTTATATTGTTAGAGGGATCGTTTACTTTCAAATAACTAAATTCTTTTTTGCACGTGCCATAATTAAGTTGAGGGGTATATGTGATGGACGTTACTTCTATGTTACGTTCGTACACCCAAATAATTTTATAGGTTACAGATGAATCTAATAATAAATAATTTTATTGGAGTAAAATTCATATAGATTTTAAGTTATTAACCATTTAGGTTAAACTAATTATAAATTGTCTTGGCACGGCACGGATGTCTTGTTTTAAATATGGCATCTTCAATGTTATTTTTTTGGACGGGGATCGGCCACAACTATTTTTTTTTTATAACTACGACAACATATTCTTAAATAAATATAAATTAAATTTTTAAAATAAAAAGTTTTGTACAAACATTATTAATTATAAGCTCATAAATCTATTGTGTTTCAAATTTCAACTAATTTGAGTGTCATTTGATAATTTATCGGGGTTCACCAAAATTTTTTAATATTTACAACATTTCAAAATATTATGGGTTTGATTTGATATAGTAGGCAACGACATTCAAACTCGTTAAAATTTGAAACACAATTAATCTATGAGCTTAATAATAAGTTTGTACGATTTTTTTTTTATTTTAAAGATTTGTTTATATTAATTTGAGTTATCTGTCGTGGTTGTCATGCAGAATAGTTGTCACCCTGTCTTCACCTTTTTTTCTTTTGGAGATAATCCTTGCACAGATATTGTAGTTAATACCCAAATCAGTATTGTATATATTTTATGTTATTTTTTTATGATTCAAGAGAATAATGGCTGGGCGATTAATTATAATTCCTTACAAAGTTACAAGTGATCAAGACTCACAACTCACGACTACAATAAGGGGATGTCAAATCATATCATATGTAACCCTATACTCAAAAACAGACAAATATATATTGGGAGCTAGACTATTATACTAACATTAGCATTTCGGTTCGAAATGCTAACATCTTAAAATTGTTGTTATTATGTCCGAAATCGCGATTTATGGTGCTCAATAAATTCTTTATATGAAAATATTGGGGAATACAAAAATTTTTCATTTTTAAAGTTTTCTAAGTATTTATTTTACATTTTTAAAAATAGTATGTACAAACATCAATATTTTATTAATATTTATGAGCTCTTTTTTAAAATTCGAAACAAATACTTAAAAAACTCTAAAAATGAAAAAATTTTGTATTCCCCAATATTTCCATATAAAGAATTTATTGAGCACCATAAATCGTAATTTCGGACACGATAACAATAATTTTGAGGCGTTAGCGTTTTGGTCGGAAATGTTAATGTTAGTATGATAGTCAAACTCTATATACTGGTAATATATTTCCATTTTGAAAGCAAGTGTAAAGTGTTTGATGCATCATTAATTCTGAAAAAATTGTCCCCTTATTATGTGCAGGTGTTTCATGAGCAGGACAACATAACTTGACACTTGACAGTTTGACTGGAATGCTATCTTGTCATTGTCGGTTTAGATATCGATTCATAATATATATTTGTACATCAATTTCCGGATATGAATTTTTGTAAGAAGAAAAACCGGGTGTGCTTTTCTGATCGGATGGTATCATGGTTCGGATCAGTTATCTACTGATCTCAAAGTATTTCGGTATTTACTGCACCGATCTCAAAATATTTCGGTATTTCTTAACCATTGGATTAAGAAAAGCAGGCCTGCTTTTCATTTTTAGAAAAACAAATGATCCCGTTGTTTGTTGAGAGCAGAGTTTAATTACATTTTTCCTATTTTCTTTTTTAAACATAGGAATTAAAGTTTATTTTTAAGAACTAGCCTTTGGTCCAGTGGCTAAAGGCAATGCTATCCGTGTGAGAGGTCGTGGGTTCAAAACTCGGATGAAGATATTTTATAGAAATTTAAATTTGAGTGGCTTAACTCATCTTTATCATAAAAAAAATATAATTAAAACATCCTGTCTGAATTGAACAATTAATACATGCTAGTTAATTAAATTGTTTCTCAATTAGCAATTTGCGATCTAATTTAGGGTTAAACAAAGAATTAGTCTTTCTAGCTCGTGTCATGTTATATATATATAGAATTAGGTGATATGCATATCATGGTTTTACCATGCTATGCGGTCCGTACCTCAGTTTCTGGTGTCTAAATAGTCAATTCAAACCACTCAATATGATATTTATATCAAAATATACTAGGAAACCAAAGTTAAAATTTTTTTTGCTATTTTTAGTGCTGGGGAGAAAATCATTGTTTGTATGAATCAGAATCCTTGGATCCAGCCATTTTCTCTCCATCATTAAAAATAGCAAAAATAAAAATTCTAAAAATCGTAAAATTTGGTTTCCTAGTATCCCTATCCCTACTAATAATAAAAGGAGGAGTTGATTTGAGATTCAAAAAGAGTCTTTGTCCAGACTTATTCTTGACCGTCCGATAAGATGGTCTGGACCGTACACAGCTAATTGATTTATTGATCCGCTCTTTGGTGCTAGATCGCTGAAAGGGCGGGAAAAAAATGCAATAAATTAGTGCCTCGGCCAATGCATCATTGGAACTGATACAGACACCTTCAAGAAGTTGACAGAGAATATCATAAATGTACAACATTTTCCGGAATGGTTCTTCATGTATAACCAATAGACGAGAACTCCATGTATTGAAATGGAAAAAATTTAGGCAAGTTTATCCAAGAAATGCCACCGGTACAATCTCACTTATTTATATTGGAGGGATCCATTAACGGTTCTTAACTTGACAATCTTGACAGTTTGATATTTCAAAAATTTATAAAAAAATCATATAAATTCTCAAAAATAGAAAAAAGTTTATAGAATTATTCTTGACTTATAGATTGATTATATTTCCGATTATATTCAATTTAAGTTATATTTGATAGCCCTTAGAAGATCCGTTAAATTACAACCGTTAAAAAATACACAAAATTTTGTTAAGTCATCAAACGATATTCAAATTGATTGAAATTTGGAACACTATCGATCTACAAATTAACTAATGCATCCATAAGTTTTTTTTTTCAATTTTAAGATTTTTATAAATTTATAAATTTTTTTTTAAAATGTTCCATTGTTAAGATTGTCAAAATTAGCATAAAATTAGCATTGTCAAGGGATCCCTCCTCTTTATATCGATACCCCGCTGCAACGCGTGGGCACTATACTAGTAGTTTGATATATAGATCACATTGAGCGGTTCGGATCGACTATTTGGACACCAAAAGCGGAGGTATGGATCGCATAGCACGGTAAAACCGTGATATGCATATCACAGTTTTACCGTGCTATGCCGTCTGTATCTCCGTGTTCGGTGTCCAAATTGTCGATCCAAACCGCTAAACTTTATATCAAAATATACTAACAAACCAAATTTTATAATTTTTAAAATTTCTTTTGCTATTTTTAATGATAGGGAGAAAATCACTATTTTTGTATAAACCAGATCCCTTGGATGTAGTCATTTTCACCCCCATCATTAAAAATAGCAAAAAAATTCTAAAAATTCTAAAATTTGGTTTGTTAGCATATTTTTATGTAAAGATTACGTTGAGCGGTTCGGATCGACTATTTGGATACCGGAAACTGAGATATGGACTGCATAGCACGATAAAACCGTGATATGCATATTATTGTAGCCTATATATATCTTAAAGTTTTTTCTTTTAAAAAGTGTACGTACTACTGTCTCTGTGGTGATTTTACCGTGCTATGCATATTACCGTAGTTGGACTCTCTCTCTCTCTATATATATATATTTTTTAAGGAGATAATCCTATATATATATATTAAAGTTTTTTCTTTTAAAAAGTGTACGTACTACTACTGTGTCCGTGGTGGATCTGTGGTGCACTGATCATTATCATGAAGAGTGGCCAGTAGGCCCAGTACAAGGAAGAAAAGTGGCATGACCGAATCTTGGCATACATCTGAAATCATGCAAATGGGGTCCAATATGAATATGTGATCCTCATTTCATCATTTGCATCTTAAGAATTGTACAAATTCATCTCGTATACAAATATTTTATAAAAAAACTAAAATCATATTTAAAAGAAATAAAGAACGCAAAAAATGCAAAATTCTTCATTGTGAATTTCCATAATTCTTTTTTATTTTTTTTTATTTTGTGATAATTGTACATATATATACAATTTAGTATGATAATTCATCCCATTTGATTTTTTTTTTCTTTTTTTTGGCTCCGGCGAAAAGTGCCCATATTAAAAAAAAAAGTCTGCTTATGATTATATTCTAGCTAAAACAATATTTGTACTGGCACAAAATCATACACTAAAACAATACTAAAAAAACTTAAAATATAAAGTTAAAAGTAAATTTTGTAACTTGACGCAATATAAAATGTAACAGATTTTGGGTGCTTATATATATATAGACATCTTTTTAGCTAAAAAAAAAGGTAAGATAAATGATAGTGAAGTAGTTAGCCAAACGGAAACATAATTAAAACTTTTTGATATTGGTGTCATCTTTATTGGAAGTCACTCTTCATCTTGGAAATCTGACTAGTTCTCCATGTTATAAAAAAAAAAATGTTCGTTATAAGACAACACAAATGCACCTAAACACAAATAGTTGGTCGGTTAGGAACTTTTATTTTGGGGCCTTTTATTTATGCGAAATAATGGAATGGAGAAAAATAAATAAATACACTGGCTGATGCATATTTGAAACAGTATGTATTATATATATATATACCCAGCATGTATTATACGCATGTAAAATAGTTGGTCGGTTAGAAACTTTTATATTGGAGCTCTTTATATGCGAAATAATGAAAAATCAACATGCTCCCGCATGTATTAATTATATTTATACGCGAGTAAAATTGTAGACAAATGAAAAATCAACACGTTCCATCTCCATTGCTATTTTAAAATTCTCTGTGCGTATAAATGCACTGAATTGATCCCACTTTTGGTAATCAATTTAATATTTCATGAACGGTTAACATCCGTGATCTGCTTTTCCAGTATGTCAGTTTTAGTTGTATTTTACTTACTGAGAAGCAATAGTTGAGTGCTGTTAACACAGAACAGAAGGGTCACCATCAGGACAGCAAATTAGCAAAATGTTAATGTTAGTTAATCCAAATATAGTAAGAACAATATGACACATGAGCCAATCGTTCAATCAAACCTGAAAAACAAAAATTATATGTAAAATTTTACTCTAATGTTATTTCTTTTCCGACGGTTATAAATAAATATTATTCAATATTAACTTTATCTGTAAAGTGTAAACAGATATAATGGTTAGAGTAATATGTCCATAGCATCCATAGAATATATGTACATAGCGTCCATAAGTTACAAAATCAGATCTGTTTGTTACATTCTGAGTGTGTTTATGGAGGTAGGGATGCATTTTAGATGGATGCAAGATATTTATCTAATTGTTTAGGTGTGCACCTAATATATATATATATATATATATATTCACTCTTGGGCTCGGTTATTTCTGGGCCTCATTGATTTCATTTTCACATAGGATGAGAATAAACAGGAAACAGCCCTGACCGAGGTATTTTATGAATTTTGAATACTTCTCCACAGCACATCCAGATATATAGCCCGCCTATATAATTGGGCTAACTTTCAATTCATTTGTGGGCCGGATCGACTCACTTTGGATGCTATCTGGGCCTGGCGAGAAGAGGAACTTTGTGGGCCTCTGTGTGTAACTTTTTACCTGGAGTATTACGAAGCCCACAAATTAGGTAACTGGGCCGGGCTCTCAAAAGTTTTTGCATATAGGATATGGGATGTGCTTAATTATCCTCTCTTCCCATCAAAAAAGTTATAATGCTGATCTATGTACTGCCATAGCTCATAGATTAGAATTTAGAGGGGGCCTTCTTTTTTATGGGTCTGATCACTTACTATACATGTCAAAAACTACGGCACACAGCTGCCAGCCTGCCATAGAAAAGAGTATGGTAGCTGATGTGATTCCAGTCCATCCTGAATGAATAAATTGAGCATACTGGCAGTTTTGGGAGTAAAAACAGAAAAGAAAAACACTTCACCTACAGTAGTAACAAAGTTCCTTTTTTTTTTTTTAAATTTGGAAGCTCAAAACATCCTGAATGAATAAATGAACCTTTTTAAATATTTTATAAAGCTCAAAAAATTTTCTTTTGTGTTCCATATACACAATTAACTACAGTTAATTATTTATCTGCCAAACCATGATAGGAACAAGTGGACAGTGTGTTTGAATTTTTTTTTTTTTTTGTTTTTTCAATTTAGATATATATATAGCACCTAGTATTTGAGATCCTAACACATAATGCATCTCTTATATTCAAGCCTAATAATAGGTGCCATCATGCATCTCTACTAGCCTTTCTAATTTAGAAAATTAAGGGAGCCTTTCCCCCTTTTTTTTTTTTCTTTTCCCTTTCTCCAAAAGATGGTGGCGGCTGCCAACTAAAATGATGGAGGATGCAATTTGGTAATTATTAACTTAAAAAGATGCTTTACACATGTTAATCATTACTCCTAATAAAAGCACATTGGATTTTTTGACATGAAAAGTCTATCTTCCCCAATGAATAAATTTTAGCCGTTGACCACTGTTGAAGTACTTTAATGCCCCAACCTATCAAAACTTAAGACTCATATCAATTTAATTTCTCAATTTATATAAGACCCATTACTTAATATCTTAAAAATTTATTATAAAAAATAACGATTTCAGTCCAAAATAAGGCGTGGCTCTTTACCAGTATAAATTAAAAAGCCAGTACAGTATTGTTAATTAGTGCGCACAGATCAGTCTTTATTTAATATTACTGAGCAGCTAGCAGCCCAGCAGGTTGGTCCACTCCACTGACCACCAAAGAGAACATGCAAATTGCAAAGGAAAAAAATAAAAATGTGTATCAAATGGCACTCTTAGTATTAGGAAACATATTTATAACCAAAGTTGTGCCACTTTACATAAAATAACAAGAAAAGGAGCACTGCTAACTCCACCTTTATATATGTCCACCTGACTTTAATTAACAAGTACATGAAATTATATATGAAATGAATACATCCTAACATCTAACAATTTTATAATAGCATATATTAAATTGATTAATTACCATAGCAATATTTGATATATTTTTTTAGATAAAATTATCAACAAATTAATTAGTATGCAGAAAGCTTTAATTATTCACACATATATATATAAGAGTTGATACATGCATATATAATGCAATATTTTTTAATAAGATAATTAATTTTGTTGTAAGATAAGAGTTATCAACAAATATATACAGAGAGTTCAACATATCTGTAGCCGTTTGTACTAACATATATACAACACATTAACCGTAACAATAATATAATTAGTAAGGTGGCTGCATGTGCATGCAAGTATTACTTATTTTTCAATTATATAATTATCTTGCAACTGATGTTGTATATATGTATATATATATAATAACATGAATTGTTACATGTACATGATAACTTTATATATATAAAAAGAGAGCTAATTGTTATGTTGATTTAGTATATATATAATGAACTCTAATAATCATATGTTAACATGTAATCATATGTCGTGAAGAAGGAAGCCAAGTCCTGACGATAATTAACGAATATACTTAGGACAACCAGAATATATTGATTTTACTATTTTTAAATTTTTAATCCATATATATACTCCATAAACAGGGGTAACTCTCCAAGCACCTAATTAAGCCATGCCACAATATCATCAATATTATTTACGTACCGTTGATTTTGTTTGAATTTCTTCATTTACTTTAACCTAATGACTTACAATGGTTTACATGCGTTCTCTCTCCTTATTAAATAAGATGAGTGTAATATATCTAACACAGAATTTAACACTTAAAATGGTCCAACAACATTCATATATTATTATTTATGCAGTTTATTATATTAATTATTATTCGCATTAAAAAATTAAAAATATGTTCAAAATTTTTTTGCTATAAATGTTTATTTTTACAAAATTCTTGATCATTTATTTGATAACATTTTTCGGAGCAAAGCCCGAGTAACCGCTCTAGTAAAAGTAACTAAGTAATCAGCCCAAAATCATCACAGCATTAAAAGGCAATATATAATACAATTAACCACCAGATTATTAATTATTATCCTTTATTACAGAAATAATACCTTCTTACAGAAATAAAACCTTCTTACAGACAACAATCAAACACACGAATTCAAATATAAATAGTAAATGAAATACAGAAATCACTTTTATTTTAGATCATAAAAACAATTTTATATATAGTAGCTACTTTCATGATTGTAAGACAGGGCCGGGAGATTGCATATCCTCTGTAGCGCTGCATTGTGTAACGCGGGATGTGAACCGTTAGACCATCTTAAGATTTGTGCCGGCTCGAATCTTGAGATGATTACCAACGGTTTACATGCTGCGCTACACAATTAATGTAGCGCTACAGAGGATAAGCACTCGTTCAACAAGTGATTACATGATGGTACAAGACGGCCCTGAGTCGACGATGACGTTCGACATGAGAGTTGGGTCACACCCGAGCATCCGGTTATCGTACGAGGGCTGACCTCTGCCGCCGCCGCCCCACCCTCCGGGCCCGCACCAGGGCCAGCTGATCACTCCGCAGGAGCAGCACCGGTAGTGGTTTGACGACGACACAAAGCATACACAAGGGCTAGCACAACACATTATTGTGAATTGTTGCGACGGCCATGAACATATCGGTTGTGGAGGCGGGCATGGCGGCGGCGAGCATGGAGGAGGGCATGGCGGCGGGCATGGCGGGCATACTGGTGGCGGGCATGGCGGCGGGCATGGAAGGGGACATGGCAGCTTCTTCCAGTCGCACGAGCGCTTGCATTTGCATTGCTCCTTGCACCATCGCCTGCACTCTTCCTCGCACCTTTCTTTGCACTTCCCCTCGCATTTCTTCTTGCAGATCTCCTCGCAGATCTTGATGCACCGCTCCTCGCAGATCTTCGTGCGCTCCTCGATGATCTTGATGAACCGCTCCTCGCAGATCTTCGTGCGCTCCTCGCATATCTTCGTGCACCGCTCCTCGCAGATCCTCGTGATCTTCTCCACGCACTTCTTTATGATCTTCTCCTCGCATTCCTTGTTGCAAGGCGGCGGAGGCGGCGGCGCCGGCACTACGATCTCTATGCTTATGATTATCTTGGAGAGCTTGCACAGCAGATGGGCTTTGAGTTGCTCCGCATCAAAAAACCCCTTTAGGATCACTTGATTCTTCTCCACCTCAATTACAATTGATATAATCTGGTACTTACCTAATTAATTATATTGAAGAGATAAAAACAGATTAATTTGTAACAAACATCATCATATATTGATAATCCTAATAATTAATTTATGCCTAAATAAAAAATGGTCAACGTGGGCACCAATATCCATGGTTATTAATGGATCCCTCCTCTTCTAATAATAATAAAAATAACAATGTTAGCAGCCACTGTCAACCTCTCGAAAAAAAAACAATAATAAGAATAACAATAATAAGAATAAGAATAAGAATAAGAATAAGAATAATAAGAATGATGGTGATGATGATGATGATGATGATGATAAGAGAGATAATTAATTATGCTCATAAATAAACAAATTTTATATACGTGCGCAGTTTATTAATTAGCAAACAAATAGAACAATTAATTAATTATATATATCGTTCTAGGTATATATATATATATATATATATATATATATATACACGTACATTTTATCTTGCAGAGATAACGCTTAATTTCTTTCTGACAGCGACAACAACACAGATCCGCGTTTATAACCAGCGTAAACATCTGCATGCAATTAATCATTAATGAGATCGATTAATTAATTAGTCATTTCTTGCTATATATTTTATTGTACTATAAAATTTTGCAGCAAATTAATGAGATATATATTATAATGGAAATGAATTAGTAGTGTATATAGAATTATTATTGAAGTAAAACTACTGCATGTGTTCTGAAGTTCACGGAATGACTCCGTGATACAAAAAATATATCAAATTACATCCAAATTTTGATTTATATGACTCAATGAGTTCCTTATAACAAAGTCTTATAAACATGCAAAAACTTTCCAATTTTGGAGATTTTTAAGTATTTATTTCAGATTTTTTTAATAGCAACTATACAATATTAATAAAATAATCAATATTTCATATGTAACTTTTAAAAAAAAATCCGACATAAATACTTAAAAATCTCCAAAAATGAAAAATTTTTGCATGCCACATGATTTTGATATAGAGAATTTATTAAGCCATATAAATCAAAATTTGGATATATTTTTGTGTTAAGCTCACGGAAGTCCCCGTGAGCTTAAGAACAGGGTAGTTTTACTCTTGTTAATGAACTATATATAAATTAAGGCGCATGTTCACGTACCTTGTCTCCCATTTCGATCTGATTTCTGGAGAGGCTTCGATAGCGCTATGAGTAATATGACTAACCTCTAAATTTTGTTGATCCCATAAGGGCTGCCAAGGGTTCTATTTAAAGTGTCCTTAGGTGTGTGTTGGGGTGGGGGGGGGGGGGGGGGGATGGTCTTATGATAATATACATGTACAACCCACTTTGGCCTACGGATTTGGTATGTCCGAAAGTTCTCAGTGGCTAGCTAGATATATATCAAAATGTTGGTATATTGATTAAGGGCAACGCTCTCTCTCCATTCATGTCCATCCATATTAGAGGATGCGGCTATTGCGAGTTGAAACCCCAATGGGAGATTTTTTATTGACATTTAAATTTAAGCGGCTTGATCCTTATTTTTATCTAAAAAAAAAGATATAAATTGAAATGATCCGCTCAATGTAATTTTTATATCAATATTTCTGGGAAACCAAATTTTATGATTTTAATTTTAGCTAGTATTTACTATTGAGAATGAGCAAAAAATCATTATTTTGTATATATATGTAGAGCAAATATACTGTGAGTTAAGCTCATGGGGCTTTCCGTGAGCTTAAGCTCAAAATCATATCAAATCACTTCCAAATTTGGGTTTATATGGCTCATTATATTCTTTATATCAAAATCTTGTAGAATACAAAAATTTTCCATTTTTGGAGATTTTTAAGTATTTGTTTTGAATTTTGTAAAAATGACTATACAATATTAAAAATGGAAAATTTTTGTATTCTACAAGATTTTGATATAAAGAATATAATGAGCCATATAAACCCAAATTTGGAAGTGATTTGATATGATTTTGAGCTTAAGCTCATAGTATATTTGCTCTGTATATGTATATGTATATATATCAGCCAGATTTTTTTTATTTACTTTTCTTTTTTTTTTTTTGTCTATTCTAATTTCCAAAAAAAAAAAAGCAAAAAAATTTAAAAATCATTTGGACAATTTTGAGTGATGGGGCCACACGCTATATACCGCCATTGATCAAGTGTCAACAATTATATTGTACGTACAACTTTCTGAATCTATTGGATGGTGACTGTCCAAATGATTTTGGATACAGTCCAATTCCAAAGAATACGTACATTTTGTCTTTTGAGCAGTTCGGATGAACTATTTAAACATTAAACAAAAAGCTAGATACAAGTCCATATATAGCACCGAACAAGTGTCATATATATATCCTTACTATATATAAAGCATATTGGAAAAATGACATGAAAGAGCTATCTTCCCCAAATAAGAAACCTGAGCTGTTGATCATTTTCTTGGATAGTGATGCACCTATTTTATATATGCATATTAACCAGACTTGCACCTATATTTGTACCTAAAATCCTAAGTTCATTTGCATTTAGGTAGAAGATTGTCTAAAATCTAGTTACTTATGTGATTTGGTCCTATTTTCAGGTAAATGGAGCTTTTAGAGCTATTACGGACTAAATTTGGAGCAAGGAACAAAAATAGGCGAAGGAGCACAAAGGAGCATTTATTTACGGACCGCAACTCCCTATTTGCAGACCGTAATCAAGAATAGAACTTCTATTTCTATTCCTTGCCAACGCACAACCGCCATATCTATTTCTCGCCATCTCACAAACGCGTAAAATGCTATTTCAAGGGCGATCTCTTTTGGGACTTCTATTTGCGGAACGCAAGCACCTATTTGCGGACCGTAAGAAGGTCAAATCTGTTCTGGACATCTATTTTCTGGTGCATGCTATCTTTGGCGATCTCCTTTGGGACTTTTCCCTTAATTGCGCCCTAAGAAACCAGAAGTCAGGCGCCTAAATCTGAGACATCTTCTCCTATAAAAGAGACCACTTTTGGTGCTCTCATATCATCTTGTGTCAGGTGTTAGGTCTCATGTGTTGAGTTAGTTAGTTAGTTGTTAAGTTAGTTGAGAGTCGTGTCAATGGTGGAGCTAAACGCCGCTAAAGTCAAGAAGACGGTTGCTCGCCTCTTCCTAAGCTTACTCGGTGCTTTCTTTCCTCTTATTTTGTTTATTTGTTGTAGTTATGTCTAGGTCCGAGTAGTTGTGTTTGTTCTTAGGGTCTAGGATGATGTTTGTTTGTATGGATTAATTGAATACTTGATTTTCATATTTATGCATTAAACTTATTCTCAATTTGCTTTGCGCTTAATTATAATTGTACTTGAATTGTTTCTTGTTCGTTTGTAAGAACCTGTGGATTGCGCACGATCTAGTTGGTTAACATAACTTCAATCGATCAAGAATTGATACTTGTGCTAATTGAGTAGTCAACTTGTTGTCCAACTGTATCCGAGAGGAGAAATTGTGGTTATAACGAGAGTTTAAACCAGACCCGAGAACGAAAGTGAATTGAGTATAGGATTAGATGATTTGAACTCGTGTTTGATATTATCCTTTGAATTTCCAATTGAACTAAAAGTATTTGCTAGGATTAGACGAATTGATCTCAGGTACGGGGATAATCTTTAGTTAAGGTTAGAAGAATTGAAAAAGGATAATTCTTAGCTAGAGATAGACGAACTAAACTTAGGAATAGGATAATTTTTGCAACTGCTTTGGTTTTGTTAGGAATTGATAACTTTAGTCAACAATCTAATTAAACAAAAGCTGCTCTCTGTCTATTTCTTGCAAACCATAAAGTGACAGTTGCGGACCGTAAATAGCAAGAAATAACAGAGAATCTATCTCTCAGACAGTTATCTGCGGTCCGTAATTAACCACTAATGGACAATTAAGCTGGTAGCTGAAAGAGAGGCGAATTTGTATGTCCTGCGGACCGTAACTGAGAGGTGCGGACCGCAGGCAATTGATCCATACAGCAAACAGATTCTGAAAACCCTAGGAACGCTTGTTTAGTAATTGTTTTAGAGTCTTTATTTACTGTTTTCTGTCTTTGATAATTTAGGAAACAACTTGCAAACAAACCCCCCCCCCCAAACAATCACTTTCCCTCTAGGATTAGAATAGAGTTTAAAGAATTGTTTAGAGATATAACCGTCCCTGTGGATTCGATCCCGACTATATTGCATAATATCGTACACTTGCGATAGATTGTATTATTTAGGGTAAAAGCCTATACACTCTATGCATATCAGATAGATCGGAACCGTTGATTTACGTTAATGTCCGTTGACGTTAATGTCTCAGCCCATTAAAATTTAAGGCCCATATCAATTTCCTCAATATAAGGCCTATTACATATTATCTTACAAATTTATTATATTTTCAACAGATTATTAAAAATTTATTATATAAAATAACAAATTCAGCCCAAAGCAACGCGTGGACTCTCTCTCTCTCTATATATATATGCATAATTAATATTGTATATCACTGCAGCTATCCTCACTAAACTCACTCCATTTAGCTATTAGGATATATATATAGCTCGGTTGGTGCACTACCGTTCAGAATTCTTATCCGCTGCTGTACTGCATCATGCAGTTTCACGACGTCAGCTGTTGGGATCAGTGGCGGAACCAGGATGATTTTGAAGGCGGTGCCGAGATTTAGGAGGCCTTACAAGTTGTAATACACATATGTAGATCGACAGTACATAGTCATTCAATTAAACTATAAAAAATCAGAATGTTTATTAAAAGATCAGTATTGGAGTCATCCATCTCATTTGCAACATTAAGAGTTTATTTGGTACTTTATTTAATTGGCCTCGTGACTTATTTATCTTGTCTCTTACTTTGTTTCGTTTTATCTTTTAAAAATTTTTAAGCAGAAGAAAAAATTACGAAAATTTTAACAACCATACAAGTCTATTGTACATATGAGCTAGGCCCCATTTGTTTATAACTGTCAAAGAAGTTTGAATTTTCCATTATTTATGTTATGCAATAACGTATTAAATAAAATTTATAGTAAGTTGCTACGTAGATATATACCAAAAAGATGCCAAAATCGATACACAATGGTTAGTATATATTAAATAAATTGATATTTGAATTAATTAACTCATTTAATATGCAATGTATTTTGTATAGTATAAAAATATGTTGCACAAAATAATTAGAATAATAAACTATTAGTATTAATAACAACTTATTTATATGAATATATTTGTACAATTAGTGTCAATTTATAATATTTTTTAAATGTATAAAGGTCAAACTACCAAATCACTTCTGTCGATTAGCATAAAATAGTTTTATAAGCTTGGAGGGTTGTCTATTTTTTTTTCGGCCAAAGTAGTGCCCGGCCACTACCACTGGTTTCGCCCCTGGTTGGGATTGTCTCGATCGAGATTTGTGTCAGCTCGGATCTCGAGATGATCCAACGGCTTGACGTTGTGAACTGCACATTGCAGTAAGTCGGGAGATGAATTGGTTGTTAATTTGTAGGACAGTCATGATACTATGCCACAAACTATGCCCCACAACCTTGAGATGGTATGTGGGTCGGAGGTCATTTTTGTAAAATTTGAGAGTCGGAGTACACTTTTGTAAAATTTTAAGGTACATTTTTGTAAATATTTTTCAAGGTAGGGTCAATTTTGTAAATTTTCCTAGAAATTAAGTATATTTCTGTAAATTTTGTAAATTAAGTATATATTTTTCCTAATTCTAGAAAAGGTGGGTCTCGCTCGCAGGAAGCAAATTAATTAAATCTTAATTAATCTGCAAATTAAACTAAATAAGGTCGTGAGGTATCTATGATATATATATAATGGGTAAGTACCATGTTCCATTCATATGGTACACCATATATAGCCGCCCATAGGCCATAGGTTCCTTCTTGAACAATTGGTAACCCCTTAATTAGCTTTCTTTCAGGCTTTTAAGCAAGCATTTGGTTTTTCCTCGAACCTCCTCTAGCTATATGAAATCATGAATATAGCTAAATGTACCAACTGCCTTTCGAACTCAGCAAGCTAATTAAATGCCTAAATCTGATATTAATTATGGTACTATATAATAGTCTTAATTAATTAATATATAGTTTCATTAGTTTTGGCAAACTTAAGCTTGTTTCTTTTTTCGTCTGTATAAAACTATAAAACCATAAATTCAATTGACGAGTTGCTTAATTTGACAATATTAATTTACGAGCTGTACAGAATATGCAGATCATTCAAACTTCAATTTTCTGACACTGCTACATATATAAAAAGGTGGCAATAGCATAGCATGATAGCATATATTAATATATACTGGCAGCTCAAATGCACAAGGACGTCTCAAATGTTTATTGCCAAGTTGAGTAAATTAATTAACCATAGAGAGACATAATTAATGGCATAATTATGTCATATGAATTTGTTGAACTTAATTACAAAAGCACATAATGGCAAGAGGAAAACAACAAAAACATCAGTAGTGAACGCAATAAAAAACAATTATACAATATATATATATATATATATATTCTTACAAAACATCCAAATTTAATAAAGTAGCATGCATGGTTGTTCTGAAACTTTGTTCATGCATCGTCATTTATTATTCATGCCTTTATATAAAAAGTCACATTATTACTTCCTAACAAACTTTTTAGAACCACAATTATGATCACCATTTAATTAGCCAAAATGAAAATTTGATCTAGATAGCTAGAAAACCTTCTAATTAATTAAACAGCCCCAAATTGACATTTGAGATGCAAACAATTGGAGCTTAGTTAATTATTTGATATATATTTTAGGAGATGCGCTCATGAAATAGCACCGGCGCGCGTGGGGCCGGTTAAGCTCACAGTATTTCCACTCATTATGCATCATAATATATAAGCATGCGTAAACATGAAACAATATAGAGGGGCAGCTAAGCAGAATCATTTGAAATTGGACTTCCAGAAAAAAGAATCCTTTAATTAAAAAACTAGATACTAATTAGATATTATAATAATAAATATTAAAGATGTACCTCACCAATGAAATATAAAAAACCAAAAGTTACTTTCTAAAAATAAGTTGTATATGACGTTACCGGAAATTAATTGAATGCTTCATCAAATAATTGGAAAACAAGAGGAATCCAACCTCATCATCAAGTAAGAACCTATATTCAAATTAAATTAACAAAACCACATCTCCGGCAACCTACCCAAGGACACCATAACTTCAATGTTAAGTCTTAAGAGAGCTGACACACAGATACAAATAAATGGTACCCAAATCAATATCATTTATATATATATTAGTTAGTAGTAATTCATGTTAGATGTAACATAACATATATGAATTGATATTCAAATTAACTCATTTTTAGTTCAACTTATTTATATATACAAAGTGCATATACTGATTTGCGTGATAATATAAAAGCTTTATTAACATGTTAATAAGGATATTAAGTTATTAACTCATTTAATATGAACACTGTATATAGAAATGCTATACAGCTTAATTAATTTGTATCTTTTTTTATATCTCTGTACCCATTTTTCTATGTAACATAATAGCCATATTGATCAAGAAGAGCAACAGTCGAGTTTATTTATTATTAGTTTCTATACATCGCGCGCATTTCAGATCCTCCGCAGTACTGCAATGTGCAGTGAAGTATGCGGACCATTGGATCACTTCGAGATCTAAGTATACACGAATCTTGGGACAATCCAACAGTCCATGCACGTGCTTTACTGCATATTGCTTTAAGGTAGAGGATAAGCACTCCATTGGGTGTGCACTTCCCATAAACCAGCTATATATAGGGAAACATCTTGTGTCCACACTATGAATGTCTATAGTCTTTTTTTGTGACTGTTTTTGTTACAAATAGGGCCCATTTGGTTCTATTTGTCAATGATTTTGTCACACTGTATGGACATCTATAGAGTAGACGGTAGGTCGTCCCATATATCCATTGCGTGTGCACTTCCTATAAACCAGCTCTATATAAGGAAACATCTTGCGCGCGTCCATACTATGGATGTCCATAGTCACTTTTTGTGACTGTTTTTATTACAAATGGGGCCCATTTGGTCCTATTTGTCAGTGATTTTGTCACACTGTATAGACATCCATAGAGTGGACGGTAGGTCGTTCCCATATATATATATATATATATGAGAATTTTATATGTCCCTCAAGGCCTCAACACATAATAAACCAGCTGTCTCCAAGAGTACTCTCCAAGATAATGTTGATTACTCCGAGGCGAAGCATGCAAGCATTATGAATAAATATTTTGATCCAATCCTCTAATTTATTTAGTGGAAACTTCCATTATAGTCACAGAATCATCCATGAGTCCATGACTAAGCTAGCACACGGCATATATAGTATTAGTTCTAGTCTTAGTGGCATATATAGCTAGTGAGAAACAACCATTTTATTTTGCGAAAAAAATCTTTATGGATTGCAATTATTGTTCAAGTGCGTAAATGCCTTTCTGTACCTTGTACTTTTTAATTAGTCGACCTAACGAACTTGGACTTTTATCTATAAGTTAAAGAATAAATTGAATTTTTTTACATGAAAATTATATATTCCCCAAAAAAAAAATCTCAGCTGTTGATTGTTTACTTAGCTTGATCACCACCATTGACGTACATTAATGTCCCGGCCCATTAAAATTTAAGGCCCGTATTGGTTTCTTCACAAGGGATACGATTTCGGCCCTTTATTATAAGATATATATAATAATTTCAGCCCAAAACAAGACGTAAGCTCTTTACTTTAGTATAAATACACATTGAAGAAAATTATGCAGCTCAGCCCTAGCTCTTTCCATATAACTAAAACTATTTCTTTGAAAACAGTAATGCGACCTGCAAATGGTGCACTATTAAGAGGATATTAGTAAAATATAATCGCAGTGGCCAGGACAAGAAAAGGTTCATAGCCTGTAAAGTGTAATCAAAATTAAAAAAAAAAAAAGTTTCATGCTAGATCTAGGCATCTAATTATGCACATGGATTAATTTCAAAGTTCCCATTTGAATCTTAATAAATTGTACAAATTGATATTAATTATATATAATTTGTGCATGTTACCCAATTATTTTGTTAAAAATTAAAATAGATCATATTTATGAACCACATGATTAGTATGTAAAATTTACGTGACTTCTATAATTATACAATTTTATTCTTATGTTGTGATTATATCAAAATTTAGTATAAAATTGACCTATTTCAATATTTTTCTGACTCCACAGTCCACATATAAAAAGGTGTATATTAAAATTAAGCAATTTCGTTAGATGACATCCTAAAAAAATATTCGTACGAGGAAGCCTACACTTTTTAATATGAAACTTAATTAACTGTATCTGTTGTCCACTTAAACTTTCAATCTCAATACTAATAATTAATAATTAATTTTTTCATTAAGTTGGAAAGAGAAACTATATAACAGAGTGATCAAATTTGGACAAATACCAAAGTTCAGTTACAAAAAATAGACAAATAGAAGTTCGGTGACCAATTATTATTGATTGAGGTAAAATTCAGTGACCTCTCAGAAAATTTACCCTAAATCTAATCTAATAATAACAATAACAAAGGTAAACAATCAACCAATTTGTAGTATCGTGCCTCCACAATCTCTGTGAACTTTTTTCCTTTACAAATTAGTTGCTATTCTAGTCAAATGGAAAAAAACGTTAAGATACTCCTCAACAGTGTTATCCGAACCGGACCGGACCGCCGGTTTAACCAGAAAAATCGGAACCGGAACAGCTTCCGAGTTGATTCTTTGATTGGACTGTATATGTAAATGAACCAGTAAAAAGCGTGTTATCCCCGGTTAATTAGCTGGTTTTCAAAAAAAACCGTACGTGGTTTCCGGTTTTTGAGGCGGGCACCCGTGAATGAACTCATCGAGAGGAGAGATGTAAATCCAATAAAAAAAAGGCGATGAGCCTTAGATGTTACAGCCTATGATCTCACAAACAGGTCTCAAGACTTCAAATCTTTTTTACTTTTTTGAATTTCAAGAAAACATAGTTGTTCATAGTTGTTTATAGCATATAGTCATACACAGACACATTAATCATACATGATTCTATAATAAAAAATTATCATTATTTTTTAGTTATCGTACTTTATTCGAAGGTTCAAAATTAAAAAAAAAAACGTTACATTTTTATTATTCATGACCATAATATTAAATAATTTCAAGAATGTTTATCAAAGAAAATTCGGATCTTTGTTTATAAGCTGATATTGTAATCTATTTTACAAGTAATTTTATTAATGTTTGTGGACAAATTCAACATTATATTCACTATTGCAAAATATGTGAGTAGGTTTTTACATATACTTACACAATAAAAATAATTATTTTATAACAATATTTAAGTCTAATATCTCATAAGTATATTTGAGAAAACCAGCGGTTGAACCGGTTGACTCAGCGATCCGACCAATAACCCATCGACCCGAAGCTTTACCGGGTCGATGTCCGGTCCGGTTATGATAACATTGCTCCTCAAAGATTAAAAAAGAAAGAGTTAAATTTTCAAAAAATTGACGCAATTATAACAAAGCAGATATTGGCTTCTTAATTAAATAGACATCTTTTACCTTGCAATTAAAAAGGTAAAATAAATAAATTGTAGTGAAATTGTTCGCAAAATGGAAATATATTTTAAAATGTTTGATATTAATAGTGTCATCTTTATTGGAAATCACTTTCCAATGTTGGGAAATCTGACTAGTTCTCCATTTTATGGAAAAACTCTCCATCACAAGACAAGATATGCATGCACCAATGCCAAAAAAAAATAATAATAGTAAATAAAAAATAAAATAATAATAATAATAATTGAACAGAGAAGGGTTCTTAACGTTTTACAGAGTCCAGCTACAGTGCTTTCAATATGCATTTCATACCGAAACACTTACAATTCAATTTTGAAAATCCGTCGTCCAAAATTTTGATCCATATAGCTCATAATAATCTTGTTGACATAATTAACTAGCAGAATCCCAATATTTTTCATTTTATGAAAATTTTAGTTATTATTAATGATTTTTTAAAGATTGACATACAAAATTGATTTATTTTTAATTATTTTAATAGTCATGTTTCAAAAAATCATTAAAAAATAGTAATAAACTTCCTAAAATGGTAAAAATTGGCATCATCCAACTTTATGATGTCACAATTATAATGAGATTAAAAATTCAAATAACGGATTTTCGAATTTAGACATAAACGTGTTTCATTCCGAAATGCTTACGAAAGACCGTAGCTGGACTCCTTTTTATATATATTCTCGTGCTGCGCAGGATTAGAGAACGAATTTGAAATGCTAATTAATTCTGCAGCATACACAAATAGTTGGTCGGTGACATATTTAGTTTATCTCCCATTTAGTTTTGGGATTTTTATCCAGAGCGTTCATCCCCTGCTGTACTACTGCATTGTGCAGTTCACAGCGTCAGCCATTGGATCGTCTGGAGATCCGTGCTGGCACGAACTCGAGACAATCCAACGCGCGGCTGACGCTGTGAACTGCGTAATGCAGTACAGCAGGGGATATGAATTCTCTTTATACAAACTACAGTGACGCTGAAGGGCCACTATCAGTATTTAGTCAGTAGACTCTCAGTACAGCAAATTGTTAAATGCTAATCCAAATTATATTATGTAGTAAGAGACAACTTGACACATGAGCATATATTAAAGGCATATAATATACCTGTCTTTGGCTCTGTCATTTTTCTGGTGATCGCCGGAGTGAAACATTCACCTAACTAGTGCTCAGGATGGTGACTATCCCCTTTTTTTCTTTTAATGAGAATGATGGTGACTTACTAGCCTGATTCTTATATCTGTTTTGTAGTACTAGAAGCACACCCGCGCATCGCGGCGAGGAAATTTTAATTTTTATTCAAGCTAATAATATAATGATCCAAAAAAGTTTATATCATATAAAAAATGTGGATGGACCGGAAAATGAGAAAAATAAAATTATTTTGCCCTTGAGATCTAAATATTCATCTTATCCGGAAAACTATATTGTAAGCTTTAATGTAGATATATTAATCTAGTACTTAACAAGGCAACAGTCCAAAGTAGTGGATATTCGAGTTGTTCAAAGCAGTGGCTATTTGATCATAAGAGCGTGTAGTTCAAAGCGGTGGCTATTCAAGTACTGAGAGGAAATTCTTCTCCATATAATGAGAAATCTAAGTCTGACCGTGATGTTTTACGAGTTCAGAACAGGAATTTTCTATGTGTCCTCATTTTTAACTATCTACATATCCACACATACACAAAATTTATAATTTTTAACTCAAATTTTATAACAATGTAGATATGATATGTGGATACTAATATTAAGGACACTAGATATGACATTTCAGAATGGCATGCAGATAGGCCCAGTTGGGCTAACTTTTAGTTAATTTTGTAAACCTGAAAAAAGCTGGATCAGGGCCTGATATGATATCAAGGGGCCGGGTTATGCAAACCGGTCGACAAGCTTGACTAAAGATTTGGATCAATGAGCCCAAAGCATTTTCGTTGTTGGCTTCGTACCATACAGAAGAGTGAATAACTGAATTATGATGTTTTTGCTAAACAGTGAAGATAACAAACTGACAGGCGACAGCGCCTGAAGCCCTGAATATTTTCCTCCTTATATGCTTGAATTTTCTTCATTTCTTATTCAATCCAAACCACCCATTTGAGATCTTTTTGTCTATATATTGAAGACAATAGGCACCTGATACAATCTCCACAATCGGACAATCCCTCGGATATAACAAAATGAAGGTAGCATGGGAAGCTTGTGTATACTTTCGTTTTGAGAATTATATTAAAGGAGCTTTAATCGCGATACAGTGTTCGTGCCCGTCTGTACCGAGCAGCAGATTGGTCCACTATATAGTGAACATTGTGAATTGTAATCGATGATGCGTATCAAATGATACTCTGGGAATGCATCTTTTAAGTAAGAAAAATGTATTGCTTTGCGTAAAATAATATAAGACAGAAAGAAAGAAAGAAAGAAAGAAAGGACGACAGCCAAGCCATGACGATAAGGAATAAAGGACCACCACAAGATTGGTAGCAACAACATGGCAAGCGGCACATTGTCATGTATTGCTGAAAACATCCTGAAAGAAGTACAGCAGAATGGTGGCTGCCCAATCCAGTAATCCTGGAAGGGTACTTCCAAATGTGCACATACGCGTTTGTCGTTGCATTTTCTGAAGTGAAAGCAACATTCTGTAACTATTAACTTGAAAGGTTAATCACACTCTTTGGTAACAAAAACAGGCTGATAACTTCATCTGATAATTTCGACGAAAAATTTTAGGATGCGAGTACTTCAAAAACATACTGAAATAACGAAGTGAAACATTTCAACAGTTGAGTCAATAAAATCAAGGACTATCAAAAGATTTATGGAGTCAGTGGGCAAACCTCTTCTTTCCAAAATAGTACTGACTGCACCAGTTATAGTCAAATGACGGGCAGTAACAAGGGCAAAAATTTTCAAAATATAGAAATACAATCAAAACTGCTTCCTTTGGTTCCACCACAAGACAACATTAATTTAAACATCCCTAGTAATAAAATTAAACAGCAGACTCTAAAGGACAACAATACCTTAACTCCGTTCCAAAAAAGGACAAAACAAAAACACAAAACCCTAAACAAAAGTAGCAGCTAGATAGGTCGACAAACGGACCGACCAATAAGACAACAATAATCTTAATAGTAATTATAAAGTCACCCCAGATTTGATTTTTTTTTTTTATACGACTTCACCAATCAATCCGAGTCGAACCAAGCTGAGTAACACCACTTACAGAAGATCTGCCACGTTAGCAGGAAGCTCCTCAATCACCACGTTGTAGAACCTCTGAATGTCAAAAAGCATCCTCTCATCATCACGTGTCACAAAATTGATGGCCACACCCTTACGTCCAAACCGACCACTACGACCAATCCTGTGCAGGTAGTTCTCAGGCTGAGTCGGCAAGTCGTAGTTGATAACAAGGGACACCTGTTGCACATCAATACCACGAGCAAGGAGATCAGTGGTGATTAGGACCCTTGAAGACCCGGATCTGAACTCGCGCATGATGATGTCACGAGTGTTCTGGTCCATGTCACCATGGGTGGCAGACACTGTGTGGTCACGGCTGCGCATCTTGTCGGTGAGCCAGTCCACCTTGCGTCGGGTGTTGACGAAGATGACAGACTGGGTAATGGCCAAGGTCTCGTACAGGTCACACAAGGTGTCGAGCTTCCACTCTTCTTTCTCTACGTTCACATAGAATTGCTTGATACCTTCAAGAGTAAGCTCATCACGCTTTACAAGGATACGCACAGGCTTGTTCATGAATTTGCGGGTGATTTCAAGGGCTTCAGGAGGCATTGTGGCAGAGAAGACTCCAACTTGGATCTTTGAAGGAAGGAGTTGGAAGATATCATAGATCTGCAAAATAGTTGAAGAAAAAAAACCATGCAAATCAATTTCAGATGCACATTGAAATAGAGCTACATGATCTGTTCAGTATGATATTACTCGAAAACATCCAAACTGACTTGCTAATTCACCTTGGCTCCCACACTGATTATATGATCTATTCATACGGAACAAACTAATATCAGAATTTAAATCAAAATTTTTATTTGTTCCTTCAATGTGCTATCTTTTAATGAAAGAATGCCTTAAGCCACCAAACCATCAATTTCATGAATAAAGAACAAAGACAAACTGAAATATCAAATTACATAGGCATCAAATAAAATACAGTACCTGATCCTTAAAACCACGGGAAAGCATCTCATCAGCCTCATCGAGAACAAACATCTTGATGTTGTCAGGCCTCAGAGAGTTCCTCCTAAGCATGTCAAACACTCTCCCAGGAGTTCCGACCACGACATGTACTCCACTCTGCAGAATCCTCTGGTCTTCCCTAACACTGGTACCACCGACACAGGCATGCACCTTGACGCCCAAGTAGTCTCCCAAGGCGCGCATAACCTTCTCAATCTGCTGGGCCAGCTCACGGGTTGGGGCGAGAACCAAGGCTTGGCACTCCACCAAGCTGTAGTCAAGTTGCTGCAGGATTCCAGAACAGAATGTGGCAGTTTTACCAGTTCCAGACTGAGCCTGCTGGATCACATCAAGCCCCTTGCAGAATGGTACAATACCTCTCTGCTGGATTGCAGATGGCTTCTCAAAACCTGACACAGATGCAAAGAATTTCTTAACAATAATTCCAAATCAAAAGAGATCAGAAACAATCAGCACATATTTAATTATAATTAACATTACACAGGAGGGTTCCATTCATTATATGCAACAAAAAATTGTGAAGCAACTTTTCATAATACAATTGAGAAAAAGGATAGGCTTCCAGGACACGGGACAAAGGATAGAACAAAACAGCAAATATCTGAACTGCACACTGTATTCGTACCATAAGCATAGATTCCCCTGAGAAGGTTCTCTTGGAGACCCATATCATCGAAGCTCTCATAGACTTCGTCATATGATGTGAAGAACTCCTGTCCTTCACCAATGCTACATTAATACCAACGGTGAAAACCAACATAATATTAGAGAATCATCCTTTGCTAAATAGAAATCCAGATCAAGTAGACAATAGAAGAGAGCGGGGACATACAGCTCAGTCATTTTAGCGTCATACTGACGTTCGTCAAATTGAGAACCTTGAGGTGCAACTCCAGCCATGTTCTGTACCAGCAATCAAAAACAAAATCAATAAAAGCACAGAAATCTGTTTGATTTATAATACTGCAGAAAAACCATTACTGCCCTAACAGATTTAATCACCACTCATAAATCCTAGTTACAAATACTTCAATATGTTGGTCATGCATTAGATCAAATGATTAAACCACAATCAGATAGACTCAACACCAGCCATTAGATCAGAGCAGTTTACTACAAATAATATACTAAAATTTAATAAACCAATGCATCATCAGGAGAAAGAAGTCAATTAACGGCGCAGATCCAAACAAATTTGTGACGGATTTAAGGTAATAAATCAAGCAGATACAAAACCAAACAGAAACATCTCTATCAAAACACTCAGATTTACTAAAACCAAAACCTATCTACGAGATTTGTTCTTCCAAAGGGGGACCTCATACACAACCAAATAAAAAGATCCAACTTTCTTACAGAAAACCTACGTTCTAAGAAGAAGACGAAGAAGAAACAGATTGAGAACTAACCAGAAGAGAAGAGCAGCTATTTCTTTTGTGTTGAAATTAAGAAGAATTAGGGCAAAATATCAGGAACAAACTGCTTTCAAGGTCAGAGAGAGGCTATATATCAGAATCTAAGAATTAACAATTAATCAAGAGGGGCCTTAAATTAGAGCAACCAAGTAAAACCCTCTAAACTTAGAAAAGCAAGACTAAACTAAACTAAACTAAACCCTAATATTGATTATTGTTGCTGTTTTCCACCGCCACAGTATCCCCAAATAAATCTCAGATCTAGAGAGGAACAATCGCCGATCCGGCTAAAAATAGCAGGGATTCGTGATTGATTCGTGCGTACCGCGAGTGAGAGATAGCAGGGAACTAGGAGCAAGCAGATCGGGCGGCGAAGAGAGAGTGGGTTGAATCCGAGGCTTCGAGTCTCGAATTCAACGGCGAGAAGAAAAGAGGAGAAAGTAAAGTAGGGTTTGGCGAGGCGGCTTATAAGTGTGCGGTGCGCCTGCGCTATCTTCTTAGTTTCTTCCTTCCCCCGGTAGGGTTTCTCTTTTGGGCCTTTTGGGTTGGGCCTTTGTGGGCCGGACTGTTTGGTCTCGCATGTTATGTCGGCTGTTTCATTAGTAATAATGTTATAATTTTTTTTTTAAGAAAGTGGAGTACTCCACCACCAGTTTTATTGAAACTTTTTATTTGTGTCCATGGAGGATTGAACCCATGACCTCTTGGAAGTCATCCTAGTTATAATGTTATAATAATCGGTAATTAGTAAACAAATTATGATTATGATTATCAAGCAACGATTATTAATTTAATGGATTATTTTTCTCATCTTTGGGGGCATTTTATTTCATTGATCATGTTTTAATACATTTAGTAATTAGTAAAGAGATTATGAATATAATTATCAGGCAAAAATTATTAATTTAATAGGGTTTTTTTTTTATTGGTGAGTTTCGTTTTATGCGCGCTGTGGAAAATGTGATGGATTTTGGTGTTTTTATAATGGCGAATGGAATTATGTTTTGCGTATGTTTCGCTTTCATATATACTTTATTTATTCTTTTGGAAAAGTTATTCATTCATTATAGCTCTCCCATTATTATATTGCAATGTAGGAGTGTACAAAGATTGCAAAATAACCTAAAATAACGACTACCTAAAAGCTAAAGTTGCTTACGAAAGCAACATTTATCCAAATATATATATATCCAATATAATCCTATCATACTTGGATCACACAAATCATCAAAAAGCACTACCAAACTGATCCCACACAAGCACTCTATTTATACCAAACTCACTCACTGGATATCATATGTCCAGAACAAAAAAAATAATAATAAAAAATAAAAAACCAAAAAAATAAAAATAAAAATATATTCCATATTGGTGATGGAGAATAATTTTTGCGTAGTCGAAATTTGGTTTCTGTTAGTAGGAGATTATTTACTTCATTGCTTGTATTATTGTTGATACCATTGTCCATTACCAATTTTACTATTCACTTTTAAGTGAAAATAATGTTCATATGAATGACTTATTTTTAATCAACATCATTTGTATGTAGATTTGTTAGTTAACTTGATTGAGTAATTAATTATTTATACTAGCATAAATTCCGCGCAATGCACGGGGTTGTCTATGTAATAAAATGTTTTTAACATCGGACTTTTTTTATTAATTGTTGATTAAATAAAGAAAAATCATCATAATAGAGTAATTAATGAAATTCAAAACATAGATATTTAAATATAGTTTATTCTTCTATACTCAAATAAAAAAATATATATGTACTAAAAAATGTACTAAAAAAATAGTTTATTCATTTATAAACTACCATGTATAGTACTAATTCCTAATTTTGCTACCCATGTTCTATACCATAATACGTATTCATAAAATAAAACATCCAAAACAGTAATGTTATTTTACTCTCTCGAAATTTTTTTGTATAATCCGAAATGAATTGCTTTTAATTTGAGTTGTGCTTAGATATTTTATTTGTTAATTTTATCAAATTTAAATCTGAGTGACATGATTCAAAGATATTTCAGTCACCAAACATAACAAGTGTGAAACCAATGGATAAGTCCAACTGTTACGTGCTTTATAATATAGTAGAGATCAATACTACTTAAATATCGAAAATATTGTCCAAAATAAATTTAATAATTAAGTCACTAACACAAATATATTAATCTAACATGAATTACAAAATTGGTATTTAGGACAAGATCGACAATGATATCTCAAAAATATTTTTTTCTTTATTAACATAGTCTATCTTTAAATTGTTTAATGGCCTTTCTGTCTGTCTACTTTGCAAGCGCAAAGAAAAACAGAAAGAGGGCTTACCAATGGATGGTTCTGGTGAACACCGAAAGTGGAAAACAGTAAAAGGCAATAAAAGGAGACAGTTGCCATATATATTGATTCCCTTGAAATGTTTGAATATATTCCATGTTGTATTTAAATAGCTATAAAGTTTACTTTTTTTTTTTTTTTTCCGACCAACAATCATATAAAGTGTTAAAAAAAAAAAAAAAAAAAGGAACGACACGTATAAGGGCAACTGTCTTCCTATATCTGAGGCTGTGAGGCATACCCACAAATCTTTTTTCTGCATATTTAATTTAGGTTACTTCTTTAATCATTAATTTAAAACAAAAAAGTTGGTTTGTCTACCAATACATTTCATGTTGAAAAATATCAAAGCAAAAAAAAGTTACAAACAAACATTTTTATATCTAAATTTCGTAATCAAGTAAGTTATAAAGTAATATTTCTCTCTAGTAATATATTAGATTGCATATAATATATACATTTAAGACTGTAACTCAAACTAAGCTCAAAATTCCTCACATTACAGATGTTAATAGTTGTCTCCATAGTAAAGCCGGTAAGTACACCACTTACAGAAGATCTGCCACATTAGCCGGAAGCTCCTCGACCACGACGTTGTAAAACCTCTGAATGTCATAAAGCATTCTGTCATCGTCACGGGTCTTGAAATTGATGGCCACACCCTTACGTCCAAACCGACCACTACGACCAATCCTGTGCAGGTAGTTCTCAGGCTGAGTCGGCAAGTCGTAGTTGATAACAAGGGACACCTGTTGCACATCAATACCACGAGCAAGGAGATCAGTGGTGATTAGAACCCTTGAAGAACCGGATCTGAACTCACGCATGATGATGTCACGAGTGTTCTGGTCCATGTCACCATGGGTGGCAGACACTGTGTGGTCACGGCTGCGCATCTTGTCGGTGAGCCAGTCCACCTTGCGTCGGGTGTTGACGAAGATGACAGACTGGGTAATGGCCAATGTCTCGTACAGGTCACACAGGGTGTCGAGCTTCCACTCTTCTTTCTCTACGTTCACATAGAATTGCTTGATACCCTCAAGAGTAAGCTCATCACGCTTTACAAGGATACGCACAGGCTTGTTCATGAATTTGCGGGTGATTTCAAGGGCTTCAGGAGGCATTGTGGCAGAGAAGACTCCAACTTGGATCTTTGAAGGAAGGAGTCGGAAGATATCATAGATCTGCAAAGATTTAGATAAGGAAAAAACATGCCAATCAATTTCAAATAAAGTTTATAATAGAGCTACATGATCTGTGTACAGCATTATGTTACTCAAAATATTGAAACTGGCTTTCAAATTCACCTTGGCACTTAAGTTCATGTGATTATATGATCTATTCATACAGAATAAACTTAATATCATTATAGAATTACAAAGAAAATTTGAATTTAAGTCAGAAAATTAATTTGTTTCCCCAGTGTGCTACCTTTCAATAAGAGAATGCTTCAAGCCAGCAAACCATAAATTTCATAAATACAGTACAAAGACAAAATTATATATCAAAACAACATAAGAATCAGAAAAACATACAAATACAGTGTAGTACCTGATCCTTAAAACCACGAGAAAGCATCTCATCGGCCTCATCGAGAACAAACATCTTGATATTATCAGGCCTCAGAGAGTTCCTCTTCAGCATGTCAAAGACTCTTCCAGGAGTCCCAACCACGACATGTACTCCACTCTGCAGAATGCTCCGGTCTTCCCTAACAATTGTACCACCAACACAGGCATGCACCTTGACACCCAAATAGTCTCCCAAGGCACGCATAACCTTCTCAATTTGTTGTGCCAGCTCACGGGTTGGGGCGAGAACCAATGCTTGGCACTGGACCAGGCTGTAGTCGATTTGCTGAAGAATTCCGGAACAGAAGGTGGCAGTTTTACCAGTACCAGATTGAGCCTGCTGGATCACATCTAGCCCCTTGCAAAATGGTACTATACCTCTCTGCTGGATTGCAGATGGCTTCTCGAAACCTGTCACAGATGCGCATAATTGGTTATTTTATGATTTCAGCTCAAAAGAGATAAAAAATGGTGAGCACATTTTTCTGTGTTCTGCACAGCATGAAGGTAAATATGGAATACATGATTCAATAGACGCAACCTAGTCATATACACAGGAGAGTTTTCTTTACTACTCAGAGGATGCCAGTTATATTATATGCAGTCAAAAAAATTGTGAAGCAAATTATTATGATAAAATTGAACTAAAAGCTGCCAGGACTCAGGATAAAGAATAGAATATGACAGTAAATGTCTGCATGGCATTCATACCATAAGCGTATATTCCTCTGAGAAGGTTCTCTTGGAGACCCATATCATCGAAGCTCCCATAGACTTCATCGTATGATGTGAAGAACTCCTGTCCTTCACCAATACTACATTAAGAGCAACATTAAAAACCAGAATAAAATTAGAGGAATATGTAATTAGAAACACAGATTAAAGAGCAACGGGAGATAGCAGGTACATACAGCTCAGTCATTCTAGCGTCATACTGACGTTCGTCAAATTGAGATCCTTGAGGTGCAAGTCCATCCATTTTCTGTACCAGCAAATAAAACAAATTCAATAAACTACGAATAGTTCTTCTTAAAAAATAAAGAAAAAACAAAAAGCATTACACTAGTCTGAAATATTATAATTTTGCCGTTATAATATTGCCGCCCTAAACAGACTTAATCAGAACTTATAAACCTTAGTTATGAAATAATTCACAATATTGGTCATGCATTAGAATATTTGACTAAATCACAAGCAGGCAGACTCATCACCAACAATCAAACCATACATCAGAGCAATTTAATACAAATAATAGACTCAATTTTAAGAAACCTATGCAACTCAAGTAGACATACATATTTCAGCCTTGTTGATAATAGTCAAAAAATGAATTAAATCATTAATAATCGATCATTGGTACCGATCCAAATAAATCTGTGCCAGGTTTCAGATAAAACAAATAGATACAAAACCAAACAGAAACATTGCCATATTAACTACTTGGAATTAGTACAAACACAATTCAGGATTTCTTCTTCTGAAAGGGTACTTCATACACAAACAATTAAAAAGAATTCAACTTTCTTCCCTACACAAAACCTACTTTCCAATAACCACAGAAAATAAGAAAAATTAGAGGACAAAATAGAAACAAATTGAAATTGAAAACTAACCAGAAGAGCAGGTGTTTGGTTTGTGTTGAAAACTTGAAACTAAAAACTTCTAACAGCAGAATATGAGAACCAGATCGTTGTATTGGTACCTATATATACCCCAACAAGGACTAACAATTAGAAGGCCTCAAATTGTACCATCCAAGAAAAGCCTACCAATTAATTCCATACATATATATAACAAACAAATAATTAAATAAATACATAAATAAACCCCTATTTTCACAGCTAATCTCAGACCTACAAACTAATAGCTGATTAATAATGATTGTTGAACTAAAATTAGCGTAGCAGGGATTCGTATTTTCGTACCAAAGGTTATAATTGGCGAGTCGAGACGGAGTGGGATCGGTTGATTGATCGAAGAGGAGATCTGGCGGCAAAGAGAGAATGGAAGTGAATTAAGCAGGGTTTTAGCGCTGCGAACCGACTTATAGGTGGCGAATCGGGCGGGTCGGGTCGGGTCGGATTCGGGTTGGACCCGTCTGGTCAATTTTTTTTTTTTTTGAAGAAAGTGAAATATTCCACCAGTTTTATTGAAACTTTTTTATTTTGCACCCATGGAGGATTGAACTCATGACCTTTTGGAAGTCATCCTAGTTAGCTACCACTTTAGCTACTAGACCATTTGCGTCCGGTCAATTTTAATATTTATTTTTTTTTTATCATAGGCTATTTAAACTAGTAAGAAACCCGTCTACTGGGCGAGTCTTTTAAACTAATCAAAACAATAAATTATTTTTTTAATAATATACAATATGAATAGAAAGATAGAATTATAAAATTGAGCAATACGTCACGGACTCTATATTTTAGAAAGAACCGAGGTTGAAACCTGTTAGTCAGGCATGCTGGATCAAGAGTGAAGTGTGACTGTTGCTTCATATGAAATATATTTTTCATCGATCACAAGTGGGAGGAAAATAGAAAAGTAATCAGACTGGGAGAGGCGGGGGTGCGTTCGAAGGAAAATGTGCTGGAAGTGAAAGAACAGAAATATAGAAAAGTCATCGGTTCGATCTATGTGAACAGGATGATAATTCTTCTCCATTTTGGAGGTAGACGTGGAACAAATGGACGGTACTTATATGCTTTTTATAGGAGTATAGAAGTATATATTAGATTGCATGCTATTTGATTTTGCTTCGGATTGGGGTCTGTTAGAAGGAAAATGTGCTGGAAGTGAAAAAACAGAAATATAGAAAAGTCATCGGTTTGATCTATGTTAAAAACAAGAGATAATTTTTCTCCATTTCGGAGGTAGTCGTGGAACAAATGGACAAATCTAGTCCTTACGTGCTTTTTATAAGAGTATAGAAGTATAGATTAGATTGCATGCTATTTGATTTTAATTCGGATCAGGTCAGATCAGTTTATCTTTGTGAACAATGTTGGGTCGGGTTTTGCACCTCTGCTTATAGAGGGGCTGTAATGTAATTGCGTGTGTTATATTCTTTCTTGGGTGGGATTTCTTAATGGGCCTTATTGAGCCGAACTGCAAATCTTATTTAATTAATATTTTTTACTTTTTTTTATTTTAAAATATAGGTCATACATTAATAAGTACAGAACCAAAAAAAATTTAGGAACTACCGTACTAGGATGAGAATAATTTGATTTTAATAGGTCAAAATTTGATTTTTGGTACAAATTTGATTACTTTATAATTACTTGTAATACCACCGTGGGTACAAATTTAATTATTCAATGTAAATAGAGTTAGAATAATATGAAAACGTCAAACAACTTAAATTCTATTTTACCTTATCCGAAATTATGATTTTTAGGGGATATCGATTATTTTTTCTATATTTGAAGTTTTTTAAGTATTTGTTTAGGATTTATCAAAATGGTTCTAAATTATTAATAAAATAGTGTTTGTTTACGGTTTACACGTACATTTTAGAAAATCCGAGACAAATACTTAAAAGCCTCCAAAAATAGAAAATTTTTGTATCTTGTAGTCTTTTTGTATGATGAATTTATTCGGAACCACCAGTTGAAATTTTAGGCATGACAAAATATTTCACAATAGTTATACTCCTATAAATGATTAATATTCATGTCAATGACTTATTATTTAACTTATTATGTAAATAAGTAGTATTTAAATTATAAATATTTTACAAAATCAAAATGAATTATTAAGTCATTAACATAATTAACATAATCAGTAAAATTGGTATTTACGACAATATAAGCAATTACATCTTACGAATATTTTTTCTCTACTAATTTATTCTCTTAGTCAATAATTGTTTAATGACTTTTTGTCTGCCTAGCTACTTGCACGGCAAGTATCACAAAATAATGAAATATAGAAAGATGGCTAACCAATGGATGGTTCTGGTGAACACCGAAGCTGGCAAAGTCAATAAAAGGAGACTTTCCAAATATATTGATTTTCTTCTTTGAATTATTATGGCATGTATTCCTAAAAAAAAAAAAAAAAATCATGGCATGTTGTGTTTAATAGTTATAAAAAGTGGAATCAGATATTGTCCAAAGCTATTTGAATGGTCTAAAGGATTCAGAGAGCCATACGATCTAATTGTTGCTAATTGATTAACCGTGATTTGATCATGTAGGTGCTAAAAATAGTATGCTGGTTATATTTAGAATGATAGGGTGACACTCTATCACTGTTGATAAACATATAAACTGAATCGAACAGTTTAGTCATACCTTTGGATAGAGACCGTCCAAATGGTTTTAGACAACATTCTAGTCCATAAAAAATTATGTAAACTATTATAGAGATCCCAAACGAGTAGCAGATTCAATTAAGTTATATTCATAGAAATCGATCATGTAGGTGCTAAAAATAGTATGCTGATTATATTTAGAATGATAGGGTGACACTCTATCACTGTTGATAAACATATAAACTGAATCGAACAGTTTAGTCATACCTTTGGATAGAGACCGTCCAAATGGTTTTAGACAACATTCTAGTCCATAAAAAATTATGAAAACTATTATAGAGATCCCAAACGAGTAGCAGATTCAATTAAGTTATATTCATAGTAATCGAGGTGTTATTCATGATAGTAGTATGCTACTTTTTTGTGCATGGTACTTTTATACGATACAAAATAAGTTACATAACCAATGAGTTAATATGAATATTAATACAGATGGTATCGATTTTGGTATTTTTTTTATATACAATACATACTTATGTCAGCCCCAAAAATTATTTCCTTCAATCAACAAATCTTATAAAGAAAAGTGTTCCAAAAAAAAAAAACGACATTTATTTACCACTATCGTCAAATAAAGAAGCAAAAGCATTCGCTATATTTTAATAGCGCAAATTGACAATATATAACCGCTCTTCCTGATAAAATCCATGTTATCCCTAATACTTCTGATAATACCGGTATCCTGAAGTCCTAATATACAAATTGCAACCCTAAATCAGGACCAAGTATAACACATGTATGTTCTAAATAACATCAAATCATGTTTAAGAATTAAATAAATTGACCAGTGGGCTTTACCCTTATTATCCACAGGTAATCCGTAATGGATTGAACCTCTTATATAGCTTATTATTGGCCGAGAAATCTCAGAACATCTTATTGAACCAAAAAAAAAAATGCTCTCTACATAAGAAAAGAAATGCATTGGATCATACAAATGGACTAATCTCAACTCTATGGAAGCCAACCTTCATGAAGAACTCTATAAGTCCGGTTCGGTTTAGTTGAGCTGAAGCTGCTCGATTCTCTCTATCTTAAAACCACGGATCCTAATTTCTTCAGGAAAAGAGTTGTTCTTGTAATCCACATGCTCAAGACTCCACCCCTTGTTGAGAACAGTACCACTAAGTTTAACCTGCAACTGTAACCGAAATAGTATTTAGAACGTCAATCTGACTCTATCGAACTCCCAAACATGTCTTCCTCCAAAATAGAAATTGTGTATGTACCCGTTCGATATATTGTGTCCTGAAAAACCCTACAAAATCATGCCCGAAAAAAAGAGTACCCATACACTTTGAAAGATACTGCATTGAACTAAGGTCTCCCAATTGTTTATACCTTGATGTATGGATTCTGTGTGAAAGTAATCATGCTTAGAGGGGTGTGCCAAGGTACGACATTTTCTAATGTTTTTAGGGCCAATTTGAAACTAACCATAAGGAACAAAGGCAACAATAACAATGATTATGATAATTCATTATATTGTACAAGTCAGAGGGCTAGACTGCCTATCTTAATTTTGGAATACAATAGTTATGGTGATTTTGATGGCAATAACAAACTAACAATGATACGATAAACACAAAATGGTATAATTGAGAAAAGTCAAAATTGAACAGAACTACCTCAGCACCATCAGCTGCATTAATTATGAGAGTTGCATCCAAATTGAGGCCATCAATGGATACTTTTGGTCCATTGACAACCAAGGTCGATCTCTGGGTGATGGAGCATTTATCCTTAACCTTCTCTTTGACATCCTTGAAAATCAGGGCCCACTTGGGGCTCCAAGTTATACGTGGCCAAACCTCCACCTCCTGCCCGTTAAACACATCCTTTACAGGCTCAGCTATAGTCACACCAGCCTGCCATTAATAACATGCAATAAGTGCTTTCCAATTCATAGGAATTAACAGTTAGAAAGAAAAATTCAACAAATAAAAAAAAATACACGACTATTCAGCAAACTGCAGAGAACATAATAAACAAACCTTTCTAAGAATAAGGCTATTAGCCCTGTAAATTGCCATCTCTCCTGAGGTTGCACTGTGGTATGGATTTCCTTTTGGTACCTAGAAGAAGAAAATTGTTCTCAAGCAATTACTCTTGTTGTTCATAGTCCTTGTAATAGCTAAATTATTCAGAACATTCTATATGTTTAAATATGCTGTCCAATTGTATAGCAGAATAAATGATTAGGCTGCATTTTGGGTTGTTTCAAGAAAATGTCTCTGAGTTTTTATTCTATTGACTACCACTTGAAAAACCCTGCCATGTGATTCCATATTATTCTAACTGATATCAAAAGTGTCAAGTTAATAGAGACTCTATATCAGCTTTCAAAAACACACGAGAAAGTCATTTTCTCGACTAATACATGTTGGGAGATGATTACTGGTATCTAAACATTATCGACAACAAAAGTTCCATGGGTGCTATTATTCAAAGATTACAACATAGAAATCTAGTAGTTTTATGCATCACAAACCTTAGCAGCATCTTCTGGATTGTTTTTCACAGGAGCATATGCAAGCCATGTGTCCATCACCTGCATAATAACAAAAAAATATGTGCTTCAATATTTTCAAGTGTAGCAGACTAACTGAATAAAATTTAAATCAAGAGATGAAACTTACAGTAAAACCAACTTTAGCTGAAGGAGGTAGTGTTTTTGGGTAGTCTTGCATCATACACTCCAGCCGTGTAGACGACTTAAATGCTGTCTTGGTAGAATCTGTGTATCTGCTCAAGGTAATAATAATTATATAAGCTGCTTAACTTGACAGAAATAATATTTGGTAAATTTACAAAGATAAGGGAACAGAGTTATACTTGGGGTTAACAAATTCAGCAATGGCACCTTTTGTCTTCTTGAGTTCTTCGATGTATGATCCAAGCTCTAAAATTAACTGAAAACATTGTCAACAAAACTTGTTATCAAATACTTCAATTTGAGATATACATAAAAAAGAAAAACTACGTTATTGATTAGAGTAAGGAGAGAGACACAATTACATAATAACAAAAAAAATACCTGGTTAATGTTGCCAGGATAAGGAGAAAACCCGGTCTCAGGATCATTAACATCTCCATCAGGGTGCCCTGTTGCTCGAAGTAAAGGATCCAGCTGATTATACTCCACATTAATAACCATTGTTCTCCCTACACAGAAATTTATGGCAAATCAACAAACATCCTAAAATACCTGTGTCAGCAATTACAGATTTTGCAATATCCAAAAACGGAAGCTAACTCTTTCTACCTCAGCACAGTTTGTGCCATTTTTACCAACTAAACCAAACAAAGAGAGAAACTGATGAATAGAAATAAAGGGTCACTACCATCAGCATGAGTAAGTTTTGTTATGCCTCCAATAGCTTCCTTCGCTTTGCGAGGAACTGCAAGAGAATTCACGTTGTATCCCTTTGTTGCACTTACACCTAATGATGCTGGTATTGCCTAAAATAAAAGTGAAATCCAAGACAGACACAAAAAGCGTAGTTAAATTAAAATTCATCATTTAAACTGTCTCCATTTAGACAACTTTCTTTAAGGAAATAATAGTGTGATACCTTAAAAAGTAGTCCATTTGTGTCCTGAAAGAAAAGTACCCATCTCCGACCAGTTTCTTTCCTGTGAAAAATGAGATGAAAATAAATAATAAAAACCTAAAGACAACAATCTATATATAATTTTATCAAATTAAATAAGAAAATAAGAGATGTACCATTGTTCAAGCAAACCACTCGAATAAAGGAGTGCATGCACATCACCATGTCCATGTGGTTTTGTCTACCAATACATCATGTTAGGATATCAAAGAAAAAGAATATTACTTAAATAAGGTTTGATACAAACAAACATACCTGAATCTTGTACTTGTCATTTGGATCAAGAGCAAGTCTGGCATCATTGTCTGCTAGACAAGCTACTTTTTCCTGTATATTGGTATGAAATTTAGTATAATGTAAACAAAGATACGACTTCCTACCAAAACAAAAAGGGAAAAACAAAAGAAATGGCACCTGTTTTAGAAGCTTGACTTGTGCGGGCTCCATCCCAAAATAAGAGTTTGATTCCAGAAGCTCAATAGTACGTGAATGGGTGTCATCAGAAGTCATTATGACCAAAGGAATCTTAGCCACAGGTTCATCTGACAACATGATAACCATAGTTTTAGCTCATAAGATTCTAATCTGTGAATTGTTCAAACCAATTACAATTCATAGGTAAATTCTCGATTTAGGTAATAATGCTTAAAAGAAGAAGGAAACATATATATATATTTTTTTTTTAAAAAAAAAAAAGCAGAACCAAAATTGCAGGTTACAGAGAATATTCTAGTTTGGGACTAAATGCTTTGTTGTTGTTGTTTGGTGTAAAGGATGCCCTGGAGGCATAAAATGTAGAAAACATGTCTCCAGAAACTTAAAAGAGAGATTTTGTGAGATTGAGGGAGATACCCGGTGCAAATTTAGCACTGGCCTCCTGTAAAGCAAGAATAGACTCAATGTAGTGTTGAAGATAGCATTTCCCTGTGGTTGTCTCTATTGGAAGTGCTAACTGCAGTACAAATCAACCAGATAAGTTAAAGAGTTTTACTATATACAATTTATCAGGTGATAAGTAATATGTTCCCAAAAGTTACAAAAAAACAGAGAAGCACCATTTTGTGTCCCAAAATAAAAAGTATCCTATACATCGGTCCAGATAGTTAGTGTACCTTAATACCCTTGTAACCAAGACGTTCACCAAGGCCACCAGCGACAAGAACAAAAATGGCATTCCGAGCTTCTTTCACACCAGCCTCTTCCAACTTCATGAAGTTCTCATCCCCAAATGTCAACACTTCCCCTGTTGGCACCTACAATCATGTATTTCCAGATAATCAGAACTGTTGAATTCAAAATTTCTCAAATAAATTTTCAGAACCGAGCGATCCTGTTTCTGTATCATATCAGCCCTCAACTGGTGCCTCAATTGGTTTTTTAAGGACAAATTTACCTAACTATGTCATCAATTTGAAATATTCCATAATTTCTAGCCTCAATGCAAGGCCAACCTCCAATACCTTGAACTATACAAATTACTTAGAAATCATGCCAACAACTCAGGCTTATTGCAACTGGTACATAAGTACTGAACCTCAGTCAATAGATGGCAATTTACAGTACAATAAACCAAATGATGGATTACACTTGAATGAATTTATTTAGGCTTACCGATGGAGTGAAGCCGTCATATGGATTTTTACCAGCCTTAGAATCAGCCAATAGCTTTCTTGCATTTTCGATATATGATGCTAAACCACCGGGATAGCTTGAATCAAGCAACGCCACCTGTATATAGCAATTAATTTTACGTATCTCAAAAGTATATACAAAATATGTATGATTGATGTTGCCATATGTAAGCAAAATCACAAACCTGGTCGAAGAAAGCCTTCTTTTTTTCATCATCAGTGCCAGCATCAGACCAATCTTTAAAAAGATGATTTTGTCCTTCTTTCAGAAGGATCTTTGCAAGTTCTTTCTGGTAAAGAATGAAAAAGACATCCAATTGAGCAATTATTAATTTTTTCACAGGCAAATAGGTAATATATCCATCATTCTCTGGGAAAATTTCATGGATGCCCAAACTATTAATCTTATCTTTACCATTGCCTAAACAGTCAAGTTATTTTCACCAATGCCCAAACTTAAGGCGTGTATTTAACTTGCGCCCTTTAACCTCATCCTGTGCTGCCTAAACAGCCAAGTTACACGGGCAATAGACAAAAGTGAGCAAGTTAATATTAGTCTAAAAGGCGCAAGTACAACCACCCTTTGATTTGGGCATCTGTGAAATTAATTTAACTGCTAGGGTGCAGTTAAGATAAAAAGTTTGGGCATCCATGAAATTTTTCCTCATTCTCTCATCCACCATAAAAAAAATTATCCATGAGCATTAATTTTGATATATACTGAATGCACCTGGTTTACAGAGTAATGTTATTCTTTAAGAATAATGCACAAACCATACCAGATAACAGGATTTCAGCCCCTTACCAGTAGGAACATGGGAAGTCAAGCGGAGGCACAATCGCTGGTACCGAATGGTACATTACTTGCACTCGTTGCATAACGATGTAATAAATCTTATATTCGATTCATCCACGACATATTTGTGGTTAATTATTTATATCAATCTGAACCATCCAATTGCTTATCATATCATCTCACAATAATTAAAAAAAGGACCTAAAAAATGTTATATAATTCCTTGTTCTAGATTGCATGATAGTAATATTAATTGCATTCAACATCAGAAATCTACAGCGAATTATCATTTATAATCGCAAGAAATCACTCCGGAATTCATGTTTTCATTGAGGATCACATTCACATGTCAAGCAAGCAAAGTTGCCTCCAGCTAAGACTTTACAAAAAAGAATTAAAAAAAAAAAAACGAAACCGTAGACCGTCACCACCTCCCATTCAACAAGCCAGATAAAAGAGAGGATAAACAAAAGTGAGCTCACCTGTTGCGGAGAGAGGAGCGAGAGGTTCTTCAACAGCCGCGGGCAGGGGGAAGCCCATGCGTGGTCATCGCCGGCCATGCCGTCCTCCTCTGCTTCACCGAAACCAAAACCCGCGGAACGGAGAAGAAGAAAGAGAGACAGGAAAAAGTCACAAACAGAAGAGAAGAGGGATCTGAGATTCCGACAGAGTTCTCGGAGTTCCGAGGAGGGAAATGAAATGGGAAGACGAAGACGAAGAACAAAAGGAAGAGGCGGAAAGACTGTTTGAGGAGGCATGACTTATCCTCTGCTGCTGCGCTGTATGACACGGCGAAGCGAATCAACGATGCGGATTACAGGGGATGTGTTTCGAGATTGAGTTGCACGAATCTTAAAGCGAATCCAACGGCCAGAGTACTGCTCAGTAATTTACTGCGCTATAGAGGATATGAAATGCTGTTTGAGGAGGGGGCGTAAATAACTGATGCGTATCCTCTGCTGCGCCGTGTAACACGGCGCAGCCCACCGACGGTTCGGATTTCGGGGGGGAGTGTTTTCACTTTTCAGCTGTGATCGGCACGAATCTCAAAGCATCAGCGCATGTAGAGGATGTGGATTGAGGTGTGATCTATGTATCCAGCGCAGGAGAGGATGTGGACTGGCGTAAAGAACGCATTATGCCTCTTCTTCTCTTTCGAAGTGTTGAGAAAAAGAAGCGCTAATTATGGAGATATGCTAGGGGTACGCCGGATGTGCCTTTCGTTGTGTACACGGGAGGTAAGTGATGAGATGCCTGCCAGCCTAAAAGGTTATTCTTTTCATGGATGGGTTGAAAGGTGCTTGATATGGAAAAGGAGAAGCAAGGTGACACGGGGAGGTTAATAAAGGGCACTTTGAGGAAAAAAGATAAGAATAATGGGATTTTTTTTTTTTTTTTGAGAGTACATGAATCACTTTTAAGTAAAAAATTAAATTAAATGTTGAACTTTATACGTAAAGAACATTGATGTTCTTCAGCTGGGAAATCTTACATTCGATCCTCACAGCTGAATCAAATGTATTTTTTGACACAACACAATGATTTTGAATGCATATACAGACACCAAAATGTTTTTTGTTAATGTTGATTATAAGTAATTGCAATTACTGACATCTTAGTGAGGACTGAGTTCTGCTTTGTTATATTTTAAAATTAGTATCTCTATTGGCTATTATTTTATTTTACTATAATTATGCTATAATTTTATTATTTTTTGGTCCTTTATAAATTTGGAAATGGTACTTAGATCTTTACCTAATCATTTTAGTTTTTAAGAGTTTTAACTTAAAGTCCGTTGCAAGTTAAGAATTTATTCTAGCACATATGATGATAGGTTATTGTACCGTAAAATAATTAAAATTAATATATGCCTGACTGGCTATGAGCCCATGATATAAATATTAGCATATTATATTTACAAGTATAAATTCATATTTAATATAGTATCGAATTTCCTTTAAAATTATAAACAAATATATAAAAAATTACAAAAAATCTAAAACATATACTTAAGAAACTAAAAAAATAGAAAGTTTCTATATCTTAAGAGATTTTAATATAAAGAATTTCATGAGAATCATAAATCGAAATTTTATGATGGTTAAGTATAATTTTTTAGTTAGAAGTACAGGAGGAGCACGCTAGATTTACTCAATAATCAATATTAAGAGAGAATAAAATTCTAATAAACATTTAAGGGTGCAACTGAGGTTGGCGCATAATTTGTGCAATCACGGATGCGAAACAGTTGGCGCGTAGCGAGCGCCGCGCATGAACCCATGACGTAATAAGTAACGTACTAACGTGCCGCGGTGTCTGTGGCGGTAAGGGAAAAAGGCACCGCGCGGGGTCGGACCCATAACCCATTGCATTCGCACTGGGCGCCTGCTTTCTTACTGCATTGTGCAGTTCACAGTGTCAGCCCTTGGATCATATCGAGATCCGCTCTTGCACGAATCTCTAGACAATCCGATGGCTGACGTTGTGAACTGTATAGTGCAGTACAGCAGGGGATAATGAATTCGCTTTCTTACTTCTTAGCGGTGCGTGTTGGTGTTGCGAAGATTTGTCTCTTTCGTTCCCTGCGATGCGATATGGGAAGTACATCAAATCCAATAATAACGCACTATAATGGTTTAATGCTCCCCATGCCCCATGGTAGATTCCATTTCCATATCCTCTGTAGCGGGGTCCGTATCTGCTGCCATTAAAAACAATGGCAGGGTCCTGCTATTACCACTGACAGGTGGGACCCACAAATAAAGGACCCACCTGTCAGTGTCAATGGCAGGACCCTGCCATTGGAAACTATGGCAGCAGATAAATGCGCTGCATAGTGTAGCGCAGAATGTGGACCGTTAGATCATCTCGAGATCTGTGCCAGCACGAATCCATTTCCACTCCCCGTGGTGCTCCAGCGCATTTATCGCCCTTTTTAAAAGGAACCAATAATATAAAAAAGAAAATGTTGCCACTTTTCCTTTTTTTCTTTCTTCCTTTTTCTTTTTTCTTTTTTGTATTGAGAAATCGAGTATTACACCGTATTCCGTAGACCAAGCTTTAGAATTATAATTAATATGATTAATATGTTTAATTGATCGATTACTGTTACTAATACGTCATGGCTGAACTTTAAACTAATAGTTTTTGTTTTAAAAAACTTTATTTTTTTGACGATGAAGAAAAAATAAAAAAATATTTAGATGTAAAAGCGAAATATATAGATAGTCTAAATTAATTTTCATACTATTTGCGGTGTATTAAACAATTAAATTCGGCATATTGAAGCCATGTGAGGTGTGGACGTATCTCACGTTTTTTTAGAGTATATTACACGAAGGTCTAAGTCCGACAAATTTTTGTCAAATTGATCTGTAAGTTTAAAAGTTATCAATTTTTTTTTTTTTTTTTTGGTGAAGAAAGTGGAATACTCCACCAGTTTTATTGAAACTTTTTTATTTTGTGCCCGTAGAGGATTGAACCCATGACCTCTTAGAAATCATCCTAATTAATTACCACTTGAGTTACTAGGCCATTTGATTAAAAATTATCATTTGATCCTTAAAGTATTAATTTTGTTATCATTTTCATACCATTTTGCTTCTTAAAAAGCTTCAATAGCATATCACCTTTGTTTTCGAAATTCTAACCATATTGATCCCTACATTTAGAATTCATTCAAAAAATATTTTTGTATATCATATATCAGTACAAATAATAAAAACATAGTAATAGAAGATAGAAATAATGTAAGAACAAGTATAATTGTTCAAAATATCAAATAATAATTATATTAATATTAGCATCAATTAGTGTTTTAAAAAAACCCGAAAGTTCCGAACCCGACCCGAGAAATCCAGGGAAAATGGACCGACCGACCCGACCCGGGTGTCTGACCGGGGCAACCCGAGAGGACCGGGAGGGACGGTCCTCGCAAGGATAGGTATCCATGTTCCCAGAAAAATTCCAGTGGAAACCCGACACGAGCAAACCCGGGACCCGACCCTACCCGGCACAAGCAAACCCGGGACCCGACCCTACCCGACCCGAGGTACCGGGGTAATAACCCGAGGTAGCCCGACTTGGTTCCAACTTTTCCCCGCCTATGTTAACAACTAATATAATATTATTTAAATTTTATTTTTCAAGAAGAATTTTTGTTTTACAACAAATATAATTATTAAATTTTTTTTTCTGATTTTCTATGTTATTTTTTCGGTTTAAATAATATTATTTTTTTTTCATTTTTAATATAAAAATACTATTTTCCAAACTTGTAATAGTATAATATAATATATGTATATCTGATTAAAACAAATAATTTAATTTTTAATTATTTTTCGATTTTTGTAATATAAAATAGGTGTATTATATTTTTTTGTTTTGTTTTCTTATTTTTTTTGACATATAACTCCGGGACTGGGCAACCTGAGCAACCCGGACTGGGAAACCCGGGCAACCCGGGAGGGACGGTCCTAAGCTAGGTCCAATTTCCTTCACCCCAAAATTTTTCCGAGGTTTCCCGAACCGGAAAAACCCGTGGACCGGGGTGGGTTTGGACCGACCTGGACCTACCCGGACCATTTTTAAATCACTAGCATCAATATTTGATAGTAATAGGACTAACTCATTGCAAATAAATTTTTAAGGAGCAAATGACTTGTTGATAAATTTGACAAAAGAGCTATTTCACCATTTTTATTATTATACATGTAACGTTTAATATGAGATAAGTTCTGTTTTAAGATTTTCTCAACATTGATAAAATTTAACAGTGTCAAGGTAAAGGATTATTGTATATTCATATTGTAATTAGTTAGAGAGACGTTTGTATTTTACTATAATTATTTGCTCTCCTTTTCGTCCAAACTTTTAAATGGTAAAAATTTTCATCGAGATGTAGGATTAGTAAATATTCCAATTAAGTAAAACATCTTATTATTCATAGTATAATAGAAAAGCATTTTTTTAATCTCATTTCTATCTTCACTTTATCTATTTTGAGTTTTATTTACTAAAGTTAGAATTGACAAACTTCTCCTTTATCCCTTATTACCATTTCAAAAACCATCCGGGCTCCACGTGGCTCAAAAACATTTAAAAAATGACCTTTTTATTTGTATGTTTTTCCATAAAAAAAATACAAAAAATAGGCTTATAGTTAGAGGTGGCAAAACCCGACCCGACCCGAAAAACCCGCCCGACCCGACCCGACATTTTCAGAAAGTCAAACTGACCCGACCCGACTCGACCCGAGATCAAACAGTATGCAATCCAACTCAAATCAACATACGATCCAAAAAAAATTGATATTAAAATTGACCCAACCCGACCCGCCCATCACCCGATCTGACCCGACCCGAGATCTTCTAGAAGGTCAAACCGACCCGACCCGCCTGACCCGAACCCGACCCCGACCCGATTTGCCACCTCTACTTATAGTTAAAATAAATTGCAAATCATGCCCTATCTTGAAAATTTTGCCCCACCCCATTCATCTCTAGTGTGCTTATATTTTGATACTCTTTAGTTATCTATCTCATAATATCAAATTATTTCTTTTTCCTTTTTTCAGCTATATAGATATTGACAACTATGAAAGTATATGAACTTAATTGAAAGTACTACAAATTTTCCCTATAAACCTACTGCTAGACATTGTTGAAATTCTTGGAGTGCTGGGTGTTTGTATTGGGGTTTTGGAAGTTAGTTTGTGGGTTGTGTACTAGCGTTGATGGGCTGTTGGCATATGTTTTCTGTTCTTTTGCCTATGCTGATCTACTTACATTCACATTACATGAGCAGCTTCTGCCAACCCTAAAAAAATAAAATAAAAAATAAATACAAGCTGATGAGCTTTGCCATCAAATGTTCTGGACAACAAATACTTTACCAATCATATGCATTTTACATTACAGGAACTAACAATTCTGTAAAATTAAGTGGTCTCTGTTGTACAAGAGAGAATCATAAGGTCTTTACAACCAAAAGGAACTGACATTTGTTTAGAAACTCAAAAGCGTTTACAGTCCGGTCCGATTTACTTGTATATATACCAATCACCTTCTAATGGCGAAAGAGAACAAATAATAGGGAAAATTTGCAGTAATTTCTACGTTCTATACATGATAAACAATATACTATCTATAAAACAGTAGCCTTATCAATAAACAGGAAAAGCGTACTGTTACTGAATCGGAACCTCAGATATCATGACATGTTAACTCGGTCCGAGCGTCAACTGCATATCGGGTCCCTTCTCACCAGAGCTAGAGAACTCGTCAGGCAATGGGATTTCCAGATCAGCACAAACCAACTGAACCACACTTCTGGTGACCCCGCCAAGCGACATTTTATTAACCGTCACTGCCATAGCAAAATTGTTTTCGACATCACAGAACCCAGTTGACCCACCTAAACCCGAGTGTCCAAAGGTGGTCATCAGCTTTCCTTCCGAGTTTCTGTACCTCCTAAAGCCCAACCCGAATTTCCCATCTGGGTATACCAATCCCGAGAAATCGCCCACACCCATAATAGCATCATGCACCTTTTGGTTTTCAAAAATTCTAGTCACTTTTTTCTGAATGTGATCATCACTATCGTCATGGTCATGTTGGTTAGTATCGTTGCTGACAAGAGTATATTCTTTACTATCAGCTTTTGGGTCACTGGTGATACTCGTTGTGCCTTTCTTCTTCTTCTTCTTCTTCTTTGAGACTGTAATAGGTGGAGCTTTTGGGATATGTGTGTGGCTTCCAAGGGGTGGTTCGGAATATGAGGAATGAGGCGGAGGGATCTGACCCGCTGCACCAAGGGTTGCATAGTACCTTGCCAGCGCACGAGCTGAACAGTGTCCATTTGCAGCTGGGATGATGGCACGGCGGATATTTAGCATGTTAAACATGACAGGTATACCCACTACAATCTGAGCTAGGTCATCTTTTGTCAGATTGGCAGGCATGTTAGCATTTAGCCTCTGCTGCATGACATTCCCTATGTCATTCATGTCAACAGTAAGTGTAGCCAGTCGGGATTCGATACCTAGTTCAAAAAATATTAAATATATGTAAGAATAAGGTAAACAACATGTGCATACCATGTCCATGAGAAACTAAGAATCTGGAAACACAGATCCAAATAGAAACTGGAAATCTAATACAGAGTGAGATGAAGCCAAAATATTCGGTATTTAGTGGCGACATAAACCATGTGATAGCCTATCTGTGTGATGTCTCAGATTCCTTTTTCATTCTTTTTTAATAATAAGTGTAACAACATAACCATTATACAATGCACATACATACCTGGAGGAATACCAATATACATCTCCCCCTCTATATTAAGAGGATAGATTATGGCTTCTTCTAACAACTCTTGAAGTTTTTTACCAGATGCATGCTGTCATAAACCAAATTTTTATTATTAAAATCAATCAATCTGACTACAATTAGTATAAATTATCAAATAAGCTAATTGGGTCAGTGAAACTTACCTCTATGATACCCCCACAGAGCCAACCAAAAGACAAATAATGGTAGAACTGGAAGGATCCGGGCTCGGTCTCAGGGGAATATTCCGTAATTCTGTTTAATGACTCTTCCCAGTCGCACATTAACAAGGGATTATCCTTCATCACATCTCCCATTGCATTTTGCAACCCTGCAGTGTGGTTAAGCACATGATTCACCTTCACAAAAAAGAATACAACAGAGAATAATATAAGTCATAATGCAATAAAAAATACTTTGAAACAAATCATGAAAATCAGATGCGAGAGAATCCTTAGTACCTGTATTAAGTCTTTCTTATTCTTACCGAAGTTCGGCCATATATTAGCAATCCTCTCATCAAACCTTAGTTTCCTGAAAGACGAAAGAAATTTTTTTTTAACGATGTCTACAGTCTTTACTTTTTACCATCATAAAAACAACAAATGTGAATAGTCCTAAACAAGAGTCGATAACTTACCTCTTGTCAACAAGCCAATGTATAAGACCAGCAGTGATACCTTTGGTCACAGAGAAAACAGGAAAAAGGCTATCAGGTTCAACAGGTCTGGGATCATATTTCCCTAGAACACCTGCTGCAGTATCTATGATCACCTTTCCATCCTTGTATGCACAAACCTGCAGATTATGCAAAATTAAAAACCAACAAATATTGAGGTTCTTTCCCATTCTTTTTTTCTTATTTTGTACGAACTTGCCCCAATAACTTTGCAATGTTATTGTGTATTTGTAACTTGAAAACTCTCATTTGATATAATAAAAGTTGATGATGATCATTTTGGCCCATTGACCATACAGAAAAAACTTCATTTAAATGCTTAAAGATATGATATATTTCTGAAAGGACAATTTCAGTGTAAATATTGGGGAATAGAACTTTCAGAAGTATAAATTTACGGAAGTACAATGTACTACTTTTAGAGGGGGTCTTATAAAGTATTTGTAATGTAAACATATGCGATCATGCTTCTGTGGTAGTAACATACCTGAATTCCAAGTATTTTGTCAGTACCAATGTCAAGTAAGAGCTTGCGTAGTTTATTTTCCACATTTGAGTTTACTGGTGAGTTGTAAATCCACTGCGAACTTGTTGCAGGCCCATGCATTATCATGGTGCTGGTAGATTTAACAAAAATCATGCAAAAGGATGACATATCCAATTATTCTATGTATATGAAAGGCCTATTAAAGTGTACACAAGATCATGTAAAATTCAAATTACCCTAGAGTTGATTCCGCAAAAGGTCTCATAATCTCGAGATACACAATCCGAACATTCAGTGTAGATGAAAGGCCTATGTGTCCCACAGAGGTGCAAATTATAATATTTCTCAAGAAAGATAAAACTGACACTTTTCAATCTATTTGAGAAATTTGGTTAAAAAGTAAAACCTCGAAGAAGATTTAGCACTCTTGTGAATATGATCGCATCTCCCGGAAAAGCATCAACCTGAACAAAATATGATCTTTGTTATACTACATATGTAATAAATAAAAACCTATACCACATTTTATATAGCCTTTCACCGATCATATCATTTAACCCGATTAACTTTGACAATGTTAAAAAAGGGCCCCGAATTTACACTTACAGGGTTAAAACGCTTGGCTTCCTTTTCATTTAATTTGGTCTTTTCTCTTAGAGCCTTCATATTTCTCTCCCTTTGATCTTGCAGTGCTTTGATGTTCTCCTGAAAATAGAAGTTTCTTAATCATGACCCTGAACCTCACTAACATACAAACTAATATGACAGGGCAGGAGGGACAGTATCACAATAAAGAAAAAACCTATTACTATGATCAAATTAATGTCTAATTTCCGTAATCTACTTACAGCTGCTTCATTTGCTGGGGTTGAATTGCGAAAGAAGACCTTTGCTATTTCTAGAGATTGTTCAGGCATATCTACACGTAGTTTAAGCCCCATTTGTGAAAATGCTGCCAGAAGTGCAACGTGGTCCCCCTTAAAAGATAATATTATGAAAGTTCCACATTAGATATTTGAGTTCCAGTTATCTCAAATTAAAGGATGCTCTAGCCAAAAAGGAAGAATTAACTAACCTCTGCACAAGCCAGAAACATCTTAGCCAAAGCCTGCTTCATGGAGCTAGATATCGACTTTGTCAAGCCAAAATCAAGCAAAATGGGACAATGCGGTGGGACCTTGCTCACCAAGAAATTCCCTAAGACACAAAAAAAAATGATCAATAATTATATTATAGATGTATTTTAATAAATAATTAGTTATTTTTAAAAATAACACCTTGTTCTTTTTTCCGCACTACAAATAAATTACATACAAACTAATTTCTTTAACAGTGACACAAGCATCGCCCTTTGAGGCCAAACAGTTCTGCAACTGCTTGCTTTTACTGTGGGCTATTTCCATATATAGTACCAATAATACATCAATAAAACATTTAATACCAGGATGTGGGTCTCCATTAAAGAATCCATCAATGTAGATCTGATGGGCATATGCTCGAGTGATTTCTTCAACTAATCTTTGCTTATCAACTCCATACGCTTCTAGTGAATCTCTATCATTTAGCCGTATGCCATCCATATATTCCATTATTAGCACTTTCTCTGTTGACTGTTTGTTATATTAATGTCGTATGAAGTAAGAACATACAAGGGGAAAAAAAAAAAAAAACTTAAAAGCTAACATGTTAAATTGTACCTGAATAATTTCTGGAATAAGTACATGAACATAGTTAGGGTCAGAACTGTTGGCCTGGCTTAGATTTCTTGCTACTGTTCTAGTGTTCTCTGAAATGCAACAGAAATGATGACCTTATCAGCCCGTGAATAGAGATATAAAATACAAGCCTACTGCTCATTAGGCAGTGCATGCAAACAACCTGTTTATATATATATATATGTATAAGTACCAGCTTCATGATTAAAATCAAGCTCTTTAGGGGCCTCTCTGCACCACTCATCTATCATTGGATTAAAATCATATTGTGGCTCAGCCCATGCTATCCAATCCACTATTGACTTCGCATTCTTCAAGTCCTGTTAGGAATAACAAAGAAAGAAATGTATGTCAATAAAACACTGAGTCACATTTTTACCTTGAGAAAAAAAAATCTACAATAGAGAAGAAGTTGAACCTCAAGTATGATCTCTTTGACTCCATCATGCTGAACTTTAACAACCACCTCTCTACCATCTTGCATTGTTGCCCGATGTACTTGTGCTATCTGATTTTTTTTTTTCAATTCGACAATTATAGGGCATTAAGTACAATTCGAGAAGGGTTAAGATCCATTAAATTCCTCATCTTAGATGTCACCAATTATAAAGTTCTAATATGAAATCCAACATTTTGGACCCACTTATCATAAAGACAAGCCACTGTTAACTGTCCTGGCGAATGTGAATATCCTGATGCCTTAATGTTGTTCAAATTGCATGAAATTTAATATAGGTACAACAGTCATATATCAACATTGCACCTATAGTTAATTATTCAATCGCAATTTTTCAAATTAATTCAGAGGTACTGCCAAATTGACACATAATTCCTTTTTCTAAGAGTCTCATGCCATGGCTAAATATGAATATGTTTATTTTACATGTCAAGTATAGCTTACAGATGCAGTAGCAAGTGGTGCGTTGACAAAGCCAGAGAAAAGATCTTTCATGGACTTTCCAAGCTCCCTCTCTATTGTTTTGCGTACCTATTCATTAAAAAAAAGTCTAATAAGGAGAGGATGTTGAGGATAATAGCATCATAATAGCATCATACCTATTGGATGGTGCAAGGATTAGTGCAAGAGTAGTGATATTTGGGTTAGTGACTAGGAATTGTGTAAGGTTAGTGCTAACTTAGGTAGTGTGAAATTAGTGCTAACTTTGTACTATCCCGGTTAGTAAAAATGTTGTTTGGATGGTAAAAATTAGAGTAGTACTATCTAAGAGCTACTCATATGCTCTACTTTTTGCTAAACCAACTCTCCCATAGGTTAGCAAAGTAGCACTACCCAAGAGCTACTCAAAATTTCTAAATCTTGTTTGGATCACACCTCATTTTAGAGTAGCCATACTACTCTCAAGTTAGTACTACTCAAAGCCATCCAAACACACCCTAAGTGTTTTATGAATTTTCCCTCAAGTCTCTATGTTTTTAATGTTATTTGCAACATATAACTGTTAAAGGAAGAACTGAACTGAAGGGGGGACTAAATTGTCCTCAAACTTTTAGTGCTACTTTCATCAAATAGTTACTTGCAAAGAATACAACCTCTGTCACTTTACTTGATTTGATGACTGTAATTGGTTTTACTTGACTAAATTTGTTCTAATATTAAGGAATTTCCATTATTTAATGGAACTAAATTCTCCAACTAAATAATATAATATATATTATAGTAGGTGGGGCAACATTTGGAAGTTAGGATCTTCTTCAGTCTCTAACCTGATGACTATCTTCTAGAAGATATTACAAATGTGTGGCTCAAACAAAACATTAGATATGTTGGGTATTTTGCATACAACAACAAATATAAAACATGCCTTCTTCATTCTGATAATTTGCCTCTTACAAGATACAAATATCAGTTAAAAAAAGCACGACACAGATGCAAACATGAAAAATGTTGGGTATATTGCAAACTGAAGACAACAATGGATGTAAATGGGATCAACAAAATACCCTTTAGCGAAGAGAAAGGATAGGATTACCTCTTTCAGGGACCGCGGAGGTAAAGAGTCTTGCAACTGCTTTAGAACTGAGATATAAGCCTCAGGAAGCACATCTGCCCGTGTAGACAGATATTGCCCCAACTTCACCCACAAGCCCTCCAGTTCTATCATTAAATTGAGCACACGCTTTGCATTTCTCTCATGGGTTTTCTCCCATAGCGTCTTCTTTTTACTCCCATTGGCCCATAGCACTCTCTTTTGAACTGCCTACATAAAATCGCATGTCTAAGAAGGTATGCAAAAATTACAGTATCCAAATTAAAGTAGTGGGTTTTACCTTATAGTCGACGTAGATGATGAGAGCAATGGTGAACACCTTCAGACGGCGGGTGATGATATTTCCCCATCCCATCACAAGACAGATATTTTGGTCGAGAACTTGAGAATATATAATGTAATTGTGTAAACCTGTTGATCTGCTCGACAGAAAATGAGAAGATATTAAAAATCCAGAGTACCAGACTATATATTAGTCCTAGATCAATCAAGTGGATAACTGTATGTAACATGATCATACTGGAATTCTTCGTTTGCTTCCTCGACAAGTGTTTTACACGAACAAAGGCCAACCTAACCTTATCCTCTTTTAAATTGAATACTGATAGAAAATATTAATCAGGTTGGATTGGATTACTTTTTTTCCTATCAACGATGGGCTCTTCGTAGGATTTCACCAAACGCAATCTGAAATCCTATACTAAAAGAAAATTTTTTCTGTAAAAAATTTAGGTTGGACTGGATTACTTTTTTTCCTATCAATAATGGGCTCTTGCCTCTTCGCAAGATTTCACCAAATGCAATCTGAAATCCTATACTAATAGAAAATTTTTTCTGCAGGATCAGTGACTACCGAACAGGCCCTTAACAGTTTCAGATACTCCGCGAGTACCAGAGACCTACTTTACCAGTGTTTAAATACCAAAAAAATTGGCAAATTTAACATAAGTCAGTGAACTAAATCCCACTCCAAATAGCACACAATTACAAAGATTTCTTACTTCTTAGTCATACAATTACAAAGATTTCTTAGCACACAATTATGATGTTCCCCAACTCAAATTTCAATAATTTCCCCAAACAAAACTGATTTCCTTTCGACAGCACAATCAGGACAGCAGATTGCAGTAATTACACCAAAAATTAATCAAACTACAAAGAAAAAAAAAAAAAAAGCCTCAGAGCTCTAAATTACTGAAATTACCAACCAAAACCCCCCAAAAAGACACTCCACAGACCCAAAAAAAAAAAGAAAAAAAGAAGAAGAGTACTGACCTGAATGGGGAGAACAGTAAATAAAATAAAATACGAGTAGAATAGAATAACAGTCTTTGAATGAATGAATCAAGTGGCGCGCCTCAGAGGTAATAAAAACGAGGGGAAAATATAGGAAGGGGTTAATGGGTGGGAATTTATTTATTGGAGCAGCGGACCAAGGAGGACCAACGACCTCCTTCCTGCAGAAGCAGAGAGAGCGCACGCGTCCGTATCTAGAAAAGTAGCGGTTCACATCCTCTACTGCGCAGTACGTTACTGCGCAGCGATTCAACTGTTGGATATGCTTTAAGATTCGTGCAACTCAATCGCAAAAAATCCCCCCTATAATCTGCATCGTTGATTCTCTGCGCAGTAAAATACTGCGCAGCAGAGGATAAACACTCAGGAAGCAGAGAGAGCGCACGCGTCCCTATCTAGAAAAGTAGCAGTTCACATCCTCTACTGCGCAGTATGTTACTGCGCAGCGATTCAACTGTTGGATCTGCTTCAAGATTCGTGCAACTCAATCGCAAAAAATATCTTTAAAGACCTATCAAATGTCGCTTAAATTGAATGTCATCGGAAATATCATTAATCTATAAGTTAAGTAATAATTCCACAAAATTTTTTTTTTCTATTTTTAAGTTTTTTTTTTGGTGATTTTTTATGAATTTTTAAAAAATATCATTATCAAAATTGTCAAAATAACCATGGTCAATAAATACCTCATCTTTAATAACAAAATAGATTGCTGAATCTTGAAGAATCTGGGAGGAGTGATAGTAGGTATGGTAGTCCGAGTGTAAGGGGAAAAAAACAGGTGAATCTTGGCGGACCTCTCATCTGACCGCTGAGCTAACCGATGGAGCGAGCAGGAAAGATCTGGACCGTCGGATCCTTCATCTAGCGGTCAATGATGCCGCATGGTCGATGTCAGTTTTCTTTTATGGTCGACAGTTCGACACCGACGTGTCGTTTATTTTTCAATTGGAAACTTTTTTTTTTCCATTTATTTTGTTTATTACTTGATTAATTACTTGTGGCTGTGGTTGGGAATTTATTTGTTGGGGGTGATGATATATACAAGCAGTGACGTAGGAGGACGTTTTTATTGTTATTTGGTATGCCTAACTCATTATTATCTCTTATTGTTATTATAACATAACGATTATTTGGAAGAGAAATTATTGTTGTCCCCTTAATTTTCCCCCCTATCTATCCCCAAAATAAATTGGTAATATTTTCTCTTTCTTTCTCATACTCTCATAAATTTTGAGTGAATTTTTTTTTTTTATTCTTGATCTTTCTATTGTATATATAAGTGTTTTGTTCGATTGAGGATGTGAATTGCAACCGGTAAAAGTGATTTGTTATATTTGAAAAAGAATTTTTAACTAAAAATATATTGGGGTGCGGTTGAGGGGGTCTTTTAAGGGGTGCAGTTATCAACTCCCATTCGATATTTCACATGCGTTTCATCATTAATTTTAAACAATAAAAAGGTTCTTTCTTAATACATGGATGGGAGTTTCTTGAATAAAAATGAAAAAAGTAAATACTTAAATAGAGATACGTTGTTATTCTTACCAATAATTGACTGTATAAAGTTTTTGAAATCAAAGTATTGTTTAATTTTTTTTCCCTTTTTTTTTTTTACAAATGTTGTTTGATGTGAATTGCTATAAATTTTATGTTATTTGATGAAATATATGAAATCGTAGGGATAGCATAAATATTCTCTTACATCTAAAATCAAAGTAACTATTCATGTTTTCAAATAGGACAAATTATATCTTACATTTTAAATTAGTTTCAAATATCCCATTTTCTATAATTTATAATTGAAGATGTTTTTTTTTTTTTTTTTCAAACTTTCCCCTTGTTCTTATTTTAAACCCAATCATAACTTTACTATTTGCTTAAAAAGATAATAAAATAAAGGACTCACATTGACCTCAACGTAAGTCTTTTTATATGCTATTCTCAATAAATTGAAAACGTGTTTCTCAATAAAGTGGCGTTACCTATTATCATATGTCCTAAATCGAAATTACTATACAAAATAAATAGCACAACAATGCTATTAACCTGACAATATCTAGTTTAAGCATAAATGTCTCCCACCAAGATTCTATTAAGATTATAGTTCAGTGTTCAGATTCTCACTAATTACACATATATTTTGACTCTAAAAGTCGGGTCCCATCACTTATTAGCCAAATTTGTTATATCATAACGTTATGGTAATGTGCAAATCTGGTGTTCATACCTATTCGTCGGTGTGTTCATACCGCCTACGATAAGGTGTTCATAGTCGACGTATTTTTTGTTCTTACCTACGCATCGAAAATTCCTTGTGAACCGTCCAAGATTCCACGTTCTGGTGAATGACCGTCCGTCCTAACTTAGAGTGTTCATACAATGTATTGTCGGGTGTTTATATTTATTACATTGGGGTGTTTATACCTTATGTATAAGAGAGTGTACCGATGGAGAACATTTAAAGAGAATTTTTCTTGGAGGACAGTTTGTATACCTCTAGAGTAAATATCTTGTTTAAAGTGTGAAGTGCATCAATTTCATCATACTACTCGAATTAATTTCATTGCTGAGATATTCTTTCGTTCGACAAAGAACATAAACTTCTTTAGCTTTTAGATTGATACCTCCACGAGTACGACATATTCCATCCATGCAATTCTGTGAACGAAATGGACATCTGAGGTTGCAATATTTGAACTTGATTAGACCAGTCTTGTGCTTAAATTTCAGACTTGAAAAGTCCAGTTCTTGTCTTCTTGATCAATCCACAAAAGAGTTCTTCAGACCATAATAAACTTGGGACTTTTATAAAATAAAAGAAGGAAAATTGAATGCATCATTTGATCCTCGAACTACCTTTAGTAAAACCAAATTGTATTTTAGTAAAACCAAATTGTATTTGGAAATTTTAAACGTATATGGCAAGCTAGTTAATTGCCATTCTGTTTAACTCTGGTCATTACAAAGAACCGGCTAAGGGTAACACTTTCTGTGTGAGAGGTTGCAGGTTCAAAATTCGGATGAAAGATCTTTTATAGACATTTAAATTTGAGTGACTTAACTCTCATCTCAAAAAAAAAAACAAATCTCGTTGTTACAAAAAATATGATTTCCCAATCTGCTTGTCGTGATCAAATTCTGCTAGATGCCATTCTCACATCAGTGCGGCTAAGTTGATAGAAGACATGGCTAAAGGGAAAAAAGATTTTCCAAAAAGAAACAACTTTGTATCATTCCTTGCTTTCTCCAAAAGCTTCGCAGTTACAAGAACAAGTTACATCCATAAGATGAGCCTGAAGAGAATAAGGTTAAGTTTTTATTCTATATGCCTATCATTATGAGAAAATTACACCTGTATGAGAAGCCTGTATTCACATTCTATCACATGTGATCAATTAAGAACAAACAACCAAGCCATACACATTGAATTATTGAGCATCAACCGGTATGGACAACCGATCCAATTCAAAACGGTGCATCTACAAAGAAGATATTAGAACAGCAATATAATTCAGACAAATGAGTTCCACATCAATCAAGCTACAAATTCAGTACCCAAACATACTTAAAGCACTTTACACAGCATAGTCTAAAGTTTAAACAGCTTTTCTCTAGTGCATCATACCATACTACAGATCGGATGAAGTATTCGAGCCAAAACAACAAGGCAAATGCCCTCTGAGCATATATAATAATAGACGCCTTGTACAGAAGTAACAGAACCCAAAAGGCAAAAGAAAAAAGAATATAAAAGCACCAGGTCGCAAGATATAATGTGCTGCTTGAGATCCAGAACAAACCTAGAAAAGAAAAATATTCAGGTTGTTAGTATTTCATATGCATATAACAAAAAAAATGTTCAAACAGAGTTAAAATAAATCTGATTTGAGTTGCAAAACAAAGGATGATTCATTCACATCCAGACAAAAGGGAAACTGGGCTTGGAATGTCCTGCAAAAACAAAATAAATAAGGCTACTTATAAAAACGGACTTAATATATGTCTCAGTTTTATTACATTAATTAATAAAACAATAATTTGAACATGTATAACTCAGGCTCCGACTATATTGACTACAAAGTTTTAACCTTGTATGAATATATAAAAATCCAACTGGGAATTTGAAACCATTTCAACAAGAGAGCATGCCAAGTAATCGTAAATTTGGACAAACAATCTATGCCAAGTATGCCAACATTTACATTGCTCACAAATCACAATTGTCACGATAGTAAATACTTCTGGCAAACTGTATTGTCAGGTTTACCGGTACATCAGAAATTGACCTTACAAAGCAGATAATTGGTGCTCATGGAAGATAAAAGAATAAAAGATCCTTACATTTCACCAATCAGATAAACATCATAAGCTCAGGGCGGCTGTAGGTATTATTTTCATCATCGTCCATTATGGGATAGGCAGCAACCAGTGCATCCTGTGCCCCAATGTACAGCGAATTGTAGATCTTCCAGTACACCTCCCGCACCTTCCTTGCTGGATGAAACAACCCTTGAAGACAATAGTTTAAAACCACTGCCGGGCCTAAGGCTACACGCATACCCTCTATCGCCTCCATCACAGCATTTATCACATGAGGTGAGGTTTCAAATATGTTGGGCCAGACATAATTTAAAAGATGTACCAGCGCATCCTCACATCCCAGCCCAGCTACACCCAATGCCATGTGCTTCACGGCTGAGGCTGCTGTCTGTCTGTGCACCAGGTCCCGGTCCATTAACGCATCTTCCAGTAATGGCGTGACTGCATATATGTAGTCTTTTCCCATTTCTCCTATGTATTCAAAGAGAAAGGAGAGGGACTTGAGAACTCCATTTTGGACATTTAGCTCTGGGACCCGGTATTCGTTCATTAAGGCTGGTAAAACGGTAAAGGGAGAGCATGTTTCAGCAACTATGGCTATGGCAACAGTGGTGCACACACGGTTCTGCCTCTCCTGCACCTTCAGGTTGTTCAGTAAGGTTGCAAGCACATCTTGGGGACCGATGGCCTTGGCAATGTAACCAAAGGTGTTCACTGTGGCTCTTCTTATTCCCTTTTTATGTGCCTTCAGCATTTCCAACAGTTCAAAGCAAATGCGCATCCATTCTCTGGCTGGCACAAACTCAGCACCACGGTCAGCAATCCTACCAACCAAGTCGATGCAATTCTCCTGCACCTTCTCGTGTCGATTTTTCAAAATTGGAGTCAAACGAGGAAGGAGATCCTTGATTGGTGGGGTCATTTTGGTCATACCAATCACATTTACTATGGCCTTCAGAGCACCCAAAATAGACCCCAAAACTTCAGGATACTCTTCTCCCAAGTATTCATACAGAACAACACCTAAATGGCCCATCAACTGTTCTTCCTGACACTGCTTCATGACAATGGCAATCCTAGATATCAGATCAGCAGCTTGCTGCCTGACCTTGGCACTCTTGTTATTGAGACGCCACTTAATGGTACCACAAATCTGAGGAAGATATGGCTTAACCCTCTGACCAAGAGCATTAACCACAGCCCCAAACCCATTAAGCATCACATTTGCATCATCACTAGTCTGCTCCTGAAATGCGTACAAAATACCATCAATGAGCAGCTCCTCCAGCCGAGCATCAATATCCGATGCACCTAAATTGGCCACGACCTTCTCAATGGTCTCCATGACCATTCTCCTATAAGGCTCACTTTCATCCTTCAAATCTTCAACTACTCTCCCCACTATATCTGCAACACCAACCTTATTTGCCATCTCAACTGTTGTCTCCACAAGCTGTTTATAGTTCCTCCTGTCAAGGGCCATTCGGCGAACCCAGAAATGTTTGAAGAACTCGGGAAGTATGCTATCCCTGATATAATCTGCTTCTACACCTTCAGTACTAGCACACTGTTTGACCACCTTCAAAACAATTTTCTTCATTTCTTCATCTGGGGATTGAAATTCCTTGATCAAAATTGGCATCACCTCTTTGGTGTAATAGCTTGCATACACTGCATCCATGAGTGGGATGATAAATCCAATAGCTTTCAGAAAGGCGGCCAGTACCTTGCCACGGTGAGCCCGAATTCCCTTCCAGAGAGGCTTCAACACAGAATCAAAGCTCTCTATGCCATATGGGGCTGCAGCCTCAGCCAAAGCAGCCAGGGAAAGAGCAGTAATGGTACGCACCTTTTGGTTTTCATCAACTAAACCATGCTCTATGATCTCAACCAGAGACCTTAAATGGGGAAGCACAGCACAGCCCATGAGAATAGCAATCTGCTGAACAATTTTAATACCAGTGTGCCTAGCCTGCCATGACTTCTTACTCTGACAAACAGCCTTCAGAAAAGGCAAAAGAGCAGGTATACCCAGAGCAGATGCAACCACACTGAAAGCCCTAGCGGTTGTGTTCCTGACATACTCATCTATATTATCAATATCAGGACGCATGGCTGCAATCATGGTTGCCAAACCAGCAGCTTTGCTGAGGTTTGAGATGATCTCCCGACCTTCCACACGTGCATAATAATCTTCATCAATCAAAAGAGGCTCGATAACCACCAGAATCTTGTGGACAAATGGCCGGACCAACTCATCAAGCTTGTACAGCACCCGATCAATAACCTTGACCAGAAGATGCCTCTCTTGATCCTCCAGAGTTGGTTGCATGAGAAGAGGTAAGATTTTATTAAACAACGGGCCTGCACCTAACTCACGAGCCTTATCAGTAAGTTGCCTCAGAGCTGTTTTTCTTTGAGGTGGGGTTCCATTCTTCACCTTCAGTAACAGCCTCATGATTTTCCTCTCCTTCTGCTCTTCGGGTGAGAGCTGCTCTTCCTCCTCTTCATTCAACAGAGACCCAAAATACTGGTAATCCTCTGGCTTCATGAAAGGCAACCCACCGGGAGCCTCTTTGGGTACATCAAACTGCTGACCCCTATTTTCTTCTGGAATTTGATAAAGAGGTGTCCCCATAGGTGTGGGTGTGGCTAACAACTTCCTCGCAGGGGTTCTAATCGGTACATAAGAGGCCGGTGGATCCAAAATCTTATACCCTTCCTGTGGAAACATAGCATCGAGCTCTTCATCGGTCAACGGCCTGTTCCGCTCCTCAATATCCCTCTCCCACCTAAGCAAATTGTACCGCTCAGGTGTCATTGGACCCTGGAGATTAAGAGCACTTGGAGTGGGCGTGGCCATATCAGCACCACCCACCGGGGTAACACCAGGAGTGTACGCAACAGCAGGAGTTGCTGCACTGGGTGTTGCAGGTGTAGCACTGCCAGCAGCTGGCGTCTCATCCCATCGAGACCTCTGTCTCTTAGGAGTTGGTGTGGCCAAACCTGCAAGCTTTGGAGTAGCATCCCATGTCATACCAGCAGGAGTGGCACCTGGAGTAGTAGCACCAGCACCCGGGGTTGCGTCCGAATCAACCAATCTACCAGGTGTAGGGGTCTCATCCCATCTATTCCTTCTTACGGACGGTGTGGCATCCGAAACCCTACCAGGAGTGCCATCCGGAGCGTCCCAATCAGAACCCACCTTGGCCTTCTTGGCCACACTTACAGCATCGGCATCCTGCGACTGGTCCCACCGGTTCCTCCTTTTAGGTGCGGGAACCGGTTCCTGCGCTGCCACAACTTTACCTTTCTCCTCCTCCTTCTTCTTCGCAATCTCCTTCAAAATCTCCTCCTTCTGCTTCTTCAACGCCTGCTCCCGCATCACATCCGCGTACGTCCTCACCTTCGGGTCTGGCGTGGCCTCGCCCATGGCGAACGGGTCGTTCCTCTCTGGCGAAATGATCTGCTGCAGTCTCCTCCGCCGGTACTCATCCTCCCTGTCGATGATCCTCTGCGGCTTCCTGAACCCCGCCGAATCCTCCTCAGAGTCGCGCGGCAGGTCCTGCATCGCGATCCGGTGCCCGCTGATAGACGAAATCTGGCGGGAGGAGGGCAGAGGCGCGGCGTCATCCTCCGCCTCCTCGTCCGTGGCGGGGATAGACGACACGTACCCCTCGAACCGCTTGTTTCCCGCGGCGCCGTACAGATCCGCGTCGAAGGCGACGGCGGAGGGCGCCATGGGCACCATCTCCTCCAGCTTCCGCCGCTCCTCCTGCGCGCGCGCCAGCTCGGCGTCGATCGGATCCATCGCTGGCTGGCTGACAAGAAACCCTAGATCCTGAATCCCTGGTATTATCAGAGAAATGAAATGTTTTGTTTTTACTGGAAAAGAGTTTGTCGATGGTACGAAAGTAACGAAATTGGTATCTGTGGCTAAGGTTAGGGTTTTAGGGGAGGGCGAACTTATACTGCGCATCGAATCAACGATGCGGATTACAGGAGGGCTTTTTGAGATTGAGTTGCACGAATCTTGAAGCAGATCCAACGATTGGAGTGATGCGCAGTAGAGGATATGAATTGGGATAAAGGGGGGATAGGAATGAAGTCGGTGAGCCTGTTATTGTAATCCGGACCGTTAGATCAGAACGGACGGTTCCGATCGGTTCGATTTGGATTACAGGGGCCTTTTATAAATTAATCATGGCCGATGAGTTTGATTGACGGTTGTTATTAGGTAATAGGGCACTGTTATCTGATTAGGATAACAGCGGATGTGAAGTCGGTTGGGTTGTACCGACTCAACGAGGCCCGTTTGGCGGGAAAAGCCTGTTAAAGAAGGAGGCCCAAGTGCTTCAGTCTGAGGCCCGGTTGTATTTAGTATTTGAACTAAATTTAGGCCGGTTTGTTTGTTGAAGCCCAATATGAATTTTGAGTTCGGAGAGAGGTCCATATACTCCGCAATTAAAAGCCCCACTGCATTTCGGACATTGTGTCATTACAAGCAATTCACCGTAGGTGAATTTTTTTTTTCTCGAAAGGTTGATAGAAGAAAATAACACTACCGATTATGCACAATGATTAGAGATTAAAAACTAGCCAGATAATGATGGGAAAATTGGGCACCTACCATTCAAAATTTTGCCAGGAAACCAGTTGAACCAGAAAATGAAGATTGCTCATCGATCCTCTGTAGCGCTGCATCTCGAGATTCGAGCTAGCACAGATCGCGAAATGATCTAACGGTTCACATCCTGCACCACACAATGCAGCGCTACAGAGGATATGGAATGGAAAATGAAGAGGGGGAGAAAACAATTGAACTGTACCGAAAGGGCCTGACTAGTAGTATTGAATCATGAACGCACGTAGCTGTCCAACTTACGCAACAAAATGTGTGAAAATTTCAAGTGAAGTGAATCAAACACCTTCGTTGACACACCGAAACAGTTAAACAAAGTAGTTCTAGTGCCACTGCCAGCATCAATTCTCTTGAACGCGATCGAGCAGAACTATCACCGGAAAACACAAGATTCAGGATGATCAGCAGAGATTGAACGACATTCTCATATACATTGGTTACTGGCTCAATGCAAAAGTGACGACGAGTTCGAATTCCTGTTTGCTAAGATACAATGCAGAAGTTCAATCATCCCTCAGTTGTTTTGCTAACTCGAACCTTTCCTTCAATCCAAAGTTCTGGAATACTATTTAACATTATGATAAAACTATTGGTGCTGATTAATTAGTATATTAGTCAAAGATTACAAGGACATTAAAAATAATAAGTATTTCCTAATGATCCCTTTTTTTTTTTGAAGGCTTCCTTGTTGATGTGGTTACTAATTTTAGGGGAAACAATGACCATGAGCTCCTTTTTTAATGATTGTTCATTCATTTCCCAGTTTCCATTGCATTTGCCCATAACGGAAAGGGTCACTCATATCTAGTGTCCTCAGTATTTGTATTTACATTGTTACAAAATTTGAGCTAAAAGTTATAAAATTTGAAGTAAAAGTTAACAAAATTTATGTACGTGTGGATATGTGAATAGTTAAACTATGAACACTTACAAACTTCCTAACGGAAACCCGAAATGAGGTTGTTTCTTGTCGCTGTTAGTTCGTTAATTATTCCTTGGATTTTTTTTTAGTTTTTTCTTTGTAGGTGGATCAGGTTTGTCAGTTGCAATATTGAGAAGTCAGATTTGAGTATCACTTCTGAGCAGATTGGAAAAAATAATACTGATGATGATGCACATCTTGTATGATTAGAGTTCATAAAAATAACACTGATTATATATATCCTTACTATGTATAAAAGCATATTGGAAAAAATGATATTAAAGAGCTATCTTTCTCAAATAAGAAACTTGAGCCGTTGATTATTTTTTTGGATAGATCGGAACCGTTGATTTACGTTAATGCCCATTGACGTTAATGTCTCAGCCCATTAAAATTTAAGACCCATATCAATTTCATCAATATAAGGCCCATTATATATTATCTTAAAAATTTATTATAACAAATTACAATTTCAGCCCAAAGCAACGCATGGACTCTTTACTAGTATGCACAAAATGATTACACTAAAATACCCCACTAGATTTCAGAGTCCAGACAAAGCACCGCCACCATTTATGGAGTTCAAACAAGTTTATCTAAAATGAACATCATCTGCATTCTCCATAGTTTTACTACTATACTAACGTTAGCATTTTGGACCGAAATGCTAACTCCTCAAATTTTATATTATCATGTCTGAAATCATGATTTATGGTGCTAAATAAATTCTTTATATGGAAATATTGGGGAATACAAAAATTTTTCATTTTTAGAGTTTTCTAAGTTTTTGTTTTGAATTTTAAAAAAGAGCTCATAAGTATTAATAAAATATTGATGTTTGTACGTGCTATTTTCAAAAGTGCAAAACAAATAATTTTGAGGCGAATGCTAACGTTAGTATAATAGTCTAGCTCCATTCTCCAACCAACATAAACATATATAAAAATGGATTTGATAGCACAAACAAAATTAAATTCGCATCCATATATATGCATGCATCTTTTAACCAATTAATGTACGTATACGCTGCAGGCATGCATAGGTTTGAATTTTGAAGAGATCAAGAACATGGAAAATGAAGTACTAAATTGGCCGGTCCAGAAGAGGAGGTGATATGGTGGTGAGAAATAAATCAATGGAGAAATGATGAAGAAAAAAGGAAGAAAGAAAGAATACTAATGGGGGTGTAAATAAGGGGTGTAGTTAGGAAGATAGTAATAATTAAAATAACACATCCTTACTCCTAATAAAAAGGTAGTGATATATTGTCACAAACATTGCCCACAGAACTTTTGATGTGCTGGCATCTACTTTTTTATTATTTTTAAAACTGAAAAGGAGGTACACGGGTATCACCCACTGGGTATGACTTACTGGGTATGACTCACTGGGTATGCCCATTCATCAATCGGACGACTTGTAAGGTGTGTGTACACGATCAAACAGTGCAAATCATGGGTATCAATTTTCATTAAATGGTGCATTCATTAAATGCCCATTCATTAAATGCCATTTATTAAATGCCCATGCAATATGCCAACACATCTAAGGGTTGGGGCAGTCGAGTCAGTTTGACTTTTCTTAAAACTCGGGTCGGTCGGGTTTCGGGTCGGGCGGGTTTTTTGGGTTGGGTCATGTCAATTTGTGACAACCACGCATTTAACATATTTTGTGAAGTTTTTGATGTAAGGGGGCAAATATGTCAATTATCAAAAGTTCTGTATTTAATTTAATTTAATTATTATGGGTAGTGAGAGCTGTTGGGTATATAATAAAAAAAATTATAAAGTCATGAGGAAATAACTAATTTGTAAGAATTGATGAGGAAATATTTAAATAGAGCAAATTTGAAGGGGATATAACTAATTTGGCCTAAATTTTTTATCTATATCATTCATTAAAAAAATTTTAATCAAAATTTCTTGGGAAGCAAAATTTCTTTATTTTTATTTTTGAAGTACTTGTTTTGGATTTCATAAGATAGTATATTTTCATACTATCATTTATATTATTATTATGTAAAAAGTTTATAAAGGAAGTACTTACGAAACTATAAGAATGAATATCTTTGTATCTCATGAGATATTTTTTTGTAAATTATTTTAAGGAAAGACATAAATCATAGTTTGGAGATGTTTACATAGATTTTGTGTAAGATCATTGGATAGTTTGGACGTCGTGACCTCATAGTAATAACACTCATTTTTTTTTTTTGGATGCAGCAGCATTACTAAAATTTAAAACTATAAATTATTATTTTTTTACTTCGACTATAATATAATATTTCCTTCGGTGGGTTTAAAAAATTACTCAATAAATTGTGAATTGTCCAGCATAGAAGATCTAATTTTGATCTTCAAAACTCTAATTATCTAAACCTGTTTTACGTAGGTTAATTTCTGGTGGACCCATCTTTAATCAAGCAGAGTAAACGTGGCTGTTGTATAACAATGTCTTTTCAGGTATCCATTGACAGTTTTTACAATGAGATTTTTTAAAAATTCTAAAAATATCAGCAATTATTTTCAGAAATAGAAAAAACTTTTATACAGGTAGTGTATAACTTATAGATCGATCATGTTTATGATTATATCTTGAGTGACGTCTAATAGCTATTCAAATGCCCGTTAAATTACAATATTTAAAGAGGAGAGATCCATTAACAAAGAATAACTTGACAATATTGACAATATCACTTTTCAAAAATTTATAAAAAATCATAAAAAATCTTAAAAATAGAAAAAAGTTCACGGAAGTATAATTAACTTATAGATTGAATATGTATCCGATTATATTCAATTTAAACGACGTTTGATAGCTCTTTAAAGATCCGTTAAATTATAACTGTTGAAAAGTGCACAAAATTTTGATTAGTCATTAAACGATGATCAAATTGATTGAAATTTGAAACACCATCAATCTATAAGTCAAGTAAAACATCCATAAATCATTTTTCATTTTTAAGTTTTTTTAAGATTTTTTATAAATTTTTGAAAAGATTAATTGTCAAGATTGTCAAGTTATCTATTGTCAATGGATCCCTCCTCATATTTAAAAAGTGCATACAATTTTGATAAGTCCTCTAACAATGTTCAAATTAATTAGAACTTGAAACACTATCAATCCTTTAGGTAAGTAATGCATCCATAAACTCTTTTTCATTTTTAAGATTATTTTGAATTTTATAAATTTTTAAAAACTTATTGTCAAAATTGTTAAGATAAGCATTGCCAATGGATCCCTCCTCCAGAAACTACTTCAACAAGAGCTGTAACTCGGGCTTCACCCCGAAAAGTGGTATCAAATAAATAACTAAGAATTTTTATAAAATTTTAAATATTTATATTAAACAAAACTTTAAAAAAATTGTAAAATTTTTATGTAAGTAAATAATAATAATAATAATAATAACAACAACAACAACAAAACAATGATTTATAAATAAGAATATATATAAATGTTGTACCATTTTAAGGGTTAAAATTTGTTTTAGATATGTCACATTCATCTTATTTAATGAGGAGAGAAAAAAATACAAGCCATTGGATCAAAGTAGATGAAGAGTTTCAAACAAAATCAATGGTTAATAATAGTGATGATGTGGCATTGTTAGGGGGCTTGAAAACCTACCCCTCTTTATGGAGTATAGATTTCTTAGTTCTTTTCAGTTTGTTCAGTTGTTATTTCTGTTGCGATTTGTGAACAACGTTTATTGCCTGGTCAATTTCGACTCGATCAAATCCCAGGAATCTGTGGCCATCGGCTACTTCATAGACATGTGGTTTTGGTGCAGGCTGCAGTCACCAAATCTTATGAAATTGATGGTACGGAGAGAAATAATATCTCTATGAAATTTGAATACACTTTTTTTTTTATTATTATTTACATGAAAGATGAAAGCAAAAAAAAAAAAACGGTTGCCGTTAAATATTCATTATAATTTTGTAGAAAAGAATTTCAAACCCACTGTCTTCTTGACTTAGAAAAAAAAAAGCAAAAAAAAATTCAGCACAGTTCCCATATGGTTAGCAAAAATATGGAAGAGCTATTATGGATTTTTTTTTTTTTTTCAAATTGTTCACATCTTTTGTATGCTTACAACAAATTAGATAGTACATGTTTTTTATCGCAGAAATATGTGCACGAGGATAGAAAAAATAGTTCGAAATTATTGCATGCAGACAATGAGTCGATATATAATCTATGAACAAATAAAATGAGACTACTTTGACTATACATTTTACATTAATTTCCGAAATACATCGCTCAAAATTTAAACAAAAAAGCGGAGAACTTGTCAAAGCAATGCGAGTCATGCGACACAAAAATACTAGAGTGGTTGAACTATAGATCGGCTAAGCAATCTTTCATTTTGAATGAAGCGGTTCTTATCAAATATATCTCTTTAATTGTATCTAAAAGACCCATCACGACCATTCGACTATGAAAAATGAATGGTCCATATTTCATCTGATCTATAGCAGAACTAGCCTGTATATAATATAATAGAGCTAGAGCCGGTACGTACTGTTAACATTTGGTTTGAAAAACAAATAAGAAAAAGAATTCCACAGTACTTATGTACCAGCCGATGGAGCAGCAATATTAATTGAGTTCTCGATCAAACAGAGCCACCGGTTACGCACGGCGGGCCTTGTGATTGATAGTGGCATATATGCACAAGCATCTTCAATAATGCAACTTATGCTACAAAACAAGTAGCTAGTCAATATTTCCTTCTGTATAGGACAATGATGCTATGCCACAAACTATGTCTCCACAACCCTATGATGAGGTGGCATGTGGGTCGGATGAGTCATTTTTGTAAAATTTTCAGGGTCGGTTATTTTTGTAAAATTGTTAGAGTCATTTTTGTAAATGTTCTTTGGAAAAAGAGATATTTCTGTAAATTTGTCTTAAAAAGGGATATTTTTTAAATATTTGCCATGTCATCGTATGGTATTGGGGACAATGTAAGGGGCAATATATATTTTTTCTTATGTATAATACATATGTGATATGCCTGTGCCTGTTCTGACAATTCCTAAACATTTTTCACACCTTTCATTTAATTAAAGAAGCTAGTGTTGAAGCTGATTGCTGAGCGAATACTCGAAATAGAAATGAAACCTCGTTTTGCATTATTATGTGGAACTAATTGTCATGGTTCTGGTGGCCACAGTTTGCCTATGGCCTATGCTAAACAAACAAAATACAAATACTGTACCTCCACAATTATTATATGAGTAGGGATCGGATAACCACAAATTTGGTGACACTGCTATTACCACAGGCCTTGTAAATCTACACAAAATCTTAAAAATAGAAAATAGTTTACAAATATATTCATCTACTTGTAAATTGATTGTGTTCCAAGTTTCATTTAATTTGAGTGTTAGTTGATACTTCATTAAGAACCATCAAGTTTGTATGATAATTATAACAATCTAAATTTAATGGTTCTTGATGAAGTATCAAATGACACTCAAATTGAATAAAATTAATAAAAAAATCAATCTATAAGTAAATAAATATATTTGTAAAATATTTTCTATTTTAAAGATTTTTTGTGAATTTATAAGGCTTGTGATAATAGTAGTGTCACTAAGTTTTGTGGTTATTTGATCCCCACTCTTGTTATATATATATATATATAAATATCTCTTTTGTTTGTTATGAGAACCCAAGTCTCAGGCAATAATTATGTCGTTCTTTTTTTTTTTTTTTTATATCCTACTCTCTAATTAAGAGAGATCTTTTACAAGTGGGGTGAGGTATGAGTCCGTATCTGCTGCGATCCAAATCAGATCTCAGGAATCTAAGATTCGGATCCGACGGATATAGTTTTTCGAGGGCTTTTTTAAAAATAATCACAACCGTCAACTCAGGATCTCAAGTCCTGCGATCCAAATCAGATCCCAGCTGATTTCAGCGATATGAGGTATGAGGCCCAGGTTGCTTGTTGACTTGAATATACATAATATAATAATTTACTGTTGAAAGCCCAAATTTCTTCAAAATACAATGGAATAATTGTCTAATTATTAATAAGATTTACCATATACAAGTACCAAGTAGAAAAGTAAACTTCAAATTAAATTGGATTCCTACTGGTACCGGCCCGGTATGGTCCCTTTAGATATTGTTTCATTAAGGAACCAGCGATTAAGCCAGCATTTCGAAAAAAGAAGGGGTATCAATTTTCCTCTAAAATTCTCCTATCCAGACAAATTAAGTCTTCTAATGTTTCACACATATGAATGAGTGAGTCTATAATACTATTAATAGTACAAATGAGTCGATACTACGACATCATATCGTTAGTTTTAAATTTAACAAGAACATTTACATGAATATTCCACATCATAATAGCTAAAAGTAAAACTTTTAAAACACACTTGATCTTTCACTAATTACTCAATTTAACATATATTGTGCTTACAATAGAAAAACAGCCAATTGAACCCTAATAGCTAAATTATCTTCTAATCATGCAACTAAACCTCTTATATTATTCAATTTAACATGTTAATTATTTAACTTAACATACATTGTGTTTAGATGGAAAAATAATTAATTATTCAAAATTTTTTTTTTTTGACGAAAGTGAAATTTCATTCACCAATTCCCATATCTTTCCAGGAAGTCAAAGTCTTACAAACCTAACAAACTACATCTAAAATAACTAACTATTTATACACAGAATTTTCCTAGGAAAAAACTGTGATCCACCTGATTAAAACCACACATCCAGCAAAACTTTTTAGAACACCCTAATAGTGAACAAAAAAAAATCCAAAACACAGATACCAGACAACGCACATATTCAAACAAACACATGCACAAAAACAGAAAAAGCATATTTAAACTAATTTTTTTTTTGCAAAACATATTGCATTTTAAACTAAAGAAACACCAGTGATCTCCGGTGTATCTTCCTCAACTTCAGAATTTGCTTCTATTGCAAAAACTCTAGTAGGAGCTTGGTTCATTTGACCTCTAACCTCATTTCCTGTCCATGAAACATACAAAGAAACAATTTTAGCAAGAAACATATTATAACTTAAATGATTAATCCCTTCAAAAATAGCTTTGTTTCTACAAAACCATCTAGTCCAAAATATAATGCAAATCATGCTCTATGCATAAATCAAGTCATCCTTTGACAGTTGTAAAGTACTATTCCATAAGTTGAATATTTATATTCAACATAATATACGAATTATTCAATTTAACATCAAATTATAAGTTGAATAATTATATTAATAAGTTGAATATTTAGAACAATAAATGAATAATAAACTAAATAGTTTTATGGTATCTCTAATGGTATCACCATAATATTTTTCTAAACAAAAATTTACACGATATCGAGTATAAAAAAGATGATCTACACTGGTAGCCAATGAGTCATATAACTGTAATTTTTATATTTATATTGCACTGATAACTTCAACAAATTTCTTTTGAGTTCACTTTCCGATCAGAGGGGAATCTTGAACAACATTCGAGTAAATGTGAGAACATACAAAAGTTTTTTCTGTTTCTTTGTTTAATTATTGTTTCCTGTAACAACACATATTATACAAAATTGCTATGCTAATTTTTTTTTTTTCAATTCTAGGTTGGTGAAGCATTATTGTAATGTTTTGTTTGAAAGCAATATTACATTAGATCAGTACCAGATTCTTTCTAGAGAAAAACATAATTTGGTAATAATTTAGATTTGTTAGTTGTTTGGAATATTTGAAAATTTGAACTGCACTTTTGATGTCATGACATGTACTCTAAAGTTTTTTTTTTTTTTTTGCTTTGTGAGTAGATGAATGTATATGTCGGCGCTATTAAAATGTGAGTCGTTTCTCTATTCTAATTACTATTTCTTTGAAAATAAGTAAATATGGTAAGTAATTTTGATTTGTTCCTTATAGTTTCCAGGCTGGTTTAAAAAGAGGCCATAATGATTGTGTTATATTTGAACCTCTGCTCGAAGAGGTTTGATTTTTTTTTTTTTTCTGGGATGATAATTAGCTGTTTAAAGTTGTCTTGTAGAACTGTTAATTAGTTGTTTTATTAACCTGAATAGGTAGGCAGAATCTTACTATGGAATGATCATGGCTTACTTGCAAAGAAACATAGAACAAGACCAGTCAGGGGTTCCGGGTTTCGAAATTATCAGATTATGGAGTCTCTTAACTGGGTGAGTGACATGGTGCATGATAACGATCATACTCGTTTTCCAATTACCTTTGGTAATAAGGGATTGATAGTGCCTTGTAAGATGAGATCAGATCTTTCTGATATGGACCATTTTGTGCTGAGAAGGGTTGCTTGTACCTTTGTAAGGTATTTAACATCTGAATTAAGGAAAGTTATGGGAAGGCATGAGCTGCAGTTGTGTGGGAATTTGTTCTTAATGCTGGCCATCAACTGGTACAACAAAGAGATACAAAAATTTAGTGTTATTTGGCTGTTTAATAATAAAATTTATAACAAATTGGGAGATCTTGACAGTGAACTGGAGGAATTTAGCAGACAGAGATCAATTTCAGTTCATGGTAATTCATTTTTTTATTTTATGATTTTTGATATGATTTTTGTTTGTAAATTTCTGATATGACTTTTGTTTGATATGATTTCTGGTATTTTATATGTATTTGCAGGTCGAAAAACATTGTTGAGATTGAACCATATGATAGTGATGAGACAGGTCTCGTTTTGAATATGAAGATATTGTATTCTAGATTACTTGTATCCGGTAAAATGGAAATACCCAATAAAGTTAAAAAGCTCGAAACTTCCCTCGTGACTCTAAAATTTTATCTCAAGTATGTTTTTCTTTAATTGTGAGATCTAAATTATGTTAATTAGTATATTTAACATGCTGACCTTTTTTTTTTATTTGTTTGTAGGTCCTTCAAAAATTTTTGGTGGTAAGAGGATGTTTTATTAATAGGAACTAGCATAGAACAATTGGACGTAATAACATATTTGAGATAATTTCAGAAAACAAAATTTTCATAATCTAGAGTGTATTTGACTAATATCCCATATAAATTTACCATAGATATTCTATCAAAATTAATACATTGTATAATAATTAATTATGTCAATTTCATTGTAATCTGAATAAGACACTTAAATTATTACATATATCATAGAATAGTTAATGCAAATTGGGACATTAACAGCACGATAAATATATAAAAAATATCTATACTATCTATACTATATTATAAAGTACCTAAGAATTGGACGTCTCCATTTTTTTCTTTCTTCTTCAAATTTTTTTAATTTCCAATCTACCCCCTAATCAACGGTACAGATCAAAATATATTGATTTCAAAGGCGTTGATGTTATCCAATTAAACAACTTCCTCTCCATTTTGGTATTACAAAAATAGAAAGATATCAATCTTGGTATGAAATACATCAATGTTGATTAGAATTTACATTAATGAGGAATTAACTCTTTATATTCTAACATTCAATGAGTTGATTTAGTGTAAAGATGAAATTGTATGAGATCAGAATTTAAAATGCCCGCACGATGGGTGGGTTTCCTACTAATATTATTAAATAATTAATGATAACTTGAAAACCGTTGGACCATATATTTCATTTGGAAAAGTAGTAGCAAGAAAATATCATGTAACTTAATGATATAATAAATTTTGTCATGCAACATGCAAAACTCAAAAGTGAAGGGCTGATTATGCAAGAACACTACAAACATATGGCTATTGAAGTGAAACTGAAATTAAAGGACATTTAAATAAGATTAAACGAACATGAAAGTGACAACCTTTAACCATTTACTTCAAATCGCTCAGAAAATTAATATCTACCGCAAACTGTCGGATTTAATTTGATTGGGAGGTTGGTTCAAGGTTGCATTTACTAGGAAGAAACTATAAGGCGCTAATGCATTTTTTGTCCACCCACGAGATTAACTCTCTCTTCTCAATTCGTATTCGATATGGCTATTTCATTCAAATCAAGAACAGGGGTGCATGCGGAGAAGAGATGGGCAAGAATCCGGTTATTATCGCTGGGCATGCAATTTAATTTCAGACAGTTTTTCGGATGGTAAATATAAGAGGGATGACGTGGTTTCTCGGGGATGCAGGTTTTTTCTTCCGGAATTTTGTAGTTACAGAGATTTGGACGATCCAAACCGCTCAATGTGATCACCATATCTTAATTTTGTTCTTGACCAAATTTTATATTTTTTAGAATTTTTTAACTATTTTTTAGATATATAAAAAAAACCACATTTTTGAATGGTCCATAATGTTTTAAATCAAGTCATTTTCTAATTATCTAAAAAATAATTAAAAAATACCAAAAATTATAAAATTTGGTGTACAATAACATTTATATACGGAGATCACATTGAGCTGTTTAGATCTTCCATATGAACTTTGAAAATGATAATATGAAGCCGTAGTACTGACAAATTTGTACTATTAATAGTATCATAGCCTCACTCTATATAAATATATATAGTTATTGGAACAGTATATCAGTACCTCCTTTTTACAGAATAAAAATTAGTTACTCAAAGTGAATGAACTTAATTATGCATACACTAGTCAGGTTATTATAAAGAGATCAATTTCTACCACTAGTTTGGAGTTCGGAGGAAGAATCCTATCCTCACAAAAGAAATAATATGAAAGCTCATTTCAGTACTAATTACTGTTCTGTGTATAAAAATGATACTGTATAGTAATAGTGAATCCCTTAGTTTTTATTGTGTTGATACTTCGTGTCCCTTTTTTGATCATAAGGCAGATCAATGGTCACTTTCTTTAACAGGAAAAATTGAAGGTAAGCAAAGCAAGAGTGATGTATACATGATGGGTCCGTTTAGCGCTCCAAATCCGGAATAACAATAAGCTATCTGAACTAAAAAAGAGAGTGTCAAATACGGAATAGAATACCGGAATAGCTCTCAAAATCACTAATCTGGTATTCGGACCAATTGATGGAATACCTAAATAGTATTTTGGAATAGCAAATTAATTACCCCAACTAATCTGATATTCCGATTAGCATTTGCCAAACACGGACTAGAATACTGGAATAGATTCAAAATATCACTTTTTTAATTTTTACAATTCTATTTTTACTAATCTGATAGCACTATTCTAGCTCTATTTCTTGATTTGCCAAACGGATCCGATGAGACTGGTCAATTGGAGTCATAATTGTTCCTTCCATTTTCCTTCTTTGTCTGTGTTTAGTATCAAACATTCAAACCAATAAAATACTAACTTGAAATTTAATATTTGCTCCAGTCACTCCATCACTGCATATAGCCTATAAATATGCAATCTAACCTTCTGCTCTAACACAATCAAACCATAACAGAAACAATCTCTTGCTTAATTTGCCTCTCTTTCCTCTAGCAACCAACCATGGATAAATCTACCAACCACTATAAAGGATGGTATAATGCAATTATACTAATCAGAATTCAGAGCTTTGCACGTGCGAGTCGGTACGTGTTGAGTCTGATTTCGTTCATGTACCGATTCATCTCATACAATGTGCATCCATTTTGGATCCAATTCTTCTACTTTATCACCATTGATCTTTTTGGGTCTCTTCTCTTAATGGTACTTAAGCCGAGTGATCCTAATTTTAAACCCCGCTACGTAGACATGTTTTTCCTATCAACCTCATCCCTCACTGTTTCGGGCCTATCCACAGTAGAAATGGAGAGATTGTCTAGCTCCCAAATTGTGGTCATGACCCTTTTAATGCTCGTAGGTGGGGACGTCTTTGTATCTATGTTAGGTTTTTTCTTTCGTAGCGGTAAGCCCAGTGTAGCAGGGCTTCCAATTAGCAGTGTCAATTCAGTTAACATTGAGCTTGAGACGATTGCTTCAGTCAGTACTATCGAGAGACTCGAATCAGGTACCGACATAAGTGTCAAGGAATCGAATTACAATAGTTATCTCAAGTACCTGGGCTTAGTTATCCTTGCGTATTGGGTACTATTTCATGCGGCGGGTTTTGTTGCCTGTCTAATGTACGTATCTGTAATCTCGAGCTCGAAACAGGTGTTAAGAGGGAAAGGGATCAATTTGGGATTGTTCGCATTTTCCACTACCGTTTCATCCTTTGCAAATTGTGGATTGATAGCAACAAATGAGAACATGGCTATATTCTCGAAGAACTCGGGTCTCCTGTTATTTGAAGTTGTGATAATTCTAGCTGGAAACACACTATTCCCGCTGTTTCTGAGAGGGACGATTTGGGTACTCGGTCATTTCATCAGAAACGATGCCATTGAGTGTATGTTGATGAGCCCGAAAGAGATAAAATTTGGCCACCTGTTGACGAATCTAGCTACATTCTTTCGATCAAGCACGGTCTTTGGTTTAATGGCCTTCATGATCACGCTCTTCTGTTCGATGGATTGGAGACATCCGGTGTTCGATGGCCTCAACCCGTACCAGAAACTCGTCAATGCCTTGTTCATGGCCGTCAATACGAGACATGCCGGAGAGAACTCTGTCGATTGCTCTCTCATTTCCCCTGCAGTTCTACTATTAATCATATTCATGATGTATATATGTTTTCTCCTACCACTTTATTATAACCATTTATAGTTATCTCAGTTACACCGGCACATAGCATATGTTTCATCTCCAAACAACTAAATGTTTCTATTTGATTTTTTTTCGTTAGGTACTTACCTTCATCGGCTACCATCATGCCTGTGAAGGAAGATGAGGAGACGAGACACCTCGAGAAGGGAAATTCGGGGAAAACTGCAACTATTGTAAACATGCTAATGGCGCCTCAAGTTGTATGCGTAATTTTGTTTGTGATCGTGGCATGCATAATCGAGAGAAGACGACTGATATCAGATCCTCTCAACTTCTCCGCTCTTAGTGTCACTTTTGAGGTGGTCAGGTATATATTAATTCTTTTCTCTCTTACAATTTTATTATTTTTGTCATCCTTTGTTCTTTCATTATTTATGTTGAGAATCAACGCTGAGGCCCAAGCCCATCAAGCTCAAGATCAAGAATTATCTAGAGTAATGTGGTGTTTAGATATTTCTTAGGAATAATCTAGAACATTATGGATATAAGAAAAATATCTTAGGTCTAGAATTATCTATAAAAATATCTATGGAAAAATATCTAGGTTCTAGAATTCTCCATAGAAGTAGTATAAATAGGGGTATGGAGTTGGATGTAGGAACCAAGCAAACCAAGCAAGAGATAGTAGTAAATTGGAGGTTAGGTTGTAGTAAGAAGCTAGGGGTATATGGAGGTTTAGTATTTAAGTAGTAGTTGTAACAATATTTTGAGATATAATAGAAAATATTGTTATAGCTAGTGCCTCCATACTCAACAATCTGGTATCAGAGCCGGAGTTGTCGGAGCTTGTTCAGAGTCGGTGGTAGGGGGTCAAGCATAGAGCCGGAATTCTGCCGGTGTTCCGCCAGTCAATATAGTGGTATCGACAAGTTGTCGAAGGAGCCGCAGCTTGACGACAGTCCGGGACTGCGAAGTGCGGTGGAGGAGAAATCTTCAAGAAGGCTTACTAGACGTCGGCCGTCCTAGTTGAAGCCATGGATTTCTCAGGTACGATTGGTGGAATGAAGAAATTGAATTCTAGTAATTATATATATTGGAAGGCATGCATAGAGTCCTACCTCCAAGGGCAGGACCTATGGGAGGTAGTAGGCGGGTCTGAGACGACCCCGCCGAAAGTTGATACCGTAGAAGAGACGGTATCGGAACAGGTTGCTGACCCCAAAACGAAAAAGAAGAAGGCTTCAGAGAAGCCAGCCGAAACTCTGTCCGTAGAGAAGCAAGCCGAAGCTCTGCGGAAATGGCGAATCAAGGCCGGGAAGGCGATGTTTGTACTCAGGACAGCCGTTGAAGACGAGCTACTAGAGTACATCAGAGAAGCGCCCACGCCGAAGGTAGCCTGGGATACCCTAGCAACACTCTTCTCAAAGAAGAACGACGCGCGCCTCCAACTACTTGAGAAGGAGCTCATGACAATCTCACAAGGTAACATGATGATTAACCATTACTTTACGAAAGTAAAATCTCTTTGTAGTGAGATTGCTCAAATAGACCCTGAAGAAAAGATCAGCGAGCAAAGGATGAGAAGGATTCTCATCAATGGGCTAAGACCCGAGTATAGCGGGTTCATAGCAGCCATCCGAGGTTGGCCAACGCAGCCAACACTATTGGAGCTGGAGAATATGCTCGCAAACCAGGAGGCTCTAGCGAAGCAAATGGCCGGAGTCTCGTTGAAGCAAGAAGAAGAGGCCTTGTTCAGCAACCGAAAGACGGGTCGACCTGACCGAAAGTCAAGAGGTAGACCCGAAGGAAGGTCTAGCCAGCAACGAAGGCCTAAAGAGAAGACTAATTCTTCAGGGGAGCTCGAGACTCATCCGATGACAATGAAGACGATGACGATCGATGTTATAATTGTGGCAAAAGAGGGCATTATGCACGAGATTGCTGGCGGAAGAAGAAGAAAGGCCATGGTAATGTGGCGACCTCAAGAAGCCAAGACATTGTCCATGAGAGCAGTGGTTGTGAAGAAGAGTGGGATGCAGAAGTAGCACTCACTGCTGCAATCATGGAAGATGAAGAAAGCCTCGCGGTGACCACAGTGGAGATGGTGCCGGAGGAGGTCCCATATGAAGAAGATTGGGACGCGGGGGGGTGGCGACTGTTGGAATACAGTCGGTAGTTGGCATAGAGGTTGCTGAGGTTGATGAGCCAGAGGAAGAGGAGTTCGACATGGAGTCGTGGCCGATCAAAGATGAAGAAGATGCCATAGAAGATGAAGAAGAGATCGACATCGAGGCTTGGCCCATCGACAATATACGAGACATTGTAGAAGTTGATGAGCTTGAGGAAGAAGACGTCGAATCGCGGTCCTTCATCAATGGCATAGATGTCGAGGAGGCCAGTGATCTCGAGGAGGAAGAGATCAGTTCCGAGTCATCGTTCATGGAAGACATCAAAGATGTCAAAGAGGTAAGTAAGTATGAAAATAGAACTGACTTTGAGTCATTGTTTTTTAAAGAACCAATTAAAGAATTGGTCGATGAGGAGACCAAAGTCGTAAAAGAGGCCGAAATTATAAGCTGCATCGTGGCTGATGAAGAGAAGCCACAAGAGAGCGCCAAGGTGGAAGTCATCACCAAGGAGGGTGATGCTGTCAGGATGACATATAGAAGTGTCACTATAGCTGAAGGACGTGAGTTGGTGCAAGGAGTTACAGCCCGTCCGGTGATCCGTCGAGAAGTCGGACCTCGACGAAAACTAGTGCCGGGACCACTAGTAAAGCGGGTTCAAGAAGTCCATCGGGAAGTTCGATCGCAAATAACTGAGGAGTGCCAAGCTCAACGAGCACAAAGGCGAGGTTGCAAGTATGATGATCCGGATGGACGCGGAGTACCAAAATCGGAATAGTACAAAGTCAGCGTTGAGGGGGAGTGTTGAGAATCAACGCTGAGGCCCAAGCCCATCAAGCTCAAGATCAAGAATTATCTAGAGTAATGTGGTGTTTAGATATTTCTTAGGAATAATCTAGAACATTATGGATATAAGAAAAATATCTTAGGTCTAGAATTATCTATAAAAATATCTATGGAAAAATATCTAGGTTCTAGAATTCTCCATAGAAGTAGTATAAATAGGGGTATGGAGTTGGATGTAGGAACCAAGCAAACCAAGCAAGAGATAGTAGTAAATTGGAGGTTAGGTTGTAGTAAGAAGCTAGGGGTATATGGAGGTTTAGTATTTAAGTAGTAGTTGTAACAATATTTTGAGATATAATAGAAAATATTGTTATAGCTAGTGCCTCCATACTCAACAATTTATAATATACAAAGGTAATATATACTGTGCATGACTCCATCCATATATATAGAGCATTTCACCCAGCCAATATTACGTCTCACTTGTTGATTTGGTCCAACTTCTCATTGAATTGCATACCAGTATATAGATGGTTTGTGACTTTGTGTAATTAAAAATTTAAAATCTAAAGTAAATACAATTTTTTTTTTCACAATTGTAGTGCATATGGAAATGTCGGGCTAACAACTGGGTACGCCTGCTCGAGACTGCAGAAGTTGCAGCCCGGAGTAAGCTGCGTAGACCAGCCGTACAGCTTTTCGGGTTGGTGGAGTGATGAAGGGAAGCTCCTGTTAGCATTTGTGATGCTTTGTGGAAGACTGAAGATATTTAGCCAGAGAAATGGAAAAGCATGGACATTGAGAGGTTATTTTTTGACTGAGTAGCTAGCTTAATAGGAGAAAGTGAAACTTAGGAGATTAATATTCGATGTATAGATTTTTTTTTTTTTTTTTGCCCAAATTGTTTGTATGGATCAAATTGATGCACACAGTGGATTGAAAAGTCCATTATTGGAATTGTCTATATATACTCTCTCTACCATATTAATTGATGTCATACTCATACCCAAAATATATATGGCATCATAAATAAAATAGTTATTCTGGTTTGTAATAGCTCGATATGAAATTTAATGGTTGTGAATTTTTGTGATTAACTTCAGTAAGTGCTCCTATATATTTCACCAGAAAATATTAATTGGGTGCTGCTATAACAGATGCAAATTAAATTAATCTAGCTGTGAATTAGATAGAGTTGTGTAGTTGCCATGCAGAGATCATCCGGACTTCGTTAGGTACTAGTGAGGGGTTCTAATAAGTACTAATTACAAGGGAAAAACACTAGAATCCATGCAGCACGCACCGATGTAATAGAGAAACCTGTTAAAGATAATTCAAAGTCTAAAAATATCAAAATGCTGAATTTATCTTTGGTACAAAAAGTTCAAAAATAGCCGCACAAAAATGATAGCTGAGATCTAGAATTAGCATTACTTATTTGTAATAGTAGCTAAAATAGAGTTGTTGGTTAATTAATTTAGGAAGTTAACAGTCTAATTTAATTAGCTAGATAATTTTATGTATGTTAGGCTATATAATGAGCTTTTGTAGTTGTCTTTAGGAAATGTGAGGCAGACGTGATGTGTGATAAATAAGATAGATTATGATGTATGATGTATGAGAGTTAATTTATTGTTGAGAATTTTTTAACATAGGTGCGGCATCGAATGCAACATATATATATAGAACCGTTAAACCGGTTGAATAAAAACTACTTCAGCTAGCTATATATTATATATATAGTCAAATCAATCTAACACTGAAGCAATTAGTAATTTAACATCTAAGACTTTATATAAGTTCCCTCGGTAGAGGAGCTCCATGCATGAATTAACTAAATCAATCATGCATCCTGAAGTAACATGGCAAAGCACCGGCCTCCTAATGGCTAGATCTTCCTTCTGTTCGAATATCTTTCGTATTCTGCACAATAACCGGTCTCTAAGTTACTTGACTCTTTGGAAGATATCACCACACCAAAGCTACCTCTTCGAATAGGTATTAACTATTAATTAATAATTTAATATCATTCCAAATGTGGAATGATACAGAGATCGATATACCGGTATAGCCAGTCACATTAGTGCACTGTAGTGATGCCATTACAGCTCCCGTCATTGATACGGATGTTCTGCACTCTTAAATTATGCATGTAAATTTGTTTATAATGCACCGAAAGTTATTTATTATGCATATAAAATCAACCATAGAAACTTGTATACTAAGCATTTTTGTCTGCATAAGAAAAAAATATTGATAACATGCATTCTACAACCAACACGTTGTATACTAAATAAATTTGTGTGCATAAAAGCATTTTTTATTAACATATAACACTAACATACATTTCGTAACAAATATATTGCATACTAAATAAATCAATGCGCACAATTATAAACAAGTTTACATGCATAATTAAAATATATTTCCTACATGCATTCTAAACCTAACAAATTGCATACGAAACAAGCTGAATAATAAATACATTAGTTTGCATAGTAAGGTATATAATATACATAATTAGCTATATGATATGCATAATTAAAACGTGACTATGAAAGAAAGAGAGAAAGAGGAGGTGTTAAAATAAACCGGACGAAGGGGTCATGAACCGGAAGATGAAGTCATGAACCGGTTGAACTTTACTAAACCAAATTTTGAACCGCGACTTGGTTGATGAAAGATAGATTTAATCCAACAAGTTAAGTTTAGGCCAAATTGGTTATATTCCCATAAAATTTGCTCTATAGAAAATTTCCCATCAAATTACACAAATTGGATATATCCCCATAACATATTAATTCATTTAGATATATACCCCACAACTCTCATTTCTAATAAAAATAATCTATTAAATTCGTTTTTATTTGTGAAAGACACTTATGCCCTTTAGTTTGTCCAAGACTGAGATTTTGTGGGTCGGGTTGGGTGGGTTGTTCGGGTATGGTCAGATTTTGCACCTCTATTTCCGGGTTATCTCGGGTTTCGGGTCGGATTTTTATGGTCAGTCTGACTTTCCTGAAACACGGGTCGGGTCGGGTTCAGGTCAGTCTGACTTTTCCTGAAACACGGGTCGGGTTGGGTTCGGGTCAGTTTGACTTACCCTGAAACTCGGGTTGAGTTAGGTTCGGGTTGGGCAGGTTTTTCGGGTCGGGTCAGATTTTGCCACCTCTAACATTTGTACTTCTCACACTAAGAAGTCATGGCAGTTATATTGACAACAAAAATTATGCTCTATAAATTGCGGGATCCTGTAATGACTAACGTGGGACAAACTATAGGGTATAACTGTCTTTCACAAATAAAAACAAATTTAATAGATTATTTTTATTAGAAATGAGAGTTGTGGGTATATATCTAAATGGATTAATATGTTATGGGGATATATCCAATCTGTGTAATTTGACGAAGAAATTTCTAAATAGAGCAAATTCTACGGGGATATAACCAATTTGGCCTTAAGTTTACATGGATAGTTACTGGCTTGTATAAAAACGCAAATTAAGAAGGAAAAAAAAATGTGTGTATCAATGACGGGAGCGCCATTGGTATATTTCCGTAGCTTTTCCCAATTAAGAATGTTTAATCCATATAACCTCATCATCACTAATATAAATTCTAATTTATATTTGAATTAAATTTATGATTCACCGAATTATATGCTGCTATAATCAATGTATATATGTATAGCTTGTAACTTGCAAGCGACAAGTCATGATAGTTCACGTTAATTATGAGCGATAATTAATGTAAAATATATAGTACTATATCAAATCAGCATCGATAATATATAATAGAGATATATTCTGCTCTCATAATATATATATCAACGAAAAATTGTCAGCTAGGCTAATAAATAGCGAATTATTGAGGAGAACAGTCACAACTAAATTAATTGACCATATGCAATTGATCGAATAAACATATGCATAATTGTTCCAAGTTCCAACAATATCATTTGACTTTCTTCTGGGGTTAACTTGGATTAATATAATATTATCATATACGTATCCGTAAAAAACACAGGTAATTCTGTAAAATTAAGTATTTTAATTACACTTTTGTGTGCATGTGACTCTGAGTATGGTTTGCAAATTTCTTATTTATTTTTTTTTTAAATTTGATTTTGCATATATAATTGAGCTTAATTTTGACCATTTCTACTAAATTATAGCTCGATATCGCAATTTAAAGAGTACTTTTCCAAGTGACGTGCATGATACATGACTGTCTTTCAATTATAAGGCAAAATACTGAGTACGCCTTCATAAGTTACAACTTATATATCAACTTACAAGTATCATTATAATAGTTTTTAACATATAAAAGGAGGGAAAAAAATATAAGCTTTTCGGAGTAATTATATCACTTAAATGCATTGTTTTAAAATGGACATTCACCACCACCGGAGGCGCCTCCCTTGGCATTTCCGACACGGCCCAGACTCCTACACTCATCACTCGCGGTGGTGCTAGCTGTTGACCTCAAAGATGAGTATGGCAATGAAGAGGAGGCATTGAGGCAGTTTGGCATATTGGATATGAAGTACAGGCCTTGTCTGGAAGTTGATCGCCTTGAGCCCTCGCGTGCTGGGAGCTAGCGTGTGGTTGTCATGGGGCTGCATCCGACGACCCGTGTTTGATCGAGAGCTCCTTGTTGATCGTGCTTCTGGGTATGTGGCAGCCACTAAACTTCAAGCCTTTGGGAAGGCCGTGTTTAGATCTAGAGTTGATTGTCTTCAATTGAGAATTTGAGATGTTTAGGATTAAAAATGTCTGTTGTGTGTTCTTTTAGTGTATTTATGGAGTACCAATTTAGGTTTCATGTTGGGGTTCGATTCTAAGAAGGGGCAAGAGATCAGAAGTGCCATTGTATTCTTTTTTTGGGAAGAAAATTGGAGACGACATATATAAGTGAAACGCACAATTAGTACAATGTTGACTTAATTTTGAACCGCTGGATCATTCGTGCAGGTACTTATTTTTGTGAAGAAATGAAAAATATATTAAAATCTAAAAATTCGAAAATCTGATCAATGGGCCATGTGTGACTCGTGTTATTAGGGCTATGAATGCAACGAAATTTTGCGTTATTTCGTTTCGTTTCGTCCAAACGAAATGATTAACGCAACGATTTGCGGTTTCGTGATCGTTTTGTTGCATTGGCACCCTACGTGTTATATCTCTCATACACAATTTTTCCTATCCATGCCCATTCCATCTTCACAATTGTTGCTAATATCAAATGAATTACAGAATTAGCATATATGTAGAGCTGAATCTCAAGTCTTGATAGTTTCATCCATTAAGCTGGAGTTGCTCTTCTCCAACTTTTATCTAATGCATATCACACTATCAGATTAGACATCTACACAAATCAAGGCATAAAATGAGTTGAGGAGATTACACTTAGGTGAACGGGTCAATATGTGCTATCATAATTGTGATGGCAGCATCCTGCTATAGTTAATTTAGATGGCTAAGATCGATTAATCTGGACGACAGAGAATTTCGAGGGTTCTTTTGTGGGTTCCATATGTCATAGAAATTATGGCAGCGGATAAAAATCTTGGATGAACAATCTAGCAGGAGAGCCGAAGAGGGAAACGTGAGAAATTGGGAAGGAAGAGCTAGACGAGGAGACGCCAAGGGAAGAGAGACAAGTTTTCTTTATTCTTCTCAATTCTTGAACTTATATAGATTTAATTACAGTGTTTAAAATTTTATAAAATTTGGATATCCTTTTGATATATTTTTTTTTTGAAAAAGTGAATTTTATTTCACCATTTCCCATTTTTTTTGGGAAATCAAAATATTACAACCTCAAAAAAAGATATTGTCTGCTACTGTCTACTATTGACAAAATTAACTTTCGAAAGGAAAAAAACTGTCTAAGCTAACCTAACCAAAATAAACTGATTGACCATTACCATCGGTTCTCTGGAGCACCAATCTAATCCTTGAAACCAGCTTTAAAACGGATTTCCAGAATATTGAATCCATAGTTTTGGATAACTAAAACTTTCCACAGGCCCATCATATTCTTTATACTGAAATTTCTGATACCATATGGCCATTAAAGCATATTCATTAGTAGGGAAGGAGCCAGGATTTTTATATAGGGGTTCGGAAATGAGCAAGTAACATTCTTGATATTATAGCACAATTTTTGATAATTTTTGTCATAGTAATTATTTTAAAAATTAAGAGAAATCTAATTGCCCGAATCTCAAAGCAAAAAATTTGTTCTTCTATTTGTTTAAAATCAAACTAGGACTTTACCGAGAAGTAGAATTTTTTTTTTATTTAGACATGCAATACCTTTTATTTATAATTCTATTTCAGTATCTCAATTAATATTTATTTCTTTTATTAAGTTCATTTTCTTAACTATAGTTATTAAGAAGTTCAAGTAAGAAATGAAAAGGAATACCAAACAAAAAACATAAATTCAAAGATCAAATGGTTTAATCTGTAACAATCTGACAAAAATAATAGGAAAAAACAACCAAAGTTTGTATGTGACCTCTGTCAATTAAAATGTTGAGACTCACATGTCTCATCTTTCTCAAAATTGCAGTAGGTAGAATTAAATCATGTAGAGATATTAACTATAAGACGTCAAAATTATTTAGATATATTGGGGGTTAGCGCCGTATGTCATGAATATGATATATTAGGGGGGGTTGGCACACATATGTTTTTCAAAAAGACTATAATTTTCTTATCTTAGTATAGGATTTTCAAATTCATAGGGGGGTCACGCCCCTCTTGCCCTCCCTTCTCTCCGCCCCTGTTCAATTATTCATTATTTAAGATAAGTCTAGAACTCCCATACCCCTGTTCTTTATGTAGGCATCCTGCATTCCGTTCCTTTTGATATAGCTCATCAAAATATATAAATACAAATTCCAATAGTTCTAATGTAGACAATTTTTTATGGTCTATATATAGAGTTTGACTATTATACTAACATTAGCATTTCGGACCGAAATGCTAACGCCTCAAAATCGTTGTTATCGTGTCCGAAATCATGATTTATGGTGCTCAATGAATTCTTTATATGGAAATAGTAGGGAATACAAAAATTTTTCATTTTTAGAGTTTTCTAAGTATTTGTTTTGAATTTTAGAAAATAGCTCATAAATATTAATAAAATATTGATGTTTGTACAAGCTATTTTCAAAAATGCAAAACAAATACTTAGAAAACTTTAAAAATGGAAAATTTTTGTATTCCCCAATATTTTCATATAAAGAATTTATTGAGCACCATAAATCATGATTTCGGACACGATAACAACGATTTTGAGGCGTTAGCATTTCGGTCTGAAATGCTAACGTTAGTATAATAGTCTAGCTCGCTATATATATATGTCACTCGGAATTTAAAACAGAACTAATATATGAGTTTACACAATTGTATGAACTTTGTTTCATTTTTACAGTTTTTTTAATATTTTTTCATGTTTTTTTTTTTAGTGATGCTTCTATGGATCAAAAAAAAAAATTCAATTAAGCGAAATTAATATGCGAACAGATATCGGCCCTTAATTTTGAAAAGGGCAAAACTGTAAATCTGTCTCTGTTTAATGTTTCCGTTAGCATCTCTCCGCTTCCGTTAGCTCTCTCTTTCGTCCCTTCCTTTTTTTTTTTCATTTTCTTTCCGCGATCCGGAGGATAAACAGCGGAGAGGCGCTCGAACCACGGAGAGAAGACGAATCTGGAACCCTCGTCAGTCGTCTCTGTCATTCCAGTCGCACCGGCCGCGCTCTCGGTGGATCACGCTCTCGGTCGCGCTCTTGGTCGTTCACGCCCTTCCTCTTGTGCGCACTACCGGTATTGGTCTGGTACCAAAACTGTCCTAACCAAGCATGATGTTGAACACTAGATGCCAGCCCCTTTTGTATAAATTAGATCAAATTGAGTGTATTTGAGTGTTGGTTGTGAGGAAACGATGCACTGTGGTATGAATTTGGGGCATGACGCAGTGCAAAAAGTCAGAAAGCAACTCGGTATCAGGGCCGGTACCACGACCCAAAAGCACGGTGGTGCTCACGGCTACCGGCTGCTCCTCTGATGCCAGCGGCACCACCGCTGGGTTTCCCTCGCCGCCACGAAGCCAGTGGTATCATCCGATATTTGATCAGCCGTAGATCATTGGAGATCGACCCCAAAGGGCCTTGGATGATCGCCATGTGTCTCCATAAAACAAAAGAAGTTATGGGTTGGACGAAACAAAAACTAACTTACCTTTGGATCCCCATCCAATAGCTCAGATTAGATTTTGCGAAACCAAGCGTTGGATAGGATCTGCAACCCCTCCCTTGCGAAGCAGGGACACCGGATACCTAAGCAGTCGGACGAAAATCAGATGGCCCGCCCTAGGATCTTCATCCAACGACCAGAAATCCCCAGCACACGCCAAACACTTGCATCGGATCCGAACCCCTCCTACAGAAAACAAGGAGAAGAACAAAGAAAAGCCTTGTATTGGGCCCAGTACGAGAAAGAGAAAGGAAGAGAGGCTTGGCCCAATTCAGTCTAACAGATTATCGTTTTTTTAAAACTAAAATGACAAATTATTTCAAGTCCAAATTTCACAAAATTTGTTTCAAAAGTTTCTAAATCTAAAATAGAATTTTATGAAGCACAAAAATCAAATTTTCAAAGTTTAAAAGTTTGAATTTAAATTTGAAACCAAAATTGGCATCATTTGAACAATATTTGACTTCATTTTAAAAAATATTTTGTTGCATGAAAAATCTTTTCATGTAATGAAATAAATTTTAAATTATGATGGGACCAAAAACATGCCCAAATAACAAGCCAAAATTTGAATGAATTGCTATGTAGAAGAGAGAAATTGGAACAAATATAGCATCCAATGCCATTCTAAATTGAATTTACCAAATTACCCTAAGCATCTAGTGCTCATGCCTTTGAGGAGTCAAGCAAGGGTAATTAATCCAATTCATGGACACTCGTGCAAAGTGAGCCAAGGGTATATTCAAATTAGAATTCAAATTAGAGATTTCTACTCCAATTTACCAATTGATTCTAGATCGCAATCAGATTACGTATTTACGCTCAATAGTGGTGTTGTTAGCTGGAAGAGTTCCAAGCAGGCAACAACGGCGGATTCAACCACTTAGGGCAAAATACATTGCAACTTCAGAAGCATCGAAGGAAGGAGTTTGGATCAAGAAGTACAACACACTTATATTTGTTAAATAAGTACCTCAACGCGTTTTAGATGCAATTTAATTCATTTGAAACCAGTTTATGAATTATAATGTGCGCAAACGATGTCAAAATTGATTGAAAAGACAATTGGAGCCATGAAAATGTGTTCAAATTGCAATTTATTGCTATTTGGAGTGTTATTGGTATATTAATGCACTTATATTCGTCAGAAAGAACCTCAACACGCTTTAGATGCAATTTAAGTCATTTGAAACTAGTTTTTGAATTATAATGTGCGCAAACAAGCTCAAAATTGATTAAAAAGATGGAGCCATTGAAATATGTTCAAATTGCAATTTATTGTTATTTGGAGTGTTATTGGCATCTTAATGCATTTATATTTGTTAAATAAGTACCTCAACATGCCTTAGATGCAATTTAAGTAATTTCAAACTAGTTTTGGAATTATAATTTGCTTAAACGAGGTTAAAGTTGATTGAAAAGACAATTGAAGACATTAAAATGCATTCAAAATTTATTATATTTGGAGTGTTATTGACATCTTAACGAACTTGTATTCATTAGATAAGTACCTCAATGCACTTCAGATACAATTTAAGTCAATTGAAACCAGTTTTGGAATTATAATGTGCACAAACGAGGTCAAAATTGATTGAAAAGACAGTTGGAGCAATTGAAATGTGTTCAAATTGTAATTTATTGCTATTTGGAGTGTTATTGACATCTTAATGCACTTATATTTGTTAAATAAGTACCTCAACGCGCTTTAGATGCAATTTAAGTCATTTGAAACCAGTTTTGGAATTATGATGTGCTCAAACGAGGTCAAAATTAATTGAAAAGACAGTTGGAGCAATTGAAATGTGTTCAAATTGCAATTTATTGCTATTTGGAGTGTTATTAACATCTTAGTGCATTATATATGTGTTAAATAAGTACCTCAACGCGCTTTAGATGCAATTTAAGTCATTTAAAACCAGTTTTGGAATTATAATGTGCTCAAACGAGGTCAAAATTGATTGAAAAGACAGTTGGAGACATTGAAATGTGTTTAAATTGAATTTAGTGCTATTTGGAGTGTTATTGGCATCTTAACGTACTTTTATTCGTTAAAGCCAGTTTTGGAGTGTTATTGGCATCTTAACACACTTATATGCGTTAGATAAGTACTTCAATGCGTATCAGATGCAATTTATGTCATTTGAAACTAGCTTTGATAATATAATGTGCGCAAACGAGGTCAAAACAACATACTTATATTCGTTAGAGCAAGTGTTGGAGTGTTAGTGGCATCTTAATGCACATATACTCGTTAGATAAGTACTTCAATGCGCTTCAAATGCAATTTAAGTCATTTGAAACCAGTTTTGGCATTATATTATGCGCAAACAAGGTTAAAAATTTATTGAAAACACACTCAAAGCCATTGAATTGCGTTCAAATTAAAATTTATTGCTATTTGAAGTGTTATTGGTATCTTAACGAACTTATATTCGGTAAATAAGTACTTTAACGCGCTTTAAATGCAATTTAAGTCTTTTGATACCAGCTATGAAATTATAATGTGTGCAAATAAGGTCAAAATTGATTGAAAATACACTCAGTTATTTAATTTTTTTTTTAAATTAAATTTGGTGCTACTTGGAGTGTTATTAGCTTCTTAATGTACTATATTCGTTTGTCATTTTTGGAGTGTTACTGGCATCTTTACGCACTTATATTCGTAATGTAAGTACTTTAATGCTTCAGATGCAATTCATATCATTTGAAAACAGCTTTGACATTATGCGCAAACAAGGTCCAAATTGACTGAAAAAACAGTTAGAGCCACTAAACGGCGTTCAAATTGCAAAATTCGTTAATAGTTAGAGCTATTTATAGTGTTATTGGCATCTTATTGCACTTATATTCGTTAAATGAGTACCTCAACATGCTTTAGATGCAATTAAGTCATTTGAAACCAATTTTGGAATTATAATGTACTCAAACGAGGTCAGAATTGATTAAAAACATACTCAGAGCCATCTAACTGTGTTTAAATTGAATTTTAGTGCTATTTGAAGTGTTATTAGCATCTTAACGTACTTATATTCTTTAGAGCCAGTTTTGGAGTGTTATTGGCATCTTAACGCACTTATATTCGTTAGACCGATATTTTTAATATTAATTAAATAGAAAATCAAAAATAAAGCACCAGTGAGTCAAATTTCGGCATTTAGGCCGGTCCGTGAACCAAATACCGGCTCCAAACACGGAATACGAAAAAGTCATCGGATTTTCAAAAAAAGCAACTTTTTTGGGGCCAGTGTTTCATTCGCGGACCCGAATAAGTAAACACGGACCCAAACTTCGGGTCCGCGAACGAAACACCGGCCCCAAAAAAGTTGCTTTTTTTGAAAATCCGGGGACTTTTTCGTATTCTGTGTTTGGGGCCGGTATATGAAACGCCGTCCAGATTAAATCCCGAAATTTGACTTACGAGTGCCTTTTTATTTAATTTTGATTTTCTATTTAATTAATATTAAAAATATTGGTTCGTTAGATAAGTACTTTAATGCGCTTCAGATGCAATTTATGTCATTTAAAACCAACTTTGACATTATAATGTGCGCAAATGAGGTCAAAATTGATTGAGAGTGTTATTGACCTCTTTCATTTTAGATCTATTGAAATGCATTCAAACTACAATTTATTGCTATTTGGAGCCATTGAAATGTGTTCAAATTGCAATTTATTGCTATTTAAAAAATGTTAATGGCATCTTTCACTTATATTCATTAGATACTTTAACAAACTTTAGATGCTATTTAAGTCATTTGAGACCAATTTGGTATTATAATGTGCGCAAATGAGGTCAAATTTATTGAAAACACACTTAGAACCATTAAAATGAGTTCAAATTGCATTTTATTGCTATTTGAAGTGTTATTGGCATTTTAACGCACTTATATTCGTTAAATAAGTACTTTAACGAGCTTCAAATGCAACTTAGTCATTTGAACCAGTTTTGGCCTTACGTCATTTGAAAAGTTTTGGAATTATAATGTGCTCAAATGAGATCAAAATTTACTGAAAACATACTTAGAGTCATCTAAATGTGTTTAAAATGAATTTTAGTGCTATTTGTAGTGTTATTGGCCTTGCAACATACTTATATTCGTTAGAGCCAGTTTTGGAGTGTTATTGGCATCTTAACACATTTATATTCGTTAGATAAGTACTTTATTGCGCTTCAAATGCAATTTAGACCAGCTTTGACATTATAATGTGCGCAAACGAGGTCAAAATTGATTGAGAGCCAGTTTTGACATTATAATGTGCGCTTCATTAAATAGTTCCATTTGTATTTAATAACGATGTTATAAATGCACTTTGGGGTTGTTTTCAGTGCAACCGGAGTCAAAACATAACTATCTTTGTTTTCTAGGTAATTTAGCAACATGATAAAGGCGTAATCGAAATCATTTTAGACCTGTTTCTGTGCTATAATGTGTACAAATTAGACTCAGAATGATTTAAAACACAAATGGAACTATTTAATAACGACGTGATAAATGCATTTTGGTGTTATTTTCAGTGCAACTGGCGTCAAAACATAATTATCTTTCTTTTATAAGTAATTTAGCAACATGATAAAGGCGTAATGGAAATCATTTTAGACTTGTTTCTGCGCTATAATATGTACAAATTAGATTTAGATTGATTTAAAACACAAATGGAACTATTTAATAACGATGCTATAAATGCATTTTGGGGTTATTTTTATCGTAACCCACGTCAAAACATACTAATCTCCCTTTTATAAATTATTTAACATGCTGTGGATGAAATCTAAATCATTTAAGACTTGTTTCTGCGCTATAATGTGTGCAAATTAGACTCAGACACCATGTTTGGTTAGGGAGTATGATGGGACCTTGTGCATCGTCAACTCGGGGGATGTGGTAATCCCTGAGAGTGCGCAGCCTGAATTGCCGAGCTGCGGCCTTGGCGGCTGCCCTTTGCCGTTCGGCCTCAGCCTCCTCTTCCTGCCTACGTCTTTCGGCTGCTGCTAGCCTGAGCTGCTCTTGCTCTTCAGGGTCGTCGGCCATGTCGGATGAAGAAGAAGCTGCGTTTGAATCAGATGAAGACAAGGTAACCTTCGTTCGCGGAGATTCTAGATTCGGACTCCAGAGCCCACTCCTCAGGTAGTAGTCACCTACCGGAGGGAATCAGTCCAGCTTCAATCACCTAAAACAAAAGAAAAAGAAAAAGAAAGTTAGGACAAGAAAAGAAAATAAAGCAAAGTTTAGAAATAATGTTGCCGTCCCCGGCAACGGCGCCAAAAAGCTTGACCACAAAAATCTATATAGGCTTTTAATACCCTAAATATGCAGTCGATCGCAAGCGTACAATCTCTTGCAGTACAGTCGGGGTCGAATCCACAGGGACGGAAATTAGATCTAAACTAAACCCTAAACTCAATTCTAAGTCCTAAAAGAAGTATTTTTGGTATTTTGGTATAAAATTTGGGGGGGGGGGGGGGGGTTATCAAAGATTGATGTCCTAAACAGTAAATAACAGTAAGTAAAGACTTAAAACAGATGCTAAACAGGCGCTCCCAGGGTTTTTAGAATCAGTTTGCTGTCTGAATTAACTGCTTGCGGGTCGTAAGGGGTAATGGTCAGGAGTTCAACACTGCTTGCTAGCCGCAAGACGTCTCTTGCGTCACAAGCAGCGCTGCACCTCTGTTTTACAACTGTCTGCAGAGGCTTGCGGGGTCGCAAGTTGTGCTTGCGGTCTGCAAGTAACTGACAGACAGCAATTATGTTCTGGTTTCGGTGTTTTGACTCAAGTTATCAATTTATAATCAAACCAGAGATGTTACAAGGCCCTCAATTTTCATGTTTTGGTACTTTTGACACTTTTAGTTCAATAGAAATTTATAGGATTATCTCTAAACCTATATTCAATTCACTTTTGTTCTAGGATTCGATTCAACTCTTGTCAAACCGCAATTTCTCCTCTCGGATACTCTAGGACAGAAAACTATCAACCCAATTAGTGCAAATAACAGTTCTTGGTCAGATGATATATTTAACCACACTGGATTTGGCCTAATCCGCGGGTTTACCATACAAACAAGCAAATGTACAAGCACAATTTCATGAAAACGCTAAGTAGCTTTGGTATTTGGATCATTGGCATTTGTGCTTTGGATCTTGGCTTTGGTACTTGAGTTTGGATTTGGGTCTTGGAGGTTGCATTTGAGGTTTTGGTATTTAAACTTTGGTATTTGACGTCGGGTAATGACCTGACCTACTAAAGACATGGATCAAGTACGAAAATCCTTCGAAAATCTTGTTTTCTTTGTTTTAAAATCATGTTTGTTGGGAAAAAAGTCAAACTTTGACCCGCGTCAAAGAGTCAAACTTTGACCAATTTTGGTTTAAAAATTTGAACATCAATTTGGACATAATTTGACATCAAATTGTCATTTAAAATCATTTTATGAATGTATGCATAAAGAAAATGATTTTTAATTAACATGTTAATTTTGGTCAACATGTTACTTTAAATTTAAAATCCAAATTCTGACTTGTCATTTGGGCGTGGTTTGGTCCCAAAATTGATTTGAAATTTATTTCATTGCATGAAATGGTGTTTTGAAAGATATTTCATGCAACAAAATAATTTTTAAAGTCGATATCAAATGATGTCTATTTGAAAATTTGATTTTGTGCTTCATAAAATTCTATTTTAAATTTAGAAACTTTTGAAACCAATTTTTTGAAATTTGGACATGAAATGGTTTGTCAAATGGTCATTTTAGTTTTTTTTTTGAGGAAAAAACATGAAAAATATGACAAAGCCGGATTGGGCCTTTACTGGACCATTTTCCTTTTTCTTTTCTTCCTTCTCTGTTTTCTGTTTTGGGCCGCAGGGGTTCGGGCCTCTTTCTTTTCTTTTCCTTTCATTCTTTCTGCTCTGCCTTGGGCTACGGGGGGCCCTTTTTTCTTTCCTCTTTTTTTCTTTTCATTTGGGCTGCGCAAGGGGGAGAGGGCCTCTTTCTTTTCTTTTGTCCGAGCTGTGTAGGAAGATATCGGATCAGGTACAAAGGGCTGCACGATTGGAAAAGATTCGAGCCGTTTGATGAAGATCTGAGGGTGGTATTTTAATTTTCGTCCAACTTTGAAATCCCTGCTTCGCTGGGGGCACGTGGCAGTGATCCGAGACGTCCACAACAGATCTCCGGTGGTCTGACAACCGATCAGAGATCGGCCGCCACCGCTGGAATCGTCTTGTCATGGGGAGCACGGCGATGGGGTCCGATGCGGCTCGTGATGGCCCGGTGGTGGGGCGGTGCCAGCACATTTCGCCTCCCCCATCTCCACCCTCCTCTCCTCCCTGCCCGCCTTCTCCAAGTCCAAGGACCTGCTCCTCATCCACCGCTTCTTCGCCCTCTCCCTCCTCCTCTACTTCTTCCTCTGGTACGCCTCCTGCCACCCTCCCCATCCTCCCCACCTGAAGGAACTGTTGCAGAAGAGGAGAGACGAAGACGGAGTTGCGTGAAGAGGAGGCGGGGAAGGAAAGAAAAAACAATTGAACGATTCGCTAAAATTACGATTTTAACCTTCTTCATCCGTCAGATTTAACGGACAATTAACAATGCGCCTTACATCCAGCCGTCCGATTAATAAAAAATGAACGGCTCCTATTTGTTTTGATCCATAGAAGAATTTGCCTTTTTTTTTTCTAAAAGTTCATTATCAAGACAAACATTGTCAATTGACCCCTCTTTTTTAATATTATAAGTATGGGATCTGTTACTTAAAACCAAATAAATGAATATGACAGAAAAAAAGAAATTGTTGCATGTTTAAATCAAGTACATGCGTACAGGAGCATGCATATGTTTAATATTTAATGAAATAAATGAAGACAGCTGAAGACAAATATATGTGAAGCGAGCATTGCTCTCTGTCATTCAAAAATGTACAACGCTGTACGTACATGATAGTGTGTACGGGTAGATATATTGTATATGAGAAATTATCTTTGTCCCTCTTAATTTTTTTCTTCTTTATCCATTCTCAGTTAAATTGCTTAATATTTTCTCATTTTTTTTATACTATCTCAATTTTTGAGTAAATTTTTTTCACTATTTCTCCTTCTTTCATGCATGTATGTTTTTTTTTTTTGCATAATTAAGGACATGCATTTTGACCATCAAAAGTATTTGTTACATGTTAAAAGAATTTTTCAACTAAAAATAATTTGGGGGGATAGATAGGGGGATCTTTAAGGGGGACAATTGTCACCTCCTTATATATCAGTTTCTTACAAATATATAATATCTATCATAATGCTTGGTTGAGTACTTAATTAATTAATTACGTCCGTGGAAAAAGAAAACATTTTCTCTCTAATCTACTTCTGTTTTCTTACACCGGATTTTTATTTTTTTTAAGGCAATATACCGAATATATATATAATATATTGTCTCTTTATTTTTGTAATAATAATACAGAATCTGGCTTATTCGCCCATCTACATAACGTTTTTTATCCAGAGCCCTGCCAGATTAATTCTTGTCTAATTTGTCTATTTAAAATATTGAATATTAATTTAATTTAGTAATATTTAATTGAAATTATATGCGATTCATGCATGACAAATAAAATGGAGCAGCTGGATGGGTAATAACTAATGGATTGGTATCCGCTGCCATAGTTTGTGATGGCACCGGGTGCCATAGTCTCTATGACAGTGGGGCCCACAAAAACAGCCCCCTCCAATTCACAAAATCTCAGCCGTCCAAATTAATTTCAACCGTCCAGATTAAAACTATGGCACCCGGTGCCATCACAATTATGGCAGCAGCTTTTGATCCATAACTAATAACTAATAATATAAGGCTGTTGTAATTGAATAGCAAAAGATGCTCTTCAAATTATAGACGTATATATATATATATATACCTACCCAACATATCAATTAGCAGCCGTAACTTCTGCCTCTTGGTCTAAAATGTAAAATAAAATAATACATGATTGAGGATTTGATATATTAAATTTCTGAGTTAAATAAGGTGCATTATTGTCCTTTGGGAAAAAATACTTAATCAGTTGAGTTATTTTATATTGCATAATTGAGGTTAACTGTTGACCCTCACAACCAATTAGATTACGCACTAGTGCATACATGACGCACACAAGTGTTTGATGGTCAGCGTGGCAATTTATTTGAAGTGACAAATAATAATAAAGTCAATTAATTACTCCATAAATTTTACATATATACTCATGTAATTCTTCAAAAATGCATGTAGATATTGATTCGACGAAAGATTAAGTGGAAGTCTCTTTTGTTCGTTACGGACTTCCTTAATTATAGAAGAATATTTTAGCAAATGTTAAATTATTTTGATAATCTTTACGTTAATAATTTATTAATGTTATAAAGTAAAAAATAAATAAAAGTTCCTGGACATATTAATGAGCTTATAGCTAAATTCATAATGTTATAAATTATTTATATACAATAAAAGTTGTTAACCTTTATGATTAAAATAAAAGTTGCTATTAATTCTATGGAAAAAATTAAAAGTACCTTCGTAAGATTTGATTGAAGAACAAGCAATTTGAATTGTTTCGACGGACATACAAGCAATTAGTACATAAAAATAATTCCACGCGGAGTAATATAGAGTGAGGCTATTGCGCTTTGCAAAACGCAGTGGCTGGTGCGGTTCGACCTTTTATCTCTTTAACTATAGCTCGAACGACCAATCCAAGTTGCTCACCATAATTTTTGAGTTTTCTAACTATATTTTTGAATTTTTAAAAAATGACCTATTTTATATACAACTTTCAAAAAAAAAAAAAAAATAGTAAGAAAACTCTAAAAAAGGAAAAATTCCAAAATCTACAAGGCTCCAATATAAGATTATGGTGAATAACTTGAATTGGTCGTTTGAGCTACAATTGAGAAGATATAAGGTCGAAACACACCAGCCATTACGTTTTACAAAGCGCAATTAATAGCCTCACTCATCTTATATATCTTCATTATTCTATGAATCTCACGAGTGACGGAGTGTACGTGACGCGTTTGCAAGCGTGTAACTGTTCGGTCCAGTTCCGACCTTTTTGACTTAATTAATTTGTGCTTTCGTTTTTTTTTTTTGTCAACAAGTAAACAACCTTGTCTATTCTATATATATATATTCTTAATTTCTTATAATGGAGTTATGGTCAATTCCTATGCCAACGAACGATGTGATAAAATAGAAAATTGATTGTGACATCGCAGGATTAAAGTTCTTTCTGGACGGACGCCTGCTGATCGAGTGCTTATCCTCTAAGATATGGTATGTGTCATTCTTCACGTGGGCCATTAGATCACCTCGGGATTTGGGTCAGAACGAATCTTGAGGGAGATCGAACGGTCCACGTGAAGAAGAGCACATGCCATGTGTTAGGAGATGTGAAATCCTGCTGATCCCGTCTCTTTGTTGAATTTTTGAGTTTTTAACCAATGACTCTTGAAATTTATTAACGACTCTTGAAATTTAGTTTAGTCAGTCACAGAAACCCGTGACTGTGATATTGATGGCCCCGTTCACAGAAAACGTATTGGTAGACAGGTGGTAATTGACCAATTGGGCATGTCGGATCGGATTATAATTTTAAGTATGACTCTTTTTTTTTTCTTAAAACATCCAGCAGCAGAGCAGCTCAATTGGTTAAGAATGGAATTTAGAGATGTTGTTCACCCAAATGTCGAGAGTCTGATATCTGTATATTACAAACAGGAGGGATCCAATGATACACAAAATTTTGACACAAATGTTACGCCAAAGGATATAAATTTATAAAAAAATCTTAAAGATAGAAAATTTTTACAAACGTGTTCGTTTACTTATAGATCGATTGTGTTTCAAATTTCATTCAATTTGAGTGTGATTTGATGCTCCATCAACGGCCATCAAGTTTATATGGTAAATCAATACTTAGTTCATAGGAGTAAGAACATGCATGAACAAAAATACACCGGATTGGTTTTGTTATCAAATACGATCTCTTTAACATTTCTTTTTATAATTTTGTCAGTGGCGAAGATTGACCATAGATTATGGGGGCAATGCTTGGGGGCACATTGGTGAAAATAATAAATAATACCAAAAACCATAAATTCTTATATATTAACACTCATTTTCAATACTAGCTAGAGCTGTAACTCGGACTTCATCCCAAAAACAATAACTTCCAAATTAATTTATAAATATATGCATACTAAATTTTTTTTTTTTTGATAAAGTGAATATCATTTCACCACTCCCCATTTCTTTTTGGGGAGTCAAATTCTAATACAAACACCTAATTATAACTAATTGTTCATACCAAAATATCAATTTCCACAAGAAATTGACAACTACCCTAACATTACCATCCTGCAAATAAACTCATATGCATACTAAATACTAGTATTATAATTTATATATTGATTATGTTTCACGTTATATACAATTTGAGTGTTATTAATATTTCATGAGGAACGATAAATTTGTCCATAGTTCATACAGTTTTAACGGTTTTTAATGGAATATCAAATGACACTTAAATTACATGCAATGTGCAACATAATGATTACAAATTTCAAAATATATCTGTAAAATATTTCTATTTTTATTTTTTCTAAGATTGTTGTTGTCGTCAAAATAATTTGTGGCTAATGGATCCCTAATTATAGATCGTTTAGCCAGTACCTACAAGTTTATAATAAGAAGAATAGTTATCATGAAACCGATAATTAAGGCCAGGGCGGGCGCCCATGTGTAGAGTGCTTAAATTGTATGTACTATTAATTTGACTTCAGATCAATCCATCAAAATTCAAACTATACTCGTAACCGTTTGCTCAGCTTAGAATTAGCTATTAATTATTCGCACGTCATGCCAAGAATTTGGCATCGATGGACTATTTTTTAAAATAAAAAAATAAGAAAATCTTATTTAGAAAAGTAAAATAAAAGAACTTATCCTAAACTATTAAAATCACGTCCTGGAAATCTGGCATGCATTATTTATTTATTTTTTTTTTTTTGAGATTGTATTCAGATAGATCTCGTTGTTAGCTTTTCGTGGCTGCGAAGTTTGCTCCGATTGGAGTTTCCGATCAAAAGTTATACCTGTTTGAATGTTGGTGCCCGTAATACAAGATAAAATTATTATCAAATTCAGAACGAAATTCAGTGCATGATAATTATTTATAAATATTAAATATTACAATAATATTAGAAATAAATTAAATTCATACATTATGGTCATTTGAGTGTTGAATATCCAAATTTAAGATATGATTCAGTACGAAATTTAGTACATGACTGTTGTTTACACAATATAAATTTTAAATACATCCTGGAGCCTTTTACTCATTTCCAATAAATTTGAGATTTATTCTTTATACCTTTTTCTAATATTATTTGTGATATTTAATATTTATTTACAATATTATTCATTGAAAGCATCTCTGAATTTCGTTATGAATTTTATATCGAATCTTATCTTGAATTCCAGGCACTCAACATTTTAAATGGGCATAACTTTTGATAGGAAACTCCGATCGAAGCAAATTACTTCACGGTCACATAAATCTAACAACGAGAGCTATCTGAATAAGATCTCAAAAAAAAAAAAATAATGCAGGCTGGGTTTTTAGGACCCGATTTTACTATGATTTGGAAATAAGTTTTTTTTTTTTAGATAAGATTTTTTATTTTTTTATTTTAAAAAATAGGCCATCGATCTATCGAAGACGTACAATAATTCTTGATTTTTATTTTTGAAAATTAAAAAGTGAGATCTTGGTGTTGGTTGTGGGGAATTTTCAGTGCCGAAATGAATACGGAATTCCAGGTGCGTTTGTGTCGTTGTGTTAATTTCATCTCTGATTGAGTGGAGATAAATAGATAATGTTTTATACATAAGTTGGTCGGTTCCATGTTGCTTTCTCATGGAATCTAATCAATGTAATCATGGCAGTTATATATTTTCCAAACTCGTACCATTACTAATGTACTGGTCGTACAAACTACAAACTATATAAAGAAGAGGAGGGATCGATTGACAATACTTAATTTGACAATCTTGACAATGAGAACTTTAAAAAATTTATAAAAATTCACGAAAACTCTTAAAAATGAAAAATGGTTTAGAGATGTGTTATTTAATTTATAGATTGATAGTGTTTCCAATTTCAATCAATTTGAACATCATTTAATGGCTTATCAAAAATTTGTGCATTTTTCTACGGTTGTAAATTAACATATCTTTGAAGAGCTATCAAATATCACTTAAATTGAATATAATTAGAAACACTATCAATCTATAAGTTAAATAATACATTCCTAAACCATTTTTCATTTTTAAGAGTTTTTGTGAATTTTTACAAATTTTTGAAAGTTCTCATTATCAAGATTGTTAAATAAAGCATTGTCAATGGATACCTCCTCATGAAAAAATAAGGATCAATTACATTTGTCTTTTGCTAGTAATTAATCTCCGGCTCGATCTAATTAATTAATTAATTCTTTCTTTTGTATGATCAGCTACATTTTTTTTTTGTCCTTTAATATGGAATTGAGGGTCAATTTAAGTTTCATAAGACAAATGTATATAGAGTGGACAGCATAGTTATAATTAAATTATATATATAATATTCCTGTCTCTATTAATTTACAATATATATATATAAATTATAATACCTGTCTCTACTAATAATCCAATTTCCATTTACAATTGTATAAACTATAATTTAGTCTCCTAGTACAGCACATAAATTTATAGCATGAGCACTATGTCTGGGGGAGTACTGCCCTTCGCTATACAAGAGTTTACGCCCGCGCTTTGCGGCGGGATGGTTCAATTTAAAGAGGTGTCTATTTTGAAAATAAAAATAAAAAAAATTATGTATTCGTTATACCCATATAAAAAGGATGATGGATCGATTAAAGGTCAAATTTACACATTGAGCGATGAGACAACATATAGAAAGGGTCTAGCGGGTGGGTACCATGGCTCTGGCGCTGCTCGAGAGAGTGAGAAATGATGGAAAGAAATGATCTGACCAAAGAAATATATTTACATGTTGGTTTACTCCGTACACAATAAGCTATAAAACATTAAAATTGTTGTGGCCATAAGATACATGTCCAACAAAATCTAAGCTACCTAATCTTAAAATATGAATTGTGATGTAAGATAACATGTATAGTCAGATCTTCATCACTGAATCTTATAATCAGACGGCTCTCACCGTCAAATCGATGAGAAGCCTTTGGTCTCTCCAACCTTAATTTCATGTTTAGGTATTTCATTCTTTTTAGTATTAAATAATTTTGAACATAAATAATAAGTAATAGAACATGGACATCATTATTGTGATCCTTGCTATTCTACTTTAATTTAATTCTCGATCCTCCTGTCTCTAGGATTATAATAACACAATAGCAACTTCAACCGTATATTACATGGGAATTGATAGCTACACCCCTTAAAAATCACTCTCAACCGCACCCCAATACATTTTTAGTTGAAAATTATTTTCTAAATACAACAAATCATTTTTACCGGTTTCAATTAATTCACACCTTGAACTGTGCAAAATACTCATACATGTGCAATAGAAAGATAAAGAACAAATTTTATGAGAGCATGAGAGAGAAAGAGAGAATATTACAAATATAGTATGAGGAATAAATAAGGGATGTAGTTAAGGGAGATAAGAATAGTTTCTCATATAATATTTGCCAAATTGCCTTCAGTTTACTGATCTCCTATAAATATGCACACAAGCCATCTTCTTCAGCACCACTTAACCTGAACCACCATCCCTCTTCCTCTCTCTCTGACCTAAATTTCAAGCCATTAACTGATCATGGCTCTCTCTCTCCGCCACTTGAAGAACTGGTTCAATGTAATCATACTCATCAGGATTCAGAGCTTTGCACGTGCGACCCGGTACGTGCTAAGTTTGTTCATGTTCGTGTATCGGTTCATATCAAGCCGTGTGCATCCGTTCTGGATCCAATTCTTTTACTTCCTCACCATTGCTCTTTTTGGGTCTCTCCTCTTGATGGTATTGAAGCCGGCGGATCCTGATTTCAGTCCCCGTTACATAGACATGTTCTTCCTGTCCTCTTCGGCCCTAACTGTTTCGGGGCTAGCAACAGTACGAATGGAGAGATTATCCAGTTCCCAAATTGTTGTCACTGCTCTTTTAATGTTGGTAGGAGGGGAGGTTTTCGTCTCAATGCTACGTGTTTTTTTCCGTACCAGTACGCAAACTGTAGCACAAACTGCTGTAAGCCGGGTCAATTCGGTTTACGAACTCGAAACCATTGATTCACTCAGTACAGTCGAACGGATTGAATCTGGTACAGATATCAGTATCAAGGATTCGAGCATATGTAGTCTCAAGTACTTGGGCTTAGTTATCCTTGGGTATTGGGTTTTCTTTCATGTGACCGGTTTGATCGCATGTCTCGCGTACTTATTCATAATATCGAGCTCTAGAGATGTCTTGAGAGGGAAAGGTATCAATTTGGCTGTCTTTGCATTTCATACCACCGTCTCGTCCTTTGCCAACGGTGGCTTGATAGCCACAAATGAAAACATGGCGATTTTCGCAAAGAATTCCGGCCTTCTGTTATTCGAAACGTTACTAATTCTGGCAGGAAACACGCTCTTTCCATTGTTTCTAAGAGGAACTGTTTGGGCATTAAAGGGTTTCTCAAAGAACAACGAAGAGGTTGAATTTATGTTGAAGAATCCAAAAACGATAAACTTCGACCACATGCTGACTAACTTGGGTACTTTCTTTCGGTCGATCACTGTTATCGGTATCATAGCCTTTGTGCTTGTGCTGTTTTGTTCCATGGACTGGGGACATCCAGTGTTTGATGGCCTCAATTCATACCAGAAGATTGCTACTGCGCTGTTCATGGCCGTCAACGCGAGACATGCAGGAGAGAACTCCGTCGATTGCTCTCTCATCTCCCCTGCAGTTTTAGTCTTCATTATATTTATGATGTAAGTACTAATTAAGCTTCTTATAAATTTCTTTTCTTCATTTTGTTTTTGAGGAAGTAGGCCAATAGCCATACTTGATTTCATTCATAAAAAGGTTTATATTTACAAACTGGTACAAAGAAGGAGAAAATGAAAAAAAGAAAATATTATGCCCCCCTAATTATTGCTATACATGTAGGCATTTATTTCCCTTAAGATTCTTATAGAGTTAAACTATCTACGTTGTTTGGTACTGCGATTCGATATTACGGGAGTATATATACGGCAAGTAAGAACTAAAAACGATTAATTATTTTTGGAACATTGTCTTTAGGTATTTGCCTTCTTCAGCTACTTTCATGCCTTTCGAAGAAGATAAGGAGCAGAAACATGCCGGACATAAGGAAACTTCTAGGGGAGTCGCAACAGTTACAAGGATTCTGTTATTGCCTCACGTTGTATGCGTAATAATTTTTGTAGTTGCGGCATGCATAACAGAGAGGAGAAGGCTACTGTCAGATCCGCTCAATTTCTCCGCTCTTAATGTCATTTTTGAGGTGGTCAGGTACATACATATAGTTTACTTATTTGCAACATTTTAATTAGCTTTTCTGGTTGAAATTCATCAAAGGTGGATTATGCATCATGGTAACAAACTAACAATCATTTGACCTCAAATTTATTAATTATTACTTCTCTTTTCTGATATGCACGCACTTGTCTTATTTTGAGATTGCTCTGAGCTGCAACTGCAGAATTGATCCAGTTATTTTAAACACTATAAATTAGATGATCTGTTAGTGTTATCAGTACATTACTTGCAAACTAAATCAGTCACAACATGCCACTAGAAAATACTGGTAATCTGGTACTGCTCTAATTAAGCCTCTCCATATATACTGCAGCTCAAGTAAACAAATATTCTCGGTGAAACTATATATGTATATGTATATGATCTATAATGAAAAATTAATTCAAACTAAATCCAATTTCAATTTTCTGATTTAATTGCAGTGCATATGGAAATGTTGGGCTATCGACCGGGTACGCCTGTTCGAGACTCCAGAAGCTGCACCCGGGAGCGACCTGTGTCGACCAGCCATATAGCTTTTCTGGCTGGTGGAGTGATGAAGGGAAGCTCCTGATAGTCTTTGTGATGCTCTATGGAAGACTCAAGACATTTAGTCAGAGAAATGGCAAAGCATGGACATTATTATAAGGCTGTTTCTGCTGTGGATCGGATGAAATATGGGCCGTTCATTTTTCAGAATCAGAATGTCGTGATATGTCTTTTAGATACAATTAAAGAGAAATATCTATAAGAACCGTTTGATTCAAAACGAAAAGTTCTTAGCTGATCTATAGCAGAACAACTCTTATTATAATTAAGGTGAATTTGAGTTATCTCCTGCATTAGGAAGTAGGAAACAAAGAGGATATATATTTGATATGCAGAGAAGCTATAAAGTGAGCGTTCATGATTCCATTGATTGTATTTAACTGTATATATATTGTAATTACATATGTTATGTCAAAAATACTTGTGAATTTTATAATTTTGAAATCTGGCATAAAATCTCCTACTTTTGAAATTTAGCACCAAATTGCCTACTAGCTTTTATAGAAAAGGGGAATTCAAATGTAATTAGAATTTTGAACATAAACCGATCATATAATATATACTTGCATTTCAATGAAATTTGCTAGTGTGCACCCAAGTTTTATTTGACAAAAGATTTAGCACCAGTAGCCAGAATTTAGCACTAGATACTTACCTAAAATTGATATTTTTCCATCCATTACATGGTTTAGAATGCTCCAATTTTATTTTTCTCAAATAAAACTTAGTGCACTATAGTAAAAAGATGATACTTTAGAGACTTTATGTAATGCACTAAAAAGGATGAAGATTCAGAATTATGATACAAATAATCCGTATATGAAAGAGTCATAATTTTGTTGTCATTTGGTCATTGTTAAAAATGACTTATTCTTAATTTGAGTTCTGCAATAAAAAAACAAATGTTCACGCGGAAATTAAACTTGGTTACGCACAAGAAATATATTCATCGTATATTTGACACAGGCTAACTCTTAATTACAAATCTACAAGCTTTTATTTTGGTTTATTCTTTTTGTCCCTATAAGTTTTCTATTTAATTTGAATTTGACTTTCAGTGGCAGATTACCATCATTAATTTGTCAAGCAGGACAAAATAAGATTTCCGGATAAAATCGTCAATAGGGAGATGAAACGGAAACCTAACCTTCTATATATATTTCTCTGTCACGTAGCCCACAAATATATGTTTCAGACTTCGCAATTACGTGCTGCTTTCTTCCAATGCATGTCAATATATTTATGTGATTAATTGAGTTATGTGACTCAGAATTCAGGTTTAAGTTCATGTTGATACTTTTGAAGCTTAATTAAGGACTTGTTTGATGAAGGAAATATACTTCAAGGACCTTCAAATATTAAATTTAGAGTAAAGGTAATCAGAGGTATGACCTTAATTAAGCCCACGGAGGCTTTCTGTGAGGTTAGGATAAAAAATAAATCAAATGATCTTCAAATCTTGGTTTATACGGCTCAATAAGTTTTTCATATAAAAAATAATATGGGATACAAAATTTTCAATTTTTCGAGATTTTAAGTATTTGTTAGAGATTTGTTTTTACAAAGTGATATATAAAATATTGATTATTTTATTAATATTGTATAGTCATTTTTAAAATACAAACAAGTTTTTAAGAATAAAATTTTTTATCACCCATAAAATTTTGATATAAAGAATTTATTGAACCATACACACCAAAATTTGGAGGTCACTTGGTATATATATTGCGCTAAAACTCACGGTATCTTTAGAAATCTAAAATGTACTACTCTATATCATACTATGTACATAGAGTTAGACTATTATACTAACGTTAGCATTTCGGATCTAACGTCTCAAAATTTATGTTATCGTGTTCGAAATCACGATTTATGGTGCCCAATAAATTCTTTATATAAGAATATTGGAGAATACAAAATATTTTTATTCTTAGAATTTTCTAAGTATTTGTTTTGAATTTTAGAAAAGAGCTTATAAATATTAATAAAATATTAATGTTTGTACAAGATATTTTCAAAAATACAAAACAAATACTTAGAAAGCTCTAAAAATGAAAAAAAATTTGTATTCCCTAATATTTTCATATAAAGAATTTATTGAGCACTATAAATCATGATTTCAGACACGATAACACGAATTTTGAGGCGTTAGCATTTTGGTCCGAAATGTTACATTAGTATAATAGTCTAACTCATGTATGTGCATTTTGAGAGTCATTTATTCTGCGTGTAATACACTAATACTTTAAATCAAAGGACAAATTATACAACGTAGTTAGTGATCTCATACAGTACACCTCCCTCCCTCTGGAAAAAAAACACAGAACGTACGTTACAACAAGAATGTGCATCTACACGATCCACACAATATTTCCTTTCTGAAGTTTGCTGATGATGTACGTATATATACAGGATAAATATAACTTGCCACACACAGTGTCCCCAAAACACTCCAATGCACTTAGGAAAAATTTACAAAAATATTCCTCTTTTCAAAAAATTTTATAAAAATATCCTTTATTTTTGTGGAAATTTACAAAATTACTCTACCATGAAAATTTTTTACAAAAATGATCTTCACAATCTTACAAAAATATACCTCCGCCCCACAAAATTTTACAAAAATAACCCTCCCCACCCATATGCCACCTCATCACATGGTTGTGGGGGCAAAGTTATGGCATGGTATCATTGTCTATATATATAGTCCGTAGACAGTTGAATGTTGAATGCATGCATACTTGCCAGTTGCATTTCTCAACTATATAGTTAGAGAAACATCTTGTGTCATTGAAAAACCGTCCATATATACATCTATAGATGTGTATGAAATGCAACAGATATATTCTGAAATATAACGGATACATCTTGAAATGTAACCTATAAAAGTCATGAATAGTTTTTCTACTGACGCTAGGTCTTACTCCTATAGTTATATATATATACACGTGTATATATACCAGTAACATCACACGTACATATATGTGACATGTCGTAGTCTTTTCTCGCGTGGAGTACTATGATTTGCTAGTTAATTAAGTCTCAAATTGAGTTCTTGGAATAAGTCAAATCTAAGTGCCACTTGTTTTTAATGGTTTTCTCTAAGCTCTCATAAATAAATAAATGTCCCCAGAAACTTGGATATAAATATTGTCCTTTTACTAAATTGGTTTTTTAAAATGATTTAATTGGACTATATAAGTTCAATTATCAAATAGTCATAGACGACGTTTTTTTAGATCTAATCACTGAAATATGTTTTCTTTTGGTCCTTTTGTATAAAATTAATGTGCACATTTAATTAGAATGAAATAAAATTATTAATTTACCAGGAAATTTTGCAATTTATGATATAAAAATGCAAATTGCGCTGAATATATACATGCATTTTGAAGAAGATATATTTGACTAAGCTGGACATCAACAAATACAAACGAAATTAATTAACCAAACATAAACAATAAACAATTTTAAATATATATAATGCCTAGACGCTTTTACAAGTTGGTACATAAAATTATACTTAAGACGTACATAGTTAAGTCAGATTTGATGTTTAAGTGTGCGTAGAAATTTCAAGCCAATCATTAATTTCCTTCATATATATTAAAATTAATAAAAAAAATAGAATATCCCAGTCTAAAGATCCATCCAAGGGTTTGACATCTTAATCGATCCTAAATAAAATCATTCCAAATTTCATATATATATTTTAGGCTACGGCACCAACAAGTTAATTAATTAATAAAATATTCAATTATTAATGAGGTGACGTACTCAGATTAATTAATTAGGACGTCTCTCCAATCAACTCGTGAATACTGAATACATAAATCATACAGTTAATTACAGCCGTTCGATTTGCGTCGCATGAATTAATTACTACTAGTCTATGATAATGAAAGGATGATCCTTTATTAATTAATTATTCAACATAATAAACAGAGGATAGCATAACCCGAGTGTGAGTATTAAGCTGCCCAGGTGAATCTTCCGGGAAAACATGTAGAGTTCACATATAAAGTAAGTCACTCATCCACATCTTTCTCACAATCTGACACACCCACGTACATTCATATACTGTCACAGTTGCATAAATGTTTACTGAAAACAGTAGTGTATCTGTTTACTAGAAAATGATATATGTTGATCGGAAAGATATAAATGTTTACTGAAAAATGATATTTGTTCATCCAAAATACGATGGACCGGTGGATAAATAAAAAGGTGGTTGCTACCTACGACTCTTTGATAAATGGATCAGCTGGCGTCCAGAGCTTGTATCTCAGGATGTCACAATCAACTTTCCATTATTTCCTTCGTTGGAATAGAAAATTAGGAATTGAGTTTCTATCTATTGACCACAGGAAATAGACAAATGTTGTTTACAACTAAATAAACCAAAGTACAAAAAGGTGGTAACTAGAAACCGACGTTACACTTAATTAACACTTATACACGGTTGCAACGCGGCGCACCCATAATTGAAATAGAATAATGGGTTCTATGGACTTCTTACTTGCGTGTCCATCCAAACAGTTCTAATTTATTTTACAACCAGATAATTTAGGTAGAGAAATAAGAACCGGCCTTTAGTCTAGTGGCTAAGGGCAATGCTCTCCGTGTAGGAGGTCGCAGGATCGAAATCCTGATTGGGGGTCTTTTATAGACATTTAAATTTAAGTGGCTTGACCCTCATCTTTATCTAAAAAAGAAAAAAAAAATCAGGTAGAGAAACATCTTGCATCCATTAAAAAGCCATCCATACGTCCATATTGACGTACAAAAAAATGTAACAGATACATACAGAATTATAATAGATACATTTCGAAATGTAAGTTATGAACGTTATGGACGGCTATTCTATGGACACTAGGTACTACTCACTCAGATACTACAAAGTAGAAAGGTACTATTTTTTTTCCATCAAAATGAAACTTGATTGAGAGTTATTATGGAATTTATATTCTGCATTCTAGACACATCTTAGGTGCATCTTTTTTGTAGAATTATATATACCTGAGATTGCACCTATAGTATATAAGCAGGTATTTCTTTTTTCTTTTCTAATAATAAGACGAGAATCAGGTCACTCAATTTTAAATATTTAATTGTAAAGGATCTCCATTCAGATTTTGAACTTACCAACTCATCAGACAAAAATATTGTTGTCTTTACTATTAGACCAAAGGTTAATTCTCGTGTTCAAGTAATTGATTTTGATATAATTTGTCATTGCAATATTTGTTGGATATTGAGAATAAGTTGAGAAATTAATGTTCCAGAATGACTATTAAACAATAGGGTGCGTATATATGGTACTATTGCGCAGTCTAATTGGTTGTAAGTTGCAACATTAATTTTTTTCCTCAATAATGCGATATAAAATAACCCAGTTGATTACGTATCTTCTCCAAGGACAAAATAATACGTATTTTTTAACTAAGAAATTTAAAATCTCAATCATCTATTATTCTGTGTTTTAGACCAACAGGCAGAAGTTACGGCTGCTAATTTTATCTTGGGTAGGTAATTAGGTGCACACATATATCAGTTGAAGAGCACCATTTTCTTTTTAATTACAACATCCTTTATTAGTAATAAACTTATAATTTTTTTTTAAATATGCTCTTAAAATTTACAGAAATATCCTCTTTTTAGGAAAAAAAATACAAAAATGTTTTTTTATTTCTAAGAAAAAAAATGAAATTTGGCCTATCCTAGAAAATATTTACACAAATGCACCTTCAAAATTTAAAAAAAAAATATACCTAACTTCTAAAATAGGTACAAAACTATGTTCTATCGAAAAAGTTGGACCCCTATATTGGAGTCTAGCTCCGCCCCTGCTTGACACCTCTCTCTCCCTTTGTTTTGCATACGTGGATAAATATATAATGCCCTTTGTTTTGCCCCGCTGAGATCCTCGCCATCTTGATCTATCGGGCCCTATAAAACTTTGGGCCCCCACAATAAAAAGATAGTTGGGGATTGGGTGGTGGGGAAGGCACAAAACAATTTTGTAGGGCCCCACAATTATAAAAATGTTGGGGATTGGGGGGTGGGGGAACAAATAGGTATTCCGATGGAATGGAACAATCAACAGTGGCAGATTTGATTTCGTTTGATTTAACGGAACAACTAACAGAACTCTGCATTCAGTTCCGTTATTTCCGTTGTTACATTGTATTTTAGATGGCTGCTATTATTTCGCATAGCAGAGGAGGAAGGCAGAGGCGAGATAAGATTAAAATCAACCCTAATCCCATTTCTGCGCCGCTCACTCATTGGTGTGTATAATTATGATATTGTATAAGAACTTGTAAGTTTTAGTGTTGTTTTTTGGTTAAGAAAATGTCAGGGGAAACGGGGGATTGGAATTTTGGAGTATGGTAGTGGGACAGTAGCAAGTTGTAATTAGTTTTCAATTCCAAGTTGTGACTTATAATTTGTACTCAATTAATGATGTATGATATGAACTTGTACATTTCTAATGAGTTCTAACGCTTGATTAATTTATGATTGTTTAATTTCAGTTATTTATTCTTTTTATCAGTTCAATTAATGCACTTTGAAATAATTAATTAATGATTTTTTCTGTTTAATTTGTAAGATGTTCCTTATTTCAACTATTTAATTTGGGATTGGGGATTAGTAATCCTTGCTTGATATCAATTCAAACGGAATAAAAATTTAGCATTTTAAATGTTGTCTCGTTTAATTAATATGGAACATAATACAGAAATGAATTTGGTTTCGTATATTAAACGGAACTAAACGTATTAAACGTTTGACACCTCTAGACACAAAACAAGAGGAATGATATCAAAGCCCATAATTTGTAAGCAGGCACTTTCCATTTAGAAAAGAGAAATATGTATAGTCCATCTTTTTCTGTCTAATAAACTCATGTGCACTTATGTGCTTGACACAATTGTATATCTCTTAATAAATACTAAAAACAATAATATATTCTTAACTAAAAAGCACTGTATATCTATCGAAAAAAACATATATGTTAATTAAAATAACAGTAATATATTCTTAACTAAAAACACTGTGTTATTGAAAAGTGAAAATCTTTAAATCCCCCCTTCCAATCCCCCGCTCACGTCCCCCGGCCCAGTTGCTCCAGCCCATGTGCTCAAACAAACATAAGTCCCTGACCTAGTTCTCTCTGCCTGACGCGATCTAATATCCTCTTTCCACTTTTGCTTCCTCCTCTCGATCTTCAGTTCACCATTGTTGGGCTCCTTTATAGTTCTGCTTTGTTCTCACCATAGCATCTTCCTCTCCATCATCTTTGAGATGATGTGGCATGGCTTGGGAAGAGAGGGAGAGCGTAATGGAGATTGGAGAGCAAATAATATTGATTTCACCAAGAGCAAACATTGCTGAGATCTTAATCATTCGTTTTTAAAGAAAATCACTCAAAGATTTCTAGCGGATAAGTTTCTACCAAATTTTTTTTAGTAATTTGAATCGGGCAGCTTTGCTTTCACCAATCTGATTTCGAAATATAAACATTTGGTTTTAAGATAAATACCTGGGTTTAAAATATAAACACCTGAGTTTGAAATATAAATACTCGGAATTTGAGATGTAACAATTTGACTTTCAAATATAAACACGTGGTTTTTGAGATAAACACTTGAATGTGAAATATAAATACTTAGTTTTGAAATATAACCATTGGCTTTGAAATATTAAGTATACCTGAGAGATAAAACACCTTGATATGAAATATAAACACCTGGTTTTAAAACATGAGGAGGGATCGGATGACACGGTATTAAAATAACCTATCTTACAAAAAATCTCATCCGCTCATCAAGTTTCCAATTAACGGATTAGATTTGACTCCTCTTTTCTCCTTCTCCTCGCACACCCCAGTGGGCCCAGCAGTGAGTTGCTGGGGCATGAGGAGGGAGGATCGGAGGTTATGGAATATGGAGGGTAAGGGTCATGCCGGCGCAAGAGAGCGAGGGCACAGGCGGAGCTGACCCAAAGCGGGATGTCCAGGGAGAGCAGCTCGCCGATTTGGAGAGCTTAGCGTAGTCCTGGTGCTGCCTTGGTGTCGGAATCTGATCCGTTAATTGGAAACTTGATGAGCGGATGAGATTTTGTGTAAGATGGGTTATTTTAATACCGTGTCATCCGATCCCTCCTCTTAAAACATAACCACCTGACTTTTGAAATATTAACACCAGAAAGATAAAAACACCTTGATATGAAATATAAATACTTGATTTTGAAATATAAATATTTGATTTTGAAATATAAATACTTAATTTTGAAATATTAACACCAAAGAGATAAAACACCTGGATGTGAAATATAAATACTTGGTTTTGAAATATAATCATTTGGCTTTGATATATTAACACTTATAGTTACATGCGGAGACATTACGCTGCAAGTGACGCGGAGTGACAGCAGAGACACGTTTTTAGGTTTGATCGGTCAACACGCTTTTGACAGGTGACGCGCTCTGATTGGGGGGGGAACAAAATTGGGGGATTTTTTATGGGGGATTATTAGTCTAACCCAATTGAAAAGACTGTTAATTAAAATCCTGTAGATTGATGGATCACACTCCACAGTCCACACGGCGTGGATATCGCGAAAGATTCACGTGGGCAGCTTAATCAAAGGAGTCACCAAGGCTACAGCCTAGTGGTAGTGACATGGGCTCTTACCGTGGGGACCCGGAGTCCTAGCAGGGGTTAGACATGAGATAATTGGGGGGTTTACCTACGGGCTTTGTTCAAAAAAAAAAAAAAAAAAAAAAAGCTTAATCAAAGGAATCCATTTATTTCTTTTCCAGAAGTGACAGTCGGATCAGGATCACCTGCTGTTCTGAAAAGATCGAAAAGCAGCTTTCTTTTTTTATCTGACGGTTAAGGAACACCGAAGTACATTAGTACAACAAACACCGAAATACTTAAGATCGGTGCGGCAATCGATCCTGACCGTGCATTCGAAAAAGCAGCGGATTCTGATCCGTGACACTCACACTTAGAGGTGGCTAATTTTGACCGGGTCGAAAAACCCGTCCGACCCGAAATCCGACCCGACCCGAGTTTTAGGGAAAGTCAAACTGACCCGAACCCGACATTTCCAGTTGGTCAAACCGACCCGACCCGACCCGGGAATCTGCCGCCTCTACTCACACTCGGGTTCTGGTATCCTCTTCTGTGGCTCTGTTTATCATATTGAATAATTAATAAAGGATCATCCTTTCATTATCACGCATAGACTCGTAGTAATTCATGCAACGCAAATCTTACGCAAATCGAACGGCTGTAACTGTATAATGTATACATTCAGTATCACGAGATGATTGGAGAAGAGACCTAATTAATTAATCTGACTACGTCACCCATTAATAATTGAATATTTTATTAAGAGAAATTATCTTTGCCACCTTAACTATTCCCTTATCTACCCTCCAAACTAAATTGGTAATATTTTCTCTTTCTTATTCATACTCTCATAAATTTTGATTGATTTTTCTTTTATTCTTGATCTTTCTATTGTGTATATATAAGTGTTTGGTTCGATTGAGGATGTGAATTGCAACCGGTAAAAGTGATTTGGATTTGTTGTATTTGAAAAATAGTTTTTAACTAAGAGGTTTTTTTAAGGGGTGCAGTTATTAACTCCCTTCTTTTTATTTGAACTTGGTCCTTGTAATAAAAAAAATTTTATATATTGGATGTATTTGCTGATTAGAAAAAGTAGGCGATTCCCTTTCATGCATCTACCCGCAAAAAGATTCACGTGGGCAGCTTGATTAAATGATTCATTGACTTCTAATATTTCTTGTAATCAAGTTTTAAGCGGATCCTCCGTTTCTCATATATTATTATCAATTTATCATAGTATCCTGTGACACAAATTTTGATGTAAATCTAACGGTTTTAATTGTGTATGATGTATATATGCATGGACGTGATTGATTGGAGAGAAACTTTCAGCCCCCTAATCTGACTATGTCAATGCCACATTAATTGCCACCCATCAATAATTGAATATTTTATTCACTGGTTGTTTCCAATAATAGAATAAAATATAAAACCTTGGAATGATCGTTTTAGGAATAAGATGTCAAACCCTTGGAAGGATTCTAATTTTTATGGGTCCAGCTTCGGTGCACCCATTTCTTTTCTAGAGAAAAGAAAATAAAATCATAGAGATCATGAGGGTATTCTCATAAATAAAATATAATCCACTGCGTAAATTTTGGAAACTAATTATTTGATTACACATTACTTTATTGGTCAAGCCTAAGAACAACAAGGATATTACTTGGTACAACAAAATTTTTCCATTTATGATATGATTTTATCAAATTTCCTTCTATACAATTCAGAGATTTTGCTGTCCTTAGACCCGACCTACTTTATTTTCTCGATTATGAAATTAATAATTGGATGTCTCTGATCTCTCTCTCTACTGCATCCATCTTCAATCGAGTATTAACTATCTGATCAAAATAATTCTTACTGTTTATTAATTATTCTTTTTGATGCATTCCAATTCTCTCTTTTAATATCCCAATTATGTTATTTATTTTGGTTTTTATTCGTTGATGTCTAGCTTAGCAATTCTTCTCTAAATATATGCATGTATTTAGCGCAATTTGTTAAATAGAGACCAGATTTTTCAGATCCTACCATAAAAGAACCGTCCTACAAAGACCCAAGCTCATAAAGGTCCTGAACTCTCATGAGTTCAAAAGCCCGTATATATAAGGGGGCAACCTACCATCTATAGTGGAAAATTCACAAAATGTAACAACATTCACTGAAAAGTAGACCACATAGATCTCATTTTGTAACCACTTGTGAGCGTGGATGTGTCCACTATGTGGACGCAACATGTTTCCCTATATATAATATACCGCTAATGTCTGGCATGACCACATGGCTCCCTACCATCGAACCGTCCATGTTGAACAATTTTACCGGCCCCCTCAATTGCCCTATATATAGATTTCTCGTTACACTGGAAAGGGTGTTGGCTACAGAATTAGATTAACAAAATACACAACTTATGAACAATTAATACAGAGTCACACATATGTATTGACACACACATGCATCCTGTATTTATACCTAATCATGATCACCGTAATTAATTATACTCGTCTATATATACGGAAATATATGGACTACATGTAGCGTGTATATATACGTTAAGCATATAGGACGTATGGGATCATTTTGAAAAGTTGTGGTAGTACGTAAGATAAACATTAAGGGCATGTTCGGATGTATGGGTATGCAAGGGAATTTGAGTTCACCTGGGATTTATTTCCATCCAGCGTTCGGTTGATAGCAACGCTGATTAACGACCCAACCCAATTAACAAGATAATTAAATGGATAAAACATGGAATTGTCTAGACTATACAAGAAGAGTGAGACCTAGCGTCCATAGAAGCTTTTGTCCATAGATCCATAAAAAATTTTGTCTATAAAAAAGTTAACACAAAATGTAAGAAAATGTAACACAAAAAGTAAGAAGATGTAATAACTGTAAAAAAAAGAATGTAACTCCCCGGTATGTAACATAAAAGGTAAGAAAATGTACAATTATAAAAAAGAATGTAATTTCCCGGCATGTAACATAAAAAATAAGAAAATGTAACAACTATAAATAAGAATGTAACCAATAGCTACCCACATGTAACACATGTAAGTCCAGGGTCAATTATGGATCTATGGATCCGTTGACCCTGTGGACGCAAGATGTTTCCGATACAAGAATTATGTAGCATGGTTAACTTCTGTCAATTGCTGGAATTATCCAGAATTGATAAGAACTTGCTATAAGAAAAATATCTAATTATCTAGATTGTTCTGTTGGTACTATAAATAGGGACCCTTGGCCCCCATTTGAGATCAACCAAGCAAGTAAGCAAAGTCAAGCAAGATCAAGTAAAGTTAGTAATAGTTTGGAGGTTAGGATTGTATTAAGAAGTTAGGGGTATATGGAGGTATAGTATTTGAGTAGTAGTAGTAGTAACAATATTTTGAGATATAATAGAAAATATTGTTATAACTAATGTCTTTAGACTCAACAAATCTGAATACTAATTTTATACTGAAGAGAATTAATATATATATACACACACATGAGGATCATCCATTTACGCGTCCAGAACTTGCATCTCAGGATATCACAATCAACTTTCTATTATTTCGGATGACTTCTAAAAGGTCATGGGTTCAATCCTCCATGAACACAAGATATCTCCTAAAAAGAAACAGGAGATGGTGAAAAATATCGATCACTTAATTCTAAAAAAAATTTCTATTATTTCGTTGGAATTGGAATTGGAATTGGCCACAGGAAATTGACAAATTAGTGTTGTTTACAACAAAATAAAGGAAAATTTCAGAAGGTGGTAACTAAGAACGGACGTTACACACACCTACACGGTTGCAACGCGGCACACCCATAATTGAAATAGAATAATGGGTTCTATGGACTTCTTACTTGCGTGTCCATCCAAACAGTTCTAATTTATTTTACAACCAAATAATTCAAATAGAGAAACATCTTGCATCCATTAAAATGCCGTCCATACGTCTATGAATGTACAAAAAATAAACGGATACATACACAAATATAATAGATATATCCTAAAATGTAAATCTATAGATGGTATTGATGGTTTTTCTATGGATACTAGGTATTACTTACTCAGATACTACAAGGTTCATTGTCTCAAGGAAAAAAAAAAAAAAAAAAAGTACTATTTTTTCCATCAAAATTAAGCTTGATTGTACTACTTTTCCATCAAAATGAAGTTTGATTGAGAGCTATTATAGAATCGATATTCTGCATTAATTCTAGACACATTTTAGATGCACTTTTTTTTTTTGTAGAATTATGTATACCTGATTTTACATCTTAGTGTGTAAGTTTGTGCTGAAGTACTTTTTTTTTTATGCTAAAAATATGAGAATCAGGTCACTCAATTTTAATATTTATAAATGATCCTCATTCAGATTTTGAACTTACAACCTCATAAAGTGCAAAGGTCGTTGCCTTTGCCATTAGACCAAAGGTTAATTCTCATGCTCAAGTAATTGATTTGATATAATTTGTCATTGAATATTTGTTGGATATTGAGAATAATTAACTTGAGAAATTAACGTTCCAGAATGACAATTAAATAATATATAGGGTGGCACTATTGCGCAGTCTAATTGGTGGTAAGTTGCAACATTATTTTTTTTCCTCAATAATGCGATATAAAATAACCTAGTTGATTACGTATCGATAGGCGTGCACACACAACCATATACCACATCTTAATTCACCTCATCGATCTCAAGTCTCCACAAAGAGAGTCAATGCCACTACCAACTGAGCCAAGCTCTAGTAGGCATCTATATATTATTAATTCTGTGTTTTAGACCAACAGGCAGAAGTTACGTACGTACGGCTGCTAATCTTATCTTGGGTAGGTAATTAGGTGCACACATAATTTAATTGAAGAGCACATTTTTCTTTTTAATTACAACAGCCTTTATTAGCTAGCTAGTACCCGTCCAGATCCTTCCTTTTTTTTTTTTAATTATACCATGGATGAATGGTACATACTTTTTTTTTTGAAGAATAATGAATGGTACATACTTGACACCTCTCTCTTGATCTCTTCCTTGTTTTCCCCTCTTCCGGTTACATACTTAACACCCCTCTCTCCCTTTGTTTTGCATATCCTTACTATCCTTACTAATAATAAAAGCATATTGAAAAAAATGATATGAAAGGGCTATCCACACATCCGAGCCGTTGATCATTTTTTTCGATAGATCAGAACCGTTGATGTACGTTAATGCCCGTTGACTTTCTCAGCACATTAAAATTAAGGTCCATATAAATTATCTCAAATTAAGGCCCATTACATATTATCTTAAAACTTTATTATAAGAAATAATAATTTCAGCCCAACGCAAGGAGCGGGCTTTTTACTAGTATATATAAAAGCATATTAGAAAAAATAACATAAAAGGGCTATCTTCCCCAAATAAGAAACCTGAGCCGTTGATCATTTTCTTGGATAGATCAGAACTGTTGATTACGTTAATGCCCGTTGACATTAATGTCTCAGCCCATTAAAATTTAAGGCTTATATTAATTTCCTCAATATAAGGTCTATTACATATTATCTTAAAAATTTATTATAAGAAATACAAATTTCAACCCAATACAATGTGTGGACTCTTTACTAGTGTAGATAAATATATCATGCCGCTTTGTGTTTTCCCAGCCGAGATCTCCGCCATCTTGATCTACCAGGCCCTACAAAACTATGGGCTCCACATTGATAAGATAGTCGGGGATTGGGTGAAGAAGGAGGCTAGAGGTGGCAACTCGGGCAGGCGGGTCGGGTCAGGCCAATTTAAAAGTATCTACTTGTTTTGGATTGTTTTGGATTGTATGTTGATTTGAGTTAAATTGGATGCTATTTGATCTCAGGTCGGGTCGGGTTCAGGTTAGGTTGGTCGGATCAGTTTGACTTTCTGAAAAATGATGGGTCGGATTGAATTCGAGTCGGGTCGGATTGGGTTTTGCCACCTCTAAAGGAGGCACAAAACAGTTTTGTAAGGCCCCCACAATAATACGATAGTGGGGATTGATCAAGGAGTGCGAAGCACAAAACAAGAGGAATGTATCAAAGTCCATATTTCGGATCGGGATCACCTTCTTTTCTAAAAAAAAGCAGACCCTATTTTTCTTGATCCGACAGTTGAGAAACATCGAAGTACTTTGACATCGGTGCGACAAACACTGAAGTACTTTCAGATTGGTTCGACAACCGATCCCGACCATCCGATCGAAAAAGCAGACCCAGTTTTTTTTTTTTCTCAGAAAAGTAGCAGATTCAGATCCCCATATTTCCTAAGGGTATGGTGTAACATCCCAAAATTTTGAATTTCATAATTAATAATTTAAATGCATTAGTTAAATTAATTTTCATATGTTAGTGTACATATGTAGCATACGGCATTTTTAATTTATTATTATTATGTCTTTTTTTATTTAATGTAATAATATAAGCTAAAAATAGGGTTTGTGCTATCTTTGAAATCTACATCATTTACATATATTTTTGGCATCTAAAAATGTTATTCTATAATAAAACGTCTAAGTGAATAATTACAAGTGAATAATTAATCCGGACTCCTGGTAACCAAGTCTCTTATATTTTTCTAATTATAACCATTCGATTCTTAATTAAAACGAGCAACTCAGGAGTCAGGACGCATTGTCCCCATACGTATAACCAATTTAATTTCACCATTTGGTGCGTCCTGTTAGTCCAGTATCCTGGTGACCAGACCCTGTACGTATTCTTCTCAAGGAACTTAGATGAAAACCGTCTGGAGGCGCCCCTTTATCATATATAAGTAACTAAACTGGTCCTTTGGCAAACCCTCGGAGGCTCTGCCCATGACGCACACGGACGGACAGAGAGAACGGTGATCGGAGAGAAGTCGGGTGGCGCTTACCTTGCACGTGCGGAAGGATGACGCACTCGAATGGCAATCGAGACGACACGAATCGTAGCGGCGGCCGACGAATCGACATATCACGGTGCGTGGTCTCCCCTTCGGTTTTATTATTCGTATCCGTGTGTCGATCATTTTGTTGTCGAAACGATCAAATATAGACTGAATTGCAATATTTCATTTGATTTTGATTATCCGATATTGCGAAGATTCTAATTGAAATTCTGAAATTTGATTAATTGTTAAGATTGATCTTAGAATTTTAGATATTATATTAATTTCTTTTTATATGTAAAATCGAACAGAAATAAAAATTAATAATTAGTGAGTTAACAAAATTAGAAATGAAGAGAGACATGTTTGTTTGTGTGAGATGGTACTATGGGTTTGATATGTTTCGTTGCCTCTATGTTTCGATTGGGTAGCCCATTATAGTGAGAAATACTTTAGTACTGGTATTTCCCCCCTCTTTCGATCTATCCGGGACGCTGGATGAGGGATTTGTGAGAAGCTCTTCGGTTTACCGAGTGTTTCCCCCCTCACAATTTGTGAGGGATTAGTTCAGGCATAACCCAATATGGTAAGAAATTCTTTGTTTAATAGAGTATTTCCCCCTCATAATCTGTGAGGGATTCGTTCGGCAACATTAGCTTTTGATTAATCAGTTAGTGTGTTTCATTATCAAGTCTTTGACTTGCGTACGTTTTTGAATTGGGACGACAAACAAAGAATCGGCAATAGGAATAGGTATGATCAAATAGCTAGACTTTAATTTGATATTTAATTGAATTAATTAAATTGACTTTTAATTAAATGATTAATACAATTTGAAAATTATCTCGATTGTTGCATATTCGTTTGGAATTCCGTTTGCACTGGGAAACACTATGTTTCTCATGCGCTCTTTTGTGCACTTTTTCGCAAGTGAGGAAGACGTTGTTGAGTTGCCACATAGATGAAAGATTATTGTTTTTGCTTACAAGTTAAGTTTAATTTATTAATTATGCATTGGAAGACTTCCGCTGTATTTGGTATAAAATGATGTATGTAATGTTTATTTATTTTATTTTTAACAATGTTAGAATTATTATAACTTTGTGGCATGAAATTTGTATTGTTGACTTGCTTGTTTTGATGCCTTGCGTTGAAAAATGCAGCGTACGGTCCATTTTTCGTTTATGAATTTTAATTTAACTATTTTGGGCAAAAATAAAACAAGTATGGGCTTCAGTGAAATTTTAGTAAGACCTTTCCATGAATTAATTGCTTGGAATTAAAAGAAAATTTGAAATAATCGTAACAAGTATGCAAGCATGAGGCATTATTTTCCTATATGCATATTTATGAGCTCTTTTGATATTATAAAAAATTTAAGGTTCTATTTGTAAAATTTCTTTGATAAAACCCTAAGCTGGACCCGTCTCTCTCATTTCTTCTCTCCGTCGCCGCTGCCTTCCTCTCTGATTGCGATGAGAGTTAAAAAAAAAAACTCTTCCGAGCTGCACAATTTCCATCCCCTATTGCCGATTGATTAAGAGAGGAATCTCTCTCTCTCCCCTGATTTGATTAGAAAACAAAGAAAAAAAAATGTGATCCTTGTGACATTTGTTTTGTCAAAAGAAAATCCGAAATGAGTTGATAATCCTCCAAGCTATGAACATCTTTTTGATCTATGTCATTATTCTTGATCCTTGTTCAATTTTATGAATGGAAACTAAGTTATTTCCTTGATCGCCTTTTGGATCAGTTTCTAATCCTCCTCCGATTGACCGGGTATGGAATCGACAAGAATTTCTGTTGTGTTCACTTTGTTAAATCGAATGAGGTAACCGGACTTCTCTATGACTCGATTTACTGTTTAGTAGTTAATTGTTATTTTCAGTTCTTAATGTTAATTAGTTTGTGCATGTGATTTGATCTTGAAAATGTGAATTTGTTATGTATATGGAAATGTATTATTGGAAAATGGTTGTGGCATGAGAAAACAATTTATACATGAAATTGATTTGTCGTGGTATTTCTTTTATGTGCATGAAAAAGGATTTGAGATTTTGTAGGATTTATGATGGTGTATTTATCGAGTCCGATCGTCGGTCTTATGGTTCGGTGACATGACGGTTCATGGAATCACCGGAAAGGGATTCATGTAGATGACGATGTACAGATCTGAGAGACCGACGATTGGTTCGGTAAATATGCGAGATTAAATGTTACATGTCATGTGCATCAATTTTATTTCATTTGTAAAGTAGTTTGTTTAATAAAACTTGTTATAGAAAAGCGCGTCGTTAAATAACCGGTTACTGAGCTTTTTAGCTGACTCCGTTTTGTTGTTTTCCTTTCTTTTTGTTGGCGACATAGGTCGACAAACCGTCGGATGGATGCACAGGATACCGGACCGTAGCGCCCCGTGTCGGGGCGTTACATATGGCATGACCCAATTTTCCGCTGTTTGTCCACCGAGGACAAGGATGGCCCTGCTTGTCCACTCGGCACCGTCGGATTAAAATGGAGGGATGAGATTTGTTCAGGAAAACTCTTTCTAACTTTAAAAACCGAACTTTTGTGCTGAATCTAAACCGTTTGGTGTGATCCGATAGTGCCGAATGAACAAGCAGGACCCTATTTGTCCTCAGTGGACAAACAACAGAATCGAACGCATGGCATGACACTTTTCATTTAGAAAAGAGAAATTTGTATGTCCCCTTTTATTTTTACTTATCCGTTCGTCCTTCTCTAACAATTTCATTTTCATATACACTCATTTGCTTGATATAATTGTATATCTCTTAATAGAAACCCGAAAAAATATATTATATTTTCAAATTTTAACTGAAAAATAATATATATACATTCATGGGAAAAACATATTTGTAAATTAAAATACTGTAAATTGATAAATATGATCACCAAATTAAAGGTGGACGCAAATATATCCAACGGTTGTAACTGTACGTATGCAATATTCACGAGATGATCGGAGAGACCTAATTAATTAATCTGACTATGTCATTGTCACCCCATTAATAATTGAATATTTATTTTATCAACTAATTGGTTGTGGCGTTGTGCAGTAGATATATAAAATATACAAAACTTGGAATGATCTTAATTTAGACTAGGATATTCTATTTTTTTTTATTAATTTTTAATTTTTTTTATATATGAAGGAATTAAATGATTGGCTTGCTAGAACAAACTTGAAATTTCGTCCATATATTTACGTACCACGCACACTTAGACATCAAATCCAAATTATTTTTTTCCACGCACGCTTAGCTAGACAAACTTGAAATTACGTCTTAATTATATAATTTATATGCACCAATTTGCAAAGCGCTTAATTAGGCATTATATTAATTTCAAAGTTGCACTATTGTTCTAGTTAATTCAGATCGATCAATATCTGGTCAACCTTTTCAACTATTTAATTTTAGTATACATTTTTGATATTGTTTATATATGTTGGTTAATTATTTTCGTTTGTATATATCGATGTCCACTTCATATTTAGATTCTTCAAAATGCATGTAATCTGCGCATGCAATTTGTATTTTTATTTCAAAAATTACGAATTTTTCCGGTAAATTATTTCTTTTATCTCAAAATGCATGAATTTTAAAACAAGTGGCACCAATAATTAATTTGACTTATTATTCCAAGAACTACTCAATTTGAGACTTAATTAATTAACTAGCAAATCATAGTACTCCACTCGAGAAAGACTACGACATGTCATATATTGTCACATTTGTATAGTTAAGAAATGCATGCAACTGGCAACTATCCTTACTATATTGGAAACATACATGTGCCGCTGATCATTTTCTTGGATAGATCAGAACCGTTGATTTACGTTAATCAATGCCCGTTGACGTTAATGTCTCAGCCTATTAAAATTTAAGGTACATATCAATTTCCTCAATATAAGACCCATTACATATTATCTTAAAAATTTATTATAAGAAATAATAATTTCAGACCGAAGCAACGCGTGGGCTCCTAGTATATATATAGAGAGAGAGTAAATCTAGCGTGCTCCTAGGAGCACAGAGGCCTCCCATGCTCCTAACTCAAAAATCATACTAAACCATCATGAAATTTTGATTTATCATTTTCATTAAATTCTTTATATCAAAATCTCTTAGGGTACAAAAATTTTACATTTTTTGAGTTTCTTAAGTATATGTTTTGGAATTTTTTAGAATGACCTCAAAATAATAATAAAATAATGTATAAAACTATGTCATCTTTTAAAAATACAAAACAAATACCTAAAAATCTTAAAAAATGGAAAATTTTTGTATCCTATGATATTTTAATATAAAGAATATAATGAGACCTATAAATCGAAATTTCGAGATAATTTAGTATGATTTTTGAGTTAGGAGCACGGGAGGCCTCCGTGCTCCTAGGAGCACCATAGTTTTACTCTCTCTCTCTCTCTCTCTATATATATATATATAGTTTGACTATTATACTAACGTTAGCATTTTGGACTGAAATGCTAACGGCTCAAAATTGTTGTTATCGTATCCGAAATCACGATTTATGGTGCTCAATAAATTCTTTATATGGAAATATTGGGGAATACAAATTTTTTTCATTTTTAGAGTTTTCTTAGTATTTGTTTTGAATTTTAGAAAATACCTCATAAATATTAATAAAATATTGATGTTTGTACAAGCTATTTTCAAAAATGCAAAACAAGTACTTAGAAAACTTTAAAAATAGAAAATTTTTGTATTCCCCAATATTTTCATATAAAAAATTTATTGAGCATCATAAATCATGATTTTGGACACGATAACAACAATTTTGAGCCGTTAGCATTTCGGTCCGAAATGCTAACGTTAGTATAATAGTCTGGCTCTATATATATATACATATACTAGTAAAAAGCCCACTCCTTGCTTTAGGCTGAAATTATTATTTCTTATAATAAACTTTTAAGATAATATGTAATTGGCCTTAATTTGAGATAATTTATATCGGCCTTAATTTTAATGGGCTGAGAACGTCAACGAGCATTAACGTACATCAACGGTTTAGATCTATCGAAGAAAATGATCAACAGCTCAGATGTGAGGATAGTCCTTTCGTGTTATTTTTTCTAATATGCTTTTATTATTAGTAAGGATATATATGCATGCATTCAACATTCAACTGTCTACGGAGTATATACGTACATCAGCAAACTTGAGAAAATGTGTGGATCGATCGTGTCGATGCACTTTCTTGTTGTAAACTTGTAATTAATGTTCTCTGTTTTCTACCAGAGGGTAGCATGAGATCACTAACTACGTTGTATAATTTGTCTTGTCCTTGGATTTAAAGTATATATATATATTACACAGAGAACATGGCACTCAAAATGCACATATGTACGTATATAATAGAGTGTTATTTTAGATGTTTAAAGATATCGCGAGTTTTAGTCCAGACACTATATCAAGTGACCTTCAAATTTTGGTATGTACATATTTATGACTCAATAAATTTTTTATCTCAAAATTTATGAGATATATAAAAAAAATATATTCTTAAGTACTTGTTTGTATTTTAAAAATGACTATAAAATATTAGTAAAATAATCAATATTTTCATATATCAATTTTTAAAAAAAAAATCTTTAACAAATACTTAAACATCTCCGAAAATTGAAAGATTTATGTCTCATAAGATTTCTTATATAAAAGCTTATTGAGCCATATAAATAATATTTGAACATCATTTAATTTAATTTTTAGTCTAAACTTACTGAAAGTCTCCGTGAGCTTAAGCTCATGCCTCGCGTTATCTTTACTCTAAATTTAATATTTGAATGGTCGTTGAAGTATGTTCCTTCACCAAACTAAGTCCTTGAGTTTGAAAAGTATCAACTTGAATTTACAAGTGATGATTTATCATCATTTCGGTCTTTAAACCCTGAATTCTGAATCACATATTAATATATTATATATATTACTAGTAAAGAGTTTACGCCTTCCTTTGGGCTGAAATTGTTATTTCTTATAATAAATTTTTAAGATATTACGTAACGGGCTTTAAATTGAGAAAATTAATATGGGCCTTAAGTTTTAATGGGTTGAGACATTAAAATACGTCAACGGTGGTGATCAATATAAGTAAACAATCAACGGCTGAGATTTATTCGTTAGAGAAGATAGACATTTCATGTCAAAAAAATCCAATATACTTTTATTGTATTAGAAGGATTGACTTGCATTAGAAAGCAGCACGTAATTGCGATGTCTGAATAAGCATTTTGTGGGCTACGTGACAGAGATAGAATTTTGGTTTCATCTCCCTGTTAACAATTTCATCCGGAAATCTTATTTTGTCTGCTTGACAAAATGACATGATGGTAATCTACCGCTGAAAGCCAAATTCAAATTGGATAGAAATTAAACTTGATTGTAGTTGTAGTGAAAAAGAATGAGAGTTACCAAAATAAAAGTTTGTAGATTTGTACAACCTCCGTCCACAATTAAATAAATTTATACCATTTACATTTTGTCTCAAATTAAATAAATTTTACCGATTCAATATTATTTTTCTATTTGTCTCTTAGTTGTCTAGTAAAGTTATTTGAATCCACTTGTTTCTCCAATGTTATGATTACCCTTTTATCTATATTATTTAATTGGAATAATTATTATGTAATGTTTACAAATTGAGGGTATAAAAGTAATTTCAGTTTTCCACTGATTCCTTTGACTTTTCTTAAAAATTCATTTATTCACGGACAGAGGTTGTAATTAAGAGTTAGCACTGTGTCAAGTACATGATGAATATGTCTTGTGCGTAATTATTAATTAACCAAGTATTGCAGAACTCAATTTAAGAATAATTAAGTCATCTTTATAATGACCAAATGACAACAAATTGAGACTCTTTCATACACGGATTATTTGTCAAACCACTCAAATCTAAATGTCTATAAAAAACCTCCCATCCGGGTTTTGAACCTGCGATCTCCCACACAGAGAGCGTTGTTCTCAATTAGCCAGTAGACCAAAAACTAATTCTTGATTCATCTTTATTAGTGAATTACATTAACAGTCTCTAAATATATAAATCTTCCTTTTACTAAATTTGGTTCTTAAAGTTTCACAACTACTCACAAGTATATATATGATCAATCAATTGATGTTCAAAATTCTAATTAAATTTTTGTTCTTTTTTCCTATAAAAGCTGGTAGGCAATTTGGTGCTAAATTTCCAAAGTAGTCGACTTTATGCATGCCAGATTTCAAAATTACAAAATTCACAAGCATTCTTGACATAACATATATATATATATATATATATATATATATATATCATCTCAACATATATACAGTTAATCACAATCAATGGAATCATGAACGCTCACTTTTTAGCTACTTATCTGATTCCACTGACACAAAGCCATGTATAAACATTGTGAGAGTTGAACCAAACAACTCAAAACATAGCTTCTCTGCAATTCAAATATATATATATCCTCTCTGTTTCCTACTTCCTAATTCAAGAGATAACTCAAATAAATTAACCTTGATTATAAATTTATAAATTTTCAATTTATAAATTTATAACAATGTCCATGCTTTGCCATTTCTCTGACTGAATGTCTTGAGCCTTCCATAGAGCATCACAAAGACTATCAGGAGCTTGCCTTCATCACTCCACCAGCCAACAAAGCTGTACGGCTGGTCGACGCAGGTCGCTTCCGGGTGCAGCTTTTGGAGTCTCGAACAGGCGTACCCGGTCGATAGCCCAACATTTCCATATGCACTGCAATCATGAAAATAGAAATAATTGTATAAATTAGTTTGAATTTTTCATTATAGATCATATGCATATATATAGTTTGACTGAGGATATTTGCTTGCTTGAGCAGTTGAGCTGCAGTACAGAGAGACTTAGAGCAGTACCAGATGAAGACAAGTGCATATCAGAAAAGAGAAATAATTAACACATTTGAGTTCAAATCATTGTTACCGTAAGAGTAATACCTAGCGTCCATAGAAAAACTATCATAACATTCGTATGTTTTACATTTCGGGATGTAACTGTTACATTTCGGGATATATCTGTTACATTCCGTACACATCTGTGGATGTATGGACAGTTTTTCAATGGACGCAAGATGTTTCTCTTACCATAATCCACCTTTTTTCGGTGAATTTCAACCGGAAAACCCAATAAAATTGTTGCGAATAAGTAAACTGTATGTACCTGACCACCTCAAAAACGACATTGAGAGAGGAGAAATTGAGCGGATCTGCTAATAGCCTTCTCCTCTCTGTTACGCACGCCGCAACTACAAAAATTATTACACATACAACTTGAGGCAATAACAGAATTCTTGTAACGGTTGCGACTCCTTTAGAAATTTTCTTCTCTCCGACGCATTTCTGCTCCTCGTTTTCTTGATAAGGCATCAAAGTAGCAGAAGAAGGCAGATACCTGAAACAATTCAAAAAAAAAAAATGTTTAATTCAAAGAATGCTGATTGTTGAAAACTTGAAAATTGAAATCTATAAGAAATTTAGTACTTACATCATGAATATAATGAACACCTGAACTGCCGGAGATATCAGAGAGCAATCAACGGAGTTCTCTCCTGTATGTCTTGCACTTACAGCCATGAACAGTGCATTGACGACTTTCTGGTACGAGTTGAGGCCGTCGAAAACTGGATGTCCCCAGTCCATGGAACAAAACAGCACAAGAACAAAGGCTATGATACCGATCACGGTGATCGACCGAAAGAGAGTGCCCAAATTGGTCAACAGATGGTCGAATTTGATCGCTTTCGGATTCTTGAACATGAATTCGACGTCTTCGTTCTTTGTGAGACACTTCAGTGCATAAATTGTTCCTCTTAGGAATAACGGGAACAGTGTGTTTCCGGCTACAATTAGTAAGCATTGAAACAACAGAAGGCCGGAATTCTTTGCGAAGATCGCCATGTTTTCGTTTGTGGCTATTATACCACCGTTGGCAAAGGACGAGACAGTGGTCGCAAATGCAAACAGACCCAAATTGATCCCTTTTCCTCTTAAAACATGTCTTGAGCTAGAGATTGTAAACAAGTATGCAAGACACGATACAAAGCCGGTAACATGAAAGAAAACCCAATATCCTAGGATAACCAGACCCAGGAAATTGTAACAACTCGTACTCGAATCCTTGACACTTATGTCAGTACCGGACTCAATCCGTTCGACTGTACTGAGTGAATCAATGGTCTCGAGTTCGTAAACCGAATTGACCCGGCTTATGGTACGTTCTGCCACGGTCGGGGTACTGGTATGGCAGAAAACACGTAGCATCGAGACGAAGACCTCCCCCCCTACCAGCATCAAAAGAGTAGTGACAACAATTTGTGAACTGGATAACCTCTCCATTTGTACCGTCGCTAGCCCCGAAACGGTTAGGGCTGAGGAGGACAGGAAGAACATGTCGATGTAACGGGGATTGAAATCAGGATCGGTCGGCTTTAACACCATTAACAGAAGAGACCCAAAAAGAGCAATGGTGATGAAGTAGAAGAATTGGATCCAGAATGGATGCACACGGCTTGATATGAACCGACACACGTACACGAACAAACCCAACACGTACCGAGTCGCACGTGCAAAGCTCTGGATCCTGATTAGTATGATTACATTGAACCAGTTCTTCAAGTGGCGGAGAGATATAGCCATGATCAGTTAATGGCTTGAATTAAATTAAGGTTAGAGAGAGGAAGAGGGATGGTGGTTCAGGTTTACTGGTGCTGAAGATGATGGCTTGTGTGCATATTTATAGGAGATTAGTAAAGTGGAGAGATTTGGCAAATATTATATATATATGGTTGAAGTTGATATTGTGTCATTGAAAAACCGTCCATACATTCATAGATGTGTACGGAATGGAATAGATACATCCCAAAATGTAACAGATATGTATCTCAAAATGTAACATACAGACGCTATGGATGGTTTTTCTATGGATGCTAGGTATTACTCTTATTATAATATGGTCTAACATTGTGTCATTGAAAAACCGTCCATACATTCATAGATATGTACGGAACGTAACAGATACATCCCAAAATGTAACAGACATATATCTCAAAATGTAACATATGAACGCTCTTGATGGTTTTTCTATGGACGTTGGGTATTGCTCTTATTATAATTAATCTGGCCTAGAGACAGAGGAGATCAAGAATTAATTAGAAGTAGAATTGCAGCAACCACAATAATGATCTCCATGTTCTTCTATTAGTTATTATTTATGTATTAAGAATTAAAAGAATGAAATATAGTTAGGGCAGTACTCCCGTACACATTAATAGTGCTTATGCTTTAAATTTATGTGCTGTACCAGGAGACTAAATTATAGTTTTTATAAATTGTAAATTTATAGAGACAGGAGTATTATTTATATAATTAAATTATTATGCTGTCCTCTCTATATACATTTGTCTTATGAAACTTAAAAGGGACCCTCAATTCCATATTAAAGGACAAAAAAAAATGTAGCTGATCATACAAAAAAAAATTAATTAATTAATTAGATCGAACCGGAGATTACTAGCTAGTAAAAGACAAATATAACTGATCCTTATTTTTTTTTTATATAGTTTGTAGTTTGTACGACCAGTACATTAGTAATGGTACGAGTTTGGAAAATATATAACTGCCAAATTGTTTGCATTCCATGAGAAAGCACCATGGGGTTCAAACCGACCAACTTATATATAAAACATTATCTCCACTCAATCAATCAGAGCTGATACTAATTAACACAATGACAAAAAGTCAAAAACGCAAGAAAATTCTCCACACCTAACACCAAGATTTCATTTTCTTTTTCTATTTTGAAAAAAATAAAACTAAGAATTATTTTTCAGATGAAAATAAAAAATTAGAATATTTTTTTGAAAATAAAAAAATTAGAATCTACTAACATCTGCATCTCCTGTGTCCTGGCATGGCTGGCAAAGAACTAATAGCTAGCTTGTATATAAGCTGAATAAAAGGTCATATATATATGAGTATGGAGCATATGGTTTGAACTTTGATGGATTTGATCTAAAGTCAAAATAACCAGTATAATTTAAGCATTCTACCATGCAGATATACACATGGCCTTGGCCTTAATTATTGGTTTCATGATAACTATTCTTCTTATTATATATACTTGTAGGTACTATATAGATTTTTAATTAGGGATTCTCATTGGCCACAAATTATTTTGAAAATTTTGACAACAACAATAAAACAAATTCTAAGAAAATAATCTAAAAAATAGAAATATTTTACAGATATATTCTGAAATTTATATTCATTATGTTTCATATTGCATAAAATTTAAGTGTCATTTGATATTCCATTAAGAACCGACAAAATTGTATGATAATTACCATGGATAATATTTATAGTTCTTCATGAGATATCTAATGACACTCAAATTGCATCTAATGTGAAACATAATCAATCTATAAATCATAATACTAGTATTAATTTTTATCAAAAAAAATAATACTAGTATTAAGTATGCAATTTTTTATGAATTTATTTGGGAGTTGTCAAGTGATTTCTTTCCCTTTCAAAATTTTAATTACTCATAAAACTATAACTTCAATCAAGTTTTGATAATAAAAGAAAAATCTTAAAGAGGTACCGTAGTTAACAACAAAATCGATCCGGTGTATTAATTTTTTTCATGCATGTTCTTGTTCATATTAACTAAGTTATGATTTATAATAATGACCTTACTGTGCTACATTTTTTGTAATGTATTTTATTATTCAGCATAGATGAGTTATTATTCATATTAATTAATTAATAGTATCTAAGTAAAATATTATACAAAATAAGTAGCATAATAAAAAGCAATACAAAAAACAATATGACATCTACTTTAGTATTGGTCTTAGTGTTTGTATATACCACCTTAATAAATTTCGACGTAAAGTTCTTATAAAAAAATTAATGGTAAATCTTCTCATTAAAAATACAATTTTACTCTAATTATCACACCAAATAAATTTTCTTTTCAAACGACTATAAATGAACCTTACTTAATATTAGATTCACATGTTACCGGTATAATTCTTTGGGTGTGATCACAAAAACAACACCCTAAAAAATAAACAGTAAATTCACAATAGGTGGATATCAAACTCTCGAAATTTTTGTGGACAACAACAATAGAATTTCGTTGTTAACCAACTGAGCTCCTACACGTTTTTAAAAAAAAAAAGAAAAGAAAATTATAATCAAAATTATAAAATTACAACCCGATCTTACCCGCCCAATTACCACCTTTTCACCCATACGTTTTCTGCGAGTGGAACCATCAATATCAAAGACGATCACGGGTGTCCGTGACTACAACTAAATTTCAAGATCGTCACTGGTTAAAATGTGACAAAGTCACAATCCATCTTTTTTTTTTTCTTTTGTATCGCTCGTTGAAAACTTGAAATAGGAATTGACCACAAGAAATAAAATAGACAACGTTGTTTAATTAATTACTTGTTTACAACAAAAAATAAATTAGCGAAAGCACAAAAAGGTCGGAACTGGACCGGATTATTGTTATATACACGGTTGCAACGCGGCACGTACACTCCGTCACTGAGTGCTTATCCTCTAACATATCGCACGGTGCCATTCGGCACGTGGACCATTGGATCACTTGAGATTCGGACCAGCATCAATCTCGAGGAGATCTAACGGTCCACGTGCCGAATGGCACACGCCATATGTTAGAGGATGTGATAGAATAATTTTATTGAAGATACATAGTATACTCCGTGTGGAATTATTTGTAACTACTAATTGCTTGTATGTCCATCGAAATAATTCAAATTGCTGGTTCTTCAATAAAATCCTACGGAGGTACTATTTTTTTTTTCTATATATATAATAGAAACTTTTATTTTATTTTAATTATAAAGGTTAACAAATTTTATTGTATATATATAATTTATAACATTATGAATTTAGCTATATATATAAGCTCATGAATATATCTATGAACTTTTTATTTATTTTGACTTTATTTATAAAATATTAACGTCAAAATTATCAAAATAACCATTTGGTAGAATATACCTCTATTATGGACTTCCACTTCACAGATATTATATAAGAGGAGGGATCCATTGACAATGCTTATAATGACAATTTTGACAATAGAGATTTTAAAAATTTTATAATAATTCATAAAAAATCTTAAAAATGAAAAAACTTTTATGGATGCATTCTTTAACTTATAGATTAATAGTGTTTCAAATTTCAAACAATTTGAACATCGTTTGATGGTTTATCAAAATTTTATACATTTTTTAACGGTTGAAATTTAACGAGCTTTAAAGGGCTATCAAACGTTGCTTAAATTGAATATAATTTGAAAGATAATCAATCTATAGGTTAAACAATATCTCTATAAACTTTTTTCTAATTTTTAGAATTTTTAACTATTTTTACAAACTTTTCAAAATTCCCATTGTCAAGATTGTCAAAATAAGTATTGTCAATGGATCCCTCCTCATTATATAATTAATTGAGGAGGGATCAAATAACACACTATTATTTTGACACAAATGTTACACTAAATCATATAAATTTATAAAAAAATCCTAAAAATAGAAAATCTTTTATAAACATATTCATTTACTTATAGATCGATTGTGTTTCAAATTTTATTCAATTTTAGTGTCATTTAATACTCCATCAAGAATCATTAAATTTAGACTGTTCTAATTACTAGATAAACTTGATGGTCGTTGATGGAGTATCAAATGACACTTAAATTGAATGAAATTTGAAACACAATCGATCTATAAGTAAATGAATATGTTTGTAAAATTTTTTCTGTTTTTAAGATTTTTTATAAATTTATATGATTTAGTGTAACATTTGTGTCAAAATTTTGAGTGTCATTGGATCCCTCCTCTAATTAATTAGGTCTAAATAATCGTACTTGTATAAATTAGTACTCTAGCATTCTATATATGTAGTTAATTTAATTAATCTTTGGTCGTATCAATACAATTCTACATGCATTTTTGAGAAAAATTATACATGGTCAATTTATTTGTGTTGGATTAATTGACTTAATAAACTTTGTCATTACATGCTTGTATTGAAAAAATAACTTGAAATAAAGTGCTAGGTTGACAGTTAAACGCTTTGTGTGTGTCATGTATTGCACTATTGCATAATCTAATTGGTTGTGATTGTCAACAGTTAACCTCAATTATGCAATATAAAATAACTCAACTGATTAAGTATCTTATTAAAGGACAATAATGCACCTTATTTAACTCGGAAATTTAATATCTCAAATTCTCAATCATGTATTATTTTATTTTACATTTTAGACCAACAGGCAGAAGTTAATTACGGCTGCTAATTGTTATGTTGGGTAGGTATATATACATGTGTGTATATATATATATACCGGTTGAAGAGCATCTTTTGCTATTTAATTACAACAGCCTTATATTATCGAAATCATCTTCCGTCCATACATGAACTGTCCATGCATAGAGTTACATATGTGATACAAGTTATTACATTGGGGTCCACATGGATCCCATTTGTCATACAACTTTATGACTTCTATGGATTTTCCATATATGAACGGTAGATACAACTCTTATATTATTACCCATCTAGCTGCTCCATTTTTATTTGCCATGCATGATCCGTGTATAATTTCAATGACATTTTACTAAATCAAAATTTCAATATTGTAATTAAATAGACAAATTGGACAAGAATTAATCTGGCAGGCCAGCTCAGAATTCAGAACGTTACATGTAGATGGGCGAATAGGCCAGATTCTGTATAACTAGGGCTGTATAACTCGAGCTTCGTCCGAAATATGATAACGAATAAATAATAACGCTTATAAATTAAAAATATTTGTTTTAAAAAAATTGAACATAATTTTAAAATTTTTGATGTGAATAATAATGATGATGATGATGTAATAATTTATATATAGTATATAAATGTTGGGACTATAAATTTTATTATAGACATATCATATCATCTTATTAAGTGTGGAGTGAAAATACATATAAACCATTGGATAGGATTAAATTTTGTCATAGACATATCATCATATCATCTTATTAAATGTAGAGAGATAATACATATAAACCATTCGATCAAAGTAGATGAAGAGATTTGAACAAAATCAATGGTTAATAATATTGATGATGTGGCATAGTTGGGGTGCTTGGAGAGTTACCCCTCTTTCTAGTTTATAGATTACAAAAATAAAGATAAAATATATTCGGTGTATTTCCTCAAAAATAAAAAAAATCGGTGTAATTAAGAAAACACATGCAAGTATATTAGAGAAATGTTTTCTTTTTCCACGGACGTAACTAAGACCTCAACCAAGCATTATGTGAGATATTATTTGTAAGAAACCCATATATACATACAGAGTAGAACTATTGTACAAATGTTAGCCAACGGCACATTATATTCTGTCATGCACTTATGCATGAAATCTTGATTTATGGTTCTCATTAAATTCAATACATAAAAATACTTAGGCATACAAAAAAATTTCAATTTTGTTGTTTTGGATTTTTCAAAATGACTCTAAAATATTAATAAAATAATGCTTATTTGTACATGAATTTAAAAAAGTCCAAAATAAATACTTAAAAAACTTCAAAAATGGAAAATTTTTCTATCCCTAATTAAGTATTTTCATATAATGAATTTTATGGGAATCATAAATCAAAATTTTGGTTATGACAAAGTATAATTTGAACCGTTAGTATTTCACTCCAAACTGCTAATGTTGACACAGTAGTTCTACTCATACATACATGAATATAGCTAACCGTACACACTATCATGTACAGCGTTGTACACTATTGAATGAAAAAAGAGCAATCATCGCTTCACGTATATTTGTCTTAAGCCGTCTTCATTCATTTCATTAAATATATTAAACATATATATGCATGTACACATGTACTTGATTCAAATAAGTAACAATTTCTCTTTTTCTGTCAAATCTATTTATTTGGTATTAAGTAACATATCCCATATATATAACATTAATTAATTAATTAAAAAAGGAGGGGTCAATTGACAATGTTTGTCTTGATAATGAACTTTTAGGAAAAAAAAATGAAAATATATTAAAAAAAAATGTAAAAATGGAAAAAGAAAAAAAGTTTATACAATTGTTGTAAACTCATATATTAGTTTTGTTTTAAATTCTGAGCGACATATATATGTATATATAGTCCATAAAAATTGTTTAAATTGAGAACCATTGAAATTTGTATAATAGATATTTTGATGAGCTATATCAAAAGGAACGGAATGCAGTATGCCTACATAAAGAACATGCATGGGGGTATGGGGTCTAGACTTATCTTAAATGAATATTGCTTTAGTGGCCAAATGGTATTAGAAATTTCAGTATTCTGAATGTTATGGCCTGTGGAAAGTTTTGGTTATCCAAAACAATGGATATAAGGTTCAAGGCAATATTTCAATATTCTGAAATCAGATTTAAATCTGGTTTCAAGGATTAGAAAATTGGTGATTTATAGAACTGTTGGTAGTACTTTATGTACCCTCTATTTATTAGAATTTGAATAAGTATAAATTGGATATATTATATAATATAGTACTAGTAAAGAGTCCACACCTTGTTTTGGGCTGAAATTGTTATTTCCTATAATAAATTTTTAAAATAATATATAATGGGCCTTAAATTGAGAAAATTGATATAGGCCTTCAGTTTTAATGGGTTGAGATATTAAAATACATCAACCATGGTGATCAATCTAACTAAACAATCAACGGCTAATATTTATTCCTTGGGGAAGATAGAACTTTCATGTCAAAAATCTAATCTCCTTTTATTAGGAATAAAGATATATGCAATTGTTTGTATCGTGTCAATACAAGAACAGATGCGAGAAAACTCGATCGAATATTCCACAGTAGAAAACTAGAAATTAATTAATGAGCCACTTATTTTATGCTGCGTCGTCAAGACCTCGATTGTTACTAGGATTAATATAGTTAATTATTTTCCAGTACGATGATATTTTTATTTTATGTAATCTTTTTGGGTGTTTGTTTTTGTTTCGGTTGGAATCTGAATGAAGTCAAACAATCGGATTCCGCCCTCTACATATCCCAAGGGCCAAATTAGTTTCAACTTCTTTTATTTAATAAATTATGAAGTATTAATTATGTCATGGATCGCTTAAGCAACTGTTCATTTTTAATTGAGCCATTCTCTTTTTACAGGGCAATCATTCATTTATAATTATGCCTAAGCAATATATCGTGATCATCCAATTGTGAGAAATGAATGGTCCATATTTATTTTGATCAACATTAGAATCCAGCATAAATTATATATATCTCAACATGTAAATTTGTGAACTCATCTCATGGTCATGATAAAATTGGGAATTGGAAATTTTGCAACATGGAAATTAAGGACATTATTTTTGTATATCCGATATTTAACTATCATACTTGTGAGTTTAAATATTTACCCATCATAAATTCCAAATCATTTTGCTTTAATTATGCCCGTTGCACGACTTTTCTTATCTATATCTATACTATCCCTACTAATAACAAAAGGAGGAGTTGGTTTGGAGATAGAAATGGCTATATGTCCAAACCAAACTTGGACCTTTAGATATGTCAATCTATTTCAATCGGTGCCATTGATTGTATTATTTGGTGATTCGATTTCCTTCCTTTTAACCCGGCCAAACGCATACGCGTTTATTAATCCCGCGTCATCGCTCGCAAATCAAAAAAAAAAAAAAACAGAGACTCGCATTTATATTTTTGTGAATTAAATTGGGCCTAGAGGGACATGTTGTTTTTGTTAGTTTTAATTAAAATCAAATTTTATAATTACAAAATTAAATGACTTAGGAATCGGAAGAAAAAAATAATTATTCACTTAGACGTTTGATTATAGATTAACATTTTTAGGTGCCCCGTTATACATATAACATATATCAAAATTATTATAAGTTCCAAAAATAGTACAAATCTCATTTTAGATTTGGTTATTTGGTTACTAAATTAATTAATTCAGAAATAATAAGATAAAATAAATTAAATTAAATGTGTCATATGTTACAATATCATTTTAATGTTGTATATTTTTGTTTGTTTCTTCACATTAAACATTGTTCTTATTAAAAACTAATAAATAAAACTTCAAATCTTAACGTTTTTAGTTACGGATAAAATTTTATTTAGTTATAACAATAATGAAAATATTCATATCAAGAAAATTTATTAAATAAGATTCGTTGCAATGCACGGGCAAGATACTAGTACTATAAAGCACGTAACTATAACACCCTCCATTTATTTTTCCAGTGTTTTCATACCTTTTTTATTTCTATCTTACCATTTTTATTAGAGGAGGGATCCATTGACAATGTTTATCTTGACAATGGAACATTTCAAAATTTTATAAAAATTCATAAAAAATCTTAAAAATGAAAAAAAGATTTATGGATGTATTATTTAACTCATAGATTGATGGTGTTTCAAATTTCAATCAATTTGAACATAGTTTGATGACTTATCAAAATTTTGTGTAATTTTAACGGTTGTAATCTAACGGATCTTTGAAAAGCTATCAAATATAACTTAAATTGAATATAATCGGAAACATAATCAATCTATACGTTAAGAAATACTTCCGTAAACTTTTTTCTATTTTTGAGAATTTATATGATTTTTTATAAATTTTTGAAATATGAAATTGTCAAGATTGTCAAGATGGGAAATGTCAATAGATCTCTCCTCTTTTTATTAATCCAAAGGCTAAAATTGTGTCCAGTTGTACTGTTTCCTCTCCATAGAGTCGCATATAAAGGAAGTTTATTTAAGTTGATTGATAACTAATACACCTGAATTTCAAAATTATAATACATTGTATAGAAAGACACCAACTGACATTATCTGACTTGGGATAAATCATTAAGTTGATTAAGTGTTAATATGGAATGTAAAAACAAATAATCTACCAAACAAGGTAAGCATATTTATGTTTTATTTTAAAATATGTAAGTTTATACAAGGTAATTGATATGTCAAGTTACTACACAAAGATATTAATTGTTAATCATGGTCTCATAATAAACTATTTTTTATCAATTGGTATATATTTATTGAAGTTCAGTGCTACACATATGAAGTGTACATTTTCATTAATACTGATACACGAGGCACTGTACATAGTTGTAACAATGTAATTCCTTATTCTAATTATACCTTTTTATTTAAACCAATATATTCTAATTCCATTGATGATATTGGTTTATTATTAAAATTTTTTATTTTATTGTTTATGTTTTATTAAAAAATATATGCCTCTTATATGATATGTTCCATTGCAAATTTTAATTTTTGAAACCACCCATATATTTAATAAATTTTAATTTTAGAAATCACACGTAGCAACACATGGACATTCTTACCATTTTTTTTGCTTGCAGCGATCAAACTTAAAATGGTCCGCACAACGGCGGGTATTTTGCTAGTATAATTAAAATTAAATCTTCATCAGAAAATGTGGGGGTCTTATATGCTCCATATATAGAAATGAGAAATCTATGATAGGATATGGTGCCATAATTAATTCGGCTCGATGGATAAATTTAAATTTTAAACGGTTCGAATTTTGCTAATAGGGGATCTATTTTTGTGTGGGTCCCATCTGTTATAGACAATAGTAGCATGCTAATGCTAATGCTAATGCTATCGTAAATTTCTAATAACGTACCAATACCTTCCCAACGTACCAACTACCTAATAATTATCAACTTGCGGTCTTTAAAAGCCATATTATTAACATTCATTAAAAAAATTAGTAGCAAATTAATAATCAATAAAAAATAGCATTGGAGATTATTTTTATTTTTTTAGAGGCTCCGCCCCGAAAAATAATATCAAGTAAATAATATTTTTTAATTTAAATATTTATATTAAACAAAACTTGAATATAATTTTAAATCTTTGATGTGAATAATAATAAAACAATTTTATAAATAATGAGCATAAATGTTGTTAAACCATTTTATGTATTAAATATTATCTTAGACATATCACACTCATCTTATTTTATAAAAATATAGGCTACTGGATCAAATAAGATGAAGATATTCAAACAAAATCGATGGTGAATAATATTGATAATGCGACATAGTTGAGGTGCTTGGAAGGTAATCGCTCTACTAGTAATATATGCCCTTGCGTTGCTCGGGTCTACTTTAACGTAAGAAAAATTTGCAAGGTTTCAGAAATAAGAAATATACAAGGCTTACAAAATAAAGAAAATATAAAGGTTTATAGTTTATAAACACGAAACATAAAAGTTTTGAAGGACAGAATTAGATCACACAAATGATCTCATAAAAGGTTTAAATAATTGTGATGTTAGTTTCACAATAATCAAACTTTACATAAACCTAATTGGACAGTGATGAAATTTGGATTGCACAAGATATCCATAAAAAGCCAATACAAATGTAATTAAATTTCATCCTGTGAAAGACCATACAAGCCTTGATTTCTATTGTTGGAATTATTTCTGGATGATCACCCTGTATTACGAAAAAAAATCATTAAAAGTCTATATACAAAGAATATTAGAAAGCATCTTTTAAACACGAAAAGAAAAAACTCAACTGCATATTGTCACAATGAAGTATCCAAAATTCATTACCTCAAACTTTAAAGGCAAACAAAAAAAAATGGTTTCCCACTTAATTAACTAACTTTGATTTTCACTATATAAATAGATAGGTTAGTATTTATATTAAATAGATATACGCATGTTACCAAACATGATACTAAAATCGATACCGACTGCATGTGTTAGTATTTATATTAAATAGATATTTTGTATCTAAGCAAGAGTGTAGACTGTGTATAACGATCACAAAATGAATAAAAAAACCAACTTCAACACGTTGGGCTACATATCCGGTGTAAATACTGGACATCCAATGGCTGAGATTTTATCTAAGAATAAATCAACAAATCTCAGCCGTTGGCGGATCTGGACAGCTTACGTGCTTAATAAAGGAGTAGAGATAAAGAGTATAGATTAAGTCCTTGTAATGTTAGAACCATCTGCTAATAAAAAACATCACATTGGAACTATTACCGATTATCAAAGTTTCTTAATCCTGTAAAATCGTACTTTCTAAGAACCAGTATTTGGTCTAGTGGCTAAGGGCAATACTCTCTGTGTGGGAGGTCGCACATTCGAAACCCGGATGGGGGTCGTTTATAGACATTTAAATTTGAGTGGTTTGACTCTCATCTTTATCTAAAAAAAAAAAAAAAAATAGTACTTTCTGAACTTTCAATTAAAGAAAATATTTTGATTAAACAGGAAATTAATAGTCACCATTTTTAATTTGCAAAATAAGAACCCTGAAAGCAAGTTCAAATCGTTGATAGCTGCTATGATCAATTTTTCGAAGAAAAGAAAGCAAAGTTCAGAGCACTTCCAGTTCAGTTCTGTGAATGGAACTTTGCATTACTGTATGATCAAATTAAAGGCTCGGATTAGCAAACTAACAGGGGATAAAACTTTTGCACTATATCTTGGATATTATATCAAACAAGAAAGCAATCGCCACTTTTGCAGATAACACAACACAGATATATAAGTGTGTCGTTTTAGTTCTGCCGCTGAAATAAGAACCAGCCTTTGTCTAGTGACTAAGAGCAACGCTCTCCGTATGGGAGGTCGCGGGTTCGAAACCTGGATGGAGGGTCTTTTATAGACATTTAAATTTGAGTAGCTTAACCCTCATCATTATCTCAAAAAAAAAAAAAAGTTCTGCAGCTGAAATACGTACCGAGGATACTCAGATGAATCGTATTTTCTGGTACTGATTTTTGTGTTTGCATTGAACTCTTTGATCTGATACAGTTTTCTCTTTGTTGACTGTTTCAGTATGCTCTCAAGGTGTTTGGTTAATTTCACTTGAAATTTTGACGCAGTTTGCTGCTTAAAGTTGGAATGGTGTTGTCCAATTTTAACATCAGTAAATGTTGTCATTCCAATCAGCATCATAATTAGTAAATATAAATTTATGTATGAATGTTGAAAACGGTTCTTAATGCATATATATGCAGCGGCATATATATTCATACATATGAATTGGTGCAGAAGTTTCAGTTGTATATATAGCTAGGTCGACAGAACTAAATTAAGGAAAAATGTAGGATAAATCCCGCAGCATCGCAGTTCGAGCAGAATGTGTCGATCGGTACGATTGCAAGTTTGAAACTTCAAGTACCATGTCAACATGACAAACTCTAAAAGACTAAAACAAGTTTTGTCTAATAAGCAGCTCGTGTTCTCTTGTGAAGCAAGCACGCTTATATACGACAGTATGGGAAAGATATATATATACCTGCTTGTTAATGTACTTAATTAGGCTGATTTATATCGATCTTTCGATCGCTCGGCCCCTTCGAGCTTCATAGTACCTGTTATAATTAAGCTCTAATTAAGTTCTGACTTCTGACACAGGTTTGCACTTAGCCATGCAAGGCTCTAATACAGAGGTTCATTTAATTGTAATTCCTATTTAGTGTGTACAATAGGCTTCAAGATAATTCTAGTCAGGGCATATTTAAATAGTGAGAGCAAGGTTGATTTAGTATCGCTGTTATGTTCAAATGCTGCTGCCTTCTGCAGCCCGAATTTGATGAAGAAAAAAATTTAACAAACCCCCAATTACACTATACTGGTCGATCGAGCCTTACCCCAGTGATCAAGGGACCATTGGGCACCTGAGATGAGGTATATATAAAATTCTAACATTACAATTTTTGAGTCGTTGTTACATAATGTTTATCATGTTTCTGATGTAACATTGCGTTTGGTCCATGAACCACATATTTGTGTATTTCTTTTTACTTGACACAATTAATGTTATATATATATGCCAGAGAGAAAAATAATAGAATCATGGCTTCAATTTAACAAGTCTCTCTCTCCATTTTGTATTCTCTACAGAAAATCCTAGATCCATCAGACAAGACAGTGTGGCAGCCTCCTCAGGCCATATCAGCACCATTTTAAAACAATGCATATATTTAAGTGATATAATTAACGAGCATGATGACTGCACCCCTTAAAAATCCTCCTTAACCGCACCCCAATATAATTTTACATTTCCTATATGATAACAGAAAAAGTGGTTATACTAACCACTTATATAGTTTATACAAATAACTAAATGTGTATTAAAGAGCCGGAGCAATGAAGGTGTGACCGGAGATGGCCGGAGATGGTGGCGGAGATGCAGCCGGAGGGGGGCAGAGGTGCGGCCGAGAGGTGGTGGAGGTCCGGCGGAGAGGGTGGAGATAGGCGGAGAGGGTGGAGATAGGCGGAGGTGATATGGTGGTGGGAAAGAAATCAATAGAGGAAGAAGAATGAAAGAATAAGAATGTGGTGCAGATAAAGGATATAGTTAAGAGAGATAAGAATAATTTCTCTATAATTAATTACTCCCAAAATTAGCTTATATTATTTTCCCTCATTTTATTTTTTGAAAACTAAATCTTGAAGAATAGTAATGATACTTGTAACTTATGAAGGTGTACTCAGCATTTTGCCTTGTAATTGGAAGACGGTTCATGTATGTCACTTGGCCTGGAAAAGTACACTTTTTAAATTGCGGGTACTATTCGAGCTATAAATTAATTAATGGAAATGATCAAATACTCAATTATATATACTCACACAAATTAAAAAAAAAAAAAAGAGGAAATTTGGCAAACCATACTCATAGTCACATGCACACAAAGGTTAATTAAAATACTTAATTTGTCAGAAAATCTGTGTTTATTACGGATACATGGATCTAATTAGTTAATTAACCTCAGAAAAAAGTCAAAAGATATGACGGTTTGAACAATTATGGGCAAAATCTTTATTCAATTGCATGTGGTCAATTTAGTTGTGACTGTTCTCCTCAATAATACACTATATTTATAAGCCTAGCTGACAGTTTTTTCGTTGATATATTATGCATGAGAGCAGAATATCTCTCCATTACATCGATGCTGATTTGATCATATATATAGTACTATATTTTTTGAGTAATTATATTGTCCCCCATTTAAAAATCCCCGCTACAAATCTCCGGTCAACACTTTCCAATTTTTGAATCAAAATTTGACCAGGTCAAATCCAAATCCCTATGTTTAAGAATATATATAAAACTGACATTGATAATAATACCTACAAAGAGAAGTACAACTATTAAAAAAATATAAATATAAATATCTATCAACGAAACTTTTGAAAATCATCCTAACATCAAGAATGTGAAAAAAATGTTTCATACCAAAAATCCTCAGGTCAAATCCCTAGTTTGACCAAATAATTTCCATTATAACTAACTTTCTCAACAGACAAAGTATAAATAGTGACCATTGCATGTATAAATTGTTATATTTCAAAAACTAAATATTTTTTGTATGATACTATTTACAAAATGGAGAAGATATTTGTACCCAAATACAAATCTCCAAGCCAAATCCTCAAGTTTGAGTAGAGTGCTTCGACTCCTAAAGTACAATGTATAAATAGTTATTACACAACTTAAAAAAAATAAAAATAAAAAACCGATATAAATAATAATACCTACAATTAGAAGTTAGAATATTAGTTTGTTCTTTTGTATTCTTTGTTCACAGAGGACCCACGATGGCGAGATGTCAAGTTTTATTAGGTGAAAGATTTGCCAAGGTAGTATGGAACTAATGATTGTACAGTGTTTATTCTGAGATATGTTTTGTCTCACATCTATAGATGGAATATGTCATTTACTCAGGTAAATTTTTCTTTATTCTTAAATCTTTTTTTCAAATTTTTGAAGTATGTGTAAGTTGAGTTGTATGTTCTTTCTTATGCAATATGACATTTCACAGGAGCGTATTGTTCTTGCGTACGAGATCTTGACTGATAGGAGCAATCTGAAAAACAAAATGATAGCACCATGATTGTCTATCATTAGTATTTGGATAATGTAGGTTTATCATTAGTAGTTTGGTACCTGGATATTAATACTTTGGTTATGTTTGTTATTGCTTTTAGTTTCATGGATGTTTGTGCTATGGTTAAGTACTTGAATGTGAATTATGCTGCAGGAATGTTAATTTATTTAGTTGGTTTTTTTCAAATTCTGACAAATACCGTTCGTAATGATCATTAACATGTTTGTCACTTTGTGAAATTATTTTTTTAACTATTGTTCAGTAAGATTTTTTAGTCAGATGATGCTTATTAATATCCTTATTTATCTGTATTTTTAGTTGCAAGTAAAACTATTTTACTTCTAAATTATAAGTATTTATACTTCTTACGGTATTTTGTTATTTTATTTTGGATGTGAATTACTTATTTATTTTTGTCATAGAGTAACATTTATTGCTATTAATATTTTGATATTTTGTATATTATTTGTTCTTTCAGTAAATATTAATATTTTCATGATAATGTAGCACAAATTATTTCAATTAAATAATTATATTTGTCATAATGTATATATATACCTGCAGCATTGAGTATTATAGGTTATCTTGTTAAAATAATATTTGTGTATTCTGTTATATGTATTATTACTTCACATATTTAGCTTGTTAGAGTTATTTGATTGGGTATTTGACTAGGTATTTGACCTGGCTTTGACCGGGGATTGATCGGGGTTTTGATCTAGAAATTATTTTAAAAGTTTATATTATATATGTATTTTGTCTTTCGTTATTTACTATTTGTATTCTGCTTGGAAAGTATTATTACATTTTCGCTGAAATCGAACGAATGCTTTCTTTCGTGTTGCAGGTATTAGTACTTACCCCCACCATCATTGTATTAATACTTACCCCCCGCCATAATTGGATCTGGTCAAAGCGGGGATTTGACCTGGGGATTTAGCTTTGGGGATGGATATCATTTAATGGGGATGTGGGGATTTTAACCAGGAATTTACCCTTGGGATGCATATCTTCTCCCATATTTTTTACATTCATTGTCGCTCATAATTAACGTAAACTATCATGAACTTGTCTGTCTCTTGCAATTATGCAACTCCATCCTTGCATTCACAGCTATACATATATACATATATATCCACAATGATTATATATAGCAGCATTTAATTTAATGAATCATAAATTAGATTCAAATATAAATTAGATTTTATGTATATGTCCACATTTCGAATGAAATTAATTAATAACTATATATTGGAAGAGGTAGCTTAATTTGGTGATATATATATTCCAAAGAGTGACAAATTTATCAGAATTGCATAACAAAAACACAAACACGAGCACTCCCGTGAATCTCCCTTCCCTCCCTGTTCTTTATTTCAATCAAAATCAGAGTTACAACAGAAAATTATTTTTTGTCTTTTTTTCTCTTTTCTCTATATCTTTCTTTTCATCAACTACAGGCTATCTATATAAAATAAAACAAACGCATATGCATATTTGGTACATTATAGAGGAAATCAAATCTATTCTATATAATCATAAAATTGCCCTCCATATCTGGTACTCAATTTTCAGCACTTATGAATTGGAGATTGCCTGTCATCATGGTAGCCAAGTATCTCATGCTGGAAACTATTTCTTTCTTCTTTTGCTGGATACAGCATGTCAAAGTGCTATCTTGACACTCCCCCTCACTTTGACACATAGATATCTTGCATCATCAATTTTTCCAGAGCCATGTTGAATTCTCTACTGGCAACAGCCTTAGTTAAGATATCTGCAACCTGTTCATGTGATCTCACAAAAGGCAACGAAATAACACCCGAGTCAAGTTTTTCTTTTATGAAATGTCGGTCTACCTCGATATGCTTGGTTCTATCATGTTGCACCGGATTATGAGAGATGCTGATTGCAGCTTTGTTGTCACAAAATAATTTCATCGGGTTGTCCGGTTCGAAGCCAAGTTCAGTGACTAGCTTCTTTAGCCATAGAAGCTCACAGATGCCTTTAACCATGCCTCGAAACTCTGCTTCAGCACTTGAGAGTGCAACTATGTTTTGTTTCTTACTTCTCCAGGTCACTAGATTACCACCAACTAATGAAAAATATCCAGCCGTGGATTTGCGATCAAGAATATTACCAGCCCAGTCAGCGTCAGTGAACCCCTCAATATTTGTGTGCCCATGTTTTCCAAATGTTATACCTTTACCTGGACACCCTTTGAGGTATCTAATTATTCTCAACACTACATCCATGTGTGGTTCTTTTGGGTCATGCATGAATTGACTTACAACCCCTACTGCATAAGCTATGTCAGGTCGAGTGTGAGACAAATATATTAATTTCCCCACTAACCTCTGATAATGTTCTTTATTGGTAGGTGTCTGATTATGGTCATTACCAAGTTTTAGATTTTGAACCATTGGTGTATCTGCTGGCTTGCAGTCAAGCATGCCAACCTCGGTTAAGAGATCAAGAATATATTTTCTCTGAGAAAGAAAGATACCCTGTTTACTACGGGATACCTCTATACCCAAAAAATATTTTAAACCACCCAAATTTTTCATTTCGAATTCCCTGCTTAATTTTTTCTCAAGTTGCCAATCTCAATATCATCATTTCCAGTGATAATCATGTCATCAACATAGATTATTAGAATTGCGATTTTACCTCTTGTTTTTTTGAAGAACATTGTGTGATCTGAGTTTCCTTGTTGATACCCATAGCTTTTCATCGCCACACAGAATCTTCCGAACCATGCTCTGGGTGATTGCTTGAGTCCATACAGTGCTTTCTTGAGTTTGCACACTTTTTGGTCTTGCTTCATGATTTGCGTATCCTGGTGTTATGTCCATATAAATCTCTTCTTCTAGATCACCATGTAGGAATGCATTCTTCAAGTCGAATTGATGCAAAGGCCAGTCAAAATTTGCTGCAAGAGATAAGATAACTCGAAACGGTAATTTAGTTTTGCTACAGGTGAGAAAGTTTCATGAAAATCAATCCCATAAACTTGTGTATATCCCTTAGCAACTAGCCGTGCTTTATATCTCTCTACCTCTCCTCTCTCATTATATTTAATGGAGTAAACCCACTTACATCCGACAGTATTTTTTCCTTCTGGTAGGTCTACTAATTCCCAAGTACGGTTTTTCTCAAGAGCATTCATTTCAGACTCCATTGCTTGGACCCACTTTTTATCATTCAAGGCATCTTCTAGTTTAGTAGGAACAATGATAGCTGCTAGTTGATTTGCAAATGCTCTCAATGGTTTCTTAAGATTTATAGTGCTAGTGTAATTAGCAATGGGATATTTGGTGTTATCACTTGAACCATCTTCTGGAACATATCTTTTTGGTGGTTGTCCCCTATTTGTACGAGGTGGTAATTTAAATTTTGGTTGAGAGGCACATACCTGAGGATCATCCTCTTGAGATATTGGACCTGAGTTACCAGGTTGGGACTGTATTATCTCATCATTTTGTTCATTCACTTCGGATTCATCGGAGTCAAAAGAATCCCCATTCACTTCTGGACACAAGTCGTTACTTATGGGATTAGCAGAGAGAGATAAATCCAGTTCGGAATCATTGTGATTAATTTCAGATACTTGACCTTTGTTTGATTCTACAGTAGCACCACAAGTGAAATTTGGCTCTACATTTGAAGCACGATTTAAACCAAAAGATGAATTTGTATTTTGTGGACTTAAGATAAGCAGATTTGGGTCACTTGCACTAATCTCCCCCTGACCCAAATTATGGTTTTTATCAAAGAAAAATTCATTTTCAAAGAAGGTTACGTCCATGGAAGTGTGAAATTTTCTGGTTGATGGATTAAAGCATTTATATCCCTTTTTGAAAGGACAAAAACCCAAAAACACACATTTTTCAGCATTTGCATCTAGTTTTGTACGGTGAGATTTCAAAATGTGAACAAACACTGTACACCCAAAAATTCGTGGGGAAAGGTTTAAGACAGACGGTATGTTTATATATGATGATAGAGCTTCTAAGGGCGTTTTGAAATTGTTGGCTTTTGTAGGCATTCGGTTAATTAGGTACGTGGCGAAAGTTATTGCATTATCCCAAAATTGAGAAGGGACCTTGCTTTCAAACAGAATTGACCGAGTGACTTCTAACAAGTGCCTATTTTTTCTTTCAGCAATACCGTTTTGTTGTGGGGTTCCTACACATGAGGTCTCATGCAACATATCTTTCTCACAAAAAAAATTTTGAAGGTTCTTGTTTATGTACTCAGTTCCGTTATCACTTCTCACCATTTTAATTCGTTTATCGAATTGGGTCTCAACCATACTATAAAAAGAATGAAAGGTCTTTGTAACCTCATCCTTACTCTTTAATAAATAAAGCCAAGTCATACGGGTACAATCGTCTATGAAAATAATATACCATCTACACCCAGATTTTGAGGTAATTGGAGAAGGCCCCCAAACATCAGTATGAATAAGATCAAAAGGACTAACACATTTATTTGTACTTTCTAGATAAGAAGTTCTATGGCTCTTAGCTTCCACACACGTTTTACATGAAAATTCCTTTTCATTTATTCCCAAGAAAAGATGAGGAGAAATTTTTTTAAGTACCCGAATGATGGGTGCCCCAACCTTTTATGCCATAACATTACTTTATTCTTTCTATCCTCTATTACACGTTCAGCTAGACATGTCCTTCCAGTCTTCAAGTTATCTAGATAATACAGTCCCTCCCTCTTAGTACCACGGCCAATTATCTCTTTCGTGAGGAGATCATGGAACACACAATGAGAAGGAAACATAAGTGCAACACAATTTAAATCTTGAGTGAGTTGACCAACAGATATTAGCTTAGATGAGAGTGATGGTACTAGTAGTGTGTTATTAAGAGTCAATGTTGATGTGAGTTTAATGTCCCCAGTACCACTAACTGGAAATACACCTCCATTTGCATTCATTATGCCATCTTTTTGTGACCTTTTTTTGTTAATGAAATCCTTTTGTTCATGTGTCATATGATCAGTTGCTCCAGAATTAATTATCCAATCTTGCGGGTTTACAACATTATCAGAGTTATTGTTAAGAACTTTGCCTAACTTTGACTCGTGGATTTCATTAGAAGTTGAATCATGTATATTACCTTGTTCAGAAGTACCTATCCTCTCACCTTGACCTGATGAATTTGCTAGGACGTTGCTGGTATTTGATGCTGCTGTTACAAGGCTACTTGTTGCTAGTTTCAATCCCTCACCCACTTTGCTGCTGCTTGATTCAACAAAGTTAGTCGTGTCAGCAACCTTGTTTCCTCCAGCAGCTGCTGCCATGCTTGCACGCCCCCTGTCATTTGGTTGCCTTTTCTTCATGTTTTTCCACCAGTCAGGATACCCAACTAGTTCAAAGCATTGATCACGGACATGCCTTGTACCACCACAATGAGTACACTTAAGCTTTGATTTATCCTTAAAGTTCAAAGCCTTGTCAGTGCTAGAATTTACCTCACGAGATCTGTACCCTCGTGTAGCCATGGCAACTGAGTTTGCCATCTCTTGCCCGCCTTTGATCATTATACCTTGACGGTTTGATTCACGCCTTACATGAGCAAAAGCTTGCTCGAGAGACGGAAAAGGACTCATTTGCAGCACTTGTGCCCAGATATTATCAAGCCAGTCATCAAGACCATCAAGAAAGGTATAGACTCTGGTTTTCTGAATAAAGTTATTAAACTTTTCAATGTCACAAGCACATACCATAGGGTTTGGGCTGCGGAAGTCGATTTCCTGCCACAGACTCTGTAATTCATCATAAAATTCTTCGACAGTTTTGCCATCTTGTTTGACACGTGAGACTCGCTGATTCAAGACGAACACTTGTGCTTCATCGCTGCCATCATAGTAGGTGGTTGCTAGTGCTTGCCATACATCTCTTGCTGTCGGATGTCGGATGTACTTGCTCCTTAGTCGTGGCTCGAGCGAGTTTATTAGCCACCCTTTGACAACTACATCGTCTACTTCCCACTTTCGGAAACTTGGATGTGCTTCATCAGGAGGTGGAGGAACCCACGTCAGATGTTTCATTCGCTCCCTCCCCTTGACATACATCTCAACTGCTTGACACCAAAAGGTATAATTTGTACCATCCATCTTCACGTCTATTGGGTTGGGATGAATTGAACCTTCAGTTATGGCAATAGGTTGAGTTGTCGGTTGTGGATTGGCAAGGGCAGCGTTTTGCATAGACACCATTTGGGTTTGCTGAAGAGTTATTGCCTGAGTAAGTTGGGTGAGTTTTTTAAGTAAATCAATTGGATTAATGGTTTCGGTTGGTTTAGGAGTTTCAGAATCGTTGTTCGACATTTTTGCAGGGCTGAACTTTGTCTTTGTTACACAAATTACCAGAATCAGAACGCTCGCTCTGATACCATGACAAATTTATCAGAATTGCATAACAAAAACACAAACACGAGCACTCCCGTGAATCTCCCTTCCCTCCCTGTTCTTTATTTCAATCAAAATCAGAGTTACAACAGAAAATTATTTTTTGTCTTTTTTTCTCTTTTCTCTATATCTTTCTTTTCATCAACTACAGGCTATCTATATAAAATAAAACAAACGCATATGCATATTTGGTACATTATAGAGGAAATCAAATCTATTCTATATAATCATAAAATTGCCCTCCATATCTGGTACTCAATTTTCAGCACTTATGAATTGGAGATTGCCTGTCATCATGGTAGCCAAGTATCTCATGCTGGAAAATATTTCTTTCTTCTTTTGCTGGATACAGCATGTCAAAGTGCTATCTTGACAAAGAGTCCAAGTGATCGACTTGGCCGGCCGGTTATTGTGCAGAATACAAAACTAAAGAGACATTTGAAGTTTTGAACAGAAGGGAGATATATCTGGCCATTAGGCCGGTGCTTTAATTGCCATGTTACTTCAGGATTCATTATTGATTTACTTAATTAGTTGAGCTCCTCTATCGAAGGAACTTATATAAATTAAGTCTTATATGTTAATTAATTTACTAGCTAATTGCTTCAGCTGTTAGTTTGACACTTTTGACTATAGCTAGCTGCAGTTTTTGTAACCGGTTTAATTTAACGTTCGGTTCTGTTATGAACTTGTGATGAAACCTTTAAAGCAATTACATAACTCTTTATGTTGCATTTGGTGCGTATTTATGCTCAAGGAAAAATATAACTTGCCGCACGATGTGCTGACAAAAATTTACAAAAATATCCTTTTTTTTAGAAAATTTTACAGAAATATCCTTTATTTCTAAGAATTTACAAAATTACCCTACCATGAAAAATATTTACAAAAATGACCCTCACAATTTTACAAAAATGTACCTCCGACTCAAAAAAAATCTTACAAAAATGAACCTCCCGATCTATATGCCACCTCATCACAAGATTGTGGGGGCAAAGTTTATGGCATAGTATCAGTGTCGTTATGCTCAATTTTGTTACATTTTGACAATAGCTAGCTAGTTGATTTGCATATGTTATAGAAGCACCAATATTTTCTGGTAAAATAGCAGGAATTACTAAAGTTAACCACAACTGTCAAATTTTATATCAGGGTACAAGCCAGCATGCATGGAGCATTTTATTTTTGATGACATATATGCACGTTTGAAATGTAAAAATAAAGGTAAGCCTTTTCTTTTATATGACATCAATTAAATGTATAGAGAGTCCTATATAGACAATTCCAATTATGGACTTTTGAATCTTTTGTGTGTATTTCATCCATACAAAAGGTAGGTACAAAGAATTTTGGTGCAACAAGGGAAAAAAAAACAAAAAAAAAAAAAGAAAAAACTCTATACATGGAATATTCTCCTAAATTTCATTTTCTCCTCTATATATATATAAACTAACTACTTAATTACTACTTAGTCAAAAATTAACCTCTCAATGTCCATGCTTTGCCATTTCTCTGGCTAAATGTCTTCAGTCTTCCATACAGCATGACAAATACCAACAGGAGCTTTCCTTCGTCGCTCCACCAACCCGAAAAGCTGTACGGCTGGTCTACACAGCTCACTCCGGGCTGCAACTTCTGCAGCCTCGAGCAGGCGTACCCGGTCGATAGCCCGACATTTCCGTATGCACTGCAGTTGAGGAAAAAAGAGGATTAATTAAGCACATTTAATTGAGATTTGCAGTAAATAACTACTGGTATATATTTTTACTGAGGAATTAAACTGGAACAAATCAAATACTGAGATATAATATCGGTATTGGCTGGAATTGGAAATGCATCAAGTAGAGACACAGAATGGTACCAGATTACTGGTATTAACAGAACAGCTCAGTTCAGAAATTATAGTACTAGTGCATATAAATTAGTAGAAGTAATTTATTTATATGTTAAGCAACCAATTGTGTATAATGATATATATAATACCTCCACAGATTTGGCTTTTTAAGGAAAGTTTCTAGTACTTCCATGGATTTTATAATTAAAGAACAAAAGATGACAAGAACAATAAATATAAGAGGAAAAAACATGTACCTGACCACCTCAAAAGTGACATTAAGAGTGGAGAAGTTGAGAGGATCCGATACAAGTCGCCTTCGCTCGATTATGCACGCCACGATCACGAACAGAGTTACGCATATGACTTGAGGCGCCATGAGCATGTTTACAATGGTTGCAGTTTTCCCTGAATTTTTCTTCTCGAGGTATCTCGTCTCCTCATCTTCCTTTACAGGCATGATGGTAGCCGATGACGGTAAATACATCATGAATATGATTAATAGTATAACTGCAGGGGAAATGAGAGAGCAATCGATGGAGTTCTCTCCAGCATGTCTCGTGTTGACGGCCATGAACAAGGCATTGACGAGTTTCTGGTACGGGTTGAGGCCATCGAACACCGGGTGTCTCCAATCCATCGAACAGAAGAGCGTGATCATGAAGGCCATCAAGCCGAAGACCGTGCTCGATCGAAAGAATGCAGCTAGATTCGTCAACAGGTGGCCCGATTTTATCTCCTTCGGGCTCTTCAACATGCACTCAATGTCGTCGTTTTTGATGAACCGACCAAGTACCCAAATGGTCCCTCTCAGAAACACCGGGAACAGTGTGTTTCCAGCAAGAATCAGCACGACTTCGAACAACAGGAGACCCGAGTTCTTCGAGAATATAGCCATGTTCTCGTTTGTTGCTATCAATCCACCGTTTGCGAAGGATGAAACGGTAGTGGAAAATGCGAACAAACCCAAATTGATCCCTTTCCCTCTTAACACCTGTTTCGAACTCGAGATTACCGACACGTACACAAGACAAGCAACAAAACCCGCCGCATGAAACAGAACCAAATATCCAAGGATAACTAAACCCAAGTACTTGAGACAACCGTTATAATTCGATTCCTTAACACTTATGTCGGTACCGGATTCGAGTCTCTCAATCGTACTGACTGAAGCGATTGTCTCAAGCTCGATAATGTTAACTGAATTGACCCGGCTTAACGGAAGCTCTGCTGCACTCGGCTTACTGCTACGACAAAAGACACCTAACATCGACACAAAGACGTCCCCGCCTACGAGCATCAAAAGGGTCATGACGACAATTTGGGAGCTGGACAATCTCTCCATTTCTACAGTCGACAGACCCGAAACCGTCAGGGACGAGGTTGACAGGAAGAACATGTCTAGGTACCGGGGTTTAAAATCGGGGTCGCTCGGTTTGAGTACCATCAACAGTAGAGACCCGAAAAGATCAATGATGATGAAATAGAAGAATTGGACCCAAAACGGGTGCACATTGCTCATGATATACCGGTACACGAACGTGATCAGACTCAACACGTACCGGCTCGCACGTGCAAAGCTCTGGATTCGGATCAGTATGATTGCATTGTACCATCCTTTAAAATGGTTGGTAGAGATGTCCATGGTTGGTTGCTTTATAGCTAGTTAGAGGAGATTTAAGAGAGGCAAATTAAAGCAAGAGATGGTTTGATTTCTGTTGTGGTTTGATTGTGGTAGAGGAGAAGGTATGGATTGCATATTTATAGGCTGTATGCAGTGATGAAGTGACTAAGGAAAATATTATATTGCAAGTTTCAAATATAGTAGTATTTTCCTTTATGGGTCAAAATTCAAATACTAAACACAGAAAAATGAAGCAGAAGGGAAAGAACGCATTGCAGCTATCAATTGAGACTCCAGTTGACCGGTCTCATGTTTACGTCACACTTGCTTATACCTGCTCTTTAAAGGTTGGGGAGAATGGTGCTCCCTCATTCATTTGGAGTTGGGAGCCGTCCAATCAATGTTTTAACGGTTCAAATTTGATGGAAAACATATAATGTTTCTTAAACTTTTTAAAACCATTAGATATGTATCGTGATGTATTATATTTGTGATGTGCGGATAAGATAGCATTGGAGTGTATTTAATACGGCTATGCACCAATATATTGTCGTTGGGTCTACTGTGTTAGATTTGAACCAAATATGAATATAAATATAAACGATTAACTGGACCCTAAAAATAATTTCTATTGTTTTCCACTTTTACTCTTATTTTGCTCATATAATTGAATTTATACAATGTTTGAATAAGCACAATTTTTTTTCTTTCTGCTTCTCATAAAATGCATTTAGAGCGTCTTTTCACTAAGATATAATGCATTTCATTTTTTTTTCTTTTTTTGGGTGACTATTAAATAAGATGACACTTTTGATAGATTGTAAGAAGTAATTTTTATGTTGTCTTTTTTTAAAGTTCTTTTAATTGTTTTGCTTAATATTTTTTCTATAAATAATTAATTGAACTATGTATTGTTATTTTTTTTAATTCAAGTGCTGATATAAATTACTAGATTGAAATTAATTCATAAATAATTCAATCCCGGTGCAAAGCACGGGGTTTATTCTAGTAGTTATATATACTTACTAGCGAACAGCAACGACCAAAAATTGTTATTTCTTATAATAAACTTTTAAGATAATATGTAATAAGACTTATAATAAACTTTTAAGATAATATGTAATAAGACTTAAATTGAGAAAATTAATATGAGCCTTTAGTTTTAATGGGTTGAAACATTAAAGTAAGTCAACGGTGGTGATTAATCTAAGTAAAAATCAATAGCTAAGATTTATTTCTTGAGGAAAATAGAACTTTCATGTTAAAAAAATTTAATCTCCTTTTATTAGGAGTAAGGATGTATACATTCAATTCAAAAGCCTTCCAAATAAGTGACCCTTGATCTGCCAAACGGCCACACCAAGTAGCAACACTATATAATAAAAATTTGTATATTTCAGTGTCACACAATAGAATCATATAGTTAAGGAAATGGACTATATATCATATTGCAAATTGTAGGGATGGTGGCTTCTTTATTAAAAAGTTGTAAGGATTTCATATCTTATATCTTGCACGAATCTTAAGACAATTTAACGACCCACGTACTTGACTGCACATTGTCTTAAGACAAGGATAAGCACCCTCGGGTGATAATTAATTTTGATGCCCGAGGATGTTTAATTCTTCTCTCGCTCTAATTCTTTCTTTTTTTCCCTTTTTTTTTTTGAAATAGTGGCTTAACCAGCGGTTTCTTTTTTTTTTTTTTTGAGATAAAGATGGGGGTCAAGCCACTTAAATTTAAATATTTTGTAAAAGACTCCCATCCGGGTTTCGAACCCGCAACCAACCAGCGGTTTCTTATTGAAACAAAATATAAAGGTACCAATACCCGGTACCATAATTAGGAATTTAAATTAAATTATATATTCCTACTTCATAGTTCATACCTAAATGATAAATCTTATTTCTAGAGGATAATTAAATTTTAATTGTTTAAGAAATTCGGGTCTTTACCGGTAAATTATTTGATACCAGCCAACAAGCAACATGGGCATTTTTGCCCCCACCCCACTTGCAAAAGATTGTTTTCACTCAATTTTTAATTAGAGAGAATGGGAGATAAAGAAATAAATAATTACCTCAGAATTGGGTCCTCATAACCAACAAATAATAATATAATTTTTTGTGTAATTTTGATTATAATTACAAACATGATATACACAACACGTTACAGCAATTAGTTTTGTTAAGACTTTAAAATATAATTATTTGAGATTTAATTTCATATTCACCAATTATTCACCAAAAATATGCTCCTTTCATCGCTTCTCATTTTTGAAATGGATTTATGCCGTAGTACAAGTTTTACATAAAAATACCACACATGCAATTTAATCAAGTTTGTAGTGGAAAATTTACAATTTTCAAATTTGAAGTGACAAAATTGTTAATATAAGTTTTTTAAATGCCAATTATACAAATTTTGCACGAGAAGCACCATACCTCATTTCTACTATACAAAAAAGAAGTTTCGTTTCCATGCCGAGTACCAAGTCTTCGTTCAGCAATCAGTTTCCACACTTCTTTAAAGTAAACACTACATCAAAGGTGTGAAAAATGTTTTGGAATTGAAAACAAGTAAAGATGCATATAAAATTGACTAATTGTTCCCTAGCTTTGTTTTGGGGAACCGAATCCGCTGCTTTTCTAAAAATAAAAGCAGGCCCTGCTTTCTTTGATCCGACGATTGAGAAACACCCAAATATCTTGAGATCCGTGCAGAAAACACTGAAATACTTTGAGATCAGTATGGCAACCGATCCTGACTATCCGATTAGAAAAATAAGGCCTGCTTTTCTGAAAAGAAAAGCAGTGGATTCAGATACTTGTTTTGGCACAGCAGTCAGCAGCTAGTTACATTGAAGATTCTGGTGCCACTATCACTAGGCCCACCTTAATTAACAGGTGGTGTTGTCTGATTGAGAATTTTAAGACCTTACAATTCACAAGCATGCAACTCTTTTTCTTATTTTTTTCAAAGCATCTACAATACCTATTAATCCCTACTCCTAATAAAAGGAGATTGGAGTTTTTGACATAAAAGTTCTATATTTCTTAAGAAGAAAGCTCAGCCGTTTATTGTTACTTAGATTGATCACCACCGTTGACGTACATTAATGTTCCGGCCCATTAAAATTTAAGGCCCTTATTAATTTCTTCACAGGGGATGAGATTTCAACCCTTTATTATAAGATATAATAATTTCAACTCAAAGCAAGATATTAGCTCTTTACTAGTACCTATTATTATATTATGCATCTCCTGGAAAATATATATATATATATATAGAGTGAGGCTATTGCGCTTCATAAAGCGCAGTGGCTAGTGCGCTTCAGCCTCATATCTCATCAACCGTAGCTCGAATGACCAATCCAAGTTGCTCACCATGATCTTGATATTGAAACCTAGTTGCATACCAAAATTTTCTATTTTTAGAGTTTTCTAACTATTTTTATGAATTTTTGAAAATGACCCATTTTATGTACAAAATTTTGTACATTTTCTATACAATTTTCAAAAATCCAAAAAAATAGTTAGAAAACTCTAAAAATGGAAAATTTTGGTAATCTACAAGATTTCAATATATAGATTGTGTTGAGCAACTTGGATTGGCCATTTGAGCTACAGTTTTGCGATACGGAGCCGAAGCGCACTGCCTCACCGTGCTTTATGAAGCGCAATAGCCTCACTATATATATATATATATATATATATATATATATATATATATATATATATATATATTTTTTTTTTTTTTTTTTTTTTTTTTTTTTTTTTTTTTTTGGTAACATGACTCGCATTGCTTAATTTGAGTCGTCCTCTTGGCCCAGTCTGGAGAGCTGTCCTGTACCTTTTTGAATTAATTGTAACATGTGAAGTCAAATTAAAGTTGTGCCATTTATGAACACTGTCTGCAATAATTTCGATTTCTTTAAGAAAAATATATTTTTTCATTTTTTATGATCTATCTCCAAATCTGTCCCCCCAACTCTTTTGTTATATATTTATTATTATATTATATATATATAAATTAACTTCATTCTTTTATTAAAATTATAATATATTTTTCTATTCTATGATCCAATATTAACACCCCCAACTATTTGGTAAGGACACCACTTGTATACATGCATAATTGCATATGAACAGTATGAACATCAGGATTTTGTTGTGGCATTTTTTTTTTTTTTTTGAATAGTAGGCAGCGGCTGCCAACTTGGAGGATTTTATTTTATTTTTTTGTTGTGGCATGTGTTGAGGTGTCAAGGTCCAACTGAAAGTCCATCTATGGGGGATTTTTTTTGTGTGTGCAGAGTAAATTATATTTTGTTGTGGCAATTATGCAATTTTTTTTATAGCACAGATAAGTGTCCACGAGAAGAACAATACCTCATTTCTACATTAAGGTCTGTTCAGTATACACTGATCTTACTATAATAATTTTCTATAAGAACAAGATTTCAGGTTGCAATTCATGAAAACCTACAAAAAACCCATCATTAATAGGAAAAAACAAATTATGTCTGACTTCATTAAATTTTTTTCTTATAGAAACAAGTGTTTAGAGGAATAAATTTCTATTAGAAATTGATAATATATTATGCCAAACAGTAAGCATGTTCGGCAGACGTAGATCCTATAGCTTTCTATAGGAATTGAGAGTCTATAGGAAATAATTTTTATTCGTTGTTCTGCAGAATATACTATCAATTCCTAATAGGAATTATTCCTCTAAAATGCTTGTTTTTTTAGAGGAAAATATTAATTAGATTGGAGTGGATTATTTTTTTCATATCAATGATGAGCTCTTTGTAGGATTTCACCAAATGCAATATAAAATCATATCATAGTAGAAAATATTTTCTATAGGATTAGTGACTACCGAACAGGCTTTAAAAAAGAAATTATTTCCTATAAACTCTCAAATTCTTACGAAAACTACAGTATCTAAGTCTGCCGAACAAACCCTAAAACTACACGTCTACAAACATAACTCTAATCCGTGTTTGCCTTGATAAAGCGCACATAATTAAGCAGCCGATGGCCACGGTTTCCTGGGATGACCGAATATAAATGTCCTCTTGTGACTTTACAGTCGAAGCTGACCCGCCAATAAAACGTTGTTCTCATCAGCAAAAATAGACAAAATGAAACGAACAAGTAACAACAAAATTGTTGTCTTAGAAGGGCCATTATTGTTATACACGTTTACCGGGTATTTTATAATACATAAATGAAAAAATCATAAAATGTGAAGCAAATGTTGAAAACAAATTAGATTAAGAAAACTGAACTTAAAAGGGCGGCTTAATAAAATATATATCAGCTGTTTTCTCATAAAAATAAATATTCTTTCTTTTATCATGTTATTTCATTAAATATGTTTGAATTATATATATATTATTCTTTCTAGTAACCATATATATATAATAAATTATAGCATTTGATATAAAAAGAAATTAATGATGATGGACAAATGCCTGGACATATAATATTTTTTTCTTTTTTTTTTTTTTGCCTTTTTTTTTCCCTTCTTAATGAAAGATAAAAGTCTAAATTACCGTAAGTACTTTCAAGTCAATATTAATCGCTCATTTTTTTGTGATAACGCACAACTTTATTTTATTTGAAAATTCATATAAAAGTTGAGCCTCTCAAATTTAAATATCTAAAAAAGGCATTGATTTAAATTTAGAACCATCCATATTGTATACAGAAGGCATTACGTTTACCACTAAATCAAAGAGTGGCTCTTCAAATCGTGCAAATTAAAACCTGTTGTTTTCTTTAAGATAAAAATTAAGAAACAAGCTGATTAAATTGAAATGTCTTTGGAAAAAAGTTGCTAAGTTAGTATTAGATCTTGAAAAATGATATTGTATTAAAATTTAAAATTTTTCTGTGCCATCTAAGAGGTCAAAAACGTGGATTTAATCATAGAATTATCGAGTGATCGGTATGTGTTTAAGTGTTGTTTTCCCAAATTTCAAAAAAAAAAAATTTTGTTGGTTCTCCAGATTTCTAGGTTACAACGGTAATTTTGCTTGTACTTTTGTGAAAGTTATGCCAAAAAGAGAGAAAGAAAAACTATGTAAGAAATTTCCTGTGGAGTCTAGATGCTTGTAGTGAGAAAAAACAGGAGCCCTAATACTTACGCTTGCTCAATGTTTTTGTGACCTCAAAAAACACAATAAATATCTCCAACCTCTGACTGAAACGATTCTCAAATTACGACAGATTTGTCATAAAATTTAATTTAAATATCTAATTTAAAATATCAGATCAGAAATTAATTTTGTGGACCATATATTATACTTATGAAAAAATTTTATTAGTTCTATTAAGAACTCACTGATTAGCTAGCTAGGAAGATTTGATTATTAATTACTGTTCTCATCATATGGAGAGAGATGAAATAAATTAAGCTCTCTGATAAGAAGAAGTTAGTCGATACTCTACTATAAATATCTCATTCAAAGCTTCTTAATTTCATTACAAAATTGTTGTAATTTATTTCGTATTATTATGGGAGCTATATAGTGATATAATTGTAGCTCCCGTCATTGATACGAATGGTTTAACTAGTCAAATCTACTTTGCACTCCCAATATGTACGCAAAATTGTTTACTATGTAATGTAAGTTGTTTATTATCTATGTTAAACCAACTCACCAATACATTTGCATACTATTAAATTTGTATGGATAGTAAGTAATTTTACTTGTATATAAGAAAAAAACTTTAACATGTATTCTACAATTAACACACACTGCATATTAAATAAAGAGGAGGGATCCCTTGACAATCTTGACAATCTAATATTTCAAAAATTTGTAAAAATTCATAAAAAATCTTAAAAATGGAAAAAGATTTGTGGATGCATTACTTAACATGTAGATTGATAGTGTTTCAAATTTCAATCAATTTGAATATCGTTTAATGACTTATCAAAATTTTGTATATTTTTTAACGGTTGTAATTTAACGGATCTTTGAAAAGCTATCAAATATCACTTAAATTGAATATAATCGAAAACATAATCAATCTCTAAGTTAAGAAATACTTCCGTAAACTTTTTTCTATTTTTGAGAATTTATATGAATTTTTACAAATTTTTGAAATATTAGATTGTCAAGATTGTCAAAATAGGGATTGTCAAGGGATCCCTCCTCTTAAATAAATTAGTGCACATAATAAGTAAGTTTATATACATAAAAAAGATATTAATTGACATATATTATATGATCAACAAGTTGCATACTAAATGAGCTTCATAATAAATGCATTAGCTTGCAGAACATACTATATAGTATGCATAATAAGCCATATAGCATGTTGTATGCATAACAAAAGCATGACAGTGAAAGAAAGAGAAAAAGAGGGAGATACTACAGTGAGTCAGATGAAGGGGTCATGAGTCGATTGAAATTACTGGACCAGGTACTGAGCTATGCCTTGGTTATTAAAAGATAGATATAATTCGGTTAGTTGATTTTACATACATAATAACAAATTTTTGCTTCATAATAACTAAATCGAAACCATACAAATCATTTGCTCCGTATTCACGATGGTATCACCTTTGTATCTCCTTATGATTTTCCTATTATTATTACTATATATATCTCATTACTTTTTATCCCAAATTTCTTTTTTTTTTGACAAAGTGATTTTATTACCACCTCCTTCCGTTTCTTTGTGGAAGGAAAAAAAAAATACAGTACATTATATCCTAAGTAATCTATAACAACTAAGAAATTAGTCTAATAGCCTAGTAAGTCAACCCCTAAGTAGGCCATAGAAGCAATTAACTACAAGAAACTTGTAACAACATGCATAACATGAAATCAAAGTCAGCTAAAAAAATGAAAGCAGATGAAAAATGGATTTCTTTCTTATGTGCCAATCTTGATCATTCCTCATCTTCCCTGTCCAAGATCTCCATCAGATTACGGGTAAGGTCCTCTTCAAAGTCAATGTTAGAACCTATCCAATGATTCCATAAACCAAAGAAATTATAAAGTAAGGATCTAAACTTAAACTCATAATTATCATGAAATACCATCTTATTCCTTGTAAGCCAAACCTGCCAACAAAATATAGCAAACAAATTTTGACAAAATAATCTATTATCATTATCCAGTGCTTGAATACTATCCCATAAATTTTCAATTGAAGACAAATCTAACCTAATTCCCCTTGAATTAATTGAACTTTTGCAATTATAGTTGATTAATAAATGTTCAAAATATAAGGACTACATCCTTATTTTTAAACCCCCCCCCCCCCCCCCCCCACCAACAACCACCCACCAAAAAATAAAATAAATAATAAAATCTATGAAACATTTTTGTATTGCATTCTTGTTGGTACATTAATGAATTATAATTGGTTGGAAAACCTTTTAAAAAAAAAATTAATTGAACAATTGTATACGTTTACGTGGGAAGTCTTAATCGAATAACATGAAACAAGTCGGATTGTTCCAACCCTTACATTGTCATATATAGAGAATTTCACCCTGCAAAGCAAGCTTATATATATAAACGAGTATATATATATATATATATATCTCCCTGTGTATGGGTCTTCTCGTTTAGCTCGCAAATGGAAGCGTCAGAATCTCAATTATATATGTATTCCGTAACAATTGAATTCCTTTTTGAATGAATTGTTTGACACAGATACCAAAAATAAAATAAATTAATAAATTGCACTAGCACCATAAATTGTATTACTAGATATATACGATAGTTTGAATGATGATTGTTTTTTGTTGTACTACATAAATACGGATTGAGCATAAGTTTAGATAATCAAGAGTTGCTTGGTCTGACGGGTATAACAAATAACAAATAACAATTAACAATTATTGGCATATATATATCTTGTATATATTGCATAATTGCTAATTGTCAATTCAGTTGTGCTGCAGTTTAATTTGCTCCATAATAATGCAATATATATATATATATTCAACTCATCAAGCTGATCGACTTCTGACTTTTTCTTGTTCAAGGCCCAATAATGCACCTTCTAAAGTATATATAATACCTCAATCATGTATATATATATATATATGCTTTTCCTATAATGATATGGTAGGATTAGGAAACCTTGTTGAATTAAGTTGCGGCTGCCTGCCCATTTTTGATGTTGGGTAGTGTACCATGTGGACAGCATCTAATTTCTTTTTTCAGAACAAAGACATGTTAATTATCAACAGAGGAATTTCCATTGGATTTCAAATATATATGAATATTTTTTACAAAAAAAATATATCTTCTATCATTAATTATAGCAAAAGTTAGTTCTTGACTTTTTTTTAATTAATAAACTTATATTGTGAGTTTGAGCTCAGCAAAGCACTCCAATAAACTTAACTCATAATTATTTCTAATCATTTCCAATTTTTAATTTGTATTGGTTAACAAAGTTTTTTAATTATTTCTAAATCTGGTAGAATATATTTTTTTATTTTTTGGGTTCTTGAAGTATTTATTTTGGATTTAAAGTGATTTATTTCCAGATACAATCCTCAATTATTTAATTAGTTTTTAGTTTAAAAGGGAAATATATCAAAGGAACATTTAAAAAATGGAAAAAAAATTAATGCATAAATTTACTAAATAGTATAAATCAAAATTTTGTTAATATTGTATTGTCACTTTTAAAATATCTCAAACAAATACTTAAGATTTTTTTTAAAATAAAAAATTTTGTATCCCGTAAGATTTTGATATGAAGAACTTATTGAGCCATAGAAATCAAAATTTGGAAGTGATTTGATATATATTTACGAAATGGCTTAATGAGCTCACAGTAGATATTATTTGACCCTCATTTTAATCTCCAAGGAAAAAAAGAAAAAAATATGTGTTTCTAGTTAAAAAATAAGTGGGCGTAAAGAATATTGTGAGCAATTATAAAAGTTGGTTTCTACAAATAATCCTATATTTTATTTTACTTTCTTTTTCTAATCTTATTATGACCCCTATGATTAGGGTTAGTGCTTTACAAATCACAAACTGGAAGAAGTGACAGGTGTCAGCAACCAACAGTTCAGGTCAGGTATCAAAGAGATGATAAATTGATAATGTATTTTTTTTTTTTTTTTTGAAAGCAATTGATAATGTATTGATGTTTCATGCATGGGTCCTATATATGTTGGAGCATAGAAAGTAACCGACCGATCGACATGTACAACGGATAACGGGATAAGATTAACATTATCTAAAAAAATTATCTTTCTGCTAATCAAATTATTATCACTACCATAATTGCGGAAATGTGTAGTGTAGAACCGGATATACAAAAAATAAATATATAAATAAATTCACTGCTGATTTATTTGTTAAATTAAAAGTATAACGAACCTTAAATTTTTTTTTTAGTAAGCTCGGAAAAATATCAAATCACGAGAGTTGGCCCCTTAACAAACAATTTTGAATTTTAGAATAGACACTATCAAATAACAATTTGGAGTTCAATTTTCTGAAATATTACAAAGTATTAGCAAACTACTATTCTACACATCTATTAATTAGCAACTACTTCAATTGATTTATTCAATTGGAGTTGAATTTTCTAAACTATACAAAATATCAACAATTTAAAAGTTAAAAATCCTCATTATTCTTTAAATCAAGACATGTCATACTAATGTAAAAGTTGGATTTATGTTGCCTTAATTCCTTTATAAATACTTTTTAGTTAAAACTTCTTTAAATAGATATCGGTAATATTTACTGAATGTTATATATCAAAATTGTAATCTAACAATATGACTTTAATTTGTTGTTAATTCTATTGATATATATCATTGAACCATCTTTAATTTTAAATAAAGTTCAAAATTAGTCCAGAATAATGTTGAACTTAAAAAATGATGAAAATTTTCTACAAATTCAGACAGCGCTTTCAGGATAAGGAAAAGAAAATAGTACATACTTTTTATTATTTGGTGTTCTACGTTAATTTCTTTTGTTTTTTCAATTTTTTTAATTAAATTTTTCATATGTTTTTTCTCTACTCCCACAAAAAAAAAGAACTTAAATTAATTCTTTACAACATGATTCTTTTGGTCCCCAATGTCATCATAAGTCAACGAATAAATAACTTTCAATACTCTGAGCTAATTAACTTTTTTTAAAAAAAAATTATCTGAGTTCATTGCAAGTTTGAAACCGTCAAATTCATGTGTGCGTGACAAGTGACAAATACTCTCTCCTCCAAAGAGAAAATAAATCTGTTTTAATTTAGTGTCCCCACAAATTAATCATGATGCATGCTTGATGCTTCCAATGATGGCGCGGCTAACCTCGGAATTATTTTATATAATAAAATTTAATTGGTAATTTGTTTTTTTATTAAGAAATGAAGTATTAGATTTTGGTTTCGAGAATATGTTGAGTTAGGAATGGAATTATGGAATAAAGGGACTAAAAGGGGGGTTTAAATTTTCAATTTTCCAAAATTTAATTAATTATTATAAAATAACAATTTACTATGATAAAAAAAATTTAATTTCTCATTGCCAATAAACCATATACTTTAATATTAGTCCCAAATGTAAAAGTGCGCGCGGCATAACAATTAATAAAAGTTTGAAACCTTAAATTATATTATAGACCTCAAATCTTGGTGCATGTTAGGGCGAATTAAATAGATTTAATAAACCATTTGACCCACCAAATTAAGTTAAGTAGTTCTTTCTAGAGTGATACCTAGCGTCTATAAAAAAACCATCAATAACATCCATAGGTTACATTTTGGGATGTATCTTACATTTTGAGATGTTTTCTGTTACATTTCGTACATGTCTACAGATGTATATATGGATGGATTTTCAATGGACGCAAGATGTTTCTCTTCTATGGTCCCAGATGCGAAATCTAAGAAGGGTCAAAGGTGAGAAAATGGGAAGGAAGATCTTCAAAATGTTACGTTTTGGGTCGGAACGGAGGCACGTTTGATGATATTCTCTGCCTTGCATTTCCTTTTCCACCCTTTACGCCAAGAACAAGAATAATGAATGGAGAATCAATCGCATATTCGCATGAACTGAAAAGCACTGCACCAGTTCACCACTGCACCAGCCGGTAGGATAACTCAACTGGAACCCTAATTTCTGGTAGACTTCACTTCACCAAGTAAAAGTAAAACATATGTCATATGTGATATGTCTGGTTGGTTACTTGGTTGGTTGCTTTAGAAATTGAGGTCGGTTAAATTTAATTTTAAGACATGAATTGGGGCAGATCCGAGGCAGAAATCGGTGCCATGCCATGTTACTACTACATCCTCATTCTGTGATTCATGCTGCTTTGATTTTGGTACAGTACCTCTTATGATAAAATTATATATTTTTTGCTCATGTACCGAGTGCTATTTATTAGCCGCGTTTTATTTTCTATGGTTGTTTTGTATTTGTCAACTTGTCATGTGCTAATGCTATGCCATGACATCTGCTGCACTACCGGCCAATTTAATCCCTTGTTTTCCAATGGTTTGTTTGAAGATGCATATATATGGATGTGCATTTATATTCGTGCTATATCCTTACTTAATAATAAAAGCATATTGAAAAAAATGATATGAAAGGGGCTATTCTCACATCTGAGCCGTTGATCATTTTCTTGGATAGATCAGAACCGTTGATGTACGTTAATGTCCGTTGACGTTCTCAGCCCATTAAAATTAAGGCCCATATAAATTATCTCAAATTAAGGCCCATTACATATTATCTTAAAAGTTTATTATAAGAAATAATAATTTTAGTCCAAAGCATGGAATGAGTTTTTTACTAGTATATATATAATCCAATTATATGTTTTATGTTGGTTAGAGATGATGTGATCATTTTATCTTAGATAAAATTGTTGGAACTTGGAACTCCATAAATGGTGGCGGTGCTTTGTCTGCACTCTGGTGACTCTGGTGGGGTATTTTATTTTAGTGTAATCATTGTGCATAATCTATATATATATCAGTGTTATTTTTATTAACTACTAATCATACAAGATGTGCATCATCATCAGTATTATTTTTTTTTTCCAATTTGCTAAGAAGTGATACTCAAATCTGACTTCCCAACATTGCAAGTTTGCAACTGACAAACATGATCCACCCACAAAGAAAAAACTAAAAAAAAAAAAAAAAAATCCAAGGAATAACTAACTAACAACGACAAGTAGGGCCGGCAAAAAAGTTCGTAGCTCGTACTCGGTCGAGTTCGATTCAGTCTAAGCTTGAGTTCGATTTAATTTTTTGTCAGCTCGAGTTCGATTTAGCTGGACTCGATTTTTTCTTGATTCGATTCGGATTCGATTCGTAATAGCTCGATATATAGTAATTTGCTCATATTTTGAACTATTATGTCAAAATTGCTTGCAATAGTGTACCTAGTTTATTATTTAATTAACAAAATATACTTATTTTATTGTTGAATTAATAAAATATAAAATTTTTAACCATAATTTATTATAAAATTAGTAAAATATAGACAATTAATTTATATTATCAAAGAATAACAATATAATTACTATATTTATTTTAGCTCTAATTACTTATGGTAATATGAAAAGTAAATATAAAATTATAGTAATTGAGCTCGTATGGAGCTCGGAGCTCGATTCGACTTCGATTTAACTCGAGTTTGGTTAGCTCTAGCTCGGTTCAGTTCAAGTTTAAGTTCTGTTTAGATCAAATTCGATTCGATAGGATTCGTTTACGGCCCAAAAAGCGACAAGAAACAATTTCTCATTTGCTGGAGTTTCTGTTATGGGCAGTGGGAACTGGGAAATGAATAGATAAAAATGATATTGTTGAGGGAGATATCCTTTAGCAAATACTGGGCCTGATTAAGCCCATTAATGTTCTTCATATTCAAGCCCTAAAGAAAATAGCAACCAAGTGGATTATTTATTCGGGCTTGTTTGTTTCTTGTAAATTACATTGGAATCCTCTTTTTTATGCAAGTGCAGTATCAGGTTTTCAATAGACAGTTTACACCAACAGATCTGATCATCAATCTACTGGAATACACAACATTTTGAAACAAACAAACTAATATGAGGAGGGTTCCAATGCCTCAATTTTTTGTGCCTCAATCATGCCTTAACTTTTCAAATTTCAAATAACTCAAAATTTAAAACTAATTTTTCAAAACAAAACCTTTAGATTTGATCAATATGATATTCTCTATGTGCACATAACAAAATTTTACACTTTTTTGTTTTATTTTATATAAATCAATGAGTTATAAAAATCAACGTCTAGAAGTTGCTCAAATTAGTGCAATTTTTTGAAGCCCTTGATGTCAAACAAAATAATATTCAAATTTGATGATTTTTTTACATATACATAAATGAAATGATATAGATTACATCTAATGGTTTTGTTTTAAAAAATTAGTTTTACATTTTGAGTTATTTGAAATTTAAAAAGTGGAGGCATGATTGAGGCACAAAAAATTGAGGCATTAGAACCCGCCTCAACTAATATTATTAGTTGCAAAAGAAAAAAGTTGAAAATTACAATTTGTGTTGAGTAATTAATTATAAATAAATCTTTATCGCAATCGTAAATTCGGAAGAAAAGCTAACAAAATTATGATGTGAAGTGAATTTATTTTTTTTCTGGGCGATCATGAGTCATGACAATTTAAAATTATATAAGTCACAACAGAATTTTGGATATAGTTTGGTTGTATGCATACAATTAATTATAATCAATGGAATTAATCATGAATTCTCAGTGTATAGTTTGGTTGTACTGGCATATATACACATTGCATGTGAAAGTTTTTTGATGTAGCAGGAGCCTGCTATGTAAAATTTCATTAAATAAAATCAAAAGAGTTTACAGAGTTGAGGTGTAATAAAAATCAAAACACAACAAAACGAAATACAATATGGCAATCTGAATTATGTAATACAGTATGTTCCCTAGTCTATAAGTTGTTCTCCTTTGTTATGCTCCGCCGGCCATCCATCGTGCGCCAAATCCTTCGCTTGGATCGCTGCTCTGGAGGCGTTTCGTTAGTTGTCCCTGAAAATTCTGGCGTTGCGTTCTTTCCATACTGTCCACCATGCCGCAGCTAGCATTGTTGTGGTTGCTGTCGAGGTTGCCCTGACCCATATACCCCGGATGTGAAGCGGCCGTTGCAGATTTACTGTAGATGTTAGGACGGTGAACGTATATGGGCATGTCGTGAATAGAGGTGTTCATTTGTCTCCTTGTGCTGGGCATCGCAGAGCACGCAGAATTGTTGGGCCGGCCACCCTTTAGCACGCAGGTTTTGCCCCGTCTGTAGTTTGTCGTGCAGCATTAGCCACATGAAGAATTGCACTCTTGGCGGGATCTTACATGCCCATACAGCATTTAGTATTGTCGATGCAACCCCCGGGTCGTTGATGACCTTGTATATTGAACTTACCGAGAATTGATTGTTGGGGGTCCATCTCCAAATGAGGGCTCCCTGTTGTGTGTCCGTGGAGATAGCAGATATTGACGATAAAGTTTGTAGATCCCGGATGAAAAGTGAGCCCGAGACAGGAAGTGGGTCCCCGTGCTCCCGGTGAATCCTGGTATCGACAAATGACACCCCAAACAAACCAACACAGTTTCTCTGGATAAAAGATACATATATCCTCTCTATTTTCTTTTACTTTTTTATGAGATAAAGATGAGGTTAATCCACTCAAATTTAAATATCGACAAATGACACCCCATCAGGGTTTCGAACCCGCAACCTCCCACACAGAGAGCGTTGCCCTTAGCCACTGGACCAAAGACCAGTTCTTATGTCCTCTCTATTTTAGGTTTCTCATACAAGAGATATACTACTCAACTTCATAGTGTCCAGGCTTTGCCGTTTCTCTTACTAAATGTCTTAAGCCTTCCATAAAACATAACAAATACTATCAGGAGCTTAATTCCCTTCGTCGCTCTACCGACCCGAAACACAGCTTATTTCCGGGTGCAACTTAATTGTGTAGTCTAGAACAGGCATACCCGGTCGATAGCCCAACATTTCCATATGCACTACAATTAAGAAAAGATAAAATGCATTTAGTTTAGATTTCGCAATATGTTTGCTAGATTGAACTGCAGTTAGAGACTTAAGATCGGTACCAGACAAGCATGGTTATGGGTGATGCTGGTACCAGATTATATATGATAATTTTAAAATTTCTGGCTCTTTTATCCCTTGTTGACATAATGTGGTACTTTCTGTACCAGCAATCTTGACAAATAATTTTTACTATTTACAATCTCCGATAAATTTTAGACAAAAAAAGTTAACAAAATCGTTGCAGAGTGTAAACATTATCGATACCTGACCACCTCAAAGATGACACTAAAAGTGGAGAAATTGAGCGGATCCGATAGTAGCTTTCTCCTCTCTGTTACTCATGCCATAACTACAAAAATCATCACGCATACAACTTGAGGCAATAATAGAATTTTCGTAACGGTTGCGTCTCCCCTATAATTGTCCTTCTCTCCGACATGTTTTTGCTCTTCGTCTTCTTTGACAGGGATCAAAGTAGCTGAAGAGGGCAAATACCTAAACACAATGTTGCAAAAAAAAAAAAAAAAAATTGTTCTTACTTTCCGTATATTACCACAATGTTGAATCAAAAGAACGTCGATGATTGAAACTTATAAGGAATATAATACTTACATCATGAACATAATAAATATTAGAACTGCCGGGGAGATCAGAGAGCAATCAACAGAGTTCTCTCCCGCATGTCTTGCATTGACGGCCATGAACAGCGCTGCGACAACTTTCTGGTACGAATCGAGGCCATCAAACACTGAATGTCTCCAGTCCATGGAACAAAACAGCGCAAAGGCTATTATGCCGATAACACTGATCGACCGGAACAAAGTACCCAAATCAGTCAGCAGATGGTCGAGCTTCATCGTTTTCGAACTCGCAAACATAAATTCAACATCCTCATTTCTTGTGAAGTGCCTTGATGCCCAAATAACTCCTCTTAGAAACAGCGGGAAGAGCATGTTTCCCACTAGAATTAGTAAGATTTTGAATAGCAGGAGACTGGAATTCCTTGCGAAAATTGCCATGTTTTCGTTTGCGGGTACTAAGCCACAATTTGCAAAGGAAGAGACGGTAGTATGAAATGCAAAGACAACCAAATTTATGCCTTTACCTCTTAATACATCTCTAGAGCTCGATATTATAAATAAGTATGTTAGACATGCTACGAAACCGATCACATGAAAGAAAACCCAATATGCGAGAACAACCAAATTCAAGTACTTGAGACAACTTATACTGGAACTTTCGACACTTATATTCGTACTAGATCTAATCCGTTCGATTGTGCTGATTGAATCAATGGTTTCAAGTTCATAAACTGAATTTACCCGGCTCACGGTAAGTTCTGCTACGGTTGGCTTACTAGTACGACAGAAAACACGTAGCATTAAGACGAAAACCTCCCCTCCTACCAGCATTAGTAAAGCAGTGACGATGGTTTGTGAAACGGATAATCTCTCCATTTGTACTGTTACTAACCCCGAAACTGTTATGACTGAAGTGGACAGGAAAAACATGTCGATGTAACGGGGATTGAAATCAGGATCTGCCGGCTTTAATACCATCAAGAGAAGAGACCCGAAAAGAGCAATGGTGATGAAGTAAAGGAATTGGATCCAAAATGGATGCACACGACTTGCTATGAACCGGGAAATGAACATGACTAGACCCGACAAGTACCAACTTGCGCATGCAAAGCTCTGAATCCTAATTGGTATAATTGCATTTTTTTTTTTTTTTTGACGAAGCGGTATGATTGCATTGTACGTACCATCCCCTAAAATGATAGAGCGATAGAAACATCAGTCTTTTTCGTAGAATGAATAGTAGTTTTCTGTGATGTGGCAAAATTGAACCTGACTTGAGAAACTTTATTGAGCCAAGAGATCGACAACTTGCAATCCTAATCCGGCTTTTTCAGAAAGTCAAACTAAATCAACCCAATCTTCAATTAAATAGCTTGTGATCCTCTCATGATGAATGCAGCACAGTATCATTTGTTTTTTTTCTTCCTGTAGCGCGAGTTTTCTTAGACAATTCAAAATTAAAATTTCTTCGGAAAATGATGGACCAAAAATACCATTTAATCCTTCTTTTTCTTCCCCTTGAATTCTCTGTTTCCGTCACCGGGACTATGGCCCATGCATGGTAATGGTGTTAGTCTCTGCTGTGGAGACCAAAAAATCGGTTCCCGGCAGCTGAAACCTGGCTTAAAAAGTTTAGGGATGGTGTGTGAGCGGGTGTTGCGTGCCTACGGGCGTGAAATATTTTTTTTTAAAAAAAAATTCTCTGCTCTCTAATTTTCTCTCCTGCCTAATACCTTTCCAATGTACCAATCAACATAGTTGAGTTGTGTTGTGGTCTTTGATGGCCAAATTAATAACGATCATTCAAAAAGTGAGATTACTGTCATTGTTTCCCCTAAAATTAGTAACAACATCAACAAGGAAGCTTAAAAAAAAAAAAAAAGGATAAATAGGCTATGTTGATTAATTTTATCGTCCTTGTAATTTCTTGAAACATGTACTAATCAGTAACATTAGTATTTTATCATGTAAAATATATAGTATTTAGAACTTTGGATTGAAGGAAATGCTTGGATTAAAGAGGAATATACTCAAAATAGTCATCATTCGGCAAAATAAGAACCGTACGTGCATGAAAGCCAAGTTCAAAGCATTTCCAATTCATTGTATGATCAAAGTAACCGAGTGGCCCGAGTTAGCAAAACAACTGAGAGATATATGATTGAACTTTTGCTTTGTATCATAGCAAACAGGAACTAGAACTCGTCGTTGCTTTCGCAGTAATTAAGCCAGTAATCAGTGTACACAAGAATTAATGTCGTTCAATTTCTGCTGATCATCCTGAATTTTGTGTTTTCTGTGACATATAGTTGTGCTTGCATTCAAGAAAATTGATGCTGGCACTAGGACTCCTTGTTTCACTGTTTCAGAATGTCAACAAGGTGTTTGATTCACTTCACTTGAAGATTCACTCTTTGTTTCACTGTTTCAGAACATGTACGTGTGTACATATTTCAGTCCTGTTGGTACAGTTCAATTGTTTTCTGCCCCCTTCATTTTCTGGTTCAACTGGTTTCCAGGCAAAAGTTTGAATGGTAGATGTCCAATTTTCCCATCATTATCTGGCTAGTTTTAATCTCTAATCATTGTGCATAATCGGTGTTATTAATTTTAATTAACTCTAATCATACAAAACGTGCAGGATCAGTATTGTTACTTCTTCGAATTTGCTCAGAGGTGATGGATACTCTAATTATCTGACTTGTCAACCTTTTGCATATGACAAATGAAATCCACCTAGGAGCAACAGGAAAGAGTAATACCTAGCGTCCATAGAAAAACTATCCATAGATTAGCGTCCATAGGTTACATTTCGGAATGTATCTGTTACATTTCGGACTGTATTTGTTACATTCCGTACACGTCTATGAATGTATATGTATGGACAAAATGTTTCTCAGCAGGAAATAAACTCTCAGTTGTGGGCTTATGGCTTCCGTTACGCATAGTGAAAAGCAATGATTTATTTAATGATGATTATATATGGGCTGTTCGATTGGGCTGTTTGTATATATGGGCTGTTCGATTGGTCCACCACGGGTTACCAGCTTTTTTTTTTTTTTTTTTTTTCCTTTTTTATCCTTTTTTTTCCTTTTTATCCTCTTCAGAGTACAGAGGAGTCTTTGCACAAAAGTTGGGAGTTGAAAGAAATGATAAATTTGTGTTACCCTTGTTTTGTTCCTACTAACTTGCAAATATCTGTATGGAAAAGGGGTCCCTAAAACCCACATTTTCGTAGAGTTTGTATGCAATGAGAGCGAGACAAGTAGGTTGGGACAAAACAAGGAGTGTTATATCATCACTATTGATACGCGTGGAGTGTATAGGCTTTTACCCTAAATAATACAATCAATCGCAAGCGTACGATATTATGCAGTATAGTCGGGATCGAATCCACAGGGACGGTTATATCTCTAAACAGTTCTTTAAATCCTAAACTAATCCTAATGTGAACGTAACCGATTTGGGGGGGTTTGTTTGAAGTTGGTTTTCTAACAATTAACAGATGCAAATTAGTAAATAACAGTAAATAAAAGACTCTAAAACAATTATTAAACAAACGTTCCTAGGGTTTTCAGAATCAGTTTGATGTTTAGACTAACTGCCTGCGTTCCGCACCCGAGAGGGTGCGAACCGCAAGATGTACAAATTTGTGGTTCTCTGTCTGTTCCTTGCTTGGTATGGTTCGCACCTGTCACCAATGCGATCCGAGGGAACAGATCAGAGTCAGTTCAAGCTCAGTTTCTATTGTTGATCAAAGTTACCGATCCCCAACTAACCCAAAGCAATTACAAATCCCTCAACTCTCGTTTGTTGGCACTTTTAAATACTTTTAGATCAATTCGAAATCTTTAGATTATCTCTAACCTAAACCCGATTTGCTTTCGATCACAGGTACGGTTTAACTCACGTTATAACCACAACTTCTCCTCTCGGATACAATTGGACAACAAGTTATCTACCCAAATAGTGCAAGTATTGAATCTCTATCAATTGACGTTAAGTTTTCCAACTAGACTATGCCCAATCCACAGGTCTATCAAAATAGGGTGAACTACTACAAGTGCACTCTCATGCAATTAGCAATTCTGGCCTAAGAAGATATAAATCTACCAACTAGATACGAACATACATCCACAGGATCATATCAAAGAACAAGAAAACAATTCAAGCACAATTATGAATAAGCTCAAAGCAAATATGAAAATAACTTCAATGCATAAACATTAAAAGCAAGTATTCAATTAATCCATACATACAAACATCATCCTAGACCCCAAGAACAAACACGACTACTCAGATCTAGACATAACTACAACAAATAAACAAAATAAGGGAAAAGAAAACACCGAGTAAGCTTAGGAAGGGGCGAGTAACCGTCTTCTTGACTTTTAGCTGCGTTTGGCTCCTCTCTTGATACGACTCTCAACTAACTTAACAACTAGCTAACTAACTCAACACATGAGACCTAACACAAGATGGTAAGATGAAGATAATGGATGATGATATGAGAGCACCCCAAGGGGTCTCTTATATAGGAGAAGATGTCTCAGTTTTAGGTGTTCAATCTTTTGGTTTCTTGGGGCGAAATTCAGGGAAAATCCCAAAAGGAGACCACCAAAATTAGCACGCGCTGGAAAATAGGTGTTTTGATCAATTTTAGCCTTCCTGCGTTCCACAATTAGCAAAGTATGGTCCGCAGTTAGTCAGCCAAAAATAGCACTCCCTGGAAATAGAAGTTCTGTTATGTTTTGAACTGACTGCGATCCGCAGTTATAGGAGTGCGGTCCGCATTTAGTAATCCAAAGAGAGCTTGGCCTCGAAATAGCCTGTATGTCGCTTAAATTGGCTCTCTGCGTGTTTCCTTGAATTAGATATGGCGGTTGTGCACCGGAATAAGCGGTTTTGATCTTATAATTAGATGCTCATTTGCCTATGTTTGCTCTTTTGCTCCAAATTTAGTCCAAATTGCTCCAAAAGCTCCGTTTACCTGAAAATAGGACCAAAAACAGAAGTAACTTGATTCTAGACAATCTTCTATTAAAATGCAAATGAACTTAGGATTTTAGGTGCAAATATAAGTACAAATCTAGTTAATATGCATATATGAAATAGGTGCATCAACTATGCACGGAAGAAAATGCTTAATGGAATAAGATCTTTTAATGTTACCAGATTTTTTTTTTTAAATGAAAAATAATATGTATATACCTTTTTTCCTCTAAACTCTTATAATTCCATATGGCAAAACAATAATAATATATATAATATAAGTGGAAAGGGCACTGCACAATTATATAATATCATTCAAGTCTTCTGTACGCAAGAAGACTAGAACGATGCTGCTGTATATATATAAGGATAAATATAACTTGCCACAAACAATGCCCTCATAACACTCCAATGTGCTTGAGAAAATTTTACAAAAATATCTCTCTTTTCAGAAAATTTTACAGAAATATCCTTTATTTCTAAGAAAATTTACAAAATTACCCTACCATGAAAATTTTTTACAAAAATGACCCTTACAATTTTACAAAATATACCTCCGCTCTACAAAATTTTACAAAAATAACCCTCCCCACTAGGGGTGCAAACGGGTCAGATAATATCCGACCGTATTCGGATTCATATCCGGATAATGGCGGATACGGTTATTCGGATACGGATACTTCCGGATACGGATACGAATACGGTAATGACATATGCGGATACGAATACGGATACGGTTTTCAATTTGGAACCAGATACGGATACGGATTCGGATAATTATCCGAATTCAGATATTTTGGTAATTCGGGTATCCGAATAAAGGGCCTATTATATGTCTTTCAATTGGGATCTTGACGTAGATTTCAAATCTAATTAAATTTATATCAAAATAGACATGAAATTTCATTTTTATATAATTTTTAGCATATTTTAATTAATAAAATGATAATAATAAGTGAATATTTTTTTATTTATATGACTATAATTAGTAATTTATCTTATAATAATGATTAGCAATTAAATAATTATATAGTTAAAAATTAGTGATTAATATTATTAGTAATATAATTGGTTATTTATCATGAAAAATATAAACAATTTATTTTAAATATTAAAGATAGTAACCGCAATATACCCGTATTTGTATTCGTATCCGTTAAATATCCGATCGTATTCGTATCCGTTTGATATCCGAACCGTATCCGTATCCGGAACTATCCGTAACCGTATCCGTATTCGGAAAATTAAAACGGATACGAATACGATATTGACTACTATCCAATCGTATCCGACCGTTTGCATCCCTACTCCCTACCCATATGCCACCTCATCATAGGGTTGTGGGAGCAAAGTTGTGGCATGGTATCATTGTCCTATATATAATGTGTGCTTACATTGCTTACTGAACTTAAAAAGGACAAAAATCATGTACAGTAAGTTCTATACATACATATATATCAAAAGTACTAATATAAAACTGAAACCAGCTGTGCTTGCAGAAATTTAATTTAGCCAAGGCGCATATATATACGCCTGGCAAATTGCATAAAAAATGAACTTATCTACCGATCATATATCTAACATAAAAAATAAAATCTTGCGCCTTTATTTCTCTCGATTCAGAATTTCTGGTAGAGAAAAATCTAGCGTCCATCAAGAAACCGTTCATACATCCATAAATGTGTACGAAATATAATAAATACACCTGAGATGTAACAGATACATTCCGAAATGTAACCTATAGATGTTGTAGATGGTTTTTCTATGGACGCTAGGTATTACTCTTTCTGGTAGCTGCAGTAGAGGTCGGTGCAAGTAATGATTGCAAATGATTGGCTGCTTAAAGCACCCTTTTTCATTTGGCACTATGTGTATATGTATCATGCACGAGTACAGAGTACTACCCCCAGCATTGATTGTTTAACAGTTTGTTTGTGGTCAGCTTCACAGATGTCTCCAAACCGGAAGCATAATTAATTCCAAATATGAGGCATTTAGCTAGGTTTGTAAAGGTTTTTTTTTTTTTTTTTTTTGAAGATTTGATTAGTTTGATCATATGTGTGTAGATTAGGTCTAATTATTGTTATGTAGGAACTATTAATCCGTATCTAGTAATAATTAAACTGTTGGACTATTTATATATCCTTACTTCTAATAAAATGATATTAGATTTTTGATATGAAAGTTCTATCTTCCCTAAGGAATAAATCTCAGCCGTTGATTGTTTACTTAGATTGATCACCACCATTGACGTATTTTAATGTCCCAACCCATTAAAAGTATTTAAGACCCATATCAATTTTCTCAATTTAAGGTCCATTACATATTATCTTAAAAATTTATTATAAAAAATAACAATTTAAGCCCAGATCAAGGCGTGGGTTCTTTACTAGTAGTATACAAAAGAATGTCTTACATATTTCTAAGAAGTTAGAACTTGTGTATTAATTCTATGGTTGAATTGTTGAAGCAAGCATCAAAATTTTGTAGAATTAATATAGAACATTTTTTAACCAAAAAATAGTTTAGAGACCAATTTGAATCAAATACAATAATTTAGAGACCAAAATCAGACTTTCCTTAAAGAATATTATATATTGTAAGTTGAGAACTTGTTTGCTAGCTATAAGTTCATTAAGGACCGACTAATTAATTAAGCAAAATTTTGTTGTATCTTTATTAATTTAGTTTATCCGTTGATGATGATCATTGCAAAATAAGAAATCTACTTGATTATTCCATGGACAGCTTTTCCAAATGGAAGGATCTGAAATTAAAGTTTTTCCTGTCATTTCATGTTTGAAATCTCCTTCCTTCTGGCCCATCATGTTCAGCTTTAGATCTGGCAAGAATCTCTTAGAAACTGTAGTGCAGTCGTACTCTGAGTTAACAAGTTCATAAGCTGCAGAATAAAGCATTAAAGCCCTGAAATTTCATACGGGTGAAAAGGATAAGAAAAACATCTTGCGTCCATTTAAACTGTTCATACATCTATAGACATGTACGGAACGTAACAGATACATCCCGAAATATAACCTAGCTATGGATGCTATGAATGGTTTTTCTATAGACGCTAGGTATCTCTCAATTCGGTATTCCCTGAAATTTTAGATGGGTGAAAAGGATAAGAGAAACATCTTGTGTCCATTGAAAACTGTCCATATATCCATAGACATGTACGGAATGTAACATATACATCCTGAAATGTAACCTATGGATGCTATGGATGGTTTTTCTATGGACACTAGGTATCATTCAATTCCGTATTCCCTAAAATTTCGGACGAGTGAAAAGGATAAGAGAAACATCTTACGTACATTGAAAAATTGTCCATATATATATAGACGTGTACGGAATGTAACAAATACAATTCGAAATGTAACAGATACATCTCGAAATGTAACCTATAGATGTTACAGACGGTTTTTCTACGATGGTAGGTATTACTTGATAAGAGAAACTATTTCAGCTGATTCATGATTAGTATATTGAGATTTTTTTTTTTTTTGTACAGATGGGCCCACTGTTTGGGGCAAACGGTAATTAATTCCATAATAAATTTGAGTGAAAAAAGAATTACATCTTTTTTTTTTTCCTTTTATTACAGAAATTATATAATATCGTGTGTTGATTTTTTTTTTATTTTTTAGTACGTTACGTCTCGTGTCACAATGCTTGACATGTTATTAAAAGCAAACTCACTCAGTGATGTATCATTGTATCATATTACAGATGATACGTCTGGTTTCTTCAAAAAACAAATGACAAGTGTCTGCATAACTATGATTATGATTAAGTTTCACTATTCAACACTCGAATCGGACTTTTATATATTTGTTAGTGAATAAAGATAACACGAGCTTAATCTTTATGTGATCGTACCTAAAAAGCATATTAAATCACTTTCAAATTTTGATTTATATATGACTCAAAAAAAATTTATATCAAAATATTACGGAATATAATTTTTTTTCATTTTTTAAATATTTATTTGAGATTATTACAAACAATTGATGCTATAGCATTAACATTAGTGCTAATCGCAATATTCCTTAATGCCATAGCATTAACATTAGTTGATCTTGCTGATTATCAAAAACTTGAATTTAAAGATCGTTAACGTCATTTAATCAGTCAAACAAAACCAACAAATCAAGATTACTACTTTAACTCCACAACTATGTTTTCAAAAAGAAAAAAAAAGAAAAAATGCTTTGCAACCCTTAGCCCATTATATATACCAATCAAACTTGTACTGGCTCTCATAGACAAATTTCACCAAATTCAGAGAGAAAGAGATATCTATATATAAAGAGGATTGTAATTAATTAGCAACAATGGATCACAAATGCAACAAAACAAGTAACAAGATCATAAGAGATACAGTGAGGATGCATCAGCTCCTGAAGAAATGGAAGAGGTTTGCACTTGCACCGGTGAAAGCCAACCCGACGTCTGTTCCGAAGGGGTGCTTCGCTGTGTGCGTAGGGGAGCAGATGAGACGGTACATCGTCCCTACTGCGTGCCTGAGCCATGCCGCCTTTGTCGGGTTGCTCAGGGAGGCCGAAGAGGAGTTCGGTTTCACGCAACAAGGCGTGCTGAGGATCCCGTGCGACGTGTCGGAGTTTGAACTTGTGCTGCAGATTGTTCTGAAGAGAAAGAACGGGCTCGGTTCGACTGTTTACTGTACGGTGGTGACGGCAAACGGTGTACGAGATCAGCATCGACATCAGAAATCTCTGTGTAAATAATCTAGTTGTTTTCCCCTTTTTTTATAAAGCTATGCTGATTTTAAATGCTAGCAAATTAGCAAAAAATGGTATTAAGATAGTTTGAATTAAGTTGTAGAAATTTTTTTTTGTGTTTCAATTATTTAATTCTCCTGTCTATTCAGGGCGAATCATGCATGAAAGGAAACAGATAAAAAATGAGAAACATCTTGCGTCCATTGAAAATATGTCCATAGACACACTCCGAATGTAATAAATACATCTGATTTTGTAACTTATGGACACTATGGACAAATATTCTATGGACGCCGGGTATTACTCATAAAAAATGGGTTAGGTTTTGAAGAAAGTTGAGACATTGCACTCTTTTTTAATTTGTTTAGAATAAGGACCAAGAATTGTATTTTGCAAATAAGAAATGAAATTAGTGTTTTGTTTCCTCATTTTTTAGTTATAGTATATCTATTCTGTTTGTACTATGTTTGGTTCGTTATAAATAAAAAATGGAGAATGAGATTAATTGTACATTTAGATAAAAAATGACATATATGGCAGACTCATATTTCATTAAAAAAATAAAAAATGGAGCACAAAGGTAAAAATAATACAATTCAACACACAATATAAATTCCCTTGATAAAAAAAATAAAGGGAAAATATGCAATTAAAAACAACCTCATTTCTCTCAAATTTAAATCCTTCAATAAAAGAAAAAGGTAACAATTTCTCCACTATTTTTTATCTGAACCAGAGTTCATCAGAGACTCCAATTTAAAAGATGGAACTCTTAAACTTGCTTCAGATAATACATTCCAAACACAACTGAATGAGTTTCAAGTTGAACCTCTTTGCATTTGAGTAATAGCTAGCGTCCATATAAAAACTGTCCATAGCGTTATAGGTTACATTTCGGGATGTATCTGTTACATTTCGTACATGTCTATGGATGTATGGACGGGTTTTCAATGGACGCAAGATGTTTCTCTTTGCATTTCATGATCACAACTTCCACAATCGACGTTTCGGAGACTGCTCCAAGTTCAGTAGTATTTCCTCGAAGGCCTCCTCCTCGCATGGAAGCAGCAGCGGTCCATGTCGCTGGGACCCGAACTCCTCAACTGACTCGTCCAGTAATGCCCGAAAGGATGGAATCGAGATGTACTTCACTGGCACCATGTATTGCTTCGAATTCGCACCGACACACACTGCGAAATGCTTCTTCGGAACCTCCAACTCTGCACGGGCATTGTCGACCAACAACCGGGACGAATTGCCGTCGGATGTTCGCCTCTTGTTCAAGCTGGATTTGAGCAGATTCCAGCGCCCCATTTTCGACGTCAAAAAATTCAGAATAGTTCCAATTTTTCAAGTATTGAATGAAGAACTATATATTGGGTAATATTTGTGTTGCTTTGTGCTACACAAATTGGCAACAAGAGATGGCTATTTGCAAGATTTAAAAAGAGGAATGAGGATTAGGTTTGTTAATCTCGATTGTTATGAAAAACCAAAATTACTAACTGTGTTGCTAAATATGGTTTGAGCTAAGCCTTCTGAAAATGAATAGTAATAAGAAACATCTTGCGTCCATTGGAAAGACATCCATAGGTCTAAAATATATAAAGAATGTAACAGATACATTTGATTTTGTTACAGACACATCCAAATTTTGTAACCTATGAACGGATATTGTATGGACGGCAGGTATTACTCAATAGCAATCTAGTTTTGGAGAATTGAGGGTCTATGGCTCAGCATGAAAATGGCATCAACTGCTTTTGTAACTTGCTCTCCAACATAGGAGCTAAGATGGCATGCATGCCAAATTTAGAGAGGAACTTTTATTAGAGGAAAAATTCTTTAGTGGTGAAATTGTCATATTTGTATGTACATATTATGACAAGAGGAGGGGTGCATTGATAATGGTTATATTGACAATCTTGATAATGATGATTTTTAAAAAATTTTAAAAATTCATAAAAAATCTTTAAAATGAAAAAAGTCTTATGAATGCATTATTTAACTTATAGATTGATGATGTTTCAGAGTTCAATCAAATTGAATATCGTTTGGTGCCTTATCAAAATTTTATACACTTTTTAACGGGTGTTTAAAGAGCTATCAAATGTCTCTTAAATTGAATATAATTAGAAAGATCATCAATCTATAAGTTAAATAATGCATCCATAAAAATTTTTCCATTTATAAGATTCTTTATGAATTTTATAATTTTTTGAAAAACCTCATCATCAAGATTGTCAATATAACCATTGTAAATGATCCCTCCTCTTATGACAATGTCATCATATTATTTTCAGGAACTTTTAAAGGATGGATTGATTCCATGATTTATCGGACCATTTAAGCAATGGAAAAATGAAAACAAAAAATAATAATGTGATTTTTTTTTTTTTTTTTGATACGTATTGGGCCGTTAATTGCCATATTGGGATTGAATAGGCTCTCAATTCTCTCGAGTTTAACGCTTATGATCTGTGAGTATTTGTTCGATTGATTATATTGGACGACAGAAATAAATCATACTTTCTGAAACATACGATAGGAGCGGGATGTTAGAGCTAGACTAACGTGACAACGTTTACATTTTACTCCGAAATGCTAACGGTCTAAATTATATTTTGTCATGTCCAAAATTTAAGGCTATATTTCCTATTAAATTCATGATATATAAATACTTAGAAATACAAAAATTTTCTATTTTTGGAGCTTTTTAAGTATTTGTTTTGAATTTTTTTCAAAATAACTCTAAAATATTAATAAAATAGTGCTTATTTGTATATAAATTTAAAAAAACCGAAATAAATACTTAAAAGACTCCAAAAATAAAAAAATTTGTATCCAAGTACTTAGATATGATAAATTTAATGAGAACCATAACTTAAATTTTTTAGATGTGTGAAAGTATAATTTAGACCATTAACATTTCAGGGTGAAATGCAAACGTTTTTATATTAATCTTGCTCAGGATGTTGGGATATAATAATAATTGAACTACAATTCACAAAATTCAATACATGAGCATTTTTTGCAGCCAAAGACCACCATACAATTAACAAAATTCAATTATCTTTGAAATCTGTGTTTCAACAATTTACCCAGTAAAATACGAGCTTAAAAGACCAGTGTTTCAACTCAATGAAGTGCCATCCTATTGCAGTAGAAACCAGGTTCTAATAAAACCTAAACCAGCAAGTAAAAAGAACTGATGTTCATTGAGAAGAAAACGAGTATAAATCTGCTTATCCGCAGCTTATTAGCAACGATTCGTTAGTTCACATTTAATCAGTCTTATACTACAATAAAAAAATTGATAATTACATCTTATAAGCAACGATTCCGCAGCTATACACATACTCACATTCATAGGAGCATTCTTTCCTTGAAAAAGAACACAAAATTAAACTGAAACCCCATCAATTGCCAACCATAACAAAAGGTCGACCGCCTATATGACATACAAAAATATAGGGACATCTGGGAGGAAAAACAAAAAAATAAAAACAAAAAAAGGAAAGAAAGAAAGAAACAGAAAAGGTGACAGAGATGGGAAGACCTAAGGTGACGCGAAATAAGTGGTTTAACGATCCTGCTTTCATACTAAGCACCTCCAGGCTCGGCATTTGTACAAATAGAGACTGCTCGTGTATGCATTAAATTATCGCACAAAAAGGAAAATTTTCCAAGAACGCATCAGCATCCTGCAGCCTTTAGGAAATTGTCATACGGACTTGAAACTGGGAGCTTAAAAAATTGTGCATCTGATGTATTGTCCTTCCTGTTGTTGTTAATAACATCATCATGCGGTAAATCTTGTACGTATCCTTCTAAATTTCCCTGGAGAAACGGATTTACATACTGCATTTTCACAAAATTTTAGGTTAAAAACTATTGGGATAACAATTCCGGCTCTTTATATATACATTTATTATCAGTCTGCTACAAACAGTCTACGAATGACAATATCAACCTTTCAGGACGGCACATATTCTGTGCTCATTAGGAAATTTTAGGGCATAAAATCCATTTACCAATAGTCAATTAGTTATATAGCTTCAAAACACAGCTAAGAAGAGCCTCGGTTATACCTGATGGACAGGATCACTAATTGAAGCTGAAGATTCAACTCTTTGATGGTTGGAGTTCGAAATTGAGAGGTCGTGGGATGAAGCATCATTGTTATCAGAAAAGTCCAGAACAGTAGACATTTTACGTTGCTTCCCCAAAACAAATGCCTCACAGTGACTTGTCACTTCATTAAACGCCAAATCTTGTGCTCTTTCACCAGCCCCTACTTCCCATACTGTTTCAACTGCCTGAAAATAACATTTTGGAATACAAATAAATTATATGATAACTGCAGCTTTGCTGTTAATAAATCCTTGGCAGCCACTACCCAAACTTTCAGAGAGGGAGAGAGAGATTACTGAATCCAAAATCTGATTGGGGGTCAGAAGATTTGTTGTGTCATTGACTACCACCAGTTCGCGGTTCGCCAAATTATCAAATGCTTCACCAAACAAGTCATCATCATCAACTGTAAACTCAGTAGCAGGCACAATCTGTACATGAACATATATTAAAATATATAATTAAGAAGGTAAAATGTGAGCTCAGACTAGAAAATGTCTTTAAAATTTATCAAGGCAAATGAGAACCACCTCATGTTGAGACGCAGTTTCCACATCGGCTCCAGATGATAGGTGATTGGGTACCAGTAACTCCATACGTTGTATGTTTAGTGGGCACAGGTCATCAGGGGAGAAATCTTTTAGTAATCTATCCCTTATTATTGTCAGTTCAGACTGCCAAAGGAAAATAACGCATTAAATTTTGTAAAAATTTCAACAATAATACAGGACTTTGGAAAGATTTCTACAAATAGCATATGTGGTTGTTGGACAGGCTATTTCTCTAAAATAGATAAGAAATAAAGATTACATCAGGCAAGTCAACTGCTGAATTGACAATTATGGAAGCCATTGACTCGATTGATTGGCTCTCAGTCAGCTCTATGGCAGAAAGAGATTGCAATGCATTTCTTTCGTCCTCTTCAGACCCATAAAGAGGTACCACACCATCTGCTGGTTTCATGGCCTGTAGCTTCTTATCTTCTAATAAACACAGGAATGGATCCATCTACCATTCAAATACAACATATAAAATAAGAGAAATCAACCAGAGCAGAAGGGATATTTGGATACAGGATGAATGAGATTTTAAGCTGAGCACTTACTGTTTTGTCGTTGATAGAACATTTAATGATGGGAATGAGGGTGAGGACATTGAAAGCTTTTGAAGAAAACACGATCATAGAAGTTGCCAGAGTAAAAAGGGATCTTCGACGAGATGCAGGCAAAGAACCTACAAAATTCAAATCTTTTTTCCGTAATCAACTTTAGACAGACAGAAACACCAAGCTCAAGTTAGCAAACTTACCATCTCGACTGAGTGCAACTTTTCTTAAAGAAAATGCCAGCTGAAAACTCTGAGTGAGAGTCTCATCAAGTGTGGTCTGAAAGCAAAAACATAATTATAGTCTCAAGAGGTAACCAGAAATAACAGTCAATATTGAGAAGTCAAAACATACCTTAGGTCTAGAGAAGAGTAAGGTTAATCCATACGAATGTGCAATGGCTTCATAATTTTCTGGATCATTTTTACTGGAAAGAGCTTGATGCCAAATAGATGATAATAGAAGAGTAATCTGACGACTGCTCAACCTCAACACGACCCCTTCCTAGAAATTCATTCAAAATTGAAATACAAACAATTATTAAAGATAAGTTGTGTGCTTTCAAGGGTATGTGATTATTGAAACACCTCCATTACGCATTTCTCCAAAGACCATAGGTACAACCGCTTTGTGAAATTACAATTATACATCACAATGATATCACTTGAAGGTTCTACCTTATCTCTGACATGCCCTGTCAAGGGATCTTCTTCTTCCACTACAGGCAAGGGAGGAGCCTTCAAGCTAGGTGCACGGTTGTGAGTTGACTGCAACCTAGTGGGTCTCACATTACTAGCCTGTCGGTTGAACCTACTACCCATATGATCTGCATTCTCTTGAATAGTAATCTCTCTTAAGGAGGACTTATCCCTTCTCAGTTTTTCAAATAGTGCAGCTGAAGAAGAAAAAACAGAAACAGTTCTGGAAAGGGTCCTCTGCATATCATGTACACTAGTGGCCTCTGAGGAGACAGTTGGGTGCACAGATGAGGGGACAAGTACAACTGAGAATATTCTGTGGGCACCAACTCGTGTCTCATGATCCGGGTGTACCATTGCTAGAAGAATTTGATGGAATATAGCCTCAGGAAATGCCTGAATTTAAGACATGATTTTAGTAAGTTTGATCCATGTGAGGACTATATAGCAGTTATCACTTGACATACATCATGGCATGATTTTAAAGGTAAGAATACCTTATTCTGGTAGGAAACATTTGGCACACATGCAATGATTTGAGCTGTACGATAAACAGCTGAGATAGTAGACTGAGCAACCACAGGATTAGATGAGATGTTCTCTAACATTACAGCCATCATGTCGAGCACAGGTGCTGCATCTCCAACCTTGTAATAGAAACCAGTGTTAGCAACTACGTTTATTATTACGATTGAATAATAATATCATATCATGTTACCTTTCTTGAAAGCTGAACAAGGCACTCGTCAACAGCAATCCGGAACTTCTCATTCCATTTTACCATCTCTTGACTCAAGTCTTTGCTGTCTAGTGAACAATGTAGTGTCCTTTTGAGATGGCGAACTAAATCATTTATTGCTGTTATGAGCTGCACTGATGTTTGGACCCTGGACTGCTCGGCAAGTGTGGCAGTTATCTGAACTATGCTCAGCTGCATTTCTGGCTGCTTCAAGATAGACTTGTGCTCCAGGTGCTTTATTAGCATGGATATCATCAGATGTGTGCTTTGCACTAGAAAGTTGAGTATACAAAGCATTCAGTTAAAAATAAAATATATATTTTTTTCAATGAACTTTAACCCAAAAAAAAAATATATACACACAAATCAATTTACGAACATGAATATATATAATACCACTATTAGAAGAATTTAGAACATATGAAGCATTAGAAGGATTTGAAGCAACAGATTCTTCGTACAGCTGCAACTGCATTTCCAACAGGACTGGTAGTGCAAGCCCCTTACGTGATGGCCATAAGTTGCACTGATCAAAGTAGCGCAAGATCGACTCAAAAGCACGCCTAAATGTTGTTGCTTCCTTTGATAATTTTGCCATATTGTGCACACACACTCTGGACCAAAAGGATGCACTATTGTCTTCTTCACTGAAGACAACACAAAAATTAGGAAGGGAAAAGATAAACAAAAAGGAATGGTGGAACAACTGTAAAACGTTTCTCTCTTTTTACAGAACTTAGTATATGGTGGCCTATTAATTAACAAAAAAAAAAATTATAATGAGAATGCAGGGGGAATAGGATGGCAGATTTACATGGTCAAGTTGCCTTTGTTATTGTAGATGGATTTCCAGGAGGGGATGCGAGGAAGAACAGAGGATGAAGACGGTACTACATTTCCTTCTACTCTCCGTACTTCTTGCACCCATTTATTACTAGTATTGCCATTGCTTTTCTTAGCATTGTCATTTTCATTGTTGTTTTCATCTTTCGGAGCATCGGCATTAACACTGGTACTATCATTTTTCTGGTGTGGGTAATTATCTAGCACCACTGATACAACCTGATAATACAAATATGACCTGTCATTAGAGGCTCATTGTTCTTTTTTTATTGTTTGAAGTCTTACTAATGTTTCTTTCACATAGAAGAACAATTTTTTGGGTGCAAAATATGTTAACTAGTGATAGAAACATACTGAATCTTTTGACAATCAATGTGTGACAGTAGCAAAGAATTGAAATGGAGATAAAATTAGGGAGAGATCTTGCTTACATTGTCAAAATCTGATGAGATATGAGAATGTTCACCCATGTACCAAATCTGATCATTCCAGAAGCAATATTAGTATACAATAACCAATGTATTTTAGCAAAAGAATGACTGCATGCAGAAGGAAAAAGCCAGGACTGAAATTTGTTTCTGTTAAGAAGAAGAAAGAAGGCAAACATAGTACCAAAGAAGAGAGAGCCTTCAATGCAGCAGCAAGGAGACGGCAATCCTCTGCATCGCCCTCCTGTTGTGCAATCTGGCAAATTCCTGGAATCAAGCTTTCCAAATTGAACTGGTAGCTACTATCCACCTTCAAAGCATTTATAGTATTATGAGTTAATTTATTCATAAACATGTTGATAGATTAAGAGCACATCTAGAGCATATAAAGGTAAAACTTTCATTGCAGTATTAGAAAGGAAAGGAAGTGACAGAGATATACCTGATTAATTACAAAATCAAACAAGGTAAGACATCCAGTCGTGCGCATCTCATTGTCTCTGCTTTGATCAAAAAGTGCTTGAATAAGTGCAAATAAACTGCTAGCAAACAAAGGCCTGCACCACGCACAAATAATCATGTATTAATATTAAGAGTGCAAACCACTTAAAACCATTAGAAAGTGTACCAAAATAAATTCACTGACAAATATACAGAGTGTGGAAAATGGTTCCAGTGAAAACATACATCTGTTCTTTACAGGAAAATAATAATCTGCGGTAAATTGTCATGATTATGTTGACATAGCCAAATTGTCCATTTCTCATTTCCTTGTAGCACCTCTGCTCCAGATAGTTGGTTATCTGTTAAGGAACAAAAACAGGCAAATAATGAAAATATGTATTTTTATCTTTGAATACGACAGATATGATATGGGAATATGTGATCCACCTCAATGCAAAAAAATATATATATATATCATGACAAATACCTTTGGAATGCGCATTGGGTTTTTGGAAGCATATTCACACAATTTACCAATCATCCTCTCGTTTGCTCCTTCATCCTGGAAAAAAAAAATAAAGATACATTGTATTAAGATTCATCTCTGTTTACTAAATGAAATGTATATATTAAACCGCATCAAAAATATAATAATAATAATAATAATAAAGCGAGCATTTTTAAGCACTAAGATTCTAACCGGGGTGCGAGGGAAGATACTGGCAAGAATCTTCTTGTAGCGCTTGACCGGCTGGCGGGACCTAGTTCTCAGCGCAGGGAAGAAGTAACATAGTGTCCCAACTGCCGGTAATACCTTCCTCGACACGACTCCCATTTTACTGCACTTATTAACTATCAATATTTAATACAGGTTTATGTAAGAACAAATTAATTAGTCATTCCTTTTTTTTTCCCATTTCCTCACCGATTACCACACATTCTGTTTTATGGACACCATTTTAGGGCCTGTTCGGATGTTTGGGTTTTGCTGGGAATGGGTGGAAATGGGACTGGGTTTGGGTGGAAATTTCTATACCCGTTTGGCAAGAACTTTTAGAATCTGGGTTTGGGTCAGTTTTCCCGTTATTCCCTTGTAAACAGTGCCGAAACCATGGGAAATTGAAAATTCAGTCCAACTGAATTTTTATTTTCCCAACCCTTGTTGCCTTGGAATGGGATTTGAACGAATCATATTGGAGGAACCCATACCCACTAAATTCTATTCCCATCCATTTACCCACATCCGAACACGCCCTTAGAAGGAAACAATGGGGTCAAAGTTCCATTTCTGTCACAAAATATCATGAACCAACAGGATTTCAGCTGAATGGAGGCAAAATGACAATGCAGGTCAAAATAAAATCTAATTGCAAGAGATTATCGCTCTTTTGGACCGGACATTTTTGTTTCAATCACATTATCTCACAATTCCATCTAATTCAATTCCAAATGATCAAATCAACGAGCAGTCCCCATTAAGATATGCAGAATTCCATCTCCTGTCTACAATCGGGAGCAATTCAACAGTCAAATGGAGTCAGACAAAGCTAGCTCACCTCTAATAACTCGCCAGGTCCTAAATCCCTCCCACGCGAGGTAATCAATCAATCAATTCGATCGATCCGGAGCACAAAATGCCGCGCCGGAGGGATCGATGAGATCGATGAGATGAGAGGAGAGGAGATCAATAAATCTCGAAGGAAGGAAGGAAGGGAGGGAGGCGGAGATGAGATCTCCCTCCGGTGCCTTCTCTTCTCTCCCCCCAATTCTGATCGATCTGCAATGAATCTGCGGCACTCTCTTTCTTTCTTTCTTTCTCTCTTTCTCTCGACGGATCATCATCAAACTTCGTGTCGTGTCGTGTCGTGCGCGCCAGTGTAACCCGGGCGATTCGTTCGTTACTCCTCAGGTTGGCCGCTCTCATCGAATTCATATCCCCTGCTGTACCGCATCATGCAATTCACAGTTTCAGCCGTTGGATTATCTCGAGATCTGTGCTAGAGAGGATCTCAAGACGATCCAACGGCTGACATTGTGAATTGCACAATGCAGTAAGTCAGGGGATGAGTACTCGCTTTCGTCACCCTGCACCTGGTCCTCTCCGTGGATTCCATACTGCAACCTACACTACATCATGTGAGCCGTTGGATTGACTCGAGATCTGTGCGCGTGCGAATCTCGAGATAATCCAACGGATGATGGCCCATGGAACATTCCATTCCAGCAGCTTTTACGCGACTCGAGTGAGTCCGAATCTGCTGCGGTACGTAGTTGATCTGAACCGTTGAAATTAGTCTGGACGGCTGGGAGTTTTCTATGGGTCCCACTTGTCATAGAGACTAGGGCACGAACGGTAACTCGCGTTAGTTAATTAATGGTTGGTTGGTTTACTGGTTTAGCATCATGGATTCATGGTCAATGGAAGTCTGCGTTGACTGAATGTCAACGTAACAAGCGTTTTGAACGCGATTGCTTGCGCGAAAAGAGGGGCACACTAATGCTAAACTCAACTACATGTCTGTTATTTTTATTCGGTACGGTTCCTGAATAAGAATAATGTTGGTATTATGTTTCAGATTTGAATTGTTATTTTCAGCGCGTTAACAGATCAGTTAGGATTCTTCATGTTTCAAAGCATTTTAACTTTTGAGCGATGAATGCCATGCATGATGAATAATATGGAAGGCTTAAAGGCTAAAATAAACGACCTAAATTGTAGTGATTTAAAAATTAAAACTACTAACATGTTTCTAGAAACTTGTGTTCAACATTTTTCTTCTAAATTCTGACTCGACTGCATCTGTATAGCATTATTTGAGACTTCTATACTTGTGTTGTAAGTTGTAACTATCATTATTACTTATTTTTTTTGTCGATTAATAAATATAAAACACAAGTTGGTCTTTGTAATTGTAGAAAAAATAAATTGTATAGCATACCACCATTCTGATTTAACAGTCGTTTAATCATGCTTAATGCCAACCATTATTTGATAACCGCACTTTTAAATACTGTTAAATGATTTTCCAAAGCGAAGCACTATGTACAAAATTTTGACTCCGTACACCACACATAATTTTTTTGAACCAATTATATCAAAAAGTGTCGTAACAATTTTGAAATACTATTGTCCTTATTTATGACATATTTTGATACAATTAGATTAACTAATTTGAATGTACAATATGGTCCAAAAAGATTATGTTTGGTGTGCGGAGTTAAAATATTACAGTGAAGATTGTGTTTCCCTTTCCCAAAAAAAAAAAAAAAAACTTGGCTCATGTGAAATTATACGTTGGTGCGCATCACATCACGTTTTCGAACAATACACCAGATAATAAGCAAACAAAATCTATAAGATTGTCCTCGAGAGTTAATTGACTTCTTTTACAATTCTGACATTCACATCAAAACTATATTGGGCATGCTAAGTACCCACAAGCAAACGATCAACTGGTCGTGACTTTACTCCACAGAGCAAATAACTAATCGACACATTTCCATTAGAGCTAGAAGTCTGTAACTAAATTCACAATTTGGATTCTGCGTGACATTTTACCTACTACAGAATACTATTGTATTGGTATTTGGTACCTCCCAAATTGTGATTTTTGTTAATCTCATTCCATTGAATATGAGAGCCAATAAAATAAATAGTTCCATTATCAAAACTAATCATTTCCACAAACATTCACAGGATTTTTGTAGCCTTTAACAAGCTAATCTCTTTACCATGCAGCAAACGTTCACTATAACACTGCTATCACTGTGAAGGAAATTGTTGGCACAAGAGGAGACAAAATACATTTGCAAACCTTGGGAGCTCGGATGGTACAAAGGAACCTCTACTGCTTGCACAAGTGCACAATCACCATTGTATGAACCTATCAAGTGTAGAACTTTCTCAATGTGGGCCTACTGCTGTTACCAGAAGCACCCTTTTTAGACAACTGAGTTCCACCTTAATAAGATAAAAATATATTCAAACAATATCTATCATTTGCATACATGTGGCAGTAGTCCAAATTGGCAGATCAAAATGAAGACGCTTAATGAAGCTTTATATCTTTCGTTCAGGCGTAGAAGACAATACATCTTCTGAATCCACCTTTATCTGCAAAGACCAAAATATCACACAACATATTTGCATATGTGAAGAAAGAAAAACTAATAATTTTACAGAAGAAATGTGTGTTATTGCACCTGCTTGAGATGTATGGCTAAACTTTGAGACAACAACTTCTTGAGCTGATCGCATTGCTCCACACTGTGACCACTACTTTGCATCTCCTCCAAATTGCACCACAATTGTCGTATCGAGGTGTAAGGAAACCACACTGCCGACATCCTTTTCCTGTTAATAACATCACCAGGCCTCTGCAGAAGTAACCACACAAATTCAGAAAACCAATCTACAAAACCATACAGACAGGTACTTGAGAGAAGATGGTTGCAGTGAAAATTACCAATGAGGCATGATACTCCAAATATTCGAGTAGTAAGTTTGTGGCTTCCGTATACCGTCCATAATTTACATAAAGCCTAAATAATGTAGCTGCATCAGATTCCTGGCCAGTCATGCCCTGCGATTTCACATTACGTCCTCCCTGAAGTAGCAATTTCATTGATCAGAATCAATTGTATTTGTAAACAAGACACAACCACAACAGAATTATTTAATATAAAAAATTATTCCTTCTCCGAATCAGCCCATACATCTAATAACATTAAAAAATTAAATAATAAGTCAATAACCAACTTTGGCTATCAACAGATATCAGGTCAATTGAACCAACAGATAAGGAAAAAAATCTGCTTATCTCGCAACACTATCACACTGATGACTAGACCCAATTTTTATTTAATTATAAATGATATAGATGCCTCACCCAAAGGTTACCAATATTCCAAACAGAAAATAAACATGTCACAGTTCCTCCTCAGAACAAGATGATTCATGTAGCAGTGTTTACAATACTATAATAAACAAAATTCGAACACTTTTCAAAAAGAAAAGTACCTTAAAGATATGTACAAGCCAAAGAGGGAGCTCAATATAAGGATCAATGTGCAGAAGTGTCTCAGCGACAACTACAGGCAAGGGGGGATGCAGTTTTCTGTAATTTTCCTGAGGAAGCAAATGTAATCCAACAGAAGAACTCTCAAAAACAATACCAACATGAACACAATAATAAATGCTATCGAAAACCACTTTATGCAAACTGCCTTGCAAAAAAAATCAAGTTGTTCGGAGAGGCACTTGGAAGGGAAAGTGTCTATGATATTTTGAATGAAAATATTAATCTCTTGGCTGTTGCGTAACAACTACTGAAGAAATTAAAGCACTGCAGTAACAGGAAAAGAAATTACCAGATAGTGTTCAAGAGCTTCCCACTGTCCACTTCCCTTGAAATGGACAGCAACAGCACTACTTTCCGTACTGTTGTCCATTCTCTCCTCTGTTGACAACAGTACAAGATCTCTACTTGCCAAGTTCGGCCTGACAATAGTGTTTTCATCAAACAGTTATTACTTAAAAGCAAGTTGACTTAGTGCAAATGCTATATCACAATCAGAACTTCACAAAAAGCATATTATATAAAGATAAAGGAAATTCCAGTTTACCTGGAGGATTCTTTCCTAGTATTATTGGGACAGCACTCCCGTGCTATAGTAATAAAAGCGCTTTCCAATTCCCTAAGAGTAAAATGTGTTTAGTTTCAGAGCTTACTCAAAAGACAGCTGAAATTGAAAGTTTATCTTAATTTGGAAAAGGCACCTTTTCATTGCTGAACCCTTCCAGAACTTCAATATAATAGTAAAGGCAGCTTCATACAAATTTTCGTGAATAAGAACATCCACCAAATTCGATAAAGTACGGCTTCCTGCATCAAAAGTAATCTTAATAATTTTGTGTTATGTATGTTTAATACTTTCCTTCAGTCATTTCTTTCTTTTCAATTGTGAAAACTACTTTTATCAAAATTAAAAAAAAAAAAAAATGAGTACCTGATAATTTGAATGTACTTTCTCTGAGAGTAAGCAGATACTGAGCTGATATAATTATATATTCCTTCTCAAGAGCATCTAAATCCACACAATGTTTCGAGCATTGTTGCTCTGGGTCTAAACCGGAAATATCTACCAGTGAAAAGAGAAAAATAAACCAATTAAACAACCAAGATAATTATGCTTCCTCATGTCTAAATAGTGGAATTAGCAGTTTTGCACAATAAATTTGGAAAATTTGTTCAATTTGTATGATAATAGTTGCCACATTGTAAAATATCTCATAGATGCACCCTCTAAAATTGACAAGCATTTTTATTTATACATAAAGTTGGGATTTGTCAAAACAACACCAAATTCATACCATAGCTGAAGTATCCTATGGAGTAATCATTTTTTCAATATATATATAACGAGAATGACATACAGCTTTCCGCAGAACAGCTCCGATGCTTCTTTACAGGGGAAATCTGAGGACATGCTTCACGTGGAGATGCATCAAGCCATGCATGGGCATGATCAACCAGCTGCAGAGCATTGATAGCAGTAGACAAGGCATGTAATATATCTTTAAGTGTAGATGAAACGGAGGAATTGGAGTAGCGGCTCTCTTCCATATGCATGTCCAGTTCTTTCTTTAGCCGGACAGAATATCTGTACATGAAAGCAGCAGCCTTTCTCCAGTTGTTTCTTTGTGCCTCAAACGCATAAAGTACCTTGTACAGGTTTGGCTTTGAAGATACATCTGACCGCTCTGCCTATTCAACAATTAAATTGTAGAAGTGCATCATTGTCAGTTTTAACAAATATCTCACAGGGGGATTGATTCTGAGTACCTTAAAAAAGAGCTCCTTCTCCACCCTATCCACAAAACCTACAAAGGGAATCTCGCCATCACAAAGAATCTGCCAACCAAAATGCGGTTATCCCTCAAAATCCAAGCAGCACATCATGAAAAGCATAGTCACCAGGAAATTTAGGTTATCCCTGACACAAGAAACATATGGACCAGCAATACATAACGCACTTGAGACCAGACCTATAATCCCAAATGGTGTAAGATATAGCTGACCTTCTTTCTATTGAATTAATGGAGACCCGTGAATGTCAAAACCAATAATTAACAGTTCTAAGCATTATGATGATGTCACTACACCCAAAAAAGGGAGAGCACAGCTATTGCTCTAAGCAAATAGTGAGTCAATGGCTATCAAAATATTTGTTAATTCAAGATAAAAGAAATGGAAATGCTGAATCAGGAATAACTGTCATACCATTTGGATAGCAATCAGAGTATAAGCAGGGAGAGAGATGGTAATACTAATTGATTAACTTAAAACAAACAAAGCAGCCAACAAATGATTTGCATTTTAATCTAGAAATACAATAATTAACAGTTCTTCATAAGACACACACATAAAATATGTACATAATTAAAACTAGAGACACAATACAGATGCTACAAAAACTGTAATCCTAATCACTTGAATTAGAATGGTATGTATGATATGTTGCAGTCTGGTAGGTGCAGTTGAACCTCTCCTTCTAATTAGATTACACAGGGGAGGTCCTAGTTCAATGATTGAAGGCTTTTTTAGGAAGCAATATTTATACATCTACCTTCAAAAAAAAAAATCTTAGATTCATGAACAGAGGAGGACATCTGCAATGGTGTCTGCTATATATATAGTTATTTTTCCTTGACCACAACAGACAGCGAACCACAATATAAAACCTTGCAAAACAAAATAAGAAAAGCCAAGAGCAAACAAACCTTGGTAGCACGAATCTCACAAAGCACAATAATAAAGCGCCTCAAGCAAATGAATTTACTATCCTGGTCTGTGTTAGATGTAATGGCAGAATATGCATCTCCGTATCTTTTGAGGTCCAGGCTACACTTGAACACATTCGCCCAGAGCCTGCCCCTAACAGCACTCATTGGCTCACTAAACTCATCTTCCGATATCCCATCCACCAGTTCAAGAGCTGCAAGTGCAAAACGGCATGCACCTTCACTGATAGAATGCTGCTCAAACAAATGCATAGCCCACTGACAGTAATGAACCCGCCATACAGCCAGAGATTCACCTTCCTCTAATATTTAAATCATGTTGTCAATCAGAATAATAGTACGTCATCATTCAAGGAAAACCATTTCATAGAGCTTTTGCTCAATGATCATTTTAAAAAGATCTGCACAATTAATTATAAACTGATACTGTGACATGTGAAAATTCACATCATGGGACAAAATAATCTCCTTTGGTCAAGATGGACGACTCAGACTCTCCTCACCTGAATGATGGAATCCAGTTTCCAAAGAGAAATTATGCAAAGCTTGTGGAGCTTCTTGACCTGATGCAACTCTGCTCAAACAAAACAAATATATATTCAGCAATTGCAATGTCATATCAGTACAATCATCTAATGCAACAATTAGGAGACCCAAACAAGTAAAAATAAATTAAACATCATGAGACAATTTACCTAAAAAAGCAACGGATAGATTCACGAACTTTTTGGTCTTTTAAGCCTGAATCAAGTTCAGTATTAGCCAGCATCAACAGACAAAAACCTCTCAGATGGAGACGAGCACACCATTCACTGTCACTATTCTTCTCTATTTGGTTTGCTTTCTTGTTTCTCAGATAGGTATCAATTATGCCCAAGAGGCTCTACATGCAGATAGTATAGATATGGTACAGAGAAATAATTAGTGTCAGTGGGCCTTTAGTTTAAATTATTATTCAGAGTGAAATTTCAAGAACTTGTTCTGCAGCTAAACAAGATATTTCATTCAAGAAAGGCATAATTTGTCACCAAACAATAAATTTTAAATAAGTAAATAAAGAAAAAGTTACCTCAGCAGCTTCATACTGGCCATGACGCACAAGAACAGGGGTTAAGTAAGCAACAAAGCCAGAGAAAATTGCTGAACCCAATTCATGGTCTTTCCCCCTTAATATTGAACCAATAAATTTCCTCGACAGGTTGGCTAAACTGGTCAGATTTAGAAATGAAGATGGGGAAGTTTGGTCTCCATCTAAGCTTGGAAAATCAAGCAAGCACCCCAGCGTGAAGTAAAGGGATCCAAGTTTCTTACGCAATGAGAACTTATCAGCATTACCTGTTTTTTTTATAAAAATGAAAAATAAATAAGCAAAAACAAAGTTATCCAAAGACCTCATCTTCAAAGAAAATAAACATCTATTTACCAGTGGGCACTACAAATATAGAAATCTACATTGTTATTGAGCAGAATAAGAAATGACAACAATGAAAAAGATGATTAGGAAGATGAACCAATCAGTTGTACTTGATGCAACACAGAAAGCTGCCATGTAAATTGACTCACTAATACATGCTTAACACAGGCAAGCTTCCAGGAGCAGGAAGAATAAAGTTTGCTCATATAGGCAAAAATACACATTTTTTAATTCAAAAATTCAGTAGAACTAAGAAATATTTAATATTTAGTAGAAATCACTAACAAAATAACCCAAAAAAGGAAAACAAAAGATTTGGATTTATGCCTCTTTAAACCAAAAAAGATCATTGCCAGAAGTCCTGGTATCATTGAAAGACCAGAACAGTAGTTCTATAAATGAAGGGAAAAGAAAGATGTACAAATCTGAAGTGAAGAAAGTTGGGAACTAAAATCTTCAAGTGGAGGCCGAGTGGTGGGGGTGGTTCCAACAAAATGGACAAGAACCCATTGTAATAGTATTTCTTCTACCACTGGAATCAGCCGGAGTCTAATGTTTGCAACTTCTGCTAGTGTCAATGATACCTGTAAATTTACAATTCTTTTTAGTCGTACAAAGGTTTCCATAAATAAAGTAACCTTCGTTAAGGAATAAAATCAAACCAATATTTTATAATTCACAAAAAGCCCTCTAAAAATGTATTAAAAAATTCTCTGTGGCAAAAATCTGTTACTCTTGATGAAAATATTATGTACCTGGCCACTGATTTCGACCATATAAGACAGAAGCAGGAGAACATTAAAAGCAGCCTCAAACATTTTCATAGCTACTTGAGACGCAACCTGAACCATCATAGAATGATTCAAGCCACTGCCGCTTTTGAACTCAGTGCTCCTTTCGTTGATTCTTGTAAGGCTCAGGCATTGTAAATATTTTTCAATAACCTCTAACACCCTTCCCCAGCTGTTAGCCCCAGTATGAAGGTTGCGTAGAGACAAAAGTATTTCAACCATGAACTTCCTTTGGTTTTTATGGGCTGCTTGCCTCTTTGCCAAATAGGAATCAGACCCTAGTATGGTTATTAGAGAGGCAGGAGATGAGGGACCGTATCCAGAGTTCAAAAACTTCACTAGCTGAGAAATCATATCTTCAGAGGATACAACTGATGAAATAATAGATTCATGGTAAAATGCAGGCCCAACCCAGCCAAGATGATCGCTTATATGTTTCATGCATGCAAGAAAATCAGCAAGGACTCGGGATTCACTTGTGGTATCAGACAACTGGGATGCAGCATTCTCAGAGGAACCTAGAAAAAGATTTAATTCATCAAGTAATAAGTGTGGAGCTGATTACAATCGTTGTAAGGTTTTCCAAAAACTGAACAAGATTTCAAACACTCAGTTTTGTAATCCTAAAAGGATCAATAATGCAAGGGAACACATAGAACATAATCCAATTTAAGGAAATCATAACGAAAAAAGTTTAACAGAAACACTAGCATGAACAGGCTAATAGAAACTCTTAGTGGGAAAATTAAGACATCCAAATGCAAATTAAGCTAGTAATTTACTAAATTTAAAGGCCTCGAACTAACCAGAAACAAGTTGCTCGGCCATCTCCAAAGGACGAAAAAGAGAAAGAAATCCTTTCCGGATTAATCCAAATGCCCCGCTATTTGAATCAATAAGCAAACCATATGGAATGCTGTTCTGACACCAGTGCTGGAAAAACTGACAACAGAATTTCTTCCAATAGTGGACACTCAGATTTGGGTTCTTGTTAGCTACCTGTAACAGCCAAAAGAAAAGACCAATCACATATGGCAGGATGGAGTTCCTTGGGACAATAAGGGGGTAATATAAATTCAGAAAAGAAAGAGTACCTCGCGTTCTATGATTCCCACAATTTCTTTTTTTAATCCAGCCAGAGAGAGAGACTGAAATTGTGACTCGGATAAAAACTTTTTATAGTCTAAGAAAGTTTCACGCAGAGCCAAACTATGGTATACTCCCGGTTGGATCAGTCTACGCAGAAATATGCTCGACAAAAAATTCAAGGCATCGTCCTAGAAAAGAAAGAAAATTAGAAATATTGCTTATAGTGTAAATAGAGGGATAGAAATATATACCTTTGGGACGGAGAGTAGAGAATCAGATGTCCATATAAGATCTCCATCATCAAAATCCTGAAACAATTGATCACCAACTGTTTCCTCTTGCAATTTGTATGTAGACAAACTCTGACTGTGAAGAATATAACGATGTAAACAAGCTGCATCAGCATTGAGGGTCTTTAAAAAAATTGCAAAGGCTGCTGGCATTTTAATAAATGCATATATATTTAACTAGGATTTCACTCCAAAACTGGACAGATAAGATTGGGTTACAACCGTGGTTCTAGGTTTTGTTTTGTTTCAGGTGTTATTGGAAGAATTCTAGAACTAGAACCAATGAATCAAAGTAAAGCAACGAGGCAAACACCTCCATTATGGACTGCAACATTCAGTCATCGCAACCTCATATGGGTAGGAAGCACAGCAAAAGACTTGGCCAATTACTGGAGATCCGACATGTCATGGCCCCCAAGGCCACAACTAATTATTTTGGTCTCATATTCCAATATCCTATCATCCCATTAAACCTAAATCATCCACATTCCCTGACAACTGGATTTTATAACACATCTGACAAATTGTAACTAAATTTAGGTGCGTTTATCAGCTATCTAAATGATGAGTTGTAAGATTTGAAGGAAGAACTGAACTATTTACATGTCACAGTCAAACTCCACCAGCTCGTATGACATTGATCCCACTTGTTTAAGTATCCAAAGGTTCGATGAGGTCATTTTGAAATTGATAGCTTTTCCCTAGCAAAAATAAGAGAACAAAACATATCACATTAGACCATTAGTCGCAATTAATTACAATGAAATATTAAAACTAACAATCAGATCAAAAGCCAAACACTACCTCTCCAAAAGGAATATCATATGCAGAGGGCTCATCACTGAATAGTGTCTTCTCATCGGCACTAAGATCAAAGCTAAAAACAGTTATTCCATCAGACTCCTGCAACCAAATTTTGCAGTTCTCAATTACAATGAGATAAAGAAATTATATTCTGGAAACATGGAAGAAAGAAGCATGTCTAGCTTACCGAAGTGTCTTGGTATAAAATCGCTATATGAATTGAATCCTTGTCCATGTCAACAGATCCAATACATAACTTGGACAGCTTCACTCCTGCAATTATGCTATTATGAAATTAGGCCTTCCATAAACCAAATGCAAAATGACAACAATAAAAGAGGTTAACTTTCTTAAAAATATTCCTTTTGAAATGAGAAATTAATATTGGGTCCACCAATCCGGAAGAGAGGGAAGAGAAATTGCCTTGCGGTAGGTATGAGGTTAAGTTAAGAGGGGGCAATCTAGTGCGATTAGATAGATCCCAAACACACAATGCATTGTCCTTATGAATAGATAAAACAAACGTTTTGCCATTCACTTCGCTAATCACCATGTCTACAACTGTCCCAGCCCCTCTAACCCTGTAAACCAAAATTAAGAAAACCTGTAAGTAAACTATTGCATAAAGAAGGTTTATAAATGCAAAAAATTATAAGTATTTTAAAAAGAGCACCTAGACACGAAATTCCGCAAAAGGCGACCAAGTACCGCATCATCACGGAGCTCATAACAGAATCCTGAAATCATTCACAGAAAATGATATGTTAATAGACACAGAAGAATCATATATGGTGACCGCATTATAGATTAGCCAAAGTCGGCCCATATGGCCCTATCAAGGGCATCTTCACTTGGTACAACAACTCCCAAATGAGAAAATTCGTTGAGTTATATCTGTAATGTGTGACTTAAGGCTCTCTCCTTCAATTTTAGTTATTCATCTGGAGTTCAGATTGTCCACAATTTTTTTTTTCCGTTGAGCTTCTTTCATTATGCATGTATGATAGATGGCATGTAAGCACTGACAAGTATTATTGTGTGGAGTAAATTTGTTAACAGTTGAGACAAACAACAAGCAGGGAAAATAACAATTTCAGTAAACCAACTATTGTCCTATCTAAAAAGAGGTACCAATAACAAAAGAGAGGACCTGGTGAACTAGGGTCCAATTTCCCGATCTTGTAACACTTGATAGAGCCATCCTGTCGGCCAATTACCAGACATCCTTCCGTTGCCGTAATCGCAGTAATTTCTCCATGCTGAGGATTACTTTGCACGCTAACTTCCAACGTATCATTCGCAGACAGAGCCGAACCAGGCGAATAAGAGGACGGGCTACGCAGACTTATCAAGTATGCAAACCCTGAGATCGTTACTGCAAGAAGGCAATACACACTACCAGACCCACTATTGACCTGAAAAACAAACCGGAAGGGACCCAAATGTTGACTGATTAGATGGTTTTCGGGAGGAAGAAAATGGTATCAAACAGGAACAGTCTGTCATCAACTCATCATAACTCGGACCTCATTCTTGTAACAAAATGCGAAGGGATGGAGCGTATCCTTGAAAACCAGGCGCAATCCGCTGGAGGGGAACTCCTTGGCCGGCGAGATCTCGAAGAGCTCCAGCGCATTCGGGACATCTCTGTGAATCCTCCTACAAATTTACAAACAAGCAGCTTAATTTCTTTAACTGAGAACTGAAAGTGGCGATGGAAGAGAGTGAGAGCTTACCAGACGATGTGTGTCTGCGGATTGTCCCCGACGGCGTGGCACCCGGCGAGGTCGCGGGATCCCGCGCCGTCAGAGAAAGGGGCGGAGGGAGGCGAGGAGGAGGGCACGGCGAGGGAGATCCAGTCGAGCTTGTCGCTGCCGGGTATGGGAACCTCGACGCCAGCGAGGGACCGCCCGGCGGACGAGGCCATCGAGAGGGCGGCGACGGCGGAGTGCGGGGGAGCTACTGAGGGAAAAGGAGGGTTTTAGGAGGAACTACGCAGAAGTGGGAGGGAAATTCCTCAGTTTTTTTTTTTTGCTTTTACTTTTTCTTCAGGCCCGCTTTTTCTTAAGGAAAATTGTCCCCAAATTACAAGCCCATAAGGGCGGGCTCGTCATTAAACAATTTACGCGGGCCTGCCATATTTTTCTAGAGGCGGGATACAATGACACCCAAAATTTTGACACAAATGTTACACTAAATCATATAAATTTATAAAAAATCTTAAAAAAGAAATCTTGTACAAACATGTTCATTTACTTATAGATCGATTGTGTTTCAAATTTCATTCAATTTGAGTGTCATTTGGTACTCTATCAATGACCCATCAAGTTTATGTAGTAATTAGAATGGTCTAAATTTAATGATTCTTGATGGAGTACCAAATGACACTAAAATTGAATAAAATTTGACACATAATCGATCTATAAGTAAATGAATATATCTATAAAAAAATTTTCATTTTTAAGATTTGTTATAAATTTATATGATTTAGTGTAATATTTGTATCAAAATAATTTAGTGTCATTTGATCCCTCCTCATTTTTCTACGGTAGGAACCAGCTATATATTCTGACAAGTAGGACCCACAATTTAAAAGCGCGCTTGTTGCTGAAATATCAGCCGTATATAATCAATCCAACGGGCCGTATGAACTACTGCAGCGTCCTGCTATACATTTTTTTCAATGCAGCGGATACGGACCCACTGAGAGGAAACCCATCAACCCAAGTACGGAAACGGAACCGTCTCGAGTCCGTATCTGCTACGATCCAAATCGGATTGGACAACAAACAATCCATAATCCATATCCGACGGTTATCTTAACTTAACCATTGAAAAGTGGGATCCATTTTGGATCGTAGCAGATTTCAGCGCGAACCGTCTCCCTAGTCTGTCTGGTCTGGAAGAATCTCCCGACGCTCTAGAAGCTCCCGATGCTCGAATTCATATCTCCTGTTATCCTAAATAGGATAACAGGACCATGTTATTCTCTTCTAGGTTGTCGGATTATAATCAATGGATCAGATTTAATTTAAAAAGGCCCCCTATTATTTAAATTGGGCCGATCTGATCCGTCCGTTTTGATCTAACGGTCGAGAATGGAACAACAGAGTTCTGTTATTCTCTTAGAATAACAGCAGATTCGGACTCCCCGATGCTCGTACTCTCAGCTCAGGTTTAACCCCAGCAATATCATCATCGTCAGATCAAACTCATAGATAGACAGATAGCTACAGAGACAAGAAGTTATTACCTAACTAACTGAGGTTGTTGGATCGGGGATTCGAGATGGCGAAGCGGAAAGAGATCGACGAGGACGCAATGGAAGGAGGGTTCCCCCACCCGGCATCCAAGATCAGGCGATTGGTTCGCCATCTCCCCCCTCTGTTTCTCTCAATTTCGCACTTTTTATCTCCATTGGTCGATTGATTGATTGCACAAGGTTGCCTCTGATTCGAGCTGAATCGATTCTGACTGACTGATTCTGTTGTCTGTGGAAAGGAACCGGAGCTGCCGTATCTGATTGAGGAAGTTCCCTTTCCGGATGGTAGTGAGGCTGCCGCCGGTGAGATGGCGTATACAGTGGAGGATCCTGTTGTTCCTCCTCCTCCCGTTTCGTCTGACGATAGGGCAATTGTGCTATACCGGCCGTCGGATGCGTCTCTGGATCCTGGACCGGTGCCGTCGAATCCATCATTGCTGATCAGCCCTGCGATGCTGAGAAACCTGAAGAGTGAGTTGTAAAGCTCTCCATGTCTTGAATCTTAGTTTTTGTACAAAGCATAAATAACTATAAAAATAGCGGTTTTTAGAACATTTTGAGTGTTATTTAATGTTTATAGTCTAATTCACAGAGTCATTTAATCCTTAGTGATCGGCACTAGTCCTATGAAATTGAAACTCCTAGTATAATTTGGTAATTATGGATCGGGCCTGTATCATCCACCAGTACAGCTGTGGAATACGTCTTGTGACCTCATATATGCAATAGGCTCAGTTCATGTCAACCCCATAATGGTCTGGCCTGCTTAAATTAGTATTTGAACACTTGTGCTCAATGTGGCGTGTTTGACATTTGGATTGTCAAGTATAAATAACAATCAGAGAACTTTTTTCCATACAGACTTGCATCAAGGGAGCGACCAGAACTTGGAGGACAAGTACCCAGCAGGCAATGACTGCCTGGCAGTGGTACCGTGGGTACCGCCTGTTCCTGGTGCATCAACGGCCACTTATTGGTCAAACCATCTGCAGACTCAAAATCCAGTAGTCATAGAAGAGCTGATGGAGTCTGAAGAAAGTACCGCAATGGAAGTAGAAGATGAGCCGGTGGAATTACATCGCACCATTTTTGGGGGGAGTGGAGGAGGCAGTGAGGGATTTCAACAACAGTGGAAACTGCACTGCATGGCTCCTGGGACCCAGCCTAACGCAACCTCACATCTTATGTGGTCCCGGTAATCTTCCTTGTGTGTGCATATAAGTTCCTCAAGAAGTTTTACATTCCCTTGCATCTCATATGGAAATTGTTGGGTCATTAGAACAAATTAGTATTCCCTTTTGATTTTAATTCTGTCTTTCAATGTTTCCCTGATCATTAAAGGTTAAGGGTTATTAATAGACAGTATCACAGTAATGCGCCCTGCAGTTAGTATATCAGAAATTAGTTTCAAGCTTTTTAAATGCTTCATAGTGCTTATTATCCTAGATCTATAAAATCTTAGGTAGAATTTGTATATAAACTTTAGAATTAATTTTGTATACTTGTAATTGGTTTAATCAATCCCTGCTTACCATTGTACCCCTTGCCAGTGGTTGATAATTTCAGCTGAGTTTGTTATTCGAGTTAGCAAAATTACATTTTTTGGAAGTTTCATGGACTGTATACGATGCTCTGCCCATATAAGTTTATTGGGTAACTTTTCTGATGCTCTGCCCATATAAATTTATTGGATAACTTTTTTGGGAGGTCACTGAACTTCACCCCAAATCCATAATTGGTCACTGAACTTTCATTTATCCATTTTTGGTCACTGAACTGAGATGTTTATCCAAATTTGGTCACTCCGTTAGTTTTTCCATCCAATTTAACGGAATAATTAATATGACCCTAATTTTAAACTTTGGAGAAATCATTTTTTTTACATAAAAGTATTTTTATTTAATTTTCTTTCATAAATTTAATTATTTATTTATATTTTCATATAAGGTATTTAATTTATAACATGCCTAAAAATTTGAAAGTTTTGTATTGTCATAAAAGAAAATAAATAAATAATTTTTTTCTTTATATTCTTATATTTTTTACATGAAAAAATATGTCCAAATCATAAAATTAATGTCATGTTAACTATTCCGTTAAGTTGGATGGAAAAACTAACGGAGTGACCAAATTTGGATAAATATCAAAGTTTAGTGACAAAAAACGGATAAATGGAAGTTCGGTGACCAATTATGGATTTGAGGTAAAGTTCAGTGACCTCCCAGAAAATTTACCATAAGTTTATTTTGGTTTAGCTGTGGTAAATGATTCGGATACATCAAATAAAACGCACTGGTTTGTTTCCCAATATAAAAGTAGATGGGTAGTATCTACCGTCCAACTATTCATTCAAAAACCCACGGATGTTAACTCAAAACTTGATGTTGGACTGCTGGATGAAAAAGAGTTGGACGTGAGATAAAGTATAGAAAATTGTGAGCTAGGACAAACCTGAAGCACACATCATGTATTGGGGCAATATTGAAATGCTCATGCAAAGGAACATAATTTTTTTGGTAGAAAAAAATGCTGTTAAGGAATGTTGGCTCGTTGTCACGATTAGATGTTTAAAATCAAAAAAGAAGATCAGAAAGTGTGTAGATAAAAATATATATATATAATTTTATTTCGTTTCAGCAGCCACGAGAAAAGAAATTAATCATGATGTGTGATTTTTTCTTGATGCTTGATGAATATATAAACAAAATTGAAATGTAATATTTTGTGTACACCACCACACATAAAAGTAAGAATGATATAACACAAGTCATCCCATCAATTTATTTTGTTATTTAGGAGTTAATCAATTAATTGTGTTATTTAAGAGTTTTGTAAGGGGAATGGATCCCTGATCACATGACAACTATTTATCTCGATAAATCAACTCTCTGATCACGTGACAACAATTTATCTCGATAAATCAACTCTCGGATGAATTTATAAAAAATCTTAAAAATAGAAAATCTTTTACAAACATGTTCATACTGATACGCGTGGAGTGTATAGGCTTTTACCCTAAATAATACAATCAATCGCAAGCGTACGATATTATGCAATATAGTCGGGATGGAATCCACAGGGACGGTTATATCTCTAAACAGTTCTTTAAATCCTAAACTAATCCTAATGTGAACGTAACTGATTTGGGGGGTTTTGTTTGAAGTTGGTTTTCTAACAATTAACAGATGCAAATTAGTAAATAACAGTAATTAAAAGACTCTAAAACAATTATTAAACAAACGTTCCTAGGGTTTTCAGAATCAGTTTGATGTTTGGACTAACTGCCTGCGTTCCGCACCCGAGAGGGTGCGAACCGCAAGATGTACAAATTTGTGGTTCTCTGTCTGTTCCTTGCTTGGTATGGTTCGCACCTGTCACCAATGCGATCCGCAGGGAACAGATCAGAGTCAGTTCAAGCTCAGTTTCTATTGTTGATCAAAGTTACCGATCCCCAACTAACCCAAAGCAATTGCAAGTCCCTCAACTCTCGTTTGTTGGCACTTTTAAATACTTTTAGATCAATTCGAAATCTTTAGATTATCTCTAACCTAAACCCAATTTGCTTTTCGATCACAGGTACGGTTTAACTCACGTTATAACCACAACTTCTCCTCTCGGATACAATTGGACAACAAGTTATCTACCCAAATAGTGTAAGTATTGAATCTCTATCAATTGACGTTAAGTTTTCCAACTAGACTATGCCCAATCCACAGGTCTATCAAAATAGGGTGAACTACTACAAGTGCACTCTCATGCAATTAGCAATTCTGGCCTAAGAAGATATAAATCTACCAACTAGATACGAACATACATCCACAGGATCATATCAAAGAACAAGAAAACAATTCAAGCACAATTATGAATAAGCTCAAAGCAAATATGAAAATAACTTCAATGCATAAACGTTAAAAGCAAGTATTCAATTAATCCATACATACAAACATCATCCTAAACCCCAAGAACAAAGGCGACTACTCACGCCTTGACATGACTAAACAGCAAAATAAAATAAGGGAAAAGAAAGAACCGATCGAGCTTAGGAATAGGCGAGTAACCAACTCCTTCACCTTGGCGGCGATGAACTCCTCCCTTCACAAAACTAGACTCTCAACTGAACAATGACTATTGACTAAACTAATCTCAACACATGAGACCTACACAAGACAATGAGAAAGTACCCCTAGGGGTCCCTTTTATACTAGAAGATGCCTTCAGTTTTAGTCGTTCCACTTCTGGATCCTTGGGACGCAAGTATGGAAAAATAGATCGCCGGAAGTTAACGTGCAATAGAAATAGCGATTCTGCTCAGTTTTAGATGTCCTGCGTTTCGCACTAAATATAGTGCGGTCCGCAGTTGGAAGTTCAGAAATAGCAGTCCGCAAAAATAGGAGTGCAATCCTGTTTTTAGACTTCTTGCGTTCAGCAGAAATGGGAGCGCGGATCGTGCTATCTTTGGATATGGCGGTTGTGAGTCGGCACGTCTGAATGGGCTGCGTTTTGGGCTCATTGCGTTCCGCACCTGATGGAGTACGGTCCGCAGGCCTACTGGGCTGGGCTCCGGTGGTTGTGCTCATTGCTCCTTTGCTCTAAATCTGGCCCGTTTTAGCTCCAAAAACTCTGTTTCTCTGTAAATTGGGCCAAAAACACAGAAGTAACTAATTTCTAGGCAATCTTCTAATAAATGCTAATGAACTTAGGATTTTGGTACAAAAACTAGGTGCAAGTCTGGTTAAAATGCAGATATGAAATAGGTGCATCAAATCTCCCCAAGCTCAAACCCTTGCTTGTCCTCAAGCAATTACTTAAACCTAAGAACAGACTGTACCTAGACTCATTCCCAAATTCCCAAGTAATGCAAATGAAAGACTTTGTGTTTATGTTTAACTCAAGATTTATGAACAAGTTTAAACTAAGCTTTATCAACAATTGGGAAAAATTACTTCATAAGACATGTGTTATAATAAGTAACCAAGACGAGCGACTCTTGTTCCATGAAACAAATAAGACAATTGTACTTTTTCGGACCTAGATCTTTCAATCAAACTACAAAGTGGTTATTTAAGCTTTGCTCATCCCACGTGAACAACTTTCTCGTTCTATTCAACTCCATAGACTTTGAAATGCCTTATTTTATTTGTGTTTGGGGAATGAAGCTCGAATCAGTCCGGATGAAAAATTAAAGGGTACACAACTCCGAACTGAACGCAACTCCAACCTTTTGTGAATTTGAGACATTCTAGAATCCAATCAATCCAGATGGAAAAAATAAAGGGTACACTCGTCCGAATCAACCGCGATCCTAAAAGCCTCTTATTTGATTTGATTTTCCGCTGCCCAAGACTTATCTCGTCATTTATGAACATTTACGGATTTAATTATTTTTATTTGACATTCAAGCTATGACATTCCACTTTGCCAGACCCATGTTCACGTGAAATCAACAAAACCAAAAGAATTTTCTTTTTCATTCTCAATCAGATTTTCGGTTTACTACTTTTTCCAATTAAAACTTACTTAATTCGTGTAACTAGTCACTTCAGAACAAGAATTACCGACTATAACAAATATCTCATGAAGTTATCCTACTCAATTTTTAACAAAACAAAATCCAAAAAATCCTCAAAAATCTTGAATTTAACATCTACTCAAAACTTTTCATAAATGCAATGCATGAAAATTCAAAAAAATTGGACTAAAAAAATGCATGGACTCTACAATCAAGTTTACTCTATTCTCCAATAAAGTTTACTCTATTCTCCCTCCCCAAGCTAATCCTTGCGCTGCCCTCAGTGCTTAGAACTTAGATATGGAAATAAATGAGAGAAAGAAAGAATACGACCTGATGGACTAGCTATGCTCCGTAGACGTCATGGAGACTCCCCAAGCTCAATCGAACTATGCCTTTCTTCTGTCTGAAACAGGGATCTGTCAGAGCTTACTGCGGAACGCAATCTGCAGCTTGCGGAACGCAGGTAGATGCCAGCGCCTCGTTTCTTCGTGATTTCGAGCTCTGATTCTTCATGATTCCTTGGGTTGACTCCTGGGACTACAAAAACAAAACTAAACATACCTTATGCAATATTATGATGAACTTGTTTGTATGGACTAATTAATACTATCTAAACTAACCTAAACTAACTTAAACTACTTTATTTTGTGCTTGGGTTGCCTCCCGAGAAGCGCTACGTTTTAGGTCCCGAGCTCGACCCCTAAACTACCTAAATTATTAAAGAAAATACCTGACCTGACGCCAAGCTATGCGCGGTGGGGACCTGTCTGTCTCGTACCTGGTTACACCTTCCTGCGGACCGTGCCTGGTTGAGTACGAACCGTAGTCAGTTGCTGTGACTGAGTGCGGAACAGATGGTTCTGCTTGCATTTGAAAAATCGACTGTCTGTCTGGTGGGTCTTCCTCCTGCGGAACGCACCGAAAGTCCTGCGGTCCGCAGTATGTGTTATCTGTTGCTTCTTCTGTCTCGGGCTGAAGTGTTAGTTGTGTCTCAGCCCTTCCTCCTTCCTTCTGCGGAACGCATGTAGTGAGCTGCGAACCGTGTGATGCATGTACCAACTGATCCTGCAGAGGAGACTCGTCATCTTCTCGCACCTCATGGACTCCATCCTCGATAACGTCCAATCGGCAGCAGTCTTCGGAATAGTCGGGGTATTGCATCGCTTCTTCAACTTGGAATTGAACCTTGTCATTTCCAACGTACATCGTCAACGTGCCATCTCGTGTGTTGATAACGGTACCGGCGGTTCTTAAGAAAGGTCGCCCTAAGATGATCGGCACATGCTTGTCTTCCTTCATGTCTATCACAACAAAATCTCCAGGAACAAAAAATTGCCCAACTCGAACGGGTATGTCTTCAACAATGCCCAACGGCTTACGCGTGGTGGTATCGGCAAGTTGGATCGTCATGCGAGTCGGTTTAAGATCTCCAACTCCGATTCTTTGAAACACCGTGTAAGGCATGAGACTCACGCTTGCACCCAAATCGCATAGTGCTTTCTTTATGTTAGCCTTCCCGATAGTGCATGGGATTGTGAATTTGCCCGGATCCCCAAGTTTAGGAGGTAACTCACGACTTATGACTGCGCTTTCTTCATGATTGAGTTGTATCCTCTTGCAATCTTTGAGACTCCTCTTGTTGGACAAGATGTCTTTCAAGAACTTGGCGTATGAAGGCATTTGCATGAGAGCGTCGGTGAATGGAATTGAGATTGTGAGTTGTTTTAGTACCTCCAAAAACTTGGAAAATTGCTCATCCAATCGATGTTTGGCGAGTCTTTGTGGAAAAGGAACAGGCGGCTGATAAGGCAGTGGTGTCTCTGTTGCTTTGCCTTTGTCCTTTGCTGAGGTGGCACGTGAAACAGGATTGGTATTCTGGTCAGTTTTGTCTTCTGTTTCATCATCCTGCGGACTGTACTCTCGTGAGTACGGACCGCAAGCTGTGTCGGTTGGGCCTGACTGCTTCGGTCGCGAAGTCGGTTGGGTCGTGCTCTTCTCTGTTTCTGCTAACCGATGGATGTGCGGACCGTGTACAAAAGGGTGCGGTTCGCACTCTGCTTTGTCTGAAGCGGTTTTCGTAGTTTTCTGAGCGGTTTCGGCATCAGCTGGTCCCTTGATACTCAGGTCAGGTTCCTCTGGCATTGGAGGGTCTGTGTATTGCGTGCCGCTCCTCAAGATATGTATAGCCTTTACTTCGCCGTTTGGATTAATCGGTTGACTCGGAAGCTTACCCGTGCCCGTCGAGCTTATGCTCGCATTAGTGTCTCCTCCCGCTAGTCTAGCCAACTTCTCATTCATGGCTTGCATTTGTTCAAAGATCATTTGATTCATCTTGATTTGCTCTTGCATGAAGGTGTTGACCTCGGGTGGTACGTGTGGTTCTTGTTGGGGATGCGTGTTTGGGTGTCGGTATAAGTTGTTCGGCGGGGTATTGCGATTCTGGTTTTGGTTTTGGAAGTAGTTGTTGCTGTAGAAGTTACGGTTTCCACTTCCTTGACCTGGTTGATACTGGGTCCCTTGGTTCTGATACCTCTGAGGAGGGGTGTACGACTGTGCGAACGGAGGCTTTGGGTAGAAGGGTGGCTCATTGTTGATCGAGTTGACTTGTCCTCCAACCTCGGGTTGACGCAAGGGGCAGTTTTCGTAGTCATGAGATTCTCCACAAAGAGTACAAGATTGGACTTGCACGGCATTAGTGGTGGCCTTTTGCTTGTCAACTTGTAATTGAAGGGCGTCTAGTTTAGCTTGCATCAAAGTGAGTTGATCGACTTCATAACGTCCCTTCTGACCTCTGATTTGCTCACAGTTGGACCATTGTTGTTGCTTTGCCAACTTGTCAAATAACTCCAAGATTTCATGTGGCTCATTGTCAATGATAGACCCACCTGCACCATAATCAACCAAAACACGACTTTGTGAAGTTAAACCATCATAAAATGCATCAACCAACATCCAATCAGTAAAGTTATGGTGAGGACAAGATTGTCTCAATTGGTTAAATCTATCCCAAGCATCGCTCAATGATTCATCATACCCTTGTTTGAAAGATGAAATTTGTGCCCTAACTTTAGCAGTTCTCCTAACAGGGTAGTATTTTTCAATGAATTGTTTAGATAATTCGGCCCAGGTACCAATTGAGCCTGTGGGAAGAGAATTAAACCATGTTCGTGCTCTGTCTCGTAGGGAGAACGGAAACAGAGCCAGTCTGACGTAATCTGGACTTGCCATAATGTTCTTTACGGTTCTGCAACATTGGAGAAAGTTGTTGATGTGATCGTGTGGGTTCTCCGACTCCAAGCCGTGAAAACAACTTTGTTGGATGAGATTGACTACCCCTGAGCCAAAGTTAGGAGGATCCCCAACTATGTCAGGAAGTACTATAGGTCCTTGTGCATCGTTAACTTTGGGGATGTGGAAATCCCTTAGAGTACGTGGCATGTTACGCTGTGCTTCTTCTTCTTCCTCTCTCCTTTGTCTTGCTTCCCGCTGTAGTCGTTCGACCTCTGTCTGAAGCCTTTGCCTTTCGGTAGCAGCTTCTTGCAATGCAAGCCTTGTTGCTTCGTCTGCCATGTCTTGCGGACCGTGAGCAGTGGAGTGCGGACCGCAGGAAGAGTCTTTGATCGACAGCTGCTGGAAAGTTGTGGTCAGGTCGGTCGGAACTGAGGTTGGGGTGTCTTCTAGTTGTAGTCTCGGATATTGAACACCACTTCTCAGCTTGTAGTCACCAACCGGCGGTAGTCGGTCCAGCTTCTGTCACCTGTAACAAAAGAAAAAGAAAACTAGAAAAAAAGGGGGGTTAGAAATAGAAAAGAAAATAAAGAAAAGTCTAGAAATAGTGTTGCCTTCCCCGGCAACGGCGCCAAAAAGCTTGATACGCTTGGAGTGTATAGGCTTTTACCCTAAATAATACAATCAATCGCAAGCGTACGATATTATGCAATATAGTCGGGATCGAATCCACAGGGACGGTTATATCTCTAAACAGTTCTTTAAATCCTAAACTAATCCTAATGTGAACGTAACTGATTTGGGGGGTTTTGTTTGAAGTTGGTTTTCTAACAATTAACAGATGCAAATTAGTAAATAACAGTAAATAAAAGACTCTAAAACAATTATTAAACAAACGTTCCTAGGGTTTTCAAAATCAGTTTGATGTTTGGACTAACTGCCTGCGTTCCGCACCCGAGAGGGTGCGAACCGCAAGATGTACAAATTTGTGGTTCTCTGTCTGTTCCTTGCTTGGTATGGTTCGCACCTGTCACCAATGCGATCCGCAGGGAACAGATCAGAGTCAGTTCAAGCTCAGTTTCTATTGTTGATCAAAGTTACCGATCCCCAACTAACCCAAAGCAATTACAAGTCCCTCAACTCTCGTTTGTTGGCACTTTTAAATACTTTTAGATCAATTCGAAATCTTTAGATTATCTCTAACCTAAACCCAATTTGCTTTTCGATCACAGGTACGGTTTAACTCACGTTATAACCACAACTTCTCCTCTCGGATACAATTGGACAACAAGTTATCTACCCAAATAGTGTAAGTATTGAATCTCTATCAATTGACGTTAAGTTTTCCAACTAGACTATGCCCAATCCACAGGTCTATCAAAATAGGGTGAACTACTACAAGTGCACTCTCATGCAATTAGCAATTCTGGCCTAAGAAGATATAAATCTACCAACTAGATACGAACATACATCCACAGGATCATATCAAAGAACAAGAAAACAATTCAAGCACAATTATGAATAAGCTCAAAGCAAATATGAAAATAACTTCAATGCATAAACGTTAAAAGCAAGTATTCAATTAATCCATACATACAAACATCATCCTAAACCCCAAGAACAAAGGCGACTACTCACGCCTTGACATGACTAAACAGCAAAATAAAATAAGGGAAAAGAAAGAACCGATCGAGCTTAGGAATAGGCGAGTAACCAACTCCTTCACCTTGGCGGCGATGAACTCCTCCCTTCACAAAACTAGACTCTCAACTGAACAATGACTATTGACTAAACTAATCTCAACACATGAGACCTACACAAGACAATGAGAAAGTACCCCTAGGGGTCCCTTTTATACTAGAAGATGCCTTCAGTTTTAGTCGTTCCACTTCTGGATCCTTGGGACGCAAGTATGGAAAAATAGATCGCCGGAAGTTAACGTGCAATAGAAATAGCGATTCTGCTCAGTTTTAGATGTCCTGCGTTTCGCACTAAATATAGTGCGGTCCGCAGTTGGAAGTTCAGAAATAGCAGTCCGCAAAAATAGGAGTGCAATCCTGTTTTTAGACTTCTTGCGTTCAGCAGAAATGGGAGCGCGGATCGTGCTATCTTTGGATATGGCGGTTGTGAGTCGGCACGTCTGAATGGGCTGCGTTTTGGGCTCATTGCGTTCCGCACCTGATGGAGTACGGTCCGCAGGCCTACTGGGCTGGGCTCCGGTGGTTGTGCATTGCTCCTTTGCTCTAAATCTGGCCCGTTTTAGCTCCAAAAACTCTGTTTCTCTGTAAATTGGGCCAAAAACACAGAAGTAACTAATTTCTAGGCAATCTTCTAATAAATGCTAATGAACTTAGGATTTTGGTACAAAAACTAGGTGCAAGTCTGGTTAAAATGCAGATATGAAATAGGTGCATCACATACATTTATAGATTTTTTGTATTTTAAATTTTATTTAATTTGAGTGTCATTTGATTCTCTACTGAGAAACTTTAAAAATGTAGGATAATTGTGACGGCCTAAATTTAATTAATTTCGATAGAGGATCTAAAAATACTTAAATTAAATGAAATCTGAAACACAAACAACTATGAGTGTGTGAACATGTTTGTAAAGGATTTTTTATTTTAAAGATTTTCTACGAATTTGAGTGGTTGTCATGGTTGTCAAAAGAAATAAATAGTTGTCAT